>CM066034.1:897224515-897969078 GCA_033557465.1 Ichthyophis bannanicus
TATAGGAAGATAGCAGAATTCTGTCATGCTCAGTCTTAAGCTTCTGATGGAAAGGATTAACCCATTCGTGGCCGGACTGGACTAGAGGGATGAAAATGGAAAGGAGGTTTGAGAAATTTTAATGCCCTGCAAGAGGATCCCTCCAGGGGTTCCTCCAAAGTCTGAGGAAACAGAGATATTTAAAGCCACCAAGGACTGGGGGCAAGTTAGTGTTCCGAAGGGAAGAGTTGACAATGCTAAATGATAATTACACTTACCTGGTAATTATAGTTCCTTGAACGACGACAGTTCAGTCCTCTACCTCTGGGTTGTCAACCTCCTCCTGCAACTTGGAGACTGGCATGTCAGAATCATGACATCACTGGATATAGCCTGCTGGTCTCACCCATCAGCCCTAGTGTGAACTATTAACAAAGCAGACTCAAAGGAGCAACAATAAGTAGCTATAATATTAATCGCAACATAAACTGAACTATAACTTTAAACTATTTAGGCAAACCTTTTACACCCTTCCCTGCTACACACAAGTAGCAATTAGAAAGAGTGAAAATAAACAATTTCAAAGACAGACCTACCTGTAGTCCTTCCCTTCTCGCCACCGATCTACCATCCATGAGAGGTCCCCGGGTGGGATTGAGGACTGAACTGTCGTCACTCAAGGAACTACAATTACCAGGTAAGTGTAATTATCATTTCCTTATCGTTCCTCCAGTTCAGTCCTCTACCTCTGGGATGTAACAGAGCAGTAATCATTGGGAGGGGCCCTTCCAGCCTGCACGTAACAACGCCGACCCAAAGCAGGCATCATTTGCCGCTGCCACATCCAGACGGTAGTGCCTACTGAAAGTATGCAGAGACGACCAAGTGGCCGCCCTAAAAATTTCTCCTGGCGGAACCAAACTCTGCTCCTCCCAGGACGACGCTTGCGCTCTGGTAGAGAATGAGCCTGTAAGTCCGTAGATACCGACCGATCTTGAAGAAGATAAGCGGAAGCAATCGCCTCCTGAATCCATCTGGCAATGGAAGCCTTCGCTACCGCTTCCCCTTTGCGAACATCTCCGAACACCACAAACAGCCGGTCCGACTTGCGAAATACTTCCCAAACCTTCAAATATTGCCGCAACACCTTCTTCACATCCAAACGGCATAAACTGCGGTCTAGGTCGCCTCCGTCTAGCGACCCCAATACTGGCAAAGACACTGTCTGATTCAGGTGAAAAGGCGATACTACCTTAGGCAAAAAGGACGGAACTGGATGCAGCACCACCTTTTCCCTGGAAAAGGACAAGAACGGTTCCCTACAAGATAACGCTTGCAACTCCGAGATGCGTCTAGCCGAACAGATCGCCACAAGAAATACGGTTTTTAATGTCAAGTCCTTAACTGAAACCCGATGCAACGGCTCAAAAGGGCGGTTTGGTTAACGCTCCTAACACCAAATTGAGATCCCAAAGGTGGAATCACCACCCTACACGAAGGCCGCAATCTGGATATTGCTTTAAGAAAACACAACACATCGGCATGGGCGCCGAGAGCGATGCCCTGTACCTTGCCGCGATAACAGGAAAGAGCTGCTAGCTGAACGCGCAAGGAACTGGCTGCAAGACCCTTATCAAGTCCGTCCTGCAGAAAGCTTAATATCGAGGCAATGGAGACCGTAGACGCACAGATTTGCCACCTTGAGAACCAATCCTCAGATATACGCCAGACACGAACATACGCCAGAGACGTGGACCATTTCCTCGCTCTAAGCAAAGTAGCAATGACCGTCGCCGAATAACCTTTTTTCTTCAGCCTGGCCCTTTCAATGGCCATACCATAAGCGAGAACCAATCCACTTGAGGCATGAAGAGAGGCCCTTTAATCAACAGATCCGCCATCACCGGCAACCGCCAGGGCTCGCCGTCGGAGGAGACACATGAAATCCGCATACCATGGACGCCTCGGCCAGTCCGGTGCCACCAAGAGCACCCTTCCAGGATGTGCTTCGATCCGCTGAATCACCCGGCCGATCAATGCCCATGGAGGAAAAAGACATACAGAAGGTCCATTGACAGCCACTGATGCAACAATGCGTCTATGCCCTCCTACATTCCTTCCCGCCTCCTGCTGAAGAAATGATTGGCTTTCGCAGACTGGAAGGTCGCCATTAAATCCATTATGGGCTTCCCCCAGCGACGAACTATCTGTGCAAAGATGCCTGGATGCAGCTCCCACTCCCCTGCATCTACTCACTCTGCTGAGGAAGTCGGCCATCACATTGTCCTTTCCTGCGATGTGCGCCGCCGAAATCGCTGTCAACCGACTCTCTATCCAAGTAAATAGGATGTCCGCCTCTTCCTCCATGGCTGCACTTCCCGTGCCGCCCCGACGATTGATGTAGGCGACCGCCGCCGAGTTGTCAGACAGCACCCACAGTGGCCGACCTACCACCGACACCTCGAGCACCCGGCAGACTACTCAGAGCTCCAGCCGATTTATCGACCAAGAGCTCTCCAGAGGAGACCAAACTTCTTGCGCGAACCTGTTTCCGCAATGGGCTCCCCAGCCTGCGAGGCTGGCGTCTGTTAACAAGGGAAGCCACTCAGGCTGCTCCAGTGGCATTCCGGCTGACAACGAGGTCGGAAGCAACCACCACTGAAGAGACTGCCTGACCTTGATCGGACACGAGAGCCGTTTGTTCAACGAATCGGACTGATGCGACCACCGGCGAAGCAGTGCCCTCTGCAGAGGCCGCATATGAACTTTGGCCCAAGGCACCGCCCCCAGGGTTGCCGTCATTGTTCCTAGTTTGCAAAGATAAGTCCACACCGATAGCGCTGGAGTGGCCCTGAACTTGCAAACCAGACGCCTGAGAACTTGGGCCCGCTGCTCCAGCAAAAACACCTGTCCACTCAGTGTCGAACCGTACCCCCAGATACTCGAGGTCCTGTGATGGCACCAAGCAACTTTTGCCTGGACTGACCACCCAACCGAGACTCTGCAAAAAAAAACTTTACCACCCTGTCTGTTACCTGCACGCTCTCTGCCTCGGACTTGGCCTGAATCAACCAATCGAGGTATGGATGCACCAGAATTCCTTCTTTGCGTAACGCCGCCGCCTCTACTACCACCATAATTTTGGTGAAAGTTCGCGGCGCCGTTGCCAGGCCAAAGGGTAACGCCTGGAACTGATAGTGCCCCCAAGGGAAAGCGAACCTCAGAAACTTTTGATGAGTTGACCGGATGGGAATGTGCAAGTACGCTTCCGTAAGGTCGAGAGATGTCAAGTACTCTCCCCGACGCACCGCTACAATAACAGACTGCAACGTTTCCATCCGGAAATGCAGTACCCAAAGACATCGATTTACGCCTTTCAAATCTAAAATGGGACGCAACGCTCCGCCCTTCTTTGGCACCACAAAATAAATGGAGTACCAACCCTTGCCGTACTCTGCCCTTGGCACCGACACAACAGCACCTAATTGCAAGAGACGATCTAAAGTACTGCGAATCGCCAGGGTTTTCTGTCACCCCCTGCAGGGAGACATGACAAAGGAATCCCACACGGGTCACGCCAACTCCAGTGCATATCCCTGGTGAATTATCTCCAGCACCCACTGGTCGGACGTGATGTGGGTCCAAGCAGGAACTGCTGAAGACGACCGCCTATTGGAGGCCCTCCCGCCGGGACCCGCATCATTTCATTGTGGCTTACGAGTCGCTCTTGCGGGACTGGTGGAGAAACCTCTATTTGCTCCCCGAAATCCCCGGGCTCGCAACAGCAAGCATCCCCTCTGGAATCCTCCGAAGCACGACATACGAAATCTCCAAAAATCCCGAAACTGGCCCCGGACGCCCTGTCCGGACTTCCCCTGTTTCGGCTTATCCTCAGGAAGCCTGCCACCCTTTGACTCCCTGAGATCCTTTACCAGCTTATTCAGATCTTCCCCAAACAGCAACCTCCCTTTAAAGGGCAGTTTACTGAGACAGGACTTGGACAAAACATCCGCCACCCAATTTCGCAACCACAAAGACCTGCGGGCGGCCACCACGGAAGCCATGCTATTCGCAAGGGCTCTGATCAAGTCGTAGTGGACGTCCACTAAATACGCCGCCCTGGACTCCATACGACCCAGCTCCCTGAGCTCCTCTTGGTCCAAGTGCGATGACTGGCTTAGCCGCTGAACCCAGCGCAAACATGCTCGTGCCACCCAAGCCCCACAAATGGAAGCCTGCAACGTCAACGCGTTTGCCTCAAATGACCATTTTAGCAAGCCATCAACCTTATGGTCCTGTGCATCCTTTAAGGCCACAATGCCTTCCACCGGAATAGTGGTCTTTTTTGTAACCACCGAATCCACTCAAGGCGAGCGGAACCTCTCCTTATCGTTGTCGGCCAAAGGATAGAGCCTATTCATAGTCCGGATCCCTCTGAGACCTGCTTCCGGCTGATCCCATTCCTCTTGGATCATCCTGTCGACTACCCATTGAATGGGAACCACCACTTGAGTTTGCCTCACTGCTTGAATAATAGGATCCTTAATCTCTTCTTCACTCGTCGTCTGCGCAATAAGGTTTAACATCTGCATTGATTCTGTGATCAGCGCTGTTAGTTCCTCCCAGCGACAGACCCTTATAATCTTAGCCTGATCCTCGGGTTCTAGGATCTCCCCCTCTTCGAGATCCTCTGTCCCCTCCTCGTGCTCCTCGGCGTCCGGCCAATCGCCTTCAGCAGACGACAGAGCACGGGTCCGGGTCCTCGCCCTCTTAGGCGCCGGACCTCCGCCTCCATCTGCTGTGAAAGAACGGGTAGCGGCAAAGCTGCCGGTACCTTACCCTGACACCGTAAGCAAAAGGCCTGGTGCATCATTAATATGAAATCGGGGCAAAAATCCCCGGGATCGACAGCACCCCTGAAGACCCCGCCGTGTCCTCCAAAGCAGGCCCTTGCCCGGGTAGCTGTACTGCCTCACCTACCGTCCCTACCAGGGACTCCGACATCCATCTGCTGCTCCACAGTGGAAGATTGTGGGGTCTGCTGCAGCTGTGTGACACTATCTACTACCATGCCTCTCCGGGTGCCACAGACAACACACTGCGGACGAGTTGCCATAAAGCTGACCATATATACTATATTATTTAAAAAATAATTTTGTTTTGTTTTTTTTAAACCAAATCGTATAGAGAACAATCTGTAAACACCTCCCCCTACCAGGAGAGGCCCCCCTTCGTGTTAATGGGCTAGCTCTAGACGTCCCCTAGGAACCCTTCCAGGGGATTAACTTACAACCAATAAACTAAAGAAATGAAACTAAATAAAATCAAATGAAACTGACTTAAAATGGAATTAAAACAAATTCCCAAATCCAATAACAGCCTATAAGCCCTTCTCTGCCTCTAAGGCATGCATTCTTTTCCAGCCCGGCAGCCACGCGGTGTACCCGCGCTGCACAAGATGGCCGCCGCTAGTTCCGGAGGAAAAAAGGGCGCCAAAACAGTTCACAGAAAAGCAACCCCGATTCCTGGACTAGCCCCACAGCCGTCCAAAGCCTCTCTCCGGCCTCCCTTCTTATCGGCAATGTCCTTGCTGCACAAGCGAAGTTTCTGCACCGCGCGGCTCTTGCTGACCGAACAGAAGTGTGCCGCCGGTGAAGCGACTTACCGACACACTGCCCTCCATCCGGTCCACTGCTTGTTCTGTGGGACGAGTGGGGTGAAGATGACTGACAGAGAGCTCTCCCCCGTAAGGTCCGGGGGGAGAGATCTTACCGCCGAGAGAAGCAGATAAATTCTTTTACAGCAAGAGCATATACAGGCAGGGAGCAGTAAAGAAAGAAACGCCTTTCCACTATAAAATAAAATAAAATTTAAAAAAAAAAAAAAAGTACTCAAATTTGAACTTTGAACAAATTAAATCAAATTAACCTAAGCTACTCTATCCTACAGGCTCCTTATCGGTTCCTCTAGTGAGCCCAGAACTAGGCTGACGTCCTCCCGCTGCAAGAAGACTGCGCACACTGGGGCTGATGGGAGAGACCAGCAGGCTATATCCAGTGATGTCATGATTCTGACATGCCGGTCTCCAAGCTGCAGGAGGAGGTTGACAACCCAGAGGTAGAGGACTGAACTGGAAGAATGATAAGGAATGATGTTTAGGTCCTCTCTCCAGGAGGAATTTCCCCCTTTTCAAGCTCTGGTGCTGTGGACTTGCCGCAAAGATCAGAGAGGCCCAGAAGCAGATTCTAAGAAGCACCCTGAATGAACCTCTATCCATCTTCGTTTGGGCATAGGTTTCACCAACTCAAGCCCAGCCCCTTGCTGGGACCCAGATAAGGCGTCCGTACCCTTTCCCTCCCGTAGGTCCTCTCTGGCTTGAGCTGTCTCCCAGGGCCTGCTTCAGACAGTAAGCCTGATGGAGCAAGAGGATAAAATCTGCCAAAACAAGGGACCACTGGGTAACTTGAAAGGGTTCAATCTAGGTGTTGTAGCACTGGAAGGAGCAGAAATAGAATCCTGCATTCCTTCAGTAACCAGCTGTGACATGGAGGAGGGAGCCTAAATGGCCAGTTCCCACCAAAACTGTAGGAACCTGCTGCTGACTAGAAATTTGCCCCAATGCTATTTGTGAACATTCTAGCCTTCCATATATCTCCCCTATTACAGATTTTGTGCCTGCAGTCACTGCCCTGACTATCCTTTTCACATGTGCCAGCAAAGCAACTTGTGGATAAAAGAAAACACACTGATGGAAGGAAACAACTGAAGCAGAGCAAGAGTAAACAAAATAAATAAATAAAAAGGTGACTCACCGCAAAGGCAGCCAGATAAAGTCGACCCTTTGCAATTACAGGAGGCAGGTAATTTGTGACTGAAACAATGACTTGTGATTTCTTTTTTTGTGCGTGTGTATTTAGAGGCACAGTCGCTATTGCCCCCACTAAACACTAAATCTGAACTTGTGCCAGATCAATCCTCAAAAAAAGAAGCCAGTTGTCCAGTCAAGGGGGGGGGGGGGGGAGAAAGAGGACACCTTGAACCACCAGGTACTGCACCCTCACAAGAACCTGGCTGACAACATCCCCAGTTCAGTCAGACCTCTGCTCTCTAATGTCATGGTTCTTCCAAGCTGCTCTAAGCCCAATCAGCTAGTTGGCTTAAGAGTTTTCTTTTGCTCTGTGTCCTTTCAGTAGATTCCAGACAGTACAGAAGCTCCTCACCAACTGCTGGAGACTGAATACTGTCTTAGAGGCAGTGCACAGAGCCCTTCTACTGCAACATCAGCAAAAACTGACATGCTCAGTCTCCAGCTGCTGGTGAGAAGATAACTCACTTCTAGACCTGGACTGGAGGGATAAGGAATTTTTTTCTCTTTCAACTGCCTTAAATGCACAGAAGTCCACTCAACCCCTGGCCCCCTCCCAAAAGGTTGGGGAGAACAGACAGAACCACAATAGAGGAGCAGCTGGGGGGGGGGGGAAGAGACCCAGCACCACTGGGTTCTGCATCCCAGGCCTGCAACACAGCCATCTGCCCAAATCCAGCACCAGACTCACAGACTATGATCACCACCTGCTGGAGACTGAGAAATACTGGCTATTTTTCAGTGAGCACAGGCTACTTATAGCACACTGTGTTCCCAGTCTCCACCTACTGGTAGATGAGCATAACCCACTCGTCTGGACTAGACTGGAGGCATGATATGGAAGGGCAGCAACCACAGCCACCCCTAAATTAAGAAAGCTGCCCTAATGAACGTTTATAAAAAATAAAAATGACACAAAAATGTATTAACACAAAAGTAAACAAAAACCTGAAGACAACACAGGAAATTAAACTTTTTTTGCCTGCATACTCCTACCAAATACTGCACAACATGTATTAAGTGATGACATCACTGAAAGTTGCTCTGGTGTGCTTCTACCTGCTGGCTAGAGCATAACCTACTCCTGGGCTGGTTTAATCGGGATAAGGAAAGTGAAATTAGACTTACCTGCTCATTACTGTTCCTTGAGGAACTCCAGTCCAGCCCCGCACCTCTAGGGTGGTGTTCCTCTTCCAGCAGCTTGGAGACTGAGCATGTCACTTTTTGATGACACCAGTATAACCGCCCACCAGCTCCAGTACCTATTGGCAAAGCAGATTTACAGGAACAACAAATAAGTGGCTATCCTTTATTCAAAAACCTCTTTCCTAAATACACTGCCATCACCTATCCCCATGGAGGAAGGATTCTCCTCCTCCCCCTCGCCTCGCAAGAGACGCGGAAACGTATTCATAAAACAGCAGGGGAAGGATGAACTCGCCAAGCATGAAACCAAGCAAATCAATGGCCCACCCCCCCCCCCCTCTACTGTTCCATATATTACTGGGCTTTCTCAGATCAATCTTCAGAAGGGACCCAGGATATCAATGCTTGACCCAGTACAAGCATTGTGGAACCCGTGTCTTTTGGAGAAACTGCTAGGTACATATGACCTAGATTGGCCACTGTTGGAAACAGGATACTGGGCTTGATGGACCTTGGTCTGACCCAGTATGGCATATCTTTATGTTCTTATATCGCGGTCTCAAGCAAATCAGTTCTAAGGAAGGGATTCAGGACTGGACTGGAGTTCCTCAAGGAACAGCAATTAGCAGGTAAGTCTAATTTCACTTTCCTCATCGTCCCTCCAGTCCAGTCCTACACTTCAGGGGATGTAACAGAGCAGAACTACTGGACGGGGCCTGACCAAGTGGCCTGAAGAACTACTGACCCAAAACAGGCATCCCTCGCCGCTTGGACATCCAAGTGATAATGTTTAGCAAAAGGTATGCATCTTTGACCAGGTCACTGCCTTGCAGATTTTCACAGGCAGTACCAAAGTGTACTCTGCCCACGAGGCCGCCTGCGCCCTTGTAGAATGCGCACGCAACCCCTCCAGCACTGTCTTTCCTTTAAGGATGTAGGCCAGTGCGATCACCTCCTTGATCTACCTGGAAATGGAGGCCTTTGCTGCCGCTTTGCACTTGCACAGTCCTCCAAAAAGAGAACAAAACAACCGATCGGACCACCTGAAAAAAAGTCGGTCCGCTCGAGGTAACGCGGCAGGATGTGCCCGACTTCCAGAAGGTGCAACCAAGACCCCGCGGAAGACTCCTCCACTTTGTCGAGGACTGGCAAGGAAACAACCTGATTCAAGTGAAAGGCCGAGAGCACCTTAGGAAGGAAGGATGGTACAGGCCGCAGGACCACCCTTTCCCTAGATAAGAAAAGAAATGGCTCCCTACAAGACAACGCTTGAAGCTCCGAAATCCTGCACGCCAAACAGATGGCCACCAGGACCACCACCTTGAGCGTTACGTTTTTTTATGGAAGCCCTGCTTAGTGGCTCAATGGGCAGCCCCATCAGAGCCAACAAAACCAAGTTGAGGTCCCACGAAGATACCACCGACCTCCATGGTGGCCGCAAGAGCATTACCGCCCTAAGGAACCATGGCACGTCCACGTGAGATCCCAGGGAAATGCCCTGCACCTTCCCGCAAAAGCAGGAAAATAACCACCAGCTGCACTCTCAAGGAGCTAGCCACTAACCCCTTCTCAAATCCAGCTTGCAGGAAGGCCAAGATGTTCAGAAAGGAAGCTTTGGAAGACTAAATCCACACATAGGGGAGCGACTAGTCCTCAACATAGAAATTGCATGCAGTGAATATCCTTTCTTGCTCAATCTCACTCTCTCAAGGGCCAAGCCGTAAGCGAAAACCGTTCCATCTGGGGCATACGAACTGGGCCCTGCAGCAGCAGGTTCTCTTGTACTGGTAGGCGCCACAGACAACCTGCCAGAATCTGTACCAAGTTGGCGTACCACGGACGCCTCAGCCAATCAGGATGACCAACCCCGGATGCACCTCAATCCTCTGCACTACTCGGTCTATCAGAGCCCAGGGGGGAAAAACATACAGAAGCCCCTGCTTGGGCCATTTTTGCACCCTTTGACATACGTTCCCGCCGCCTGGTGAAGAAGCAGCCTACCTTGGCAGACTGGAGCATCGCCATCAGATCCATCACCGGGGTGCCCCAGTGGCACACTACCTGGGCAAACACCTCCTGGTTGAGTACCCATTCTCCCGGGTCTACTCGCACTTGACTCACTCTGCCATCACGTTGTCAAACCCCACCATCAGAGTGTGAAGGTGACTTTCTGTCCAATTTAGCAGCACTTTGGCCTCCTCCTCTAAAGCTACGCTGCCGGTGCCCCCGACAGTTGATGTAGGCCACCGTGGTTGCATTGTCCGAAAGGACTCACCGCTCTTCCCCGCAACTTTGCCTTGAAACTCCAGAGTGCCCGGAGTACCATTCTCATCTCTAGCCTGTTGATAGGCCAACTGGCTTCCTCCGCACTCCAGAGATCTTGAGCAAAGCCCCCCTCCGCATGGGCCCCCCCAGCCAGCCACAATGGCATCAGTTGTCAACAGAACCCAGGGAGGTGACTCTAAGGCATCCCTCTGGCCAGATTCTCTGGGTGAAGCCATCACTGGAGAGCTCACTTGGTGGCTCCGGGACAAGGGATCTTCTGAGACAAGGGCTGATGAGACCACTGCCGGAGTAATGCCATTTGCAGAGGTCACATATGCGCCCTGCCCATGGCACCACCTTGAGGGTAGCTGCCATGGTTCCTAGAAGCTGGAGATAATGCCAGGCCGTTGGTTCCATCCTCTCCAGAAACCGGTGCACCAGGGCATGCAGTCCCTGAGCACGACACCACACGGTGAGAATCTAACTGTGCTCCAAGATACTCGAGTTTCTGGGATGGTACCAGATGGCTTTTGGCCAAGTTGGACTAAACCACCCAAGCCGTTACCTTTTTGCTTTCTTGCCTGGATCAGCCAGTCATCAAGATATGGGTGCACCAGAACCCCTTCGCAGCCGAGAGCCGCTGCCACCACAATCATGACATTTGTGAATGTTCGTGGTGCTGTTGCAAGACCAAAATGGCAAGGCGCAGAACTGGAAATGCCCCATAGGTACCACAAACCTGAGGAACTGCTGGTGCTTCAGACGTATGGGGATGTGCAGGTATGCCTCTGTCAAATCCAGAGGAGGTCAGAACGCCCCCTCCCTGATCGCCACTATGACAGAGTGCAGTCTCCATATGAAAATCCAAAACCCGCAGGCAGGTTCACTCGCTTGAGATAGAGAACTGGTCGGAAAGAACCCTCCTTTTTTGGCAGCCCCCCTTGGACTTCCCCAGGTCCTCCCCAAAGAGCATTTTCCCCCTCAACAGGAGCTTGCTGAACAGGGCCTTAGAGGAGTTGTCCACTGCCCAGTTGCACAGCCAAAGATAACGACGAGCCACGACTACTGAGGCGATGCTATTCGACAACCCTCTAATATGGTCATAGTGGATATCTGCCAAATACACCACACCTAACTCTAATCTGGTTGGCTCCCCCGCCTGGTCTGCCGTTGTCACCTCTTGCTGCTGGACCCGTTGAGACAAGCAGAGGCAGGCCTTGGTACCCAAGCACCGCAAATGGAGGCTTGCAACGAGAGGGCATTGACATCAAAGGCCTGCTTCAGAAAGGTATTTAACCTTCTATGCTGAGCATCCTTTAGCGCTGCACTGCCTTCCACCAGGACTGTTGTCTTCTTAGTGACTGCCGAGACCGCTGCGTCAACCTTCGGAGGATGAAAAAGGTTGCGGTCCTGGTCCAACAGCGGATAAAGGCGTGCCATAGCACTCGCCCCCTTGAGGCTGGCTTCCAGCAGATCCCACTCATCCTGAATCATCTGCCGCACCACTATGTACTGGAAAAACCTTCTGCGATTCACAAACTACCTACTGCAAAGGATCTTCTGGCGCCTCCTCATCCGGAGGCCCACTAGTGGGCATGTTGAGGGCTTTGAGAGACTCCACAATGAGTGACGGCAACTCCTCCGGGTGGAACACTCGCACTATCCGCGCCTGCTCCTCCTGCTCTGGAATCTCCCCCTCTTCCAGGTCCTCGCCTGCAAAGTCCACGTCCATCTCCTCGCCTTCTGGCCCTTCAGACACCAGAGTCCACCTGACACGCCTCCTGGTGCCGGGGCTTCTTCAAAGATATAGCCCCTGGTTCGCTGCCCAGAGGACTCCCTGTACTTTTGGTTCCGCTCTGGACCCCCACCAGGCCTCCTGTCTGCGCCCTCTTGCGCGGGCAGAACGCCTGGTGCAACAGGAGAACAAACTCCGGTGAAAACATTCCCGGGATTCCTGCCTCTTCCAGTCTCGGGGGGGTGGAGGGACCTGGAGTAGCCGAAGAGGCAGCTGCCGCCCCAACTCCCCTCTACACCTGATCCAATTAGACCTCCTTAGTTGTTCCTTCAATGAGCCCAGCACCCTGGCTCACTACCTCCTACAGGTGCTTGGAGACCGAGTTTACTGGAGCTGGTGGGCGGTTCCTGCGGTATTTATACTGGTTTCAAAGAGTGACATGCTCAGTCTCCAAGCTGCTGGAAGAGGTACACTACCCCAGAGGTGCGGGACTGGACTGGAGGAACGATAAGGAAGAACTGTTCTAGTTCAAAGGACAACTTCAAAATAGTTTACAGAAAGTAGTTATATAGCTTCTAAGAAGACTAGATACATTTTCAGCACAGTTCTAAACTGAGGTTCAACATTTTTCACACTTAAAATTCAAAATGTCAGCTAATTTTATCATGTTTAATTCTTTGTAGGACATAACCACCAACTCGGATTTTTTGTACTGGGCCCAAACATATTTTAGAGGCAACAACATGAATATAACAAAAGTTTGTTTTAAAGTTAAGACAGAGTTGTCAAACCGCAATCCTGGAGGGCTGCAAACGAGTCAGGTTTTCAAGACACCCTCAATGAGCATGCATGGCATATTATTTTCCCCCCCTATACAGTAGAGACAGTACATGCAAATTCTCTCATGTATATGCAATGGAAGTATCCTGAAAACCTGACTTGTCTGCACCATTTCCAAGTTGCCGTTTGGCAACCTTGTTTTAAGAGTTAAAAAGTAGTGATTTAATAAGTGACAGTCCTCTGGACTCCCCCTCTCAAAGTTAATTTCTTATTCATTGCAGGGAACAAGTGCCCCAAATCCACCCACCAGAAATCTGGTAGCTTCATTCTCCCTCCCTCTGGCAGAAGCGCAGCGCTTCTTATGATAGCAATGTCTCCAGCTGGGTTCATTTTGTAGATACCAAGATAGCAACAAACTTCACTCATAAGCAATAGCGAATGGTTGGCATATGATCTCAAATTTCTTCTATACTGCTAACACTTGCTGTAATACTTGCATTACATTAAAGAGAAGTCCTTAATTACAATTCCTTTGCGGGCTTCAATCTAACATCTGAATGTGTGAGACCCTGTAATCTTACAAGGCCCACCAATTGTACATGTTCAGATGTAAAAACGATAAAAAGTGCTACCTGTATCCTGTGATTGGGGAGAAGTTGCAAGGATCACACAAAATTTGGTTCATTCTACCACAAAGATGGAGCAAACTCTAAACTGTGCCTCAATGTCAAATGTTGGAAAGCAGCGATATAAACTATTCTAGGTCTCAAACCAGAATACTTATGCCCCACAGGATCAATTCATGAGTGTGTACTAACGCGGGGCAAATGCAGATTTATCATCTGGCAGTAGCAGCTAACACAAAAGAAATGCAGATATTGTAGGCACATTTTGGCAATATCTACTTTTCACAAAGTGAACCCGGGGGGAGGGAAGGGGGCGGCATTCCTATTTTTGGCAGCCACCATATGAAAATATTTCACGCCAGTGCCTTGTGCGTGCTGCTGCTTTTAGGGTTATGTAGGTGGCAGCAGGACCTCCAGTTGAAGAAAAAAAAAAAAAAAACACACACACACGGGTCTCTCTGACTTTACACTTGCATGCTGGCCTGATCTGTCTTTTCTAATGTATGCTTGCGTCAGAGGGGGGGGGGGGGTGCAGACCAGCCATTCAAATGCAACAAGGCCTGCATTTGAATGACTGGTCTGGTCCCTCCTCCCCTTCAGGCACTGAATCAGAGAGACCCACATGTTTTTTTTTCTTTATTTGGAGGCTCCGCTGCTGCCGCCATGGAAACCCTAAAAGCACCGGCAGCAGGACAAGGGCAGGCCGGAAGGAGATAAGATGGGGAGATGCTGGGCACAGGCAAAGAACAAATGGGGGGGTGGCATGTGCCAGATGTGCAAGTCGCACAGGGCACATTTATGGCTTGGTACCATCCTGTTTCATGTGATGGGTGCCAAAAATGGCTGCAGATGACATCACCTCAAGAAGTGGCATTAGCTGCAGCCAAGTCAGATGTAGGCCTCTTCATGGCCATGATTGCTATCCTGGTTGCACGCCACCCCCCCCCTCCCCCTTCCAATCAAAGAACATTGTCAGTGTCACATATTCATAGCACAGACAACATAAAACATGTGTGTTCCTTGTCTTCAGCATTGATTCCCCCCCAGATAGTTCCCAATCCCCATCAGGAACCACCAAGGGGGGGGGGGGGGGAAATCATTGCATTCCCTGACAAAGTAGAAAGCCCAACTAGTCAGTCCGGCTCCCTAACCCAACTCTCCCTCACAATCCTTTAAAAAAAAAAAAAAAAAAGGAGGAGACTGCAAGTCAGTCGGACTCCCTTCATGTTCAGGCTGAACATCCCGGCTAGCCAGCTGGATTGGGAGGGTGGGAGGGAGGTCAGAGGGGCCCCTTTAGGCCAGTCAGGATGTTCAGTCTTGAAAAAGGGAAGTTCAGGGGCACAACTGGCTAGTGGGGAGAGGGGCAGCACGACCAACTAGCTAGGCTTTCTACTTTGTCAGGGGGAGCACTGATCTCCCCCTCCCCAGCAGTTCCCAGGAGGGATCGGGATCTGTTGGGGAAAAGGAGGAAAAAAATAAATACTGAAGGTGGGGGCACTTTCTTCTGTATTGTCAGTGCCACTGATCTATATACATCCATGGCACTGACAATACTGTCAGATCAAGGAAAGGCCCAACCGTGGCATTTGGAGGGAAGAGGGATGGAGCTAGTAAGAGCTCTGTCCAATCACTACCTGCCCTTCCCTTGCACTTACTGCAAAGACCCACAAGAACTCCACTGGCAGTCATTACAGGACTTCCCACGTGCCAGGCAACATGGATCTCCATCTCAGCAATTTCGGACTTACCACAGGCCTATTATAGACACATCCCACATGTCCTTTCAAATAGAACTTCTATTAAAATATACTGTATTATCCCACAACTGGAACCATGATGTTTTGTAGCATTACATTCTTTAATTTTAACTAAGTGAACAAAAACAGACTGCAAATTTTTTAAACTAACAAAACCAGAAAAAACAGGAGACCCCCTTGTCACAGAAAATCTATTCCTTGGAAAATACATGGATTTTCAATTTTATCTATGGTCAAATTTTATATTTATTCAAAAACTGTAACTAGAGAATGTCATGCCATTAATAAAGTCAAATTCTTCAGAGAATGCTGCAAACTCCTCCCATAATCACCAAAAGCGTTAACTCAATATTCTAAATATTAAACTTTTTATATTAAAAGTATGTTCCATCTTACACTTTAAGACAAAAGAAGCTACAATCCATTTCAGGGGATACCAGCAAGCACTTTATGCATAATGCTTTCAACAAGTCATAGAACTCATCTTTCACATTGAAATCAAGAAATGTACTGAAATTCTACGCTGCCTCATAGTATGAGTCATCTATTCTTCACTGCAAGATATTATTTTTATGTTTGGTCAGGGAATGTTAAAAAAATCATTACACTAACAATAGCAAAACAAAATATTTTGAAAATACAAATAACTGAGAAGGGACTTCATACAAATGGGGAATAATCGGTTTTATAAACTCAGTGAAAATGCCTGGCAACTTACTTTTTTGAGGGGGGTTTTAAATATCTATGAGTTATACCCGTAATTTCAAGCTTTTAATCTTGCCGACCATAGAGTCAGAGGATAGAGGGGAGGGAAACAGGACCTTAGAGAAAAAAAACAGACAAAAACAACACATACTGTAACAGGGGGCTTTCATTCGACCCTTTCAACCCTCCCCCAATGCTCGATGACCACCTAAAGGATTTCACTGCTTTCAGGTCTATGGTGATCAGAAAAGATCTTCAAATCTACCTAAACTAGCTAGATTTTGAGTTTAAAAAGCAACGTTAGGCCTCAGGCCCTTGACAAATCGCTCTCCCAACCCTCCCATCCTCCGTTGGAGGAACACAAAAAAAAGATGTGTTTGGAGATGTTGAAAACGCGCCCAGTAACAAATAAGCAAGAGAAAAAAATCGCTACAGCAGCAAGCTAAAAAGGGGAAATATTTTGGGTTAGAACAAGCTTGTAACTCGGCGCTAGGCTAGAAATGTAAAATTAGCTACTAAAAGCAATTCCTTATTTGGTTCATAAGAAAAAATAAACAAACACTGTCCCCACCCCTTTCAAAATCATCAGTATGTCGAACTACAGATCTGCAAGACTGCAACCAGAAAAGAAGCGCTGGGTCGTTAACATAACCATAACGAGTTATCGCAGATTTTCAACCCCGTGTCTTTAAAATATATGCTTAACCACCCCAAAGAAACATTGTTAAAAAAAACCTTTTGCTAACTTCACCCGCTAAAGTAAAAGGAAAACACATAACAGAGCTAAAATAAAACAGAACTAGAAATATTATGAGCATGATTCATTATGACATTAAAAGGGAGCTAAAGCCCTTAAGATTTGGATAAGCGCGCGCACACGAAGACTCAAAGGCGCGCGCGTCCGCGAGACCGGCGGGAGTTTCTTTTTTCTTTTTAACCCCCACCACTTCAGTAATAAAAGGAGGAGGGAAAGGGGCGTCAAGTTTAGGCTCAGATTGGCCAAAGTGCGCGCCTCCTCAACCTCCCCCCATTTCCCTTTCTACACACTTTTAGCCTGTGCGCGTGACAAGCTCAGCAGCGTAAAGGAGGAAAGGGAGGAGGGGGGACTAGCAACCCGGAAATTTTCTTATTAATTTTTGTTTATAAAACTAAGTTACCGTAATAAGAAATGTATATATTCCCTTTTTCTCCGCAAAGCAAGTCCACCCTGCACACCGGCGAAGAAAAAGGGCAGAAGGGCCGATGCTAGCGCAATAAACAATAACAAAAAATCGGATAAACGAAAAAGGCCCTCGCAGAAAGGGGGAAGGGGAAGGGTGTCGCGCGCAGAAACAGCCGCCGATGCGTTCCGCTCGCGCGGCAAATAAACGGACGCTAAACTCTGGCCTGTAGTTTCAGCCATTCCTTCTGAATGCTCATCCCCCAGCTTGCGTAGACGCCGATCCGGGTATAAATGCAAAAGAGCTTACCTACACAGTGAATAAGCTTGTGCCGCCACGAATCAAGTTCCTGCCGAAAGCCGCGCCTCTCGATAGAGCATTGCTGGCTTTTACACAAACTCGCCATTTTCTGTCGGCCCTCCAGCGGGCGCGTACAGTTCTGACAGCGTGGAAGGTAACGTTGTGCGTCATCGCGCAGGGTCAGAACGACTGCAGTCACGCCCCCGCACTGTACTTAGTGTTACCTATGACGTCAACATTCACAATGTATGAAAGGTGTCATACGTAATTCATTATAGGGTCGTGGTAATAAAATTTTGTTTGAAAAAAAAAGAAAACGGGTTTTAGTGCTCCAACATTTTTTTTCAGAAACTTTAGAACTGTCACATGTTCAGTAAATTTTGGAATTGTATGAGAGAAAGTTTTATTCCAGAAAAAAAAACATATGTACCGAAAGCGAAAGGATCTAGGCTGCGCTTCCCCAAACTTTAGGGTGTGACCTTAAATCGTGATGTAAAGCCTGCATTTAGAACCACCTCGATAAGCCCCCAAAAAATAAGACTTGTGCCTTATCACTAAACCAATGCAAGGAACGTTTTATCTATGATATATTTGGCAAACAGCTTACATCTTAGATGTAAATGTTCAAGCTTTGTTCCTTGTAAAACGCTTTGATTGCCTGATAAGGCAGTATAAAAAAAAACTTTAAAATAAAAAATATCTTCAAAGTCTGAAAAGCTGTATAAATTACTAATATTGGAGCTCAAACATGTTCATGCCATATACAGGGTGCCCCAAAAAAGTGAGAACATCTCATAAATTAAAAGCTTAGTTTACTTATTTACATTCTTGCACAATGGACGGGCCGGCACTGACTAGGGGCCTAGATAGGCTTCATAGAATACTGAGGTTGACAGCAGCAGTGACTATGAAATTATAGGAGAGCCAGGAGCAGCACACCAGAAGAAAGGTAAGCCTCTGGGAGTTGCAAGCTTTTCCTGGCTGTGAAAATGGGGCTGCAGCCACAGAAGTTTTGATAAGTACTGTTCCTCATTGTCCCTCTAGTCCAGTCCAGGCATGTGGGTTTATGCTTTCCCACCAGAAGATGGAGACTGAGAACCACTGATTTGCTGATGATGTCACCTTATAAGGGTCATGCGCAGCCACCTTACACCAGTGTTTAGTCTCCAGCAGATGGAGATGACATAGGCTTCTGTGCAGTTTGGGCTCCACTGGATGGAAAAAATAAAATGCAGGAGTAGAGAGGAAGAGCAGTCAGAACAGGGCATCTCTAAGCTTGGCAGATGGCCTGGACAGGAGCTGAAAAGGTGCAGAACCCGGTGTATCCATGCCCCTCCCCCTTTGATCCTCCTCTCCCCACCTTCTAGTGATGGTAGCAGAGGCCCCTAAGTAGGGATTCTGCACAGATCTCCTCTGTAGCTCCTGCCCAGTCCTTGGGGGGATTCTCGAAGTGCAGTTGGGGCTTGAAAGAGACACAGTAAGCCATGAAGCCCAAACAACAGAACCACAGCTGCTCCAGAAATTGGAGCAGGTAAGCAGGACACTTGCTGGCGTACCTGACCAAGGAGGGGGGGAGGACTCAACAGTGTTTCTCATGTTAGCGAGGGGAAATTTGTGTGGCCTGCAGCAGCTACTAGAGTCAGTTGTCTGGCCCTAGTTTCGGCTGCGGTTATGAGAAAGAGCCACATTGTAGAAAAGAGTGTTTTCTTCCTTTCAGTCTTGAAGGACTACCCAAAGGGACTGCTACTGCTGGAAAGAAATCTGCACTTGTAAGTATTTACCTTCTGGGAAATTCTCTAAATCTTGGGGGAAAGGGTTAAAGCTGATCAATCAGTGTATTTTAGAATCTATATTTGTTAAGTTATTCATGGCTTAGTACCACCAGAGGACGTTTAATTTAAATCAAATCAGAGTAGAGCTTAGCATAGCAGGAAGAATAGGATAAATATTTGAGTAGAAATAAACAAACTGTTTTAGGGACCTTTATAAAGAGGCCCAGTTAGGAGACAAGAGACCTGTGGAATTGTTTTAAATAGGTGTTAAAGCCAAGTGACAGATCAAAGGGACAATTTGAAAGGCTCCCTCTATCAAACCAACGGCTCTCTGAATCAGCCAGGAAATTATTAAGAGAGTACCTTAGAAGCACAGGTCAGGGCACTGTGTAGCAAGTCAGCTTTTACTAAGTGTTCTTTCCCCCCCCCCCCCCCCCCGGGTATAATCTTAGCTTTATAGGCTCTTAAACCTATTAAAGGAAAAGAGGTGCTCAAATTCACTTTCAGATTCAGCTGCTTAACCTCACCAGGGATAGATTAATTAAGGTCCTGAAATTAATTAATCTTGAAGTGAACAAAGTCCCATTAGGTATATGTAGTTCTATCAGTACAAGTATTCCTAGCAACTTTAAGAAAGCAAACAACTTAGATAGCTAAACAAAACCTTAAAGCTAAGATGCAGACAATAGTCCAGCAGCGAGATGAGGGCTATCCAGTCTTTTGCATTGAGTGTCACATGTACAATTTTCTTCCAGTTGGTGAGGGGTCTTATGTGTGCATTAGGTGCAAGGAGCTTTTTGCCCTCAGGGAACAAGTCTGATCTCTGCAGACTAGAGTAGCAGGCTTGGAGGACTAAGGAAGACAGAGGTATATAGACAAGATCTGCAGGGACATAGTAGTGGAGTCCTACCTCCAGACTGGCAGCCTCTCTGTTGCCATGGAGGAGAGAGGTGAGATGCAGAAAATGATCCTGTAGCTAGAATCTTTCTTCCAAGTGATGTAAAACCCTCTCACACCTAAAAGGTTTCTCCAGGGACATGTGCTCATGAGGGAAGAGTTAGCACAGTCTTTATATTTGGCAATTCGATCATTAGGTATATAGATAGCTGAGTGGCTGGTGGGCATGAAGATCTCCTGAAAACATGCCTGCCTGATGCGAAGGTAGCAGACCTCACAGGCCATCTAGACAAGGCATATGTTGGTACCAGTGACATAAAGTGTAGGAGGGAGGTTCTGGAGGCCAAATTTAGGCTTTTAGATAGGAAGTTGACATCTAGAACTTCCAGGGTAGCATTCTCCGATTCATGGAGCAGCTGGTTCAGGAACCAACACACAAGGATGCTATTTTAGACCTAGTCCTCAGTGAAACACAGGATCTGGTGAAAGAGATAAGGGTGTTTGGGTCACTTGGCAATAATGATCATAACATGAATTAATTTGATTTAATAAATGAAAGAAGGATGGCAAGAAAATCCACAGTACTACCTTTTAACTTTCAAAAGGGAGACTATGATAAAATGAGGAAAATAGTTAAGAAACTAAAAGGAGCAGCTGAAAAACTTAAGATTTACATCAAGCTTGGTTATTGTTTAAAAATACCATCTTGGAAGCTCAGACTAGATTTATTCCATGCTTTAAGAATAGTGAAAGGAAAGTGAAAAAACTGCCAGCATGCTTTTTAATGTGAGGTCTGAGAGGCAACCGTAGTCAAAAAAGCATCTTCCAGGAAATGGAAAAATAAAGCCAAATGATGAAAACGGGAAACAACACTGGCAAGTTAGATGCAAGGTATTAATAAGGCAGGCAAAGAGAAAATTTGAAAAAAAGCTTACTATGGAAGCAAGAATGCATAATAAAAGTTTTTTCAAGTACATTCGTAGGCAAAACCTGTGAGAGAGTTGGTTGGACCATTGTATGATAGAGGTAAAAGGGGCGCTAAGGGAGGATAAGGCCATAAAAGAGAGACTGAATAAATTCTTTGCTTCAGTCTTTACTAAATAAGATATAGGGAAGTTACCTATGCCTGAAATGTATTTAAATGGTATCAGAAGAATTGAAAGAAATATCGATAAGCCGGGACGTGGTATTACAACTATTTGATAAACTGAAGAATAACAAATCACCTGGGTCAGATGGTATACATCCAAGGATGCTGAAAGAACTGAAATATAAGATTGCAGACCTACTATTAGTAATCTGTGAGCTATCATTAGTACCTGAAGATTGGAGAATGACCAGTATATCGCCAATTTTTAAAAAGGGTTCCAGGGGAGATCTGGGAAATTACAGACCAGTGAGCTTGACATCAGTGCTGGGCAGACAGGTAGAAACCTTTATAAATAATACAATTACTGAACATGTAGATAGTCATGGATTTATGGGAGAAAGCAAACATGGATTTAGCCAAGGAAAGTCTCGTCTTACTAATCTATTATATTTTTTTGAAGGTGAGACAGTTGATATAGTGTATCTGGATTTTCAGAAAGCCTTTGACAAGATTCCTCATAAGAGACGCTTGGCAAAATTAAAAAGTCATTGTGGATCAGGAACGGGTTATAAGAGAGAAAGCAGAGAATAGGGCTAATAGTAAATTTTTTAAATGGAGAAAGATGAATAACGGAGTACCTCAGGGATCTGTGCTGGACCCGCTGCTTTTTAACATATTCATAAATGACCTGCAAATAGGAATAATGAGTGAGGTGATCAAATTTGTAGATGACACAAAAATATTCAAGGATGCTAAAACACAAGAGGGTTGTGAAAAATTGCAAGACGACCTTGATAAATTGGAAGATAGGACATCCAAATGGCATATGAAATTTAATATGGATAAGTGTAAAGTTATGCACCTAGGAAAGAACAACCCAAGCTATGATTCCATGATGCAAGGTTCCACACTAGCAATCAACATCCAGGAAAAAGATTTAAGCGTCATCATGGATAATAAGTTGAAATCAAGGATATTATAATGCCTCTGTATTCCATGGTGCGACTGCCCCTTGAATATTGTGTGCAATTCTGATCGCCATATCTTAAAAAGGATATAGCAGAATTAGAAAAGTTACAGAGAAGAACCACCAAAATGGTAAAGGGGAAGGAAGGATACCCCTATGAGGAGAGGCTTAGAAGGTTAGGGCTCTTCAACTTGAAAAAGGGATGGCTGAGGGGGGATATGATAGATGTCTATAAATTAATGAATGGAGTGGAACTGGTAAATATAGATCAGTTGTTTATGCCTTCAAAAAGTAGAAAGACTAGGGGACATGCAATGAAGCTACAATGTAACCCATTTAAGCCTAATCAGAGAAAATATTTTTTCACTCTATGTGTAACCAAACTCTGGAATTCGTTACCAGAGGATGTGATAAAAGCTGTTTGTAGGTGGATTTAAACAAAGTTTGGACAAGTTCTTGGAGGAAAGGTTCATAAGCCATTATTAAAGAGAACCCGAGAAATCCATTGCTTACCTCAGGACAAGCATCGTGGAACCTTTGTACCTTTTCGGGAAGCTATAGGAGTCCAACACACGGTACTCACTCTTGCAGACCAACAGAAAACAGCACCAGAAGCAAGGCAAGGAAAACACTACCCTCTGTAGATGAATACCAGCTTTATTAGACCACCCCTATGTCTTCTAGCTAATATATAGCTAACTTAAAATAAATGAAAGTCTGATTCCAGACAGTAATTCTAGTATGGCCGATTTCTCTGCATTCTGATTCTTATATCCAGATAACGGGATAGTCTTTTTAACCACAGTGTCTCCCGCATAGTTGTATATTGACTATTTACATGAGCATTTTGGAATTGTGCTAGCTGTATTATTGCACATTAATAAGTTCATTTGCAGTTGTAACATCCCTACATCTTCCTCAGTAAAGACCGAAGCAAAGAATTCAGTCTCTCTGCTATCGCCTTGTCGCCTCTTAGTGCCCCTTTAACCCCTCTATCATCTAATGGACCAACTGACTCTCTCACGGGTGTTTTGCTACGAAGGTATTTGAAAAAGTCTTTATTATGTGTTTTTGCTTCTGCCGCAAACCTCTTCTCAAATTCTCCCTTTGCCTGCCTTATCAATGCCTTGCATTTAACTTGTCAGTGTTTGTGCTGTTTCCAGTTTTTGTCGTTTGGCTCTTTTCTCCATTTCCTGAAAGATGCTTTTTTGGCAACAACAGTCTCTCTAACCTCACCTTTAAACCATGCTGGCAGTTTTTTGGATTTCCTTCCACTTTTCTTAAAGCGTTGAATACAGCTGGTCTGGGCTTCCAAGACAGTATTTTTCAACAACACCCAAGCTTGATGTAAGTCTTTAAGCTTTGCAACTGCTCCTTTTAGCTTTTTCTTAACTATTTTCCTCATTTTATCATGGTCTCCCTTTCAAAAGTTAAAAGGTGGTACTGTGGATTTCCTTACCATCCCTCCTCCACTAATTAAATCAGACATGATCATGCTATGATTACTATTGCCAAGTGGCCCCAACACCCTTATTTCTTGCATCAGATCTGGTTTTCCACTAAGAACTAGGTCCAATATGGCTTCCCCTTTGGTCGGTTCATGAACCAGCTGCTCCAAAAGCAGTCATTTATTTCATCTAGGAACTTTATCTCCCTAGCATGTCCTGCCGTGACACTGACCCAGTCGATACTGGGGTAATTGAAATCATCCATTATTATTACTGTGCTGTAACGTTTGTTAGCTTCCTTGATTTCTTTGAGCATTTCATCATCCATTTGTTCATTCTGACCAGGCGGTCGATAGTACACCCCCACTGCCATCGCTTTTCCCTTTTTACATGGAATTTCAATCCATAGAGATTCTACCGCAAATTTTGTTTCCTGCAAAACTTTAATCCTTTCTGACTCAATGCCCTCTCTAACATAGAGCGCAACCCCTCCACCAATTTGATAGCTCTATCATTACGATATAGTTTGTACCCAGGTATCACAGTGTCCGACTGGTTGTACTCCTTCCACCATGTCTCTGAGATTCCAATCATATCTAACCTCTCATTTAGTGCTATATATTCTAACTCTCCCATCTTATTTTTTAGACTTCTATTATTTGCATACAAGCATTTTAGAGACTTTATTTTATTCATATTAATTTGGCTATTGGTAGGCATGGGTAATTTGGAATCTTTAAGCTCTGTCTGCTCCATACCCAAGGGCATTTGGGCTACTTTACTCTTTTTTGGAACCTCTCTGCTTTTGGTAGTATCCTTCAGGATACATTCTTCTGAACCTTGCACTCTTGTACGACTGTCTGCTTTCCCCTATTATCTAGTTTAAAAGCTGGTCTATCTCCTTTTTAAAGGTTAATGCCAACAGCCTGGCTCCATCCCTATTAAGGTGAAGCCCATCCCTTCGGATGAGCCCTTCCTTTCCCCAGAATGTTCCCCAGTTCCTAACAAATACAAAGCCCTCATTTTTGCTCCATCGTCTCATCAAAGCATTGAGACTCCGGAGCTCTGCCTGCCTTTTGGGTCCTCAGAGCACAGGGAGGCTTCATCGGCATTGGCAGGGTTTTCAGCTCCAGCCGACCTGCCCTCTCCTTATGAGTTCAACATTTCTTTTTTGGTGGTAACAGCCATAATTACTGGCATTTCTTCCATGAATGCCCAACAGGGTCTAGAGTCATTGGCAGGAGGGAGCTAGTCCTATGCCGGAGGGACTTCTTACAGTGTGGAACCCCTTTTTTTTCTCCAAATTTGTGCTTCTCCTGCAACGGGCCTTTTGTCTCAACCAGAGACTGGTACAGGCTTAGCAGCATGGCACCCTTGGTGTTCCCAATCTGCTGCGGTCTGCGTATTTGGCTCTGGGGTCCAGATGACCATGACTAGAAATAGATGAGGACTTGGAGGACCAGGTCTCAGTGAACTCAGTGCACTCCAAGAATCTCTGGGAAGGGCCTTTGGCTAGGTGAGAGGAAGCTCAGGATGAGGACCTTGAGGAAGGGGAAAATTCCCCCAGGTTAGGATCCCACAGGATGAGGATCTTCCATAAGGATGAGCTCTCCACCCTGATTTCCCAGTCGCTCGCAGCCTTGAAAATAGCAGAGCAACCCCTTACATTGGTGGAATCCAGGGTGGATCCTTTGTTAAAAGAGTTCCGTAAGCTACCCAAATCCTTTCCGTTACATAGGACAGTTAAGGATATAAACTTGGTGGAGTGAAACTTGCCGGATGCTAGCCTGAGGATCAGTCGGGCTATGGCTTGGCTGCATCCCCTTCCATCAGAGGAGAGGAAACTTTCGTCAAGCTTCCTAGAGTGGATGCTTTGGTGTTGGTGGTCACTAAGAAGACAACAATATCTGTAAGGGGGGGGAGCACTGAAGGATGTTCAAGGCTGTAAACTAGAAGGATTGCTGAAGTAGTCTTTAAGGTGTCAGTCCTAGCTCTTCAAGCAGCAGTCTTAGAATGTATGTTGCACAAGCCTGTTTGGATGGTCCCAGAAGCCACCAAAAATGGTCCCAGAAGCCTCCTGAAATCTCTAGTTCTGTGTTGAAAGCAGTAAGGTTAGAATTGGGTCAACCTTTTTGTTTGATGCGTTGTACAATGTGGTGAGAGCCTTGATGAAGAGTATGCCCTCAGTAGTTATGGCTCATCACTTTCTGTGCTTGCGGAACTGGTTAACAGATGTAGCTTACAAGTCCCAGTTGAGCAAGCTCCCCATCAAGTGTTAACTGCTCTTTGGGGAGGTGTTAGAAGCTAGTGAAGGATCTCGAGGAGTCAAAGGTGCCTAGACTTCCAGAGTGGAGGAGTAGCCTAGTGGTTAGAGCACTGGCTTGGGAACCAAGAGACCAGGGTTCAATTCCCACTAGCACTCCTTGTGGCCTTGGGCAAGTCACTTAACCCTCCATTGCTCAGAAAAATCCAAGTTATCAATGTCCCTGTTTAATGTACATTTACCAAGTTTAAGTTACAATGTAAACCACTTTGATTGAAATGATAAAGCAGTATAAAAAAACGGTTAAATAAATAAGATAGGCCACAAGGGCCTAAGGCTATAATCAGCACAAGGCAAGTACCAAGAGGAGCAGAAATTTCACCCAGCAAGGTTTGCACCTTCAACCCAACACTCAAGGTTCCTCCTGCATAGCCACTCTTTTTGAGGTGGCTGGAGAGGAGGTCAAGATGGGCCAGCAGAGGAGCCTCCAGCAGCTGCAAGCCAGCACAATAAAGGTGTGGGGATCCAGGTTGAGGTAATCTCGGTGAGGGGTTAACTGCAGATCTTTTACTCCACCTGGCTGCACATTACATCAAATCAGTGGGTCCTAGCAGTGATTCATGAGGGTTATGCCCTTGAGCTGGCACAGCCCTCTCAGATGCTTTTATGGATTCTCCCTGCAGGGTGCCCAGAAAGGTGCAGGCAGTGGTGGACACTCTTGAGTGGCTGTTCTAGCTTGAGGCCGTGGTAAGAGTTCCTCCAAAAGAATGGAGGTCATGGCGTGATTCCATTTACTTTGTGGTGTCCAAGAAGGAAGGAACGTTTTCAGTCAATATTGGATCTCAGATAGGTTAACTGGGTCTTGCATGTTCTCATTTCTGCAAGGAGACTGTGGATGGTTATTGTGGCCGTGAGGCAAGGAGAGTTTGACGTACTTGGATCTTTTGGAGGCACGGAGAATTTTTGACCTACTTGGATCTTTTGGAGGTCAACTTGCATATTCCCATTTGCAGAGAATCAGCAGTTTCTGTGGTTCACAGTGCCAGCAGACCATTTTCAGTTTCATACTATTCCATTGGAGTTGGCGACAGTTCCCAGGACATTTACCAAAATCATGGTAGTAGTGGCAGCAACATTCACAAGGAGGGAGTGTTGGTTCACTCCTATCTCGATGATTGGCTGAAATATGCAAAATCAACTCAGGAGAGTCACTTGGCCACAGAGCGAGTAGTGTCACTGCTTCTGGGCAAGGTGTCATTGATGCAAGTCAGAGGCACAAAAGCTGCAGAACCAGGAGCAAGCATTGTTGCAGAGGAGGTTTCCTCAGGCATAGGGATATGTGTAAGTACTAAGTTCTATGGGAGGATGCTGGATCTGGTTCCATGGGCCTGAATGCACATGCAGCTGCTTCAGTAGGTATTGCCATCCAGGTGGTCAGTGCAGGAGCAGTTACTGTGACAGAGGCTTCCGACAAACTGACAGTAGGAATGACACTGGAAACACACAACTGGGTGGTGATTACAATGGATACCAGCATAAGTGGTTGGGGAGTGCCCTGTGAGGCACAGGTGACTCAGGAGCAGTGGTCTTTAGAGGAGAGCACTTGGTCCATCAATAGATTGGAGACACAGGCAGACATCTGGGCACTCAAAGCCTTCCTGCCGTTGGTCCAGCACAGGGCTGTGCAGATACTGTTGGACAATGGCGACCACATTAGCATACATCAATTGGCAGGGGGACATCTGCAGTCTTGGCCTTGCCAAAGAGGTGGCTCTGATGCTCAAGTGGATAAAGGCTCACCTGTTGGTGTGGTTTGTGACTCATATGGGCAGAAAGGAAAACATGCAAGCCGATTATCTCAGCTGCAGTCTCCTAGATCCAGAGGAGTGGTCACTCATGGACTCAGTGTTACAGCTAACCATGGTTCCCTGCAGGATGTCCATAATGGATCTCATAGCAACAGTGGTCAGGTCATGGTGGCCACGTTTTTCAGCAGATGACAAGAGAATGTTAGAGGGTCTTGGTGTCTTGGTCCAGAGGTGACATCAAGAAGAGGTGTTGTACATGTTTTCCCCATAGCCCCCTTATAGGTTGAGCGGTACAGAAGGTAGAAGTGCATCCAGGTTTGGTGATCATGGTAGCACTGGATTGGCTGCAAAGGCTGTGGTACGTGCATATAATCTGCCTGGCAGTAGAGAGCCCGCTTCTGTTGCCGGTGGTACCAAGCTCCTTTCTCAAGGTCCAGTTCTCATGCCAGAGACTTCTCAGTTCTCACTTATGACTTTGCTGTTGAAAGGACAAGGTTGAGGAAGAAGGGCTACACTCCTCAAGTAATAGCGATGCTACTTAAGGTGTGCAAATAGTCCGTCACTCTGGCATATGTTTGGGTCTGGAAACTGTTAGAGAGTTGGTGTGAGGATAAGGATTTGCATCCCTTAGGGTCATCCTAGACTTTTACAACCAGGATGCAGGTGACAGCATTAAACTGTTTTAGGGGAAGAATCCAGGGGGTTTCTCTAGCTGCTCAGCCTGATGTCATCCACTTCTTGTGAGGGGTGAAGCATGTACAACTTCTGGCACATGAATTGGTCCCAATGAGGGATCTTAATTTGGTGCTGGCAGCACTGATGAGAGTGCCCTTTTGTGCCCATCATGCAGTCTTTGGTGAAAGACTTAACGTTGAAGACTGCGTTCTTAGTGGTCATCTGTTCAGCACATAGGGTCTTGGAGCATCAGGCGATATCCTGTAGTGAACCTTTTCTATTGATTTCAAAGGAGATGGCTGGTGCCTTCCTTTCACTTGAATCAATAGTGACTTTACCAGTCTTTTCACTTTCAGGTGAGGATGTGGAGGTTTGAGCTTTGCATAGGTTGAATGTCCACCGGGTTATCAGGCAGTATCTACAAAGAACACAAGATGGATCATCTCTTTGTGCTTTTCTGGAGGACCGCACAAGCAGCCTGTAAAGTGTCTATAGCTTGCTGGTTGAAGGAGGCTATTGCATCAACTTTATCTGCTTAAAGGACAGATGGTACTGGTTGGGCTTAGGGCCCATTCCACTCAGGCTCAGGCATCATCTTGGGTCTCGTGTCACTGTTAGAAATCTGTGAAGCAGTGACATGGTCTTCCCTGCCTTATTCTGCTTGTCATTATCATCTTGATGTGGAGGCAAGGGGAGATGCAACAGTTTTGAAAACTGGGTTCACTTGTTCCCCCCATCCCCTCGTCCTTAGGCACTGCTTTGGGACATCCCATGTGACTGGAAGGAAGATAAGGAAGGCAAAATTAGACCTTACTTACTAAATTTCTTTCTTTGAGTTCCTCCAAACCAGTCTAGAACCCACCCTGTCTGTCTGGCTGTTCTGGTTCAGGTTGTGAGTCTGGCTGAAAGAAACTTGGACTGCCACCCTTTTTAATGGTGCTGTTTGGCTCTGCTGTATATTACTTTGGGTAAGGAGCTGGTGGGGTTTGGTCCTCAGATTCTGGATCCTCATCAGAGCGAGTATATATAATTGTATGATTTTATTATAGTGCAAATATCTGTTTTTAGGTGGAGTCTACTTCATTACAGAAATACTGTTGTGAGTTGGCTGCACAGGACCCTTGTAAGGTGACATCAGCAAACCAGTGGTTCTTAGTCTCCATCTGCTGGTGGGGATGCATAAACCCACGTGTCTGAACTGGGCTGGAGGGACTCAAGGAAAGAAAATTAGCAGGTAAGGTTTAATTTTACCTTCTAGGCATCATTATAGACAATCTTTAAATCTTCTGCTCAGGTAGGAGAAGAGGCCAAAAAAGCAAATAATGTTAGGAATTATTAGAAAAGGAATGGAAACTTGGAATTGCTCGATGGTACCACAGCACCTTAAGTATGTATGCAATTCAGGCTGCCACCTTTTAAAAAAAGGTATAGCAGAATTAGCAAAGATATATAAAAAGGTGACCAAAAATGTAAAGGGGATAGAATGATTCTCTTAGGAAGAAAGACTAAGCGCAAAAACTGCGATGATATGAAGAAAATAGAAAAGAAAGATATCAAAATAAACTATTTAGCGAGAACCCAAAACAACCCAGAAAAATCCAAATTTGCAATGTCCCTGTTTAATGTATGCAAATGCTAGAAGTTTAAAAAATAAGATGGCAGAGTTAGAATATATAGCACTAAATGAGAGGTTAGATATGATTGGAATCTCAGAGACATGGTGGAAGGAGGACACTATGATACCTGGGTACAAACTATATTGTAATGATAGAGCTCATCAAATTGGTGGAGGAGTTGCGCTCTATGATAGAGAGGGCATTGAGTCAGAAAGGATAAAAGTTTTGCAGGAAACAGAATTTGCTGTAGAATCTCTATGGATTGAAATTCCATGTAAAAAGGGGAAGGCGATGGCAGTGGGGGTGTACTATCGACTGCCTGGCCAGGTTGAACAAATGGATGATGAAATGCTCAAAGAAATCAAGGAAGCTAACAAACGTTACAGCACAGTGATAATAATGGATGATTTCAATTACCCCGGTATCGACTGGGTCAGTGTCATGGCAGGACATGCTAGGGAGATAAAGTTCCTAGATGAAATAAATGACTGCTTCTTGGAGCAGCTGGTTCATGAACCGACCAGAGGGGAAGCCATATTGGACCTAGTCCTTAGTGGAACACCAGATCTGGTGCAAGAGATAAGGGTGTTGGGGCCACTTGGCAATAGAGATCATAGCATGATCGCGTTTGATTTAATTATTGGAGGAGGGATAGTAAGGAAATCCACAGTTTGGGGCCACTTGGCAATAGAGATCATAGCATGATCGCGTTTGATTTAATTATTGGAGGAGGGATAGTAAGGAAATCCACAGTACTACCTTTTAACTTTTGAAAGGGAGACTATGATAAAATGAGGAAAATAGTTAAGAAAAAACTAAAAGGAGCAGTTGCAAAGGTTAAAGACTTACATCAAGCTTGGGTGTTGTTGAAAAATACTATCTTGGAAGCCCAGACCAGCTGTATTCCACGCTTTAAGAAAAGTGGAAGGAAGTCCAAAAAACTGCCAGCATGATTTAAAGGTGAGGTCAGAGAGGCTGTTGTTGCCAAAAAAGCATCTTTCAGGAAATGGAAAAAAGAGCCAAATGACGAAAACTGGAAACAGCACAAGCACTGACAAGTTAAATGCAAGGCATTGATAAGGCAGGCAAAGGGAGAATCTGAGAATAAGCTTGCTGTGGAAGCAAAAATGTGCAATAAAGACTTTTTCAAGTACATTCATAGCAAAAAACCTGTGAGAGAGTCAGTTGGTCCATTAGATGATAGGGGGGTTAAAGGGGCACTAAGAGGCAACAAGGCGATAGCGGAGAGATTGAATGAATTCTTTGCTTAGGTCTTTACTGCGGAAGATGTAGGGATGTTACACATGACTGAAGTGGTATTTAAAGGTGTGGAAGAATTGAAGGAAATATTGATACATCGGGAAGATGTATTACAACTATTAGATAAACTGAAGAGTAGCAAATCACCTGGGCTGGATGATATACATCCAAGGGTGTTGAAAGAACTGAAATGTGAGACTGCAGACCTGCTATTAGTAATCTCTGAACGATCATTAAAATCATTTGTAATACCTGAAGATTGGAAGATGGCGAATGTAACACCTTTTTTTAAAAAGGGTTCCAGGGGTGATCCGGGAAACTACAGACTGGTGAGCCTGACGTCAGTACCGGGAAAAATGGTAGAAACCATCATAAAGAACAAAATTGCTGAACATGTAGATAGTCATGGCTTAATGGGAGACAGCCAACATGGCTTTAGACAAGGAAAATCTTGTCTTACTAATCTGTGATGTTTTTTTGAAGGTGTGAATAAACAGGTAGACAAAGGTGAGTTAGTTGATATAGTGTATTTGGACTTTCAGAAAGCCTTTGACAAGGTCCCTCATCAGAGACATTTGGCAAAACTAAAGAGTCATGGGATAGGAGGCAGTGTACTATTGTGGATCAGGAACAAAGCAGGGTAGGGCTAAATGGCCAATTTTCCCAATGGAGAAAGGTAAATAGTAGTGTACCCCAGGGATCTGTGCTGGGTCCGCTGCTTTTTGACATATTCATAAATGACCTGGAAAAGGGAATAACGAGTGAGGTTATCAAATTTGCAGATGACACAAAACTATTTAAAGTTTTAAAACCCAAGAGGATTGAGGAAAATTGCAAGATGATCTTGATGAATTGGAAGACTGGGCATCAAAATGGCAGATTAAATTTATGCACCTAGGGAAGAACAACCCAAACTATGGTTACACGATGCAAGGTTCCACATTAGGAACCACCACCCAGGAAAAAGATTTAGGCGTCATTGTGGATAACATGTTAAAACCTTTGGCCCAGTGTGCAGCAGCGGCCAAGAGAGCAAATAGAATGTTAGGTATCATAAGGAAAGGAATGGAAAATAAAACAAAGGATATTATAATGCCTCTATATCGTTCCATGGTGAGACCGCACCTTGAATATTGTGTGCAATTCTGGTCACCATATCTTAAAAAGGATATAGCGTTATTAGAAAAGGTTCAGAGAAGAGCCACCAAAATGGTAAAGGGGATGGAAGGATACTCCTATGAAGAAAGGCTAAAAAGGTTAGGGCTCTTTAACCTGGAAAAGAGACGGCTGAGGGGAGATATGATAGAAGTCTATAAATTAATGAACGGAGTGGAACGGGTAAACATAGATCGATTGTTTACGTTATCAGAATATAGAAAGACTAGGGGACATGCAATGAAGCTACAGGGTAAACTATTTAAGACTAATAAAAGAAAATATTTTTTCACTCAACGTGTAATCAGACTCTGGAATTTGTTCCAGGAGGATGTAGTAAAGGCTGTTAGTGTAGCTGGGTTTAAAAAAAGGTTTGGACAAGTTCCTGGAGGAAAGGTCCATAAACCATTATTAAGAAGGGACCCAGGATATCAATGCTTGACCCAATACAAGCATTGTGGAAACTGTGTCTTTTGGGGATACTGCTAGGCACATATGACCTAGATTGGCCACTGTTGGAAACAGGATACTGGGCTTGATGGACCTTGGTCTGACCCAGTATGCCATATCTTATGTTCTTATGTACCAAAATTAAGTTACAATGTAAACCGCTTTGATTGAAATGCTAAAGTGGTATAAAATAACCCTGTTACGTAAATAAATAAATAAATTCTACAGGGATTTGGGAAAAGCATTAATATGGTAAAAGTACTGCCAGCCAAAGCTGAAACAGAAACCTTTTGGAGAAACCTGTATGAAGACCCTATAGAGCACAATCAAGAAACAGAATGGTTACCCTGCATACAGGAGCATTTAGAAAAAGCAAACATCAAACCTATGGAATGGCCTGCAGTAACAATGAAAGAGCTGGAAAGCAGGTTAGAACAAGTCCCAAACTGGAAGAGCCCTTGCACAGATGGAGTAACCAACTTTTGACTCAAACTGTTCACATCACTCCACCAAGACCTGGCAAACTGCAGAAATCAATTGTTCAAGCAGCCAGACTTCACACCACAATGGTCTACTACAGGAAGAACATTTCTCCTTCTGAAGGAGGACCCAAATAATATTCCCAATAATTAAAGATCAATTACTTGTCTACCTACAACCTATAAGCTGTTCAATGCAAAAGATGCAGAAAGAATATATGATCATATTGAGTCCAATAACATCATGGTAGTAGAGCAAACGGGCAATAAGAGGGGAGCATATGGCACCAAAGGCCAGTTAATATTGAAAAAGGCCATCATGGCCAGCAGAAAGAAAAGCAGAAATCTCAGTATATCATGGACTGATTTTATTTATTTATTTAGCATGCTTTTATATACCGCTCCTTCCCAGGATCAGAGACGGATTACAATGAACATCAACAGAATTTTACATTAAAACTTTGAAACTTATGTACATTTAACTTATGATAACAAATAAGAAATAATAACTGTTTACAACAACTATATATATCATGTCAGGAAGTATCAAACTGTGATCAGTAATCATGGACAGTGTTATAATAGGTTAGTGCTTGAGGGCACAAGGTGGAAGAGGATTATCCATTCGGTAGAGTTTGGCTTGTTCATCAGTAGTGCCATAGTATTCTATGAATAGGTGAGTTTTAAAATCTTTATGGAATTGTTGCAAATCTTTTGTGGCTCTTAAATGATCAGGGAGGGCTTTCCACAGCAGTGGGTATGAGAATGCTCTTGCGCTGGTCGATTGGTTTGTGGTACAGAAATGATGCGGTATGGTCAAAGTGTTTTGGGAGCAGTGTCTTCTTGTTTTGGAAAGTGTAGGGATCATAAGAAGGGAAGAGAGCTGGGTTGTGGCTGTTTTATTATAGTATTTAAAAACAATCATAAGGTATTTATAATTTATTCTTATTCCAATTGGTAACCTGTGCAGGAAATGGAGAACTAGAGTAACGTGATTGGCCCATTGGGCTTTGCATACAATGCATGCAGTAAGGTTTTGAGCTAGTTGGAGTTGATATAGTTTTTTTTGGGTAGACCTAGGAGGATACTATTGCAGAAATTGAAATGTGGGGTTATTAGTGCCTGTAGGACTGTTCTGAAGTCATGGTCTTCTAGCAAAGATCTTAGATGCTGAATTACACGTAATTTGAAGCATACAGTTTTAGAAACTGATTTTACGTGGGTGGCCAAGTTTAGCATCTGGTCTAAGATAATGCCCAAATATTTCACCTCTTTTTAACCTTAACTTCCAGACCTCTTATGATAATTTTGTTAGGGGAATGAAGTTTGGGTTTCTAGAGACATAGAGTACTTCTGTTTTATTCATGTTGATTTTTAGGGTGTGCGATTTGAGCCAGTCCATTACTTCATCCAGGCATGAGAGTATCTGGGTGCAAAATGGGGTGGAGGCATCTATGGGATGATACATTATTATATCATCGGCATAGAGATGACAGTTTACCTTGTGTTTTTTTAAAATGTTGCATATGGGTTGGATATAGAGATTAAATAATAAAGCGGATAGGGAGGAGCCCTGTGGGAGACCTTGTTCTTGCTTGTAGGTTGCACATGATGTGTGCGATTGGATAAGTAAAATCAAAATCAGTTAATTACTATTCCCAGTAGACCAATTTGCATAAGCCTATTGATTAGTATATTATGATTAATACTGTCAAATGCGGATGCGATGTCCAGGAAAACTAGGATAAATGGTTGCTTGTTGGAATCTAGTCCGCATATAAGATTATTGAATAAAGTTAGCATTAGGGTCTCTATGCTGTTTTGGGGTCTAAACCCATGTTGTTGTTCTTCTAGAGGGGCAATGAGCTCAACAAAGTCAAGAAGTTAAGTCAGTAGCACTTTTTCAATTACCTTATCTAGAAAGGGTAGGCTCGATATGGATCTGTATGAATTGGAGAGGTTTTTGACAACAGACAAAGATTTTAGTATTGGTCAGATTATGGCTTGTTTTAGGAGGGATGGTATATGACCTTGACGTAAGGAGTGGTTAATTATTTCTAGTATAGTTGGAGCTAGCTCATCTTTTGTTTATTTCAACCAACTAACCGGACATGGGTCAGTTGGGGAGGTGGTCGTATTGATACCGTTGATAGTGTTTTTAAGGTGTTTCAGGTCAATGAGGTGGAATGTTGACCATATATGTTGTTCGTGTGGGTCAGAGATGTTTAGTTGGGCATTGAGGGGCATGGTGGGGGGTGGGCATAAGGGGTGCAGGGTTTGAGCTTATCAGTGTAATAATTGGCTAATATTTGGGGGGTGAATGCTTACTTTCTCGTCATCTGGAGTAAGTGTTCTAGTTAAGGATCCTACAATGGAAAATAGTTTTCACGATTTGTTGAGAGATTTGGAGACAAAGGATACGTGATATTCTTTTTTGTTGGTTGCTAATGGTTTCCGTATAGATTTTTAGCGTGAGCATGTATAATTTATTATCATTTTCTGATCTAGTGTGTCTCCATTTGTGCTCAAGCTTATGCAATTTTCATTTCAGCATTCTCAATTCTGTTGTGTACCATAGTTTTGAGATTTTTGGGTTTCGGTTGGAAAATTGAGGAGGCACTAGTGCGGCATTGGATATAGAGGAGTTCCAGTTGAGGATGTTCTCATTTAGATCAGTGAGAGAGATATCTTGGTGAGGGAGGGAGATATTCAAAAATGATTCTTTGTCGAATGGTTTGAATTTTCTATGGATTGAGGATGTGGGCTCAATGAGAGGTATGGGAGTGGCAGCAGGAAATATGTATTCTATCAGAAAGTGATCAGTCCAAGGAGTAGGTAGTGTTGTAGGACTGGAATAGTTTTTGTCTTGGGTGATAATTGTTTGGAGGAAAATGAGGTCTAAAATATTCCCTTTTCTATGGGTGGGAGTCTGTACTACTTGGTGGAAGCTCATATCAAACATTGCATTTAGAAAGTGGGAGGTATGTGAGCTATTGAGGGATGGTACAGCTGAAGTCCCCAAGGATAATGTGGGATTTGTATTGCGATGAGGCATAAGCTATTTCTAGTAAGGTTGACAGGTTGTCAGGGGAGGCTGATGGCGGTCTGTATATCAAAGTGAGTGAAAAATATTTGTCTTGAATGGTTAGTATATCCATATCCTCTAGATTCTTACATGCGTGTAGACTTGTGTTAAGTTGTTTTTTCACTATGATTAGGACCCCCTTCCCCATGTTTAGTTTCTCTTGGGCAATGATACAATTTGTAGTTGGGGAGAGAGAGTTGATTAATCAGGAGAAAGTCAGAATCAGATAACCCAGTTTCGGTTAGGCATAGTATGTCGAGAGTGTTATCATTTATAAGAGCCAGGTTGACCGGAATTTTGTTCCTGATTCATCTTCAGTTCAGGAGGAGGCATTTTATAGGATGACTAGGTAATGAGAGTAGTTTGCTGTAATAGACGGGGAAGCTGTAAAACTAAAGGGCATAACATGAAGCTGCAAGGTGGTAAATTGAAAGGCAATGTCAGGAAATATTTTTTCACTGAAAGGGTGATGGATGCTTGGAATGCCCTCCCGATGGAAGTGGTGGGGGCAAACACGGTGACGGAATTAAAAAAGGCATGGGACAAACACAGTCGATACCCTTTACAGCAATAGGATAAAAACAAGATAAACGGTACCATCTAACTTCTGAACCATATAACGTCTTAACAAATAGGGGTGTCCTACATGGAGTGGTGGGTTTACCCCTAAACAAAGACATGGGGAGGGGTGGCCTGCACAGAGCGACAGGTACACCTACTCTTGCCCTCTTGCTGGGCAGACCAGATGGACCATGCTGGTCTTTATCTGCCGTCATTTACTATGTTACTATGTAGATTTTCAGTGGAGTAATGTAAATGAGTCTGCTGTGTTGAGGGTTATGGGTGTTGAATGTAGGGTGGAGATGACAGATGGAGGAATTGTTGCGAGTATGGTGCTGGATGATAGGAATATGAAAATATTGCGGTGATGTTCAGTGGAGAGAATGAATAGGTGGGGTTAACAGCAGTAGGCAGTATATATAAAATATAATGCTCATGTTTTCCATTTTAGATAGGTAGTGGTCAGGTTGATATTGTGACAACTTGGTGGAGAGGTTGATATGATTGTACTATTGACTAACTCCAAGGTGGGTACTAGAGTGGATGCGAGAGAGGGATTTGCAAGCAAGGAAAGGATGGAGAAGGATCAGTTAGGTCTAGGGTTTTCTAGGTGTTTGGTGGTTCTGGAAGCTATGGGGGTGTAGGGGGGGGACGACTGTTTCTATGCAACTAGCAAAAAAGTGGATAGTGTTCAAACAAGTCAATTACTTTGAAACATGCAGGCAAATTAAACCAGTTGTAATCTTCAAGTTAACATATGCTGAACAAACTTAGTTGATCAATGCAGATGTGTTACAATGTAGCAATGATGAGTTAAAGTTAACATTGGATGAAAATCATGTAAACAATAGAGAGGTGATACAATATTGCAATGAAGAATTAAACAGTGTAGTAGGATAGTACTATACAACATCACGAGAATGCACTAACTGAGGAATGAAAAACAATATGGCAAGCAACAGTTTGCAAACCTTGCATAAAGGGTCAGCGGCTATAAAGAAACAGTGCAGTAAGCGATGTTTTGCATGAGAGTGAGCTTTTCAGCATGATCTCTTAAGGACAAGGATATAGGTCGCTGTGCAGCACTGTGATTGTGGACAGTGTCATGAATTCTGCAGATTTACAGTAAGTAATGCGGTTAGGTGCCGTTAGGAGGGAGTTTTCAACGAGACTGTGCGTGGTCTAAAACACCAGCCCCATGGTGTGGTGTTCAGTGCCAATTCCGGTTGTGCACAGCTGTGTTGTAGAAGAGATTTACAGTTTTGATGTGATGATTTATGTGTCCGTCGTAGTTGGTTGAATGTTGCTGAGGGATAGTGTTCCAATAGTGCAAGGTTTCCAGTAGTGCTGACCAGAACTGTACACAGTGCATTTTTATTCAAAAATCAATGGCTATGGATTCACTAGTATTTAGGCTTTATCTGCTATTTCATCCAAATAGTTAGCCAGGGATGACTGAAATGCTGCATCCCATTTGTCATGTTGGATTAAAACAGGACACTATGCTCAAACCGAAGCCCATCCATGGTATCTCTGACAGCACTCAAGTTTGTAGCACTTGCCATGTTTCTATGAGACTGCCATAACACGCTGGAAGTGTAAAGGAAAGTGATGCTTTTGACAGTGTCACACACTCTTGGATAATGAATTGCCTTGAAATGTCAAAAATAAATCTTGGTTTGATAGAGTACATTAAGTTCACCATAATAATGTGGCAAACAACACTCTTTTTGAAATCTGAAGATGGTTAGTACATCATTTCTAACATTAAGATCCAGCGAGGAATATTTCAGGGAGATTCCCTGTCGCCCCTTCTGTTTTGTGTGGCGCTTAATCGAGTGAGTACTGTCATCATCTCTTTGGAATACGGACTTAGCCTGAACCCTAAAGAAGATGATAACCCAGAAACAACATCTCATTTATTATTTGAAGACTATCTGAAGCTGTACAGTTCCAGCGACCAACAATTAGCAGAGCAACTCCATGTGGTTAAAAGCTTTTCTGATGACATCAGAATGACTTTTGGCAACTTTTGTTTAGAGGAAAATTGAGCAAAATGGTAAATATCTCCCTGGCTGAGGGCTGTGATATCAAGAATCTTGAACTGCTGCGGCGAAAGAGTCAGGAAAGGACACACGGAGTCTCAAGGGAATACAAGCCAAAGTTTATTGTGCTAGCACAGACCCAGAGGAATCATTTCCAAAAAACTCTGAGCCCCGAGTCAGGGGCTGTACAATCTTTATATACTCAGTGCATACCATCAGTTCATACCTACGTTCAGGTTTCTGACTGGTGCTCCCTTGGGTGCCTGCCCAATCATATTCCCTTAGGTAAGGGGCTATCCCTTCCCCCTACAGCACCAGAATCGAAACCAGAAACTTAACAAAGAGAACAAAGAAGAGTAAGGGAAAGGGGCAGCCCCTCCTATGGACTACAGAGGCAGTCCCTCCTGTGGGCTACAGATGGCACAAATGGCTTTGGATTACAGCACAGCCCTTCTCTGGCCGTTTGTCCATGCAATTTGTTGCATGGGCATATTTACTAGCCAGGGGCTGAATTCCTTTCATCCTGAGGTGTCTGCCACATTCCCCCCTTTGATTCTTCCACCAGCGGAAGCGGGTGGAATCAAAGTATCTTAGATAGGACAGGCCCCCCCTCCTCCTGTGGAAGGGCATGATAATTCCACATGGCCATGACATGGGCAGCCGTCTTCCGTTCTACTACCGCGTCCACGACTGAGTGGAAAGCACGGATGCAAATTGGTAGGAGGCAGGGTAAAAGCATACAACCTACAAAAAACAATAGTACCAGGAATACAAGTGTTTTCAGACCCCCCATTCCAGAGAATACAGACCCAAACCATCCATCCAGGCTAATCCCATTCCAAGTCTGGACAGGTACATGCGCTATCTTCCGCATCCGGTCAGCGATCTCCTCAATTACCTGGCCATGATCATCAATCTGTAGACAGTGATTTGTCAAATTAAATTTTCCACATACTCCTCCTTCTGTGGCCAACAGATAATCCAAGGCCAGGCGATTCTGGTAGACCGCTGCCCGCATTTGGGTGTTCTGTTTCGCTAAAAGGGTTAGTGCTTTGCTGGTTTCATTAGTAATAATCTCTACAACAGCTTGCAAACGGATAATACGATTCAGCATATAAATGGGAGTGCGGTAGTCATAGGTTCCATCCTCGGCCCATGTGGCAGGGCCATAATACTGTATGATATGTTCAGGTGGCCATTCATTCTCCTTCCAGTTACCTATGCGTAGGAGGTTGGTGCTCCTGGGAGAGTGCCTATTGCGGGCCTCGTAAACAGGGATAACCAATGTTTCTCCCTGAGGGATAGGAATGAGGAAGAAGGAGGGTTGGATTGTGCCGAGTACACATGCCCCAGCCCAGGTTCTGGGCAGCTGGGTGTATGCCCGGGGTCCGCAAAACCAGTAGAGGCCCGGAGAGGCCTCCCATGTGCTGGTAGCTGCCAGGTTGGTCCAGACACCAGCCAGGTGAGAAAAATTCGCAAATGGATTCTGTGGTGCGGATAAGTTAGTACCCGACCACCAGGTAGTTCGTTTTGTGGTGGCGTTATAGGACTGCTGCCCCAGGCAGGCCAGCTCTCCCACCTGGGTGGTAAACTGAGGTCCTGCTTGGGCAATACAGGTATGGCCTACAATAGAGGTCTTTAATACCCACTCACTAGTTGTACGGTTTAGTGTTGACTGATTGTAGGGGGTTGAGTAGTTCAACTCCTGGGCTTCCCATGGCCACTGGTCACCCATGTTTGTACCGCCACAGAAGAAACAATTGGATACATTAAGACTTGTGGCCACTGTCTCAGCCAATTCGATGAAAAGGTTCCGCGTTGCGGTGGGCACCTCTATTTGGGTCCTTAGTTCCTCATAGAAGGAGTGGAAGACCAAGGCGGCCTGGGAGGTGTGGGACTTCATGACTAGACAGATATGTATAAGGGTGCCAGGGTCGGTACCCTAGCCCTCTATCTGGAGGCCAAAGCTGGATCCGGTGGCCCAGACACTGGGCTTCATAAGGGTCAGATTGAGGGGGTTACAGGTACCAGGGGGGTCTGACAGTCGGACATGGCAGGTAACCTGGTCAGAACTGCCTTACGGGAATCCCGGGTGTGCCCTGTCGGTGCTTTGGGCCAGGATGCATAATATACACAGCTCCAGGTGGGACAAAAATTATGATCACAGAATCCCGGTCCCGTACAAGATGGGGCCCTCTGTGCTAAGGCTGGACACATATATTTGTCATTGTGTGTGTATGTGCGCTCCCAACTAATAGAGCCGCACTCTGCCCTGGGCCACTTGTTGGCATTTATGGCAGCCCAGGCATCAAAGAAAAGGGAGGTCGGGATAATAGGGGAGGATATCTTAGTTGAGTTCAGAAAACGGCCATCAGCTGAGTAATAACGAACCTCGATAACCTGATAGGTGGTGCTAGACCGGGGGTCATAACATGTTGCGTTTTTCCCCGGTACGTTGCAAATGGTTAAGTCTGTGCCATTGTGATGGCACCGGGTAGTATTTCGGGAGTTACAGGCGTAATGGGAATGGTACACAAGGGCCTGGGTGACTTTCTGGCCAATTTTAGTTACCTTTAAACAAGGGGCGCAGGAAGGCAGGACTGCAATGGAAGAACCCAGGGCTACTGCAAGGACAATAAACACACGTTAAACATTTTCAGCTACAGTGATCTGAACTGCCGTTAAGGTTTAAAACAAGTAACTCCTTCTCCTTCTTTCCACAGCTTCTGCCGTATGTAGACCTGTCAGCTTCCGGTAGTGACAGGAGTAGGGCTGGAGGTCCCAACGGGGTTGATCTGATGCTGGCGCAAGGTGAGACGTAAAGGAAACCCAGGATGTTCTTCAGAGGTCCAAGGGTCGACTTCCTCGTCCGCTGCTGGTTTCAGTCTACTGTGATGTATCCATGGAGCGAGTTCTGCCACCTTTACTGCAGTGGGTGCTGAGAGTAGGACAATGTAGGGCCCCCTCCACTGGGGGGCAAGAGGGTCCTTTTTCCACTCCTTAACCCACACCCAGGTACCAGGCAGGAATGGGTGCAGGGGTTCGGTTAGCGAGACAGGCAAGTGGTCCTGAACCCAAGTGTGGAGACTCTGCAAAACAGAACTTAAAGCTAACAGTTCCTGCCTAGTAATTTCCAACTCAATCTGGCCCATGTCCCCCTTTATCCCCTGGACAATGGGGGGGTGGCCTCCCATACAAGATTTCAAATAGGGATACCCCTAGTGCTTTGGTTGGGGAGGAGTGTATCCTGAGGAGTGCTATGGGTAGAACTTGGGGCCACTTCAGATGAGATTCCTGGCAGAGCTTTGAGAGTGGGCTTTCAATGTACGGTTCATGCGCTCCACCTTTCCTGAACTTTGGGGGCGGTAGGCTGCATGCAACTTCCAGTTAATCTGTAGGGCATGGGCCAGCTGCTGGGTAACCTGAGACACAAAAGATGGGCCATTGTCTGAGCCCATGACAAGTGGCATACCAAACCGGGGAATAATTTCATGAAGGAGGGGCCTTGGTGACTTCCCTTGCTTTTTCAGTTCTAGTGGGAAATGCCTCCACCCACCCTGAAAAGGTACAGACCAGAACTAACAAATAGCGGTAGCCATTTGCCAGAGGCATCTCAGTGAAGTCTACTTGAATATTTTCCATTGGAGCTGTACCTACAGACTGAATTCCTGGAGAGGGCAGGGGACCCTGTCGTGGATTGTTCTTTGCACAGGTCAGGCACCGCTGGGTTACTGAAGTGGCCAAGAGCCCAAGTATGGAGATGTAAAAATGGGGTCTCAAAGCCTTTTCCATGGCGGTTTTTCCAAAATGAGTAGCCTGATGGAAGACTTTAAGAAAAGCGGGGCACAGGGATTCGGGGATAACAGTGGGGCCAGGCGGAGGGTTCCTCCCGTATGAGGGTAGGATTATCCAGCCTTGGTCATTCAGAACTCCCCCTTCCTTACAGCAAAAGTAATCCAGTTCAGCCGGGGCGTAGCGGGGCACCCAGTGGCTAAGAGCCACTGGAAACAAAGGGGCCTGAACAGGGCAATGATCCCTCAGTGAGACTTCAGAGAGGGCAGCTCTCCAGGCAGCGGCGTCAGCCATCCAGTTTCCCTTAGCAACCTCCCCTCCCCCTCTTTGGTGGCCCCGACAGTGCAATACAGCAACTTGTTTCGGGGTCCAAACGGCATCTAACAGGGTCAGGATCTCACGACCATACTTTATGAGCTTCCCTATCGATGTTATTAACCCTTGCTCTTTGTAAAGGGCCCCATGGGCATGCAAGGTAGTGAAGGCATATTTGGAATCAGTGTACACATTTATCCGCAGACCCTCCCCTAATAGTAAGGCTCTAGTAAGGGCCATCAGTTTGGCCTTCTGGGCCGAAGTTCCTGGGGCAAGGGCTGAGGACTCTATTACCGCACATAGGGTCACCACCGCATACCCTGCATGCCGTTGACCATTGGCTATAAAGCTGCTCCCATCCACAAAATAGGTTACATCTGGGGTCTTGAGAGGGAGATCCGTCAAGTCTGGGTGGCTGGAGAACACAGTATCCATAACTTCCAGGCAGTCATGGTCAGGGGGCCCAGGACCAGCAGGTAGGAGCGTGGGTGGATTCAGGGTCTGGCTGAAGAGTAGCTCAAGTCGTGGATTTTCACACAACATACTCTGGTACTTGAGCATCTGAGAGTTAGTGAACCAATAGTTTCTCTTGTGTCCCATGAGAGTCAGGACGGAGTGTGGAACTGTGACCTGTAGGTTCTGGCCCAGAGTTAATTTGCCTGCCTCCTCCACCAGGAGTGCCGTGGCTGCAATGGCCCGCAAACACGGGGGCTATCCTTTGGCAACTGTGTCCAGTTGTTTAAACAAATAGGCGACAGGGCGCTGCCAGGAGCCAAGGGCCTGAGTTAGTTCCTCCGACCTCATGGACATAGAGGCGGAATGGTTTCTGTACGTTTGGGAGTCCTAAGGCTGGTGATGACATCAGAGCCCTCTTTAGGGCCTTGAAGGCCGTATCTTGTTCAGCCCCCACTCCATGGGGGCCATTTCTGCTCCTTTTGTGGCCTCGTAGAGGGGTTTCACCATCAGTGCAAAGTTTGGGATCCAGATGCGACAATAACCTGTGGCCCCTAGAAAGGCCCTCAACTCCTTCCTGATCCGGGGGATGGGTATACGACATACTGCCTCCTTTCTTTCGGGACCTAATCGGCGGATCCCAGTGGACTTTGTCAGACGGCTGCCTGGGTGAGAATCTTCACAGTCTTGGCAAGTGCATATATCTATATGATTTGCAAGGGATTGTGGGCAATGTAGTTCATTCACACCAGACACAGCTGCTGACAATAATTTAGTTGTCCTCAAGTGTTAAAGCCAATAAGATATTTATTTATGGGGTTATTTCTCCCAACACAGATATGCTTGGTAGCACATAAATCAGGTTACTTGCTTTCAGTGTTAAACTTGGAAAAACAAAATAAGGAAAACAACCTTTAAACTTGTCAGACAATCAAAGCAAAAGAAATAAAGACCTGGTTGATAACAAACTGGTCTTTTTCTGTAGGCTTAGCTAATATCCTCTTAGCAAGTATCAAACAACAAACCAAAAGCTACAAAGAGAGAAAAAAAAACTGTTCTTTTCAGGTTAACTTCTTATATCTTCCCACATAGATTCAGAAGTGATTCTCTCCTAGCTCACAAGCAATTAGGTAAGGCTCAATTGCTAGCAGTTATCCAGCTGAAACCCCTTAGCTGGCTTGCTTTCTACTGTGTGGGTCAAATCCTGCTTCATGAGCTTTTCTGAGTAGATTAAAGAACAAGTTTGTATTTCTTTGTGATGGTTGCTGTACTTTGTAACAGAAAGTTACCAAAGGAGTTTAGACAGAGAGCAGTCCATGTAAACAGAATCTTCATCTGCTATTATTCCCCCTTCTTCAACAAGCATGGGTTCAATATCATGGATTGGCACAGATGAATCTCTCAATGGAGCACTTTCAGGAGAATACTTGTTTCCCTGCTGTCTTTCAAGGTTATAGCTAGGGCATAGATCAGTGTTCATACCTGAGCTTCCATTGCTGTTAGAGTTCCTCTCTATATAGCCTGGCCAGTATGTAGTCCAGTTCTTATGTCCAGCCTTCCAATCCAGATCCCTGGACACTGGATCTCTCTTCACATACCTTCTGGCACAGGTCTTAGGGTCCCTTCCACGTGGAGCCGTCTCCCTCACAGGTAGCGTCTGGAGATTCCTAGCTCTGCAGCACCATTCCTCTGGCTTTCCCCAGTCCAATGGTGTATGCTGGCCCTTGAAATGCCTCCCAGTATACGTACTGCTCTGGACTCTTCTAGACCTCTCAAAGGCTTTTCTCTTCCTTCTTCCAAAGGGTTTCTTTCCCTCTCTGTCCGTCCGGTTTGGCTTCTGCTTCTGATGATCCTTCAGATGAAACTGATGATCAAGCTCAAGCTGATTCTCAGGATAATGAGGATAATTCTCTGTAGAATAAACTCTACCTTTATTCTGCTTAGATGAGTGCTCCTCCCTAACACAGCGCAGCTGTGCTGAATCAGGCCCTGCCCTTTGAGATGAGTGCTTAGGGATTACCTCATAGCCCTCCTGATTGAACACACGTTTCCCCACTTCAGCTCCTCTAATGGCTGTTGGAAACCTGGTGCATTCTGGGACTGGTAGTCTTTTATGGGAAAATTCTGTTTTCTTATTTCTACCAGAACTGACAGGTTGCTTGTTCAGAGTCACTTCACCTTTTCTATAGCTCCTTCCTGAGCTATGATAAGCTTCCTTATCACATACCCCCCTGCTTAAGTTATTACGGACTGGTTTAACTGGTGAAACGTCTTTCCTACAGTCCGTAATACCTACGAGAGTGTTCTCTTTTTGAAGCTTACTTACTTCCTGACTGACTTCAGGGTCATTATTATTTACAGGCCTCTCCTTCCAAGACTTAAGTACATTAATATGGTAGGTCTGCCTACGCCCTCTTGCATTTTCTACCATATAAGATACTGGGCTCACTTGTTTAACAACCTTCCATGGCCCTTTCCACTGTACTTCAAATTTTGGGGCTGTACCTGCTACTTGAACCAAAACCTTTTCACCAATGCTTAATTGGCGGCTTTTGGCCTTCCTATCATACCACCCTTTCTGGCGCACTTGACTGTCCTGCAGGTTCCTCTCAGCAACCTGCGAGGTCCTTTTCAAACGTGCTCTCAAGTCACGTATAAACTGTGGCACTCCCTGACTTCCTGGTTCAGGATCAATCCATTGTTCCCTCAAAATATCTAACAAACCCCGTGGAGCCCTACCATACATCAATTCATATGGAGTTACACCTAGGGACACTTGAATTCTTTCCCTGCAGGCATATAAGGCAAAGGGCAATAACATATCCCATTCTTTTACCTCTCCTCTTTTACCTCTCCTTCTCAACATTTGTTTGAGAGTTTGGTTGAATCTCTCCACCAAACCGTTTGATTGTGGATGGTAGGCTGAGGTTTTCACGTGATGAATGCCAAAGGCATCCCAGACCTGGGCCAAATATTTGGATACAGAATTGGACCCTCGGTCAGTCAACACCTCTCTTGGGAATCCCACTTCACAAAACAATTTTACTAGCTCTAAAGCTATTGTTTTTGCAGAAACATTCCTCAATGGTATGGCCCAGGGAAACTTTGTTGCCTGATCTACCATAACTAGGATGTATTGGAAACCTCGGGGCGTTTTGACTAATGGGCCTACAATATCCATGGCAATGCGACCAATTGGGTCTGTGATAATTGGCATGGGAATCAATGGTACCACCGATGGGTGAGCCCCTGTAACTCGCTGACACGCCGGACATGCAGCACAAAACTGGGCAGTTTCTTTGAAAATACCTGGCCAGTAAAAACGCATAAGTATTTGATCCAGCGTTCTTTGCATCCCTTTATGACCTCCCACTGGATGATCATGTGCTAATCTAAGTATTAGCCCTTTGAAAGTTGTGGGTACCACCAATTGTTTACGTATGGTCCCATTTCTGGGGTCCTGACTCTCTCTATATAATATTTCATTATCTAGTCTGAATCTGGGCAACTCCTCCCTGACCTCATGAGCATACTTAAAAGCTCGGGTGAGAGCTTGATCAGCTCGCTGCTCTTGTGGAAAGTTAGGAAACTTTGCCACTAACTCAGCTGGCACCCAGGGTAAACTTTGACCAGCTAATATCTCAGCCCTACCCTGTGCTCTGCAAAGTCTCTCACGCCGCTTTTGTGCTTTCAACTTTCTTACTTTACCAGATGATGGGGTTATTAAATCATCATGAGAGGGTAAGTCTCCTAATAACTCTGCCTGCTCCCCCTCCTCCTTCTGCTGGCTCTCTATCTTAGCCTGCGAGCGGGTGGATACAAGGCCCCTCTTATTACCCATAGTTTGGCCTTCTGGAAGCTTAACCATCTTTTTAGCTAGGGACTGAGGACTTCCAAAGAAAGGCCCAGGAGCTATTTCCATTATTCCTTCTCCCTCCTTCTTTCCTAGCCCTTCCACTAGACCCTGCTTAAATCTTGGCCAGTCTCTTCCTAGAACCAAATCAAAGGGTAGCCTAGGCACCACTGCTAACAGGACTTCCTCTTGTTCCCTCAGGCACTTAACCTTTAGCCTATAGGTGGGATATGATGTTGCAGCACCATGAATGCATCTGATGTGAACTTGGCTTTCAGGGGTTCTAGGCACAAATCCTTCTTGGGCCTCTATTCTCTTCCAAAGCCTTTTTGACATCATACTCTGGTCTGCCCCAGAGTCTAACAACCCAGCATATAACAAACCACATAAAACTTTTTTTGTCGGATTGACCAACACAGTAAACAGGATCAGTGCCCGTTACCACAGCGGCCCTTCCTTTTTAATCAATTATAAGACAATTTTAAAACAGCTCCCATTAGTAAAAGCTGGTACTTAGCTTTGTGAAATTAGGCTGTGAAAACAGATAGGCAATGAGAATTCAGTGCCAGTTCAGTAGGTCATGTCGCTACGACGTGCCACGTTTCGGGGGTACACTCATCCACCCCCTGCTTCAGGTCAGACCTCTGAATTGAAGTAGAAGCATCAGCCCTGAACACACAGCTATAAAAGTGGTTTATATATCCAGCCGCCGTTAGAAAGTCACGGGAAGGGACACGCCCCCCCTGTTGTGATAGGCCCAGGAGAAACCAATCCAGTCAAAGAAGTGAAACCACCAAACAGGTTCCACCTCTAGACAACGAGGGTTAATGGGTGATTGACAAACTTCAACGCAAGGAGAAAAAGGCATATCGGCATGCAGACTTAAAGTTCAACAAATAGTATACCAGTCAATCTGTTGATTAAGACCATTTGGAACAACTGAATGTAGACGGAATATCCATTGTTGCTCTAAGTTCTGTAAACGCTGGATCCGATCTCCACCGCAGGGATCCAAGGGGACATGGTCAAGAACTCGCCAATGTAGGTCCCCAAACACATGAGAATGCTCAAGGCAATGCCCGACCAGGGGAGCTGACATCGTTTGGGTCCGTACCCGAGAAGCGTGTTCAATCAGTCGGTGCTTCAGAGATCGTGAAGTCCTGCCAACATAGGGTAACTGACATGGGCAAACAATCAAGTAGACCACGTGGTCCGTGTTGCAATCAGTGTGCCACCGAGTATGGTAAGATCTGTGGGTACGAATGTCCATCCAAAGAACACCCTGCAGTGTGCCCGGACAAAAAGTGCAGGACTGGCATGGAAAATGACCCACCTGATCATGACATCTGGGAGGGAGGTCGAGAGGGGACTTAGTCTTGACCAAAAGATCCCGTAAATTAGACCTTCGAGAGTAGGCAATTTGAAGTGGCTTTTGAAAGCAGGAATGAATCGCTAAAGTAGGCCAAAACTGATGTATCAGGCGAGTCACTGCCGACGTCCCCTGCATAAAGGGAAAAACCCCTGTAATCTTATCCTCAGGGGGTATAGCAACCTTAGGAATCAAAAGCCACTCCCGATGTGTGTTGCACGCCCGCTTATAGGCTAGGCGAACTACTTTTGAAGGGTATCCCCGAGAGAGGAGACGAGTAGCTAAATCACTGGCATGAAACTTAAATTGTGATAACTCAGAGCAATTTCTGCGGAGTCTCAAAAACTGGCCATATGGAAGACCCCGTTTTAGGGCCGGGGGATGATAGCTGTCAAAGCGTAATAACGTGTTACGTTGAACAGGTTACAGAACAGCGTTTACAGAACTTAGAGCAACAATGGATATTCCGTCTACATTCAGTTGTTCCAAATGGTCTTAATCAACAGATTGACTGGTATACTATTTGTTGAACTTTAAGTCTGCATGCCGATATGTCTTTTTCTCCTTGCGCTGAAGTTTGTCAATCACCCATTAACCCTCCTTGTCTAGAGGTGGAACCTGTTTGGTGGTTTCACTTCTTTGACTGGATTGGTTTCTCCTGGGCCTATCACAACAGGGGGGGCGTGTCCCTTCCCGTGACTTTCTAACGGCGGCTGGATATAAACCACTTTTATAGCTGTGTGTTCAGGGCTGATGCTTCTACTTCAATTCAGAGGTCTGACCTGAAGCAGGGGGTGGATGAGTGTACCCCCAAAACGTGGCACGTCGTAGCGACATGACCTACTGAACTGGCACTGAATTCTCATTGCCTATCTGTTTTCACAGCCTAATTTCACAAAGCTAAGTACCAGCTTTTACTAATGGGAGCTGTTTTAAAATTGTCTTATAATTGATTAAAAAGGAAGGGCCGCTGTGGTAACGGGCATTGATCCTGTTTACTGTGTTGGTCAATCCGACAAAAAAAGTTTTATGTGGTTTGTTATATGCTGGGTTTTTGAGGTACTTCTGAATTTATTTTGACCCAGTTTCGAAGTATTCTGGAGTTCACCCCAGAGTCTAACAAAGCATTTGTGGTAATTCCTTGCACATCAACCATCAAAAGAAATCCTTCTTTGGGCTGTTTTAAATCCACACCCATTAAGCTAGTGTGTGTCTGGTATCTCTTTTCTAAATGTCCCCATTTTCCACATTTGAAACATTTCTTTCTATTCCACTGTGTCATCTGGTTTGATACAGTACATTCATTTTCAGAAACATTTTTAATTATTTTCTTTTCTGATACAGCACAGCTTGCCTCAACACCCATCTTCAGAGGGCCACCCATTCTATGGCAAGCCTGCGTGGCTTCCAAGAATCTCTCTGCTAGCATGGTTGCCTCTCCAAGATTTTGGCAATTTTGCTGTATAAGGAAAGTGTGCAAATCTTTAGGGACCGCATACATAAATTGTTCAAGCATTATAATGTCTAATAACATTTCTACCGTCTTTTGCTCAGGCTCCAACCATTTTACAGCTAAACCTCTGATTCTCTGACTCAGAGCCCTGGGTGTTTCACCCACTCTCAATGTAGTAGCTCTAAACATTCGCCTATACTCTGAAATAGACAACCCTAGGCGATCTCTAATAGCAGCCTTTACATCCTTATAATTCAAAGCCTGGGCTGCTGGCATTGCTCTGTAAGCTGCAAGCGCCTCTCCAGTTAATGAGGCTGCCAGCCTTACTGCCCACTGGGTCTCTGGCCATGCTAAAGCTTGTGCCACTCTTTCAAAAGACTCTAGAAAATCATCAACATTATCATCTGGAGTTAGCTTCCCAAAACTAAATGCCCCAATCCCTTGATTGAGTCCCACACTGTCCACATGTGGTGTACCAGTATTTACTGCTGGTCTTGCATCTGTTCCACTTTGGTTCTGCAGCTTAACTAGGGCTTGCACCAGATCAAGCACTGGCTTCTGCTGGTCCATTAAGGCTTTCATAGCAGTGTCCTGAGCCTGCTGTGCTAGCTCCTGTTGCCTGCTAAACTGGGCTGCCATCCAGCTAGCCATCTCCCTCGGATCCATCTTGATCCCTGCAAGAAACAAAGAAAAAAAACCCAAAGTGCACCACCTTCCAAACAGGTGGTTTTTTTTCTACTTTTTTTTTTCAATTACCCCTGTGCTTACTCCCATCCACCACTAGACATGCCCAGGTACTTATTACCTTGTGCTAGTGATGAATCCAGCTCTGCACAGGGTCTTTTCCTCCTGGGACATCCACTTCTCCTCCAAAGTGCAGTTGAGGGAAAATATTTTTTTCCAGCTTTAAACTTGAACTTTAGTTGTAATCCTCAGCAAGTAAATCCCCTTTGTGCAAAAGCAATCCGAAAAACTACGCCATTTGTCAGACGGCTGCCTGGGTGAGAATCTTCACAGTCTTGGCAAGTGCATATATCTATATGATTTGCAAGGGATTGTGGGCAATGTAGTTCATTCACACCAGACACAGCTGCTGACAATAATTTAGTTGTGCTCAAGTGTTAAAGCCAATAAGATATTTATTTATGGGGTTATTTCTCCCAACACAGATATGCTTGGTAGCACATAAATCAGGTTACTTGCTTTCAGTGTTAAACTTGGAAAAACAAAATAAGGAAAACAACCTTTAAACTTGTCAGGCAATCAAAGCAAAAGAAATAAAGACCTGGTTGATAACAAACTGGTCTTTTTCTGTAGGCTTAGCTAATATCCTCTTAGCAAGTATCAAACAACAAACCAAAAGCTACAAAGAGAGAAAAAAAACTGTTCTTTTCAGGTTAACTTCTTATATCTTCCCACATAGATTCAGAAGTGATTCTCTCCTAGCTCACAAGCAATTAGGTAAGGCTCAATTGCTAGCAGTTTACCCAGCTGAAACCCCTTAGCTGGCTTGCTTTCTACTGTGTGGGTCAAATCCTGCTTCAGGAGCTTTTCTGAGTAGATTAAAGAACAAGTTTGTATTTCTTTGTGATGGTTGCTGTACTTTGTAACAGAAAGTTACCAAAGGAGCTTAGACAGAGAGCAGTCCATGTAAACAAAATCTTCATCTGCTATTATTCCCCCTTCTTCAACAAGCATGGGTTCAATATCATGGATTGGCACAGATGAATCTCTCAATGGAGCACTTTCAGGAGAATACTTGTTTCCCTGCTGTCTTTCAAGGTTATAGCTAGGGCATAGATCAGTGTTCATACCTGAGCTTCCATTGCTGTTAGAGTTCCTCGCTATATAGCCTGGCCAGTATGTAGTCCAGTTCTTATGTCCAGCCTTCCAATCCAGATCCCTGGACACTGGATCTCTCTTCACATACCTTCTGGCACAGGTCTTAGGGTCCCTTCCACGTGGAGCCGTCTCCCTCACAGGTAGCGTCTGGAGATTCCTAGCTCTGCAGCACCATTCCTCTGGCTTTCCCCAGTCCAATGGTGTATGCTGGCCCTTGAAATGCCTCCCAGTATACGTACTGCTCTGGACTCTTCTAGACCTCTCAAAGGCTTTTCTCTTCCTTCTTCCAAAGGGTTTCTTTCCCTCTCTGTCCGTCCGGTTTGGCTTCTGCTTCTGATGATCCTTCAGATGAAACTGATGATCAAGCTCAAGCTGATTCTCAGGATAATGAGGATAATTCTCTGTAGAATAAACTCTACCTTTATTCTGCTTAGATGAGTGCTCCTCCCTAACACAGCACAGCTGTGCTGAATCAGGCCCTGCCCTTTGAGATGAGTGCTTAGGGATTACCTCATAGCCCTCCTGATTGAACACACGTTTCCCCACTTCAGCTCCTCTAATGGCTGTTGGAAACCTGGTGCATTCTGGGACTGGTAGTCTTTTATGGGAAAATTCTGTTTTCTTATTTCTACCAGAACTGACAGGTTGCTTGTTCAGAGTCACTTCACATTTTCTATAGCTTCTTCCTGAGCTATGATAAGCTTCCTTATCACAACAGGTGGAATCCCAGGTACTTTATTTCCGTTTGGCACAACTGCGCCTTCCTTTTGGAAACCCTGTATCCTGCCTCCCGCAGGAGGTAAAGCAGATCATTGGTGGCCCACATACACTCTTCACGGGAGTCTGAAGCAACTAGGTCATCAACGTACTGCAGTAGGATCCTTCTGCCAGGAGTGACAGGGTAATTTGTGTCAGACGGCTGCCTGGGTGAGAATCTTCACAGTCTTGGCAAGTGCATATATCTATATGATTTGCAAGGGATTGTGGCCAATGCAGTTCATTCACACCAGACACAGCTGCTCACAATAATTAGTTGTGCTTTTGGGTAAAGCCAATAAGATATTTATTTATGGGGTTATTTCTCCCAACACAGATATGCTTGGTAGCACATAAATCAGGTTACTTGCTTTCAGTGTTAAACTTGGAAAAACATAAGTCAGGAAACAACATTTGAACTTGTCAGGCAATCAAAGCAAAAGAAATAAGACATGGTTGGCAACAAACTGGTCTTTTCTGTAGGCTTTAGCTAATATTCTCTTAGCAATGTATCAAACAACAAACCAAAAGCCACAAAGAAAGAAAAAACTGTTCTTTTCAGGTAAACTTCTTATATCTTCCCACATAGATTCAGAAGTGATTCTCTCAGAGCACACAAGCAATTAGGTAAGGCTCAATTGCTAGCAGTTATCCAGCTGAAACCCCTTAGCTGGCTTGCTTTCTACTGCATGGCTAAAAATCCTACTCAGAAACTTTTCTGAGTGGATTAAAGAACAAGTTTGTATTTCTTTGTGATGGTTGCTGTATTTTATAACAGAAAATCACCAAAGGAGTTTAGACAGAGAGCAGTCCATGTAAACAGATTCTTCATCTGCTATCACCCCCTCTTCTTCAACAAGCATGGGTTCAATATCATGGATTGGCACAGATGAATCTCCCAATGGAGCACTTTCAGGAGAATACTTGTTTCCCTGCTGTCTTTCAAGGTTATAGCTAGGGCATAGATCAGTGTTCATACCTGAGCTTCCATTGCTGTTAGAGTTCCTCTCTATATAGCCTGGCCAGTATGTAGTCCAGTTCTTATGTCCAGCCTTCCAATCCAGATCCCTGGACACTGGATCTCTCTTCACATACCTTCTGGCACGGGTCTTAGGGTCCCTTCCACGTGCAGCCGTCTCCCTCACAGGTACCGTCTGGAGATTCCTAGCTCTGCAGCACCATTCCTCTGGCTTTCCCCAGTCCAATGGTGTATGCTGGCCCTTGGAATGCCTCCCAGTATACGTACTGCTCTGGACTCTTCTAGACCTCTCAAAGGCTTTTCTCTTCTTTCTTCCAAAGGGTTTCTTGCCCTCTCTGTCCGTCCGGTTTGGCTTCTGCTTCTGATAATCCTTCAGATGAAACTGAGGATGATCAAGCTCAAGCTGATTCTCTGTAGAATAAACTCTACCTTTATTCTGCCTAGATGAGTGCTCCCCCCTAATACAGCGCAGCTGTGCTGAATCAGGCCCTGCCCTTTGAGATGAGTGCTTAGGGATTACCTCATAGCCCTCCTGATTGAACACACGTTTCCCCACTTCAGCTCCTCTAATGGCTGTTGGAAACCTGGTGCATTCTGGGACTGGTAGTCTTTTATGGGAAAATTATGTTTTCTTATTTCTACCAGAACTGACAGGTTGCTTGTTCAGAGTCACTTCACCTTTTCTATAGCTCCTTCCTGAGCTATGATAAGCTTCCTTATCACATTTGTTAGGTCTTGACTGAGAACTGCACTGAAGAGCGTGGGCGAGTTCTTGAAACCCTGAGGTAATCGTGTCCAGGTAAGTTGGCCCCGTGTTCCGGTGACGGGGTCCTCCCATTCAAAGGCAAATAGAGGTTGGCTGGCTGCTGCGAGGCGCACGCAGAAGGCGGCATCTTTTAAGTCCAATACTGTAAAGTGGGTGGCCTCGGCAGGGATCAGTCCTAGGAGAGTGTAGGGGTTTGGGACTACAGGGTGTATAGCAACGACTGCATCATTTACCCTTCTCAGGTCTTGGACCGGACGATAATCCCCCATTCTGGGCTTCTTGACAGGGAGGAGGGGTGTATTCCATGGTGAATGACATTTTTACAGTAGTCCATACTGAAGTAGTTTTCTCAGATGCTGGTGGATCCCCTCTACCGCAGGTCGCGGGAGAGGATATTGTTTCACATGTACTGGTACTGCCCCTGGCTTGAGGGTGACAATAACTGGAGGGCATTCTTCGCCAAACCGGGTGGATTTCCTTCCGCCCATACTTTGGGTGGGGCTCGGATACCGGGTGGGACACTGGGGTCCGGGGGCCTAGACGGGGAGGTTCTGTAGAGTTGCCACTCCTCTTCTCGAGGGACGGACAGAACCAGTATGCCAGCAGGCTTCCCTTTCAGTGTCATTTCCATGTGTCCCCCTTCAGTAAAGGATATCTGTGCTTGAAGTTTGATAAGAAAGTCCCGGCCCAGGAGGGGGACAGGACATTCCGGCATGTACAGAAATCGGTGGGATATCCTCTGTCCTCCTAGTTCACAGGTATGGGTTTGCAGGAAGGATCTGGTGGCCCAAGCACCGGTGGCCCCCACAATAGTGACTGCACGGGAAAACGGGAAGGCCATGGGCCTTGCCAACACAGAACGTTCGGCCCCTGTGTCCACCATAAAGTCCATAGGTTGGTCCCCAATTTTCAAACTGACCATAGGCTCCTGGGGACCTAGCAGAAACTTGGAGCCCGGTCTGGCCTAGTAGTAGTAGTATTCTTCTACCTCTGCCAGGCCCTCAAATGCAGTATCTTCCCTCCACTGGTGTTGATGTTGAGATTCAGCGCTGTTTTGTGCCCCTCTTCTCCCTGATGCAAGAGCTCCTTGCCCTCCATTCCATGGGGCCCCGCGGTTCGGGCATTCATTCTTCCAATGTCCTTCTTCCTTGCAATAGGCGCACTGATTTGCACCTAAGGGGGGTCGCGTAACAGGAAAATGAGGAAGATGACCCCTACTTCTTCCCTTCATCCTTCCAGCAGGTGGCCCTCCCCGGCGATGCTCAACGAGAGTGGCGGCGAGGAAATCGGCCTTTTTCTTCATCTTCCAATCACTCTCCCTTCTCTGTTCCTGGTCACGATTCACAAATACCTTCTGCACAACTTCCATTAACTGTGTAGCGTTCATGCCCGCAAATCCTTCCAGCTTCTGTAGCTTCCGTCTGATATCCCCCTGGGACTGTCCCACGAAAGCAGCATTTACCATTCGTTGGTTCTCGGGGGCCACTGGATCGTATGGAGTATAGAGATGATATGCTTCTGACAGGTGCTCATAGAAAACGGCAGGGCTCTCATCGGGTCGCTGCAGAACCTCAGAAACCTTTCCGATGTTCATAGCTTTCTGGCCACCTTTCTTCAGGCCCTCCATCAGGGCCTGGCGAAAATGGGCTAGTGAGGCTGCGCCAATTGCATTGTTCGGGTTCCAGTGAGGGTCTTCGCCAGGGAAATCCTGGGCCGCGGCCTGTTGCGCATTAAGGGCCCCAGAAGGAGGATTTTCTTCCAACCATTTAATGGAAGCCATTAATATTCGGGACCGCTCTTCAGTGTTAAAAAGGGTAGACAAGAGTTGTCGGCAGTCCAACCAAGTTGGCTGGTGAGTCTGCATAATAGGGGCCATAAGGTCAGTGAGTTCCTGAGGCTTCTCTGTATAGGAGGCATAGTGGGTCTTCCAGTTAAGCAAGTTGGTGGTGGAAAAGGGTACATAGACTAGACTCGGAGGGCCCAAAATGACTTCCTGTCGCTCGTTCAGCGTGGGGAGTCCCTGGACCTCACACAAGGGCATAGTCTTAGCATCTCGACCGGGTAGATTCCTTAAGCCGTATGCTGGACTAGACTTCTCTGATTGTTTTGACCAAGTTCTGGAGGTATTGGAGGATGACCCCATGCTGGCAAACGAGTCTCGGGTGTCCCCATCATCCATATATGTGGAGTCCGACGAGTCGGGGCTGGTGGGGGGGTCCCTGTCCTCAGGAGAGGACTGAAGAGCAGGGTACATAGGGTGGCTGGTAGAGGAGGCACCTATGCCTGGCGGGGTAGCAGGAGAATCACCCACAGCCTGTTCTACAGGCTCCCTATATGGCGGTGGGATAGGGGCACTGTTCTGATACAGGAAACCTTGAGGGAGGGGCTGGGGCTCTGGTTGTTCAGGGGACTGATACACTGGAGGGCGGAGTATCCGGTTAGGGTTTATACTCCCTATCGGTTTTGAAACTAGAATCCTACAATGTTCCTCATAACATTTAGTTATCCAAGGGGGTCGTTTCTGGCAGACCTCTAACCAGGAATCTATATATGGGAATTGATCTGGGTGCTCTTGGCATACAATTTGATGGACTAATGACACAATACTGACATCCAGAGTCCCTGAGGTGGGCCATGAGGTAGACAGAATTGGCCACTCCCTCTCACATAACACTTGCAATCTAGGAACACACATTTTTACACCATAATCACCAGAGAAACCCTTTTTAAAGTTTTTGATCATACATTTCAGAGGCGTCAAAGTGGACTCGGACCCACCCATAATGACCCCACAGACTGCAAACAAAAGGAGCGGGTAGGTGGACTGAAGGTAAGGGGTCCGTCCAGTCCTAGAAACAAAGAAGGAGAGACAAACACCACACGCTTCCTCCTTTTTGCGACCTGGACGTGGTCGCCCGGCCAGGAAATGTGCTACTCAGAAGTCCACAATCACTCGGTATTTATTCTCAATACCTCTCATACATACACAAGCAACCATACAGACACTTCCCATCAATCCCAGTAACTTACTGACTAACAAAAAGGTCAGTGGTTTCAGCCACAAAAGCAGCTTACTCAGACCGACCAGAGAGCTGATCAGGCTCTCATAAATGACCCAACCTTACAGTCTAACTATATCCCCTTAGTACTCACCGGATCCGGTACAGATAGCAGGACAGGGTTGGTTCCCAAACTCTGCACGGGTTCAAGGGTGTCGGCCGGAAGGAACCGGCAGCTCTGGCGAAGCAAGAAGGAAATTCTCTCCGGAACAACCGCCCGGTGGCACATGAGATTTCTCCCTGCATTCGGCACTCCCCAGTTCCGACCGGTCCAAACCCAGAGGTGGTAAATGCCGAACCGTTATGCGAAACTTTACCGCGTTTCCCGGCCAATGCACCAGAGAAATGCTGCGGCGAAAGAGTCAGGAAAGGACACCCAGAGTCTCAAGGGAATACAAGCCAAAGTTTATTGTGCTAGCACAGACCCAGAGGAATCATTTCCAAAAATCTCTGAGCCCCGAGTCAGGGGCTGTACAATCTTTATATACTCAGTGCATACCATCAGTTCATACCTACGTTCAGGTTTCTGACTGGTGCTCCCTTGGGTGCCTGCTCAATCATATTCCCTTAGGTAAGGGGCTATCCTTCCCCCTACAGCACCAGAATCGAAACTAGAAACTTAACAAAGAGAACAAAGAAGAGTAAGGGAAAGGGGTAGCCCCTCCTGTGGGCTACAGAGGCAGCCCCTCCTGTGGGCTATAGATGGCACAAATGGCCTTGGATTACAGCACAGCCCTTCTCTGGCCATTTGTCCATGCAATTTGTTGCATGGGCATATTTACTAGCCAGGGGCTGAATTCCTTTCATCCTGATGTGTCTGCCACAGAACAGGAAGGCATATATAAGTATCTCGGAGTAGAGGAAGAAACGATACTTAAGCAGAAATCACTGAGAAAAAGATCAGTAAAGAATACTACAGGAGATTAAAATGGTTATTGAAAAACTGGATGTGCGAACAAGAAAACTCCTCCATGCCCATGAAGTAATTACAAGAATCAGTGTATGCCAAGACTGTACATCCCTAGAGCTGAAGGGGGGCTAGGCCTCATAGAGATTGATTACACATACAAATGTACTATCAAAGGCCTCCAGGCCTACCTAACTTCATCATCAGATCCAAAAGTGCAAAAAGTAATGAAATATGAAAGTAAATGTCCAGAATCTGTCTCCATCATTAAACATGGACAAGCATTTCAACGACTAGAAGGTATCAGTAAGAATCCAGAGGCATACACAGGGAAAAAGTAACAGAATTTTCAAAACAAGAGAAAAAAACTCTACAAAGAATTGGATCAACAAGCAAGGAAAAACAAGTGGCAAATGCACAAATATAGTGGGAAATATAGAGTGTTACTCCAAGAACCCTTTGTCGATCAAGAACCGACACATGAATGGTTAAGGAGAGGTGAATGATAGTTGTAGGCCAAGACAGTGGATTACGGATTAGATGTCTGAAAAAAATGGCAAAACGGAAATATGTTGCTTCTGTGGGAAAGAGCTGGAAACAGTGACTCACCTCATCGCTGGCTTTGAAGTTCTAATGGCCGAACATGTCTATACGGAAAGGCACAATAAAGTAGCGTGCCTCCTCCACTGGAAACTTTGTAAACACTACAACTCACTGTGCCTGAAAAGCACTGGGATCATGACCCTAAAAGGATTACAGAGAATGAAGAGATTATGATCACCTGGGATACTCCCATTCTGACTGATAAAAAGCTGGACGCGAGGAAGCTGGATATAGTGCTAAAGGAGAAAAACACCCAAACAGCATTGATTATAGAGATGTCAATTCCAAGTGACTACTCTCTTATTTGCATTGAGAGGGAGAAGATCTTAAAGTAACAAGGGATGCAGTCAGAGACCAAGAAAATGTGGCAGAAAGATACCGAGATTTCCCATCATGTTGGGTGCCACAGTCCTAATTAAGAGGATCTTCCAAGCACACCTTGATAAATTACCCATACTGTCATGTCCTTAGCCCCTTACAGACAGTGTGGAGGGGCGTGCTTGTCATAGGAGAGATTCACCATTTAGCCTTTACCTGACTGGCTGCCTTGTAATGCCTCATGGGAAATGTAGTCCAGTCAGAAGGTACTTGGCTTCAGGTAAAAAAAAACACATTTGTAGTTGGCTTGAGTGGTAAGGCTTTGACAGAAATTTATTTATAGGGTAACGCAAAGTTCACAAAATAACACCTTTGGATTGCTTCTCCAGGATTCTTTCAGAAATACATCAGGATATAACTGAACTCAAAACAGAACAGCTTATAATGTTCTTCAGCATAAAGAAAAGTCCTTTCAACAGCCAATGCTATCAGATATGGCTAGCAGTGCTGTTTTAAAACAAACAGAAACAGCTTTTCCTAAAGCAGGTTTCTTTTCTCACAGTCCAGAGCACTTCCCGGCTGTTTGTCTCCTTAAGCACAGTAAAAACTTTCAACAAGAAGTTAAACTCTTCATAGGCAAACAATTCTCTATGCAAGTTTTTTTTAGGAATAGTGAAAACCAAATCAAAGCTTTTCTTACTTTTACCATCAGCACGGCTTCAGGTTGTGCACTGCACTGGCTAGCAGCTGTTTAACAAGTTTTAATTAGGCAGCTGCAGTTTGCTCAGCAAAGGTATTTCTCCTTTAATACAGGACCTTCACAAGTTATCTACAGGCTCTCAGGATTAACGGACTCTGGAGGTTTTCCTTATGGTTGACTCCCTTCCAAACCCTCCGTATTTGAAGACTGGCATAAAGAGCAATCCATGTATGAGTCGTCGTCTTCTACAGCTAGGTCTTGTTCACCCAGTTGCATAGGCTCTACCTTCAGGTCTGGCTCAGAGGGCTTGGCTGACTGCCTCCCGTTAGGGCAAAAGCTGTCTCTTGCAACTCTGTAGTGCTCCAAATTAGACAAGCTTCTAATGCTCCTACCTGGGTCAAGGCTTGTATCAGCTTCTCCTCTCTCATGCTCTGGCCACCATTCACCTGAGCTTCCTCGTTCTGTCCTCCAACTTGTGTTCCTGGTTCCTGCTGTTCTTACTGTTCCAGCTCCATTCCTCTTCCAGTAAGCATTCCTACTCCTCTCCCTCTCTGGATAATCTGACCTAGTCTTAAACCTCTCAGGCTCCAGCCCCACTCCTTCTCCTCTCAGGTGTTGGAGATCAAACTGCCTCGTGGCAGCTGAGCACTTGGGGAATTCAGTGACGTAAGGGTTCCTTACCCTGGGCCTGTATTCCCTCTCCTTTTCTCCACTAGGGGCATTCTGCAACCTATTGCAGCTAGGAATTACCTGCTTTCTAGGTAATAAATGGAGTTTTGTGTCTCTGACCTTGTAAAATGGGTCCTTTGATAAGGGTGAATTCCTTCTCTTTATCCCTGTCTCCTGGGTCCTGATAAGCTTCCTTATCACAATACACATAACATTTTATGAACTCCAGAAGGAGGCTCTCTTTGGCATGATGCAAGTAGTACACTGAGCATTAACAGTAATTTTGAGAAACTGAGATCATACTCCACATACCTTGGCTTGGAAGTGAGATTCATAATTGTCATGTTATGCACAAAGTTCACCCATTTGGAGAAATTTCTTCCTGGTATAGAGAAAAGTGACCAAAAATGTAAAGTGGATGGAATGACTCCCTTAGGAGGAAAAACAAGAGGATAGAGCTTTTCAAGTGAAAGGAGTGTGAATTGGTTGTTCTCTTTTTCAAAAAGTACAAAAACTAGGGAGTATGTCATGAAGTTGATAGCTAGTACATTTAAAACAAATTAGAGAAAATATTTTTGCATTCAAAATACGTTTGTTGGCAGAAGTTGAGGTAAAAGCAACTAGCATAACTGAGTTTATTAAAGGAATCTACAAATTCCTGAAGGAAAATTCCTAATAGGATTTCCATTGCAAGCAAGGTAATACTGTGTTGCTTTTAAATACAAGTTCTCTGCCTGTGAGCTCTTAAAGGGTTTTTGGTCTTCATTTTTAATAGCTAAATCTTTTTCTGGTGCTGAATTGCAAAAGGGGAATTTTTTGTGGTGTTGGGTAAAGCTCTGCTGTTAGCGTTCATTGTTCCTTTTTTCTAGCCTTTCATGCAAAACAAGCTCTTTGAACTCACTGACCTCATCAGATCTCTCCTTACCCACCTCAGCTCTCACCCACCTCATGTGAGAACTCTTGCTATATAGGACAACTCCCCAATTAGCATGTTGACAATTTGCCATTCTTCAAGGAGCTTTGATTGGGTAATTTTTCAAAGGGAACACATTAATCTGTATTCTTCAGACAAACCATCAAAATTGACTAATGTAAAGTAATAACTGTCTTGCAAGGAAGTTGGCCTACATACAGGGACATAGAACAGTGCTACTAGAACACACATAAAAAAGGTTAACTGCTTTTTCTCTCAAAGGACAGCTGAGGAAAAGTTAACTTTGGTAAATCTCTCTCATTTACTTCAACAGGTACCAAAGCTCCACCAACTGAAAAATGGCTGGTAAAAATCATATTACCAAAGCTGTTGCTCCCATTACAGCTTCTGCTTCTGTCCAGACAGAGAGCCTGATGCCAGTTGAAGGACTGGTTCCATGTGCAGGATGCCTGCAAGCTGAAGTCCATATGAAACAAGTGGAGGCATTCAGAGAAGAGGTGGTGAGACTGGGAAGCATGAGAGACAGTGAGAAGTACACCGATGAGATGCTTCTTGAAACATCCAAGCTCTCCTACAGAGGTGATCATGGGAGGCTACAGAATAAAAAGAATTGAATACGAGTCACAAGAGCCTGCAGAATCAACAATACAACTCGTCCAACCCTTGAATTGAAGAACCAGTATGCAGCCCTGGCAGTGGAGGAGGTGAAAGCATCTAAGGAAAGGGAAGAACCAGAGCTCAAGCACCCCAAAGTTGCAGAATCAGTGACCACAAGGAAGCAAAGGGTAGTGCTTGTTGGTGACTTTCTTCTGAGAGGTATTGAGGCGTCTATCTGCTGATCAGTCTTGATGTTCAGAGAGGTGTGTTGTCTGCTAGGTGCCAAAATCCAAGATCTTACAGAGAGTTTGCTGAGACATTTTGAGCCTACTGACTATTATCTGATGTTGCTCATCAATGTCAACACAAATGTTACTGCTAGATATCCCTCTGAGCATATCAAAAGGGACTTCATGGCTCTGGGACAGAGGATGAAGCAGATAGTTGTGCAGGTGGTATTCTCGTCAATCCTTCCTGTTGAGGGTAAAGACTAAGGCAGAGAAGCCTGCATCCTGGAGATGAATGCATGGCTGTGTGGATGATGTCATCAAGAGTGTTTTTGCTTTCCTGAACCATGGGATGATTTTCCAAGGACTGCAGAGCGCAGATGGTATCTATGTGTCTAAGAAGGATTGAAGTATTTTCTGCAACAGTCTGGCTAATATACTGAAGAGGGCGTTAAATTAGATTTAGTGGGGATGGGTGAAGAAAGTCGTCAGGTAAGTGAAAGCCCTGAAGTAAGTGAAATATTAAATACTTCTGTAGAAATTGGTAAAAGGGACAACATCTGGAAAGCATATAAAACACAGAGAAAATAAAAAAGGAGGGGGAGTACTTATCCTCACCAAATCAGATCTTCATTTCCTGATCACTGACGACTCCAGTACATGTAATCTGGACTATCTCTCCATCAAAAACAAGCAATGCTCCATCAATCTAATATACAGGTCTCCTTCCTCATCACCTGAGGACCTCCCCACAATTCTTAACATTGCTGCCAATGTTCACAACCGCAACTCACCTAATTGGATCATGGGAGACTTCAACCTCCCTTCACTTCAGCTAAGCCATGCATCTGCATTCCTCGAAGCCATTGAGAATTTGGGCTTTACACAAATCATTGATAAACCCACACACGAAAAGGGCAATATCCTGGACATGGTGTTCGCACCACATGCGGCCCTCGAGCAAAACAACAACACGATGCTGTCTATCATTGACGTCCCCTGGTCTGACCATAAACTCATCACTTTTCAAATACTCACCAGGGACAGCCAGCAGTATATTACCCGAAAATGTAACAACACAGCTCGAACCTCAACAAGAAGCTTCCGCGCATTTGACAGAGAGTTAATACTCTCGCAAACCAACCCCCTCCTCAACATAAACACATCTGACCCAGAAGAGCTAGTCGCCGCATGGAATCTCAACCTCACGGCTATCGCACAACGTCCACAAGGCAACAAAGCAGCCAAGAGAATAAGAAATACAGCCCCATGGTTCTCCCAAGATTTGAGAGCTTCTCTAACACAACTACGCAAACTAGAGAAAAAATGGCGCCGATCACTCTCCACACAAGATTTGGCAGCCTACCAACTTCACCTAACAAGGCACAGGGAAGCAATCTCATTAAAAATGAAACAACACCACACGGACACTCTGAAAAGATCTCTGAACAAACCACGGGATCTGTTCAACTTGGTGCAAGCGCTTTCTAAAGAACCAACTCCTGAACAACAAGTGGATATCCAACCACAAAAATTCGCTGACTACCTCCAGTCAAAGATCATACAGACGGACAAAATATCAACAGCTTCTTTCCAAGACCCTACCGGCATAACCCCATTATGCAAATTCTCCACACCATCTAGAAAAAGCATTGAGGATACAATAGCTTCTCTCAATACCTCCACAGCACAAACAGACCCTTGCCCGGCCTTTTGGATCAAGGAGCTACGCAAGGAATTCAGTCCATTCATCGCAAAACTGACAGATCTTTCCTTTACTACTGGTTCCTTCCCTACAACCCTCAAGCAAACATCAATCAGACCTTTATTGAAGAACCCTAAACTTGATCCAAAACAAGCCGAGTCATACAGACCAATAGCTAGTATTCCCATATTAGCAAAGATACTGGAGAAAGAGGTTCAAAGGCAAATTCAGGATCATATAGACTCCATAGCTCCATTAGATTATTGCCAACACGGGTTTAGAGAGTACCATGGAGTAGAGACACTTCTAACCTTCCTATTCAATAACATATTCACAGGCATGGACAACATCCGACAAGGCTTTGTGTTAATCTTTTTAGACATCGCTGCAGCCTTTGACTCGGTTCATCATGAGATTCTCCTCGGGAGACTGAAAGAAAAGGGAATTTGCAATACTGCACTTGATTGGTGCAGCTCCTATCTAAGTGGACGATGTCAATATGTGAAATCCGGAGCAGAAGAGTCCAAACAATTCCATCAAACACAGGGTGTGCCGCAAGGATCCTCATTGTCATCTCTACTTTTCAACATATACATGCAGCCCATTTGCAACATCATTAGAGCATTTAACGTGAGCTGTCTGATATATGCGGATGACATCCTCCTATATATGCCTTTCTCAACCTTTCAAATGGACCTTACTCCTATTATAGAATGTTTCAATACCATATCGGACTGGCTAACAAGCACAAAACCTCCGCATCCAGCACAAGAAAACGGAGGTACTGTTCATCGCTAGAGACACAAACTTTACCCCACCAACACATATAAAGGTCAAAGAAGCGGAATTACAAACCAGAGAAACAATAAAATACCTGGGAGTCACCTTAGACAGACACCTTGACATGAAATACCATATAGGCAACGTCGTGAAAGCGGTCTATTTTAAGATCCGTTCACTCACGCATCTGCGCTCCCTACTGGAACCAGATGATTTCCGGACTATATTCCAAGCTCTGATACTACCGCACTTTGACTTTGCTAACTCCATCCTACAAGGGCTCCCGCAATCCACACTAAACCCGCTACAACTAGCCATGAATGCTGCAGCAAGGATTCTCCATGGAGCCACCAGAAGCGACCATGTGACTCAGATTCTAAAACAGCTTCATTGACTACCTATACACGGAAGGATTATCTTCAAAACATTAATCCTCTCATTCAAGGCCATCAAGCGCCTGTCCTCCACAGCACTTACTGATCTCATTCAAACAGTGCCCCCCAACAGAGCCAGGAGGTCAACCGCCTTAAATCTATTAACTACCCCGAAAACATTGACTAAATGCAATAACATGACAGCGAATAGGGCCTTCAGCCTTTACGTCCCCAAAATTTGGAATACACTCCCACCAAACATCCGAGCCATTGCTGACCTGACCCAATTCAGGAAGGCTATCAAATATCACCTCTTCCTCCAATACTACCCAGCCAGCGATGATTCCAGATAACACCAACTAAGAAACACAGCCAGCGTTGTTTCTAAATAACACCACCAAGAAACACTGCCTTTCTTACAGCCCATTCTCACAATGTATTTTATATTTGAAACGGACTTATTTTATACTGTTCAATTCAATCATGTTATAGGTCTTTTACGTCATGCATTTGACCTATTTCATGTTTATATTTCATGTATATAGTTCATGTATATAGTTCAACCCCCCTGTTATCCAAGTTTATACCCCTGTTCGATGTAAAACCAAACAGAAGTGTGTTTTGGTCATTTTGTTATACTGTGAACCGCGCTGATGCCGAATAGTGCGGTATATAAGCAACTGTAATAAATAAATAAAATAAATAAATAAAGCAGTGTGTACACATGCTGGTAGCATGGGAAATAAGATCCCAGATGTTGAGGCTTTAATGGAAGAGGCTGACTTGGATTTTGTTGCAGTTAAGAAGAATGGTTCCAGACAACCATGACTGGAATGTTTTTTTTTTTTTTTTATTTATAAGATTATTCAAAATTACAAAGAAAAAATCATGTATACAATTACATAATTGTAAAAGGAAAACAAAATACAAAAAAGTAAATCAGATGTTTAAACCACTTCAAGAAGGAGTGCAGCATAATCTAAAACAATACCGAGATGGTTCCTAGAGGAATCTAACAAATACTCCGTTAATAGAGACATTAATCAAATTTTATCCTTAAGAATATCAACCAAATGTTTAGGATCAAAAAACATATATCGGTTACCTTGATGTAAAATAAGGCATTTACATGGAAAACGCAAATGAAAGACAGCCCCTGCGGCCAACACACGCGGACGCAACTCTAAAAAAGCTTTGCGCCGTAACTGTGTGGCCCGGGACACGTCAGGAAAAATTTGAATTGCCTGACCACAAAACTTTTCGAATTTCTTTGAAAAATATGCCCGCAATATTTTATCCTTATCCAACTCTGATATAAAAGAAACAAGGAGAGTAGCTCTAGAAGAGATATCCTCGGACGTTGTTTCCAGGAAGGCAGAAATATCAAGAGTAGATGAAGAAAGTTTATCAGTTGCAGCCTTCCCAGAAACAAGAGAAGCATTCCCCTCCCACATAAATCGTTGATTTAAATTTCGCATGGGAACATAATAAACTTTTGAAATAGAGGAAACAGGCACATCATTAATCATCAAAATTTCTTTTAAATATTTTTGAAATAGAATCATTGGAGACAGATAGTGCGTACAGGGAAAGTTCAGTAACCGAAGGTTCTTGGACCTCATCGTATTCTCAAGTACCTCATCTTGACGATGCAAAGAACTAAAATTTTGTAATGATGAGGCCACTAAACCTTTACTGACGACACTATCCGCCTCGAGCAAATCAACCTTACTTTCAAGCGACATCAACCTTTTGTCATGATCTACAAATTTTTGAACCGTTGTCTTGGAGAACTCAGAGACCCGCTGCAGAGACGCCCCAAGATCCGACTGGTTCCCCGAGGTAGGAGGCTGCCCCCTGCGGTGGGCGGGGCCTTCTAAGGGCTATAACAGCAAGCCCTAGCCCGCGGGACGCTGAGGAGTGCTGGCTTTTACCTGCTATCTTGTTTCCTGAGATCCGACTGGTTCCCCGAGGTAGGAGGCTGCCCCCTGCGGTGGGCGGGGCCTTCTAAGGGCTATAACAGCAAGCCCTAGCCCGCGGGATGCTGAGGAGTGCTGGCTTTTACCTGCTATCTTGTTTCCTGAGATCCGACTGGTTCCCCGAGGTAGGAGGCTGCCCCCTGCGGTGGGCGGGGCCTTCTAAGGGCTATAACAGCAAGCCCTAGCCCGCGGGACGCTGAGGAGTGCTGGCTTTTACCTGCTATCTTGTTTCCTGAGATCCGACTGGTTCCCCGAGGTAGGAGGCTGCCCCCTGCGGTGGGCGGGGCCTTCTAAGGGCTATAACAGCAAGCCCTAGCCCGCGGAACGCTGAGGAGTGCTGGCTTTTACCTGCTATCTTGTTTCCTGAGATCCGACTGGTTCCCCGAGGTAGGAGGCTGCCCCCTGCGGTGGGCGGGGCCTTCTAAGGGCTATAACAGCAAGCCCTAGCCCGCGGGACGCGGAGCGGGCGCGTCCCGAGGGCGCGTGCCCGAAGGGGGCGTGACCAAAGGGGCAGGCCTGCCCCTTTGGCGCCCCTTCGGCGTCAGTTTGGCGCAGGAGTTTTCCCTGTGATGGGGAAACGACGCAAACACTTTTCTTCAGTGGCTCAATCTAAAGCAGTTAAAACGGTGGGCCCGATGGATGCCCATGTTGTCATGGGAGAGAAATTGGTCTCATCTTCGTCTGCTGCTTTATTGAACCCTCGAGATGGAAATCTTCTTTCTGTGAGTACTGTTTCCTCCTGCGACGATTCCCGTGGAATGGGGTTATCTCCTCCCATTCAAGAGGCCAAGTTATTGCCTGCATTAGAGTCATCTTTAAATTTAAGTGCTGTGAATGTCGGAGAGACTGATGATTTACCGGGTTCCTTTTTGCGTTTGGAAACTGATCTTCCTCCTCCTATACCCTATGTGATAACTTTTCCATTGCCTGGGGAACCTCAGGCCCCGCCTGCAGATTTGTCCCTAAAAGATATATGGCTGGTTACCATGACTGGAATGTAATTATAATTACAGGTCTGCAAAAAAAATTTTTTCGAGAGCTGTTTTGGTTATTCCACGTAATCTTTATGTTTTTTGGTGCGCTGAATCCGAACATGACCTCCGTTTTGTCATAGGACATCAAGTTTCCTGACAATTTAGGTAACTATGTTAAATAAGGCAGTACCTCAAAATAAATGGAAATAGACTTATAAAATTAAAGTTTTATTACAATATTTTCATGAAAATCCTTTTTTGAACTGAAATGAGCTCACCTACACACACTAAACTCAATTCTTCTTCCTTGTGAGGCTCCTCTTGGTGCATTTACGCTTGTGAGTAGCATCTGGAATGTCTCTCTGAAGCATCCAACAGTAGTCTGCCATCATTGTAATGCTCCATTTTCCCTGGTATCTCCTTTCCATCTCTTTAATGTCTTGGTGGAATCGTTCACCTTGTTCCTCACTCACAGCTCCAAAATTTTCAGGAAAGTAGTCAAGGTGGGACTGGAGGAAATGCACTTTCAAACTCATCAGGCAACCTAAAGCTTGAAATGTTTTCAGCATTCGTCCGACGATCTTTTTGTAGTGAGGATCTTTGTTATTGCCTAAAAATTTCTGTACGACTTCTTTAAATGCAATCCACCCTTCTTTTTGAGGACCCGTCATGGTATTGACAAACTCTTGATCAACTATAAGCCTTCTAATGTCTGGTCCGACGAACACACCGTCCTTCAATTTTGCCTCCGACAGGCCTGGAAACTTGATGACCAAGTATTTGAAGCATTCTCCATCTCTTGGAAGTGATTTTACAAATTGCTTCATCAATCCCAATTTTATGTGGAGAGGTGGTAGAAGAACATTATGGGAAGGTACCAAACTTTCTCGGAGGACATTTTTTTCACCAACTGTTAGCACCCTCAGCTGCCAACTCTTCTTGGTCCAGTGATTTTGTCGGTCTCGACTGTCCCATAGACACAGAAAACAAGGATATTTGGTATACCCAGCTTGTTGCCCGAGCAGCATGCACAAGACCTTCGAGTCCCCACACACTTGCCAACCATGGTCTTCATATTTAAGTTTACAAAGAACCAATTCCAAGTTCTCGTAGGTTTCCTTCAAGTGTACGGAATGACCTACAGGTATGGAAGCGTAAAAACCGTTGTGGAGTAAAACTGCTTTGAGACTTTTTTTTGAAGAATCTATAAAAAGACGCCATTGCTCTGAATCATATTGGATTTTAAATCGACTCATCAGACCTTTGACATCGATGCAATAAACCAACTTGTCTTCCTGGGCGAAGTAAGGAACGAACTCCTTTTCACGATGTCTGAACCATGAAGATGACCCTCCTGGCAACAATAAATTCCTGCTTTTCAACCTTGATCCGAGTAACTCAGCGGCATCTTTGGGAAGATTCAAGTCTCTTCCCAAATCATTCATCTCCTCCTGAGAAAACAATTTTTGTCTTGTATCATTTTCAAAGTCAGAACTTGATTCATCATCTGGTTCAGGTATGACTTCACCTTCATCGGAGCTAGGTATCTCTTCCAAGGTAGCAGGGGGCTTGGGTACTGGTATATCTGTGCCATGGGGGATGGGACGAATTGCTGAGTGAAGATTGGGGTATGAAATGGAATGCTTCCATTTGGAATTAAACCCTTTCACATCGCATGAACAAAAGTAACAGTCGTCACTATGGTTCTTTTGCTCTCGCCATACCATAGGAATCCCATAACGGAAAGATTTTTTCTTACCCTTGAACCAGTTTCGGAGGTCCTCAACACACCGTTTGCACACTTTATGAGGCGCCCAGACTTTATCTTGATCTCCAATTTTTAGTCCAAAGTATGCAAAGTATACTTTTTTAACAAAGTCTGTAATATTCTGCTTTTGCTTCAACACTGTATATTCAACACAGATGAAACAGAAACTGTCTGGCGAATTAATACACTTTCGCGGAGCCATAACATAACGGTTGAAGAATGACGAGCTAACACGAATTGTGATGAAAAAGTGTGAACAGCCTAGAACCAAGAACCTGATGATGATTCATGCACAAGTGTGGCATGCAGGAGAGAGCAGCTCTGTGTCTATACACGAGATGTCACAGTGCTGGCCACGCCCCCTGCACTGACCGGAGCTGCTGCTATCTGCCCTGTGTCTCCCTCCCACTGGATTCTTCAGGAAAGATTAACCCCTTCTACCATTAGAAGCATGGACTTAAAACTTGCTTAGCTTATGTATATATTGCTGACCATCAGATTTACAGTGCTATATTTTTTTTTACATAACTTGGACAACCTCTTTAAGGTTTTTTTGGCATTTTATATCTTAAATGCACTTATTTGAATTAATAGTAATTTGAATTAATTCATAGTAATTTGAAAAAAATTGATAAATTTGAAGACAATTTTGCATGTTGTGGCAAATCATGACGTCTAGGAGTTTTTTCAATATTTTATTTGTTTTCAGCACACCAAAATACATGGAAATTAGATGAAAATAATCAAACTGCTTTTTAGTCGCAGACCTGTGTTATACTGGGCTATACTTTATTCAGGAAGGACAGGGGAGGAAGCAGAAGAGGTGAAGTGGCTCTATATGTAAAATATATTAAAGTTGTAGAATTACAGGGCTTGAAAGGGAGTGAGGAGGCACTGTGGGTTAAACTAGAAGAAGGGAAAAGGGAATCCATTTGCATTGGTGTGATATACAGAAATCCCTCACAGGGAGAAGAAGTGGATGGAGATCTAATAGAAGACATACAGAGTATTGCCATGAAAGGAGAAGTGCTACTTGTCACCCTCATGGTGGCCAGCCCAACGCCTAGGGCGCTGAGACTTGGTCTGCCTGTGGTGTTCCTGCCTCAGAGAGCGTGGGCTTGCTTTAACTCTGCAAGGCCTTCTGGGAATGTAAGTCCCTTTACCCTTTGAGCCCAGATGAGTTGCAGTTGAGTGGTTTCAGGCAATGACAAGAATTTATTTTCCCTTTCCCGGCGGATTAAATGCAAGTGAATAACTCAGGACAAAACATTGCCATACAATTGGCTTGAGGAAATTATACATGAACTCAGGTAAGTTAGCCTTGTCAGCTTCAGGCTTTAAACGTGCAGTACTTGATACAAAACAAATCACAACAGCTTCAATTAGCAAAGAAAATGTTCCCTTTTCTTCTGCTGCTTTTACCGTCTCTCACAGACACTGTTCAGCAAAGGGAATTCACATGGTCAGCCAAAGATAATGTACAGTCCATCCGATCATCCACTATTTAATTATGGTCAGAGTCTATCTGCATTTCCTCAGCATCAGGAATAGCAGGGTGTGGCAGTAGGCTGCTATCCTGATCTTTGAAACAAACGGTTTCTCTGACCTCACGTGGTTTCTCTCTGTAACACTCTCCTGAGCAGGGTTGTAAACTACCATATATGCTGTAGTTTTTGTCCAGGGAGTTTGCTACTTTCTGGAAACTATAAGGAACTGCTTTATAGCTAGGTTCAAACTTATATGAATTACTAAGCCTACCTTTTGGCTTTGAAAGGGAAGGAACTCTCCACTCTGCAGGGTTAGACTGGTTCTCAACCACAGCTGGGGTTTGCTTGTCTCTCAGCCTATTAACTTTTCCCTCAGACGTACCGGTATTCTCCAGCCAGCCTGTCTCTCTCCTCGGAGCATGTGAGCTTTGCCAAGCCTGCCTCTCAGGAAGACTCTTCTCTCTCCTGCCGTTACCAGACAACCCCTGTCCTGGGTTGCTTCCTTCTGGCCTCAGGAATATGGCTCCCTTGGTTCTCACTCCTCTTTGACTCCTTCTAGTCAGCGTGCTCCTTTGCTGGCTTCCTTTCTGGCTCTCTTCCCAGTTCTGACTCTGGCTCTCCTTCTCGTTCTGCTTGGTCCAAGCTAATGACCAGTTTTTATCATTGTAACTCTCAGGGCTTAGCTGTGCCCTGCCCTGAAACAGGTGAACCTCATTACCTCCTGAGCTAGGGAATACATCACTGCAAGGGCGTGTCTTTATAGCTCGTGACACTCTTTGTTTACTTCTTCTTTGCAAACACTGAGCCATGTGCTCAGACTGCCTGTCAGTTTCTGAAAGCATATCCTCATCTTGCCCTATCCTTATAGGCTCAGAAGGGACTTCTTCATGACATACTGATAGATTATTTCAATATGCCAGATGTTGACTGGCACATCCCTGCTGTGATGTCATCTAGAAGTAAGCAGATCTAGATTTTCTACAGGGAGAACTATTTTGGCAACTTGTAACAGAACCCACATGTGAAGGGACCATACTGGAGTTGGTGCTTACCAACGGGGAAAGTGTTTCTGATGTCATACTGGGAGATCATCTCACATCCAGTGATCACCAGATGGTGTGGTTCAGTGTTAGGATCAGGGTTGATAAATTCCATTCAAAAGCGAGGGTCTTAAATTAACTAAGTTTGCCGAGATGGGACAATACCTCAAGGAGTCATTAGTGGGATGGAAACAGCTGGGGGATGTAGAAAAGCTATGGGCAAAACTGAAATGGGATATTTTAAGGGCAACAAACCTTTTTGTTAGAAAGGTAAATAAGTGTAAACGGAAAAGTAGGCCACTATGGTTCTCAAAAGAAGTAGCTGAAAAGGTGAAGAAAAAGAAGGTGGCCTTCATAAAATACAAGCGATCACAGAGAAAGGAAGACAAGCATCTATATTTGGAAGAAGTTAGAGAAGCTAGCAAAGTAGTCAGGAAAGCAAAGATACAAAAAGAAGAAATAGCCAATGCAGTAAAATGGGGGGATAAGGCATTTTTCAGATATGTTAGTGAGAGGAGGAAGTGCAAAGGTGGGATTGTCAGACTCAAGGGTGAAGGGTAGGCATATTTAAAAGCTGATGAGAATAAAGCAGAATTGATTAACAAATATTTTTATTCTGTGTTCACAAATGAAGAGCCAGGAGCAGGTCCTCAGAAAATACCCACAAATAGGAACAGAAGTGAGGGGATCTTGAATGATTTTCAGAATACTCTGTTTGTGAGGAACTAGCTAAACTGAAAGTAGAAAAAGCGATGGGGCCGGATGGGATATATCCCAGAGAGTACTGAAGGAACTTGGGGACATTCTAGCAGCTCCACTCACTGACCCTCTGGTCACCGTATCTTAAAAAGGATATAGCGATTTCAGAAAAGGTTCAGAGAAGAGCCACCAAAATGGTAAAGGGGATGGAAGGATACTCCTATGAAGAAAGGCTAAAAAGGTTAGGGCTCTTTAACCTGGAAAAGAGACGGCTGAGGGGAAATATGATAGAAGTCTATAAATTAATGAATGGAGTGGAATGGGTAAATGTAGGTCGATTGTTTACATTATCAGAATATAGAAGGACTAGGGGGCATGCAAAGAAGCTACAGGGTAAACTATTTAAGACTAATAAAAGAAAATATTTTTTCACTCAACGTGTAATCAAACTCTGGAATTTGTTACCAAAGGATGTAATAAAGACTGTTAGTGTAGCTTTGTTTAAAAAAGGTTTGGACAAGTTCCTGGAGGAAAGGTCCATAAACCATTATTAAGAAGGGACCCAGGATATCAATGCTTGACTCAGTACAAGCACTGTGGAACCTGTTTCTTTTGGGGAAACTGCTAGGTACGTATGACCTAGATTGGCCACTGTTGGAAACAGAATACTGGGCTTGATGGACCTTGGTCTGACCCAGTATGGCATATCTTATGTTCTTATGTTCTTCTTATGACCCTTTCAATGCTTCTTTAGAGTCAGGAGTGGTCCCAGAGGTCTGAAGAAAGGCACATGTGTCCCTTTACACAAAAGCAGAAGTAAAAATGTGGTTGAAAACTACATGCCAGTTTGTCTAACCTCTGTGGTGAATAAATTATTGGAATCGCTGCTGAAAGAGAAAATAGTGAGGTTTCTGGAGTCCAGCGGATTACAGGATCCGAGGCAGCATGGATTCACCAGAGGCAGGTCTTGTCAGACAAATCTGATTGATTTCTTTGACTGGGTGACCAGGGAGTTGGACCAAGGGAGAGCCGTAGATGTGGGGTATTTAGATTTCAGTAAAGCCTTTGACACCATTCCACACAGGCGACATAAACAAATTGAGCACCCTAGGGATGGACCCTAAAGTGACTGACTGAATTAGAAATTGGTTGAATGGGTGGTGACCAAGAGTACAGGTAAATAGAGTTCACTGTGAGAAGGATATTACCAGTGGTGTGCCATAGGGATATTCCTTGGTCCGATTCTTTTTAACATCTTTGTTAGTGATATTGTAGAAGGGCTGTTGGATAAGGTTTGCCTTTTTACGGATGATACCAAAATCTGCAATAGAGTAGACATCCAGGAAGGAGCAGATAACATGAAGAAGGATCTAGCTAAGCTTGAAGAATGATCAAGAATTTGGCAGCTGGGATTTAATGCTAAAAAATGCAGGATCATGCATTTGGGCTGCAAAAATCCAATGGAGCGGTACAGTGTAGGGGGCGAAGTACTTCTGTTCACTTGGGCGTGATTATTTCTGATAATCTTAAAGTGGCTGAACAGTTAGAAAAGGTGACTGAAAGCCAGGAGGATGCTTGGGTGCATAGGGAGAAGAATGTCCAGCAAAAAGAAAAGAGGCGAAAGTACCTCTGTATAAGTCTCTGGTGCAACCTATTTGGAATAGTGTGTGCATTTCTGGAAACCACATCTTCAGAAGGATATAAACAAGATGGAGTTGGTGCAGAGGGTGTCTACTAAAATGGTTAGTGGTCTTCATTATAAAGCATATGGGAAAAGACTGAAAGATCTTAATATATATAGAGAGGAAAGGCAGGATAGAGGAGATATGATAGAGATTTTTAAATATCTCTGTGGCATAAATGCATAAGTGGAGAGCCTCTTTCAAATGAAAGCAAGCTCTAGTATGAGGGGGACATGGGATGAGGGTGAAGGGGGATAGACTCAGGAGTAATATGCGGAAATATTTCTTTATGGAAGGAGTGATGGATGCGTAGAATAGTCTCCCAGTGGAGGTAGAAGAAACGAGGACAGTATCAAAATTCAAGAAGCATGGGACAAACACAGAAGATCTTTAAAGGAAAAAAGGGGACTATAGTAGTTGATATGAAAGAGCAGACTAGATAGTGTCGCGTCCACCCCTTGGTATAGGCGTTTGCCTAGTGGGAATGGACGGACCACATATTTATTTTATCCTTTTTAAGTGCTGCGGTCTCTGTTCCCTTGTAGTTGTGGCAAAGACGGAGTCAGCAAGGAATTGGGTTAACAATAAGTTTTATTGTTATTGTTGCACAAGTGTCTATCTACTATCCCAATAAACAGAAATAAAGGATTCTTCTCCAAACCAAAGTGTCTTTAACTGATATAGCATTATTCACCTGTTAGACATACAGGCATGTTTCTTTCAAAGCACTTTCTTCAAGCTTCTTTCTGTTATAAAACATTCACTGCTTTCTTCTCCAGCAACAAATGCTTTCTTAAAACAAACCATAAAACAATAATGTTCTTTTCTTCCCCGGTTGCCTAATTGGCCTGGCTTTTACACTTCGGCAGCTCTCTGCCTCTTCCCGTGTAAAATCCCACCAACACAATCTCAGGCTTCTTCCAGCACTTACTATTAGCATAACATTTTACAGCTTTCACCCTCTCTGGCAAAATACACAATCTGTTTCAATATCAGAACCCTCGCTTCCAATAACAGCTTCTTCAATCTGCATGGGCTCTCCCTCTGAGTCTGATATGCCTTGTTCAATTACAGACTTCTCCTGAGCAGGCTTCCACTGCTCTAATAAAGCTTTAATCTGTTTCCAATGGGACTCTTCTTTACTCTGAGGTATGGGGGAGGAACTTAGGACACCAGTCTCCTTTAGCACTGACTTAATGGATTCAAAAGGGCTCACCTTTTTCCTGGCCTTCCTTACCCTTTCTGGTAGGCTTACAGGCAACCTCTTGTCCCCAGACTGCTTCCTCTGCTCTCTGCCGTTAAGCTTCTCAACAGGGTCTGACTCTGACTCCTGTCTCCAGAGCTTCCAATCAGCAACTTGCTCCCTGTCAGCTGTGCTTCTCTCTGAACTGGAGCTACACACACGCTGCCTGCAATCAGAGTGTCTCTGCAGCCTTTCAAATGGAGCTTTGTTCCTGCTTAATTTCCCACCTTTTACAACAGCTTCAATGGAAGACTCCTGAGAAGAATTCCTCTGGCCTTTGTACCAAGTTTCCAGCCTTTTCTCGTGAGGACTATTTCTTCTTCCCTCTTCCTCCCACTTCCCTTCTCGGTTCCTCTCACAGGTCCCCTCAGACTTCCTTTCACAGCTCCTCTCAGAACTCCTTTCACCGTCCCTTTCAGAACATTTTTCAGCGTGTCCTTTTCTGTTTCCTCCTGCCTAAATGTGTGGGGCTGTCCTATGGGCTTTGGCTCCGCCCCCTGCCTCCCACGTCAGCTCCCCTAGTTGCCATGGAGCTGAGGTGTGGCTCTCTCTCCTGCTCTCTGTGCATGGAGTTTTTTTCATAAGTTGAAGGTTTAACCCTTTCCCTTCCTGCACTGCTCTTGGCTACAGGGGAAAAAGAGTGGTTTCTCCTCCTTTCACTAGCGTTTAACCCAGCTGCGCCATCACAATAGGCAATATGGTCTTTTCTGCCATCATGTTTTTATGTTTCTCTGTTTCTGAAAGTCCATAAACCATTTAAACATAGGGAACATTGCTGATACCTGGGGTGAGCAGCATGGAATCTATCTAATTTTTGTAATCCTTCCAGATATTTTTCACCTGGTTTGGCCACATCTATCATGACAGGAATGAACCTCACTCCTGTGCAAGGGTATCTCTGTCTCTCAGATTCAGTGCCAATGCTTTTTCATTACTTACCTTGCACCAAAGAGAACAACCTCCTTGAATTCATAAGGCGTAAAATATATCTAAATACACTTGGAAATTATTTTTAATAAATGCAGTGGCCAGGGCCGAGTGCTACCCAATAAGCCAGATAAGCATTGCAGGAGGGCACTAATGTTAGGGGGTGACATCGCTAGCTGCCCCCCAAGCAAGATCACCAGCGCAAAAGAGTTAGGGACATAAGATATGCCATAATGGGTCAGACCAAGGGTCTGTAAAGCTCAGTATCCCGTTTCTAACAGTGGCCAATCCAGGACAGAAAAATCTGTCAGGTTCCCAAAAGATACACAGATTCCATGCTGCTTGTCCAGTGGATTTCCCCAGTCCTAATTGATCACAGAGGCATCTAAGTTTACTGCGATGGGAATATGGTTCTTCTGTTCAAACTGATTTGAATTGTTTATAAGGGTGCCAATAATCATGTCCTGACAATGTCCCAGTTTTTATAATATTTCCTGCTATTTCCTTTTTTCATTGGTCTTGTTTTGATTCTTTTGTGGCAAATATGTATGCATATATAGTCCTAAGCCATTTCACTGGCCATCTTTTTTTTAGGAGATATTGGATATTAAGGGGTTGAACTGCAAGGGTGCCAATAATGTTGACCACAACTGTAGCCCATCTGAGATGAAATGGAGAAAATATTTTTTTCACTCAGTACGTAATCAAACTCTGCAAGTCGTTGCCAGATGATGTAGTAAAAGCTGTTAGTGTAGCTGGGTTTAAAAGAGATTTGGACAAGTTCTTGGCAGAAAAGTCCATAAAGCCATTATTAACGTGGAATGGAGAAATCCACTGTTATCACTGGGATAAGGAGCATGGAATCTGTCTACTTTTTGGGAATCTGACAGGTATTTGTGACCTGGATTGGCCACTGTTCGAAACGAGATGCTGGGCTTGATGGACTTTTGGTGTGACCCAGTTATGGCATATCTTATGTATTTACAGTATGTAAAGGTCTCCCGCCCTATGAAAAATTACCAACCAGGTTAAGGAGCTGCACTAGCAGAAGCAATCCTACTATAAGACAAAATACTTGGCCCAGTTGATTTTGGCAGAGGAGGTGGCTGAATAGACCTCCTGGTTGGTCCACATCCTCTCCAAATCAACCGGATTCTGCTCCACAAAATGTGCATGATCAGCGTAAGCTCACAAGGTGAACCACAGGTAGGGTTCCTGCAGCACCAGTCCAGTGAGCTGCTTGTGTAAGAAGCACAGGAACAGCTCAATGGCCAATGAGTACAGTTGCCTGGACAGCGGGTACCCCTGACAGACTCCCCTCCTGAATGCCAGGGGCACTGCCAAGGCACTCTGCATCTGAGTACAGGAGTGGGAGAGGTCCCACAAAGTAGAGGCTGAACCCAAATGCCTACAAGGTACCAGTGAGGTAGTCATGATCCACCCTAGCTGGCCTTCTCCGGCTCCAATAACTAAAAGACCATTGACAGCCAAGCTCTACGTGCATAAGAATATAAGACAGGTCCATGAGTCTGGCTATGAACAGGCTGAATTCGCTACGTAGCTATTTTATCTAGAAGGCAGGACAGGAGTCCATCTGTGCCGTGGAGGTGTTGATCGAGGCGATTGTGTCTTCGATGTGCTTCTTGGACGGGGTGGAGAAGGTGGTCAGTTGTGTTGTGTATGTTGGTTCTTGGGCAGTGGTGGGTATTGAGGACTTGTTGGTCTGGCATAGCTTTGATTGCAGGAAATCTGCGAATTCTTGAGGGTGAATTATACTTGATTGTTCCAGTCACGGTTCTTTTGTTAGGTGCTTGACAAGGTTGAATAAGTCATGTGGTTTGCTTAGTGAGCGTTTCAGAGTATCGGTGTGGAATTGCCTTATTTTCCCTGTGATTGCCTCACAGTGTATTGCCAGGTGACTATTATATGCTTTCTGGTCTGCCGAGTAGCGTGAACGCCGCCAGCATCTTTTGAGCTTCCTTAGGCAGAGGAGAGATGTTCTTAACTCAGTGGAGTACCAGGATGCAGTGGCTCATTTCCTTGGAGGCTTGTTTGATCGAGGGTGTTGTGCAATGGTACTGAGGCTGTTATTCCAGCTGGAGATCAGCTCATCGACGTTGGGTGTTGTCAGGGCAAGGAGTGAGCGGGATTGGGTCAGGATAGTTTCCTTGTCGAAAGGTCGGAAACTCCGTGATGGTGTCATGGTGGTGCTACTCGGGCTTCTGGAGTACTTCTGGTGGTGGCCCGATACTGGTATCTGGAAGTTGATTAGCTTGTGATCGGACCATGGTATCGCGGTGAAGGACAGCGAAGGGACGTGGGCATTTTCAAAGGCTGTTTGTGGGGCGAATATCAGGTCCAATATGTTTCCTTTTACGTGAGTGGGTTCATTGATTAGTTGCTGGAAGCCTAGTTCCTTGAGGGCTTCGAGGAAGGCTACGGCTTGTGTGTCCTGCAGTGTTGGTAGATTGAAGTCCCTTAGTAGCCAGGTTGGGGTGCGAGGGTCCAAGGCGTTGCAGGCAAGGTCGATTATCGTTGAGAGGTCATCAGGGGAAGTTGATGGTGCTCTGTACATTAGGTTGATGGAGCAGTATTTATTGGCTATGGTAACTGTATCAAGATTCATTGTGCTGGATGCGTTGATGAGGCAGAATTGGAGGTCAGTTTTGGAGAGGATGAGTACTCCTCCACCCCTTTTGCTGTCTCTATGGCAGCTGTGTGTTGAGAGGTTGGTGGGTAAAAGGTGGTTGAGGAGGACTGCGTCGTCACTGGATAGCCATGTCTCTGTGATCAGGAGTATGTCGAGGTCATAGAGAGGTATCAGGTCAGAGATCACTGGCCATTTCCTGCGGATTAAGCGTGCATTTATGAGGGCACATTTTAGGTGTTGGGGCTGTGGGCTTTCCTTCGGCTTGGCTTTTTTGGTGTGTTGGAGTGCGATGTGTAGTAGGTGCTGGTGGGGCGTACGGGTGACTTCCATTGACCTGTGATGAGAGGTACTGGACCATCTCCTCTCGTGTCTTAGTAGTATTGGTATGTGGTTGTGGGTAGGTGTTAGGGCCAATGTGTTACTGAGCCATCCAAGGAGGAGGTGGCAGCTGACTATGGCAGTGAGGGATGGGGCCATTGTGGTATCTGTCCTGTTGGGCGTGGTCAAGGGACTCTTCTGAGTTGGCCAAAGGGTAGGCGGAGGCGCTGCTCTCTTACAGGCTGTTATGCGAGTATTTAGTTACCCTAATTAATAGCCTCTAGTATCCCAGATGGTAACACCAGTGTGCTGATCCTTAAAGCACCATAACCTTACAGGCAGACAACAGTATTATAGCAGGCACAGTATCCTTACATGCAGACAACAGTATTATAGCAGGCACAGTATCTTATAGGCAAACAGTAGTATGGCAGGTACAGTATCTTATAGGCTGTTATGTAGCTACTAAGTGGCACAGTAATACTGACAGATTTAAAAACCTAGAGGAACAGAGTCATAGACCGGTAACATAGGCATGTAACAGCATTACTTGTGTAAACATCTATGGCTCTTATGCATGGTCGAGACAACTATGTTCTGGGTAAGCTCCCTAGGTAAGGGTGGTACCTGGCTCAGTGTGTTCCATATGGTGTTCTATCATACCTATTTTGCTGATGGTGTTTGTGTTCTTTTGCAGCTTTGGCTATGTCTGGAGCTGGTGGCAAGCTTGGCCTACGTTGATCTGTGTCCCTGATGCTCGTTCCGCGTGTAGGCGTGGATTCTATTGGTTCTCGGCGGGAGTTTTCTTCTTTGAGGTCCCCGCCTAAGGGCCATGCCAAAGGGCCCTCTGGCGAGGCCCTCAGGCACCTGATGGCACTCTCTTTAAAACAGGAGCAGACTGCCCCGATTGGGCAGAGCTGGTCATGATTTGGACGTCTGAAGAGGTGCAAATGCATGTACAAATCACGGAGACATCTCTGGAGCCATTTCACAAATGGCTTTAAAGACGTCACCAGTGTGGAGACGTCCAAGTAGGCAACGTGGTCTGGTGAAGGTGAAGGCGTGCCTAGGGAGGTGCAATGGAATTACATGTCCCCGTTCGATTTCAGAACCGTCGGACGTCTGCAGGCACATCCACATTTAGACCTGCTTCACATACTCTAACTGCTATGCTATTAGATGTCCCTGTTCTCAATGCTATTCTGGGGATGTCTATGTAGAGGTTTTCATAGACGTCCATATCACACACATCCATGTTTTTGAAATCATGCCTGAACTTGCATGTGCTTGCTCATTTTTTTCAGATGTTCTGGCTTTGACATCATTATACATGGACATCCTTTGTAAAATGTGCCTTCACATCAACTAGCTTACCTTTATCTTCCTGTTTATTGACTTCAAAAAAAATGCAGCAGATTTGAGAGACAAGACTTCCGTCGGCTAAATCTATGTTTGCTTTGTCCCAGTAAACCATGATTATCTATTGTCACGCCACCACCACTCGCCTCTAGCTTAGAGGGGTATGGTTATTAGAGGAACTTTCTGCTATCTGCTTTTTCAAACTATTTCCCTGCAGTGCCCTCTGGGAAATGTAGTCTTCGTTTGGCTGTATGGGTGCATCAGGCAGAAAGCTGTAGTCAGGCTCAAAGAGGTAAGGCAAATGACAGAAATTTATTTTGTACACAATGATTCGTTCATCCAACATACAGGATATTTGTTCAGGACTCTGTGAAGTGAGCATTGTCCAAAAACAAACCCAAACACACAAAAAGGCTGTTTAAAGGTCCTCTGTAGTTCAGGATACACAGTCTTTAACAGCAAGGATTTTGCATCCCTTTTTAGCCTTGCTGGCTAAAGCACAAAAACAAAATCACATTCACTGTCCATGATAGTATAGCTTCTATTCAGCTTCATACCTCTCTTGGCTACCTTCCAAGTAAACAGATATAATCCAGGGGCAAAAGAAAGCTTTGTTATAATAGCTACTTTAGCTTACCCCAGTGTCCTCCTTCCAGCAGCAGGTGATTAACAAGCTTATCATAGTTCCAGGCTTGCTCCTTAGTCCCCGTAAACTTTCCCTTTACAAACAGGAGGGAATCACGGCCACCCTGCTTGTGGACTACAGGTACCTTTTTCCTGGAAGACTTTCTTTCAGGACTGGCTTGCTTTCTCTATGTTCCCAGGTTTAAAGCTTGGCAAAAGGAACAGTCCATGGGAGTGTCCTCATCATTCAGCTTCACCTCGGGCTCTCCTAGCTGCATAGGTTCTGACTCCCCCTCTCGCTTACAGTGCTCAGCTAACAGCCTCCCCCGGGGGATCTTGGAGTCTCTCTTATTCCTGGCTCCAAACCCTCTTGCAGACGTGCTATATGCCAATTAGCACTTTCCTCTCCTGGAAGCTCAGTTCCTCTGCTCTGCTCAGCACCAGTCAAGCTTCCCTTGCTTGCATCTGTGCCTCTGCTCGTGTCAGCTCGGCTTCCTGCTTCTCCTCCCTTCTCTCATACTCTGGCCTAGGTTTATACTTCCAGGGCTCTAGCTCCAACTCCTCCCTACCCAGGTGACGGCGGCAATCAGCCTGACTTCAGGCACCTGAGTGCTTGAAGCATTCACTGCCTAAGGGGTTCTGGACCCTGTATCCTCTCCCTTTCCTTCCATTAGGGGGAGCATGAAATGTGGGCCACATGGAAGTTCTGATTCCTGGAGATGTTTGTGGCTTTTCTACCCTGATTTGGTAAAAGGGAATTCACCCTAGTAAAGGGCCCCCTGTCTTTTTGTCCTCCCCCAGACTCCGGATAGGCCTCCTTGCCACACTATATGCTCAGTAATTTTATTTTTTATAATGGTTTCTACCATTTTGTCTGGCTTTGACATCAGGCTTACTGGCCTGTTTCCTGGATCATCTCTAGAGCACTTTTTAAAAATTGGTGTTAGGTTGATCACTCTCCAGTCTTCAGGCACTATAGTCGAGTCGGTGTTGACGCCAGGTGACCCTCTGGATAGTTGACCTAAACTTTGTTCAGTCTTCAGCCAAGCGGCTCATTGTTAATAGAGTGGTATCCATGGCTGATGTTATTGTATCGATCCTTCTCATTGCCGGCCTTCTTCTTTTACAGTGACCTTCTACCTTGCCAAGCATTATGTCTTTCTCCAATGATCTCTCTCTTCACATGATGTGTCCAAAGTATGAAAGTTGAAGTCTTGTCATCTGAGCTTCCAAGGAAAGCTTAGGTTTGATCTCCTCTAGTACTGACTGGTTTGTTCTTGGACAGTCCATGGTATACACAGTATTTGTCACAGCACCATAATTCAAAGGCATCAATTTTCTTTCTGTCTATCTTTTTCACAGTCCAACTTTCACATCCATATGACATTATTGAAAATGTCATGGCTTGAACAAGTCAAATCTTTGTATGGAGAGAGATATATCTGCTCTTGAGAATCTTGTCTAGGTCCTTCATAGCCATTCTACCAAGCAGTCATTGGATTTCTTAACTGCTAGTCTTTTCTTTGATTGTTGATCCAAGTAAGTTAAAGTTGTCAACTATTTCAGTTTCTTCTCCATCAACGATGAATTTAAAGAACCTGATAATGTTAAGAAGACATTGATTTTGCCAGTTAAGGATCAGACCCATTTTAAGACTATGTTTCTTGATCTTGAGAAGCAAATGTTTCAGATCATCTTCACTTTCAGCCAGTAATGTGGTATCATCAGCACAGCGAAAATTGTTGATGAGCCTTCCACCCCACCTCGGTTGTCTTCATATAGTCCTGCTTCTCTGATGATTTGTTCTGCATATAAATTAGAGGTAGGGGGAAAGTATGCAGTCTTGCCCTACACCTTTGGTGATTTTAAACCATTCTGTTTCTCCTTGTTCTGTTCTGTTGCTTCTTGATCAATATTTATTTATTTAACCAGTTTTCTATACTGCCTTATCCTTTAATCAAAGTGGTTTACATTATGTAATCACTACAAACAGGTATTGAATACATTCCCTAGTCCCCAAAGGGCTCACAATCTACGTGTACCTGAGGGTTAAGTGGCTTGCCCAAGGCCACAAGGAGTGCCTATAGGACTAGAAACCCCAGTCCCTCTGGCCTGAGATTGCTGTCCCCAGGTGGAAATCGAACCTGGGAACAGCAATTTCCCAGGTGGGAATTGAACCACTAGCCCTGAAGGGAAATTGGCTGATAGGTATGTCTAGTATGGCTGCATCCTTGCCTGAGGCTGTAATACATTATGATGGCACAGAAGAAAAGCATGTGGGCTGAGAGAATAAGTACCCAGAGCCCAGCACAACAAGAGTAAAGCCAGAGGGAACCATACCCTGAGCAGAAGTACACAGAGAATGGACCCAGCTAAGAAAAGACAAGTGCACAGAGAATGGGCCCCATTAAGAAAAGACAGGTCGAGCCTGAACAGGATGAACAGGCCTGAGCAAGTTGGGCAAGCCTGGACAAGTTAAACAGGCCAAGCAAAGCTGGTGATACAAGGTGCTCATAAGCCCTGAAGACTACAGACGGTGCCGGAAGCTACAGTGATTAATGAAACAAAGGGAATGGCAGGGTGCAGTCAGAATGACTCAACATTAGCAAGAATAAAAGCCATTAATATGCTAATGAGGGTGGATTCCAGGGAAAGAGCCTTTGCCCCAAGGAAAGAGCTTCTGCAGAAGTTTTTGCAGACGGCTTTGCAACCTTTTGCAGACAGCATAGCAAGTTTTGCACACGGAATAAGAATTTGTGCAGAAGTTGCTACAGAGGGTATATAAGATGGCAACTATAGAGAATCAGAGGCAGCCTTCCCTCTCCCCATCCGGGGGTGGGGAACGTTGCCTGCCATCTCTCAGACAGACATTTGCTATTCTGCATTTACAATTATTTTTGCTATGCTAAATAAAAATTTTTGTAGCCAAGCAACTGTTGTCTGAACTATTCATTGGTAATTGATAATATTTGGGGAACCTTTGTGGGGAAACCAGGCCCACAATTGGTGCTGGAAACCTGGGATCCCTAAATTGAGTTTAGATACTCCTAAATTTTTCTAAATTGCCCAAGTGTTTCCTCTGACTGTATTTTTGTCAGAGAGGATACCTCCTGTTTCAAAGGGGAAATAGGAATGAGGATACCATCCCAATAGGGGATGAGGATACCGTCCTGAGTGATGACGAAAGAAAAAGGATACCCTAGGAAGACTCTGGTGGTGAGTATTGCGTTTCCTGTCTGTTCATCGAGGACAGAAGACTTACCCAGTTTGACTGGTGGGTGAGTACCAAATGTATACATATGCATATGTATTTTATGTAATTAATGTTTTGTTGTGTAGAAATTGTTAGAGAGTGTCTGTATTTAGTTGTAATATTAGGGAAAGGAAGTTTTGTCCAGACATTAGGTCTTTATATCTCCAGGATTGCCTGTGTATGTGTGAGATGTACAATTGCGTACGAAGCGAGTGCAGAGTCCCGATCCACGGTTCCATACTTTCGCGAGAGGGACGGCCAGGTCTGGACAAAGCGTAAGGATTGAGTGTCTGTATGAGTCCTGGATTTGTTAACTTCGCACCTCTATAGATAAAGAGGTTTGAATTTCCATCTATAAAAGCAAAGTTACCAGCCCCTCTGTAGATAAAGAGGTTCGATCCTTTAATCGATAAAAGACGAAAGTATTAACGAATTGCCCCTGTCCCCGAACAGTGAAAATACCAGGTCTACAGACTATAGGAAGAGGGACAGTTTAGAAAATGTTTAAAAAAGAAATCCAAGAAGGGGGTAGATAATAAAAAAGGGACCGAGTCTGGCCCCAACCCTATAGCTTCTCCTCTAACCTCTGTAAATAAAGAGGAAAGGGACTGTTCCCTGTAAACAAAAGGGGAGTGGGGGACTCTCCTGTAGATAAAGGGGAGCAGGGTTTACTGTATATAGACTGTTGTACTAGTATAGAAGTGAAGGAAGACAATTGCTTTATTTAATGCATATCTAGTTTCATTACTATGTTTCATGGATAATCAATATAGTCAAAGAACCAAATTTTGATCATACCTCTCAGCAGTAAGTAAGGGGTAGTTGAAACTGCTGAGATAGGGGTAGATGAAACTGTTGAGACAGTTTGCATAACTACAGAAAGATACTGGGAATGAAACTGTTGAAACTGTATGGCTACAGAAAGATACTGGGAGATCAGGAAGGAGTTCTTCTAGCAGATGAATGGAGATCCATTAGAGAGGACATAAAGACAATTCACCTAGGAGTGTTTCTCCTAGCAAACAAATGGAAATCCATTGCTGTTGTTGTTAAGTGCCGTCGAGTCGGAGTCGACTCATGGCGACCCTCTGGATAGCTATCCTAAATTGTGTTCGGTCTTCAGTCAGGCGGCTTATTGTTGACAGACTGGTACTCGTAGCTGCTGTTATTGTATCGATCCATCTCATTGCTGGCCTTCCTCTTTTGCGTTGACCTTCTATCTTGCCAAGCATGATGTCTTTCTCTAATGATCTCTCTCTTCGCATGATGTGTCCAAAGTATGAAAGTCAAAGTCTTGTCATCTGAGCTTCTAAAGAAAGCTTAGGTTTGATCTCCTCTAGTACCGACTGGTTTGTTCTTTGGGCAGTCCATGGTATACACAGTATTCGCCGCCAGCACCATAATTCAAAGGCATCCATTTTTTTCCTGTCTGTCTTTTTCACTGTCCAGCTTTCACATCCATATGATGTTATTGAAAATACCATGGCTTGAACAAGTCAAATCTTTGTATGGAGAGAGACATCTCTCCTCTTGAGAATCTTATCTAGGTCTTTCATAGCCATTCTGCCAAGAGCAATGCGTCGTTAGATTTCTTGACTGCTTGTTGCTTCTTTATTGATAGTTGATCCAAGTAGGTTAATGTTGTTCACAATTTCAATTTCTTCTCCTTCAACGATGAACCTGTTGATTATGCCAGTTGTCATGTGTGGTGACGAATCTGCTCCAGAGACCATGGAAATAGAAAAAACACAAACATTTACCTCCAAGCAGAAGGGAAGTGCAGGGAGCCGTGACTTTAAAACTTCAGCTAGAGAGAAAAAAAACATGTCCAAAGCTGATGTCTGCAGACCACGCCCAAGCTCCATAGCAACTAAGGGAGGTAACGAGAGACAGCTGGGGGAGGAGTGGAAAGTTGTAGGGCAGCCCCACTCATTTAAGCCTCAGAGAACAGGAAGTAAAAGAGATGGGAACAGGTACAGAGACGGGAACAGGAACAGGAGCGGTAGAGAGACCAGAAGCAGGCACAGCCAGGAGAACAGCAAGGATTCTTTCAGAGAGCACTGCAGGGAGACCAGCAGAGAAACAGAAGCTGAAGAGATCCCAAGAGATACAGAAAGAAGGGATTCTTTCAGAGAGACCGGGAGAGAGAGGTGCTCCAGGGACAGCCTAAGGAAGGAGTCCCCTCATAGCCAGCACCACAGTCCTGAACAAAGCCAGTGCTGTAGAGAGACTACAGCTGGCCCAGGAAACAGGAAGTTTTATCCTAAGGAGACTGCTGTCTATAACCCAGGTACAGGGACTTTCCAGGAAGAGCTGGGTCAAAGAGTTTTACCTCGGGGAAGGCCGGTAAGAAGAGCTGTTAATAGAAGGGAGGTGAACCCTTTAGAAGTTTTAAACAGTTTGCTGCAAGATAAGGATCTCCAATGCCCTGCTAACACCCCTGAGTCAAGAGGGAGGTCTCATTGGGAAAGGGTTGTTAAGTTATTGGAAGAAATCAAGCCCATGCTGTCCCAAGCTGTTGCCAGTCAGGAGGCTGCAGAGCCTGACTCTGAATGCATGCAAGTAGATGATTATGATACTGAAAATGATTTCTCAGAATGTGAAATGGATTGCTCTCTATCTATGAGGGTAGAATGAAAGGCTATAGGTTTTAAGCCTGAAGAAAACCCAGGAGTTATTATACCTGAATGTCTGCAGTTAAGAAGGCTAAGAATGTTTGAAAGTGATGTTGCTGCCATTTTAAAAGTGCAGGAAACATTCAAAGGCTGGTTTTGAATGTGTCTGGAGCAACTATCTAACCTATGATAACCAAAGTAAAGAGGAAGCTTTAATGTACATGTGGTGCAGTTAAAAGCCTCTGTTTGTTCCTAAAGTCAGCAAAAGACTGTGAAGTGTTATTTTTGTCTGATGAAAGAAGAATTGCATTGCCGAAGAAAGCAAGTGTAATTAGTGACACTGTGAAAAGGTTTGTATAGAAGCTATCTTTCTTTTGAGGGGAGAAGTATCCCACCTTATACGTTGTGCTGAGCTTCTACGGAGGTTCCTTTGAACAAAGGAAGAAAATAAATTCCTGTGTTGCTTTCAAAAACCCTCGGCTCAATCATTCATTTGTTCACAACTACAACTCATTGTTCAGCAACTACAACTCCCAGAAGCCCCGGCTCTGGGAACCCATACAAAGGGACATTGAAAGGCATACTCCCCCCATAGGCAACTGCCTAGGCAGTGGGAGGAGGCCACAGGTGGCGTAGTTTTTAGGATTTTCCTTGGCCATGTATACACAAGACACCTGGAACCTCAAAGGAAAAGGAAAACTTCTACAGAAAGTTGCTGAGGATACAGAGAGCCTGCTGAGGAGAAAGACCCGGAGTGGCAGCAGAAGGACCGGACTGGAGTGGATTACCAAGCCGTGACCTGCTGGCCGATAAGCTCAAGTCTACATCTTCATAAGGTAATCCGTGTATAGAAGGGGTATAGATGGATACCAGTGCAGGGTGGGGATACAGCAGTGCTCAAGAGGAGCAAGAGAAAGAGGGCTTATATTTGGAGCCGCACTTGGTGGTTTCTTTCTCTTTTCTTTTCGTTTCAGCATTAACACAGGATGGAGCGGAGCGAGCTTCTTGGCTGGATGGCGGAGCAGTTCCAAAAACAGCAGGAGATGTCTGCAAGAACACAGGAACACACAGCAGCCATGCTCCAGGCCCAGCAGAAGCTGCTCCTAGACATGATGGCTGCGTGGATAGGAGCGCAGAAGCAAGCAACGGAGTCCCTACGAACAGCACCAGGTTCCTTGGGAGCTATACCAGGGCTCGGGCTACCTGGGACATTCTCATTTGGTTAGTTGGCCAAAGGGGATGATGTGGACGACTTCTTGGAAGCCTTCGAGAGGGTGGCTCTCCTAACTGGCTAGCCGAAAGACCAGTGGGCAGTACGCCTTGCCACCTCCTTGACGGGAGAAGCGCTTGCAGCCTATAGGGCCATGCCCGCTGCCTTAGCCGCCAATTATGAAGAGCTCCAAAAGGCCATACGAGACCGCTTGGGCCTAACCCCCATGGTCTATCGCCGCCTCTTGAGGAGCTGTAAGCTAAAGCCAGGTGAAACACCGCGGGCCTGATGCCAGTGGATAAAAGGGTTGGCATTAAAGTGGCTAACGCCTGAGGCGAGAACAAAAGATTCTTTGTTAGATTGTATTGTCTTGGAACAGTTCATGGAGGCAGTTCCAAAAGATCTGCAGTCCTTCCTGATCCTACAGGACTGCCAGAACACCGATGCTGCAACCTCGCTGGCGGAGCGTTTTTTTAGAAGCCAGTTTGATAAGCCAGGCGAAGGTTGGTGTTCTACCCCGGGCAGTTGAAGTGGCTTCAGAAAGGAAGGGAAGACCCATGTTGGGGGAAGGGACGAAAGTAATGCATATGGATAAAACCTGTTATGTGCAAAGAAAATGCTTTTCTTGTGGGGAAGAAGGACATATGAGAAGGGATTGAAAAGCTAGGACAGTCCTAATGACCACCCATTCTAAGGAGGGTGGAGAGGGATTTCTCTTGGGCGTAGAAGTGGAGGGTGTCCGGGTAGAAGCCTTGCTTGACTCCAGAGCGGATCAATCGATGATCTCACAAAAGCTCTGGAAGGAGATAAAATCTCAGGTTAGTTCGGTCCCAGAGTCACAAGAAAACAGCATAAAGATAAGGTGCATCCATGGGGCAGCCTTGTCCTACCCAGTGTACACTGTATCAGTAAAAGGTTTAGGTTTAAAACGAAAGATACCTGTAGCTGTGGTACCTAGGCTCCCACAAGCTTTAGTCCTGGGAAGGGATTGGCCTCAGTTCAGGCGTGGGTTAGCTGAGGGTCTACAGCATAAGACAGGTATGACATCCACCCTAGCGCAACCAAAGGCCTTGGAAGCAGAGAAAGAGTCTCCACTAGGGGGTTCATCCCGCTCGAAGAAGGGGAAAATCTCCCCGGGGGATGGGTATAAGGAGAGGCAGGTAACATCTTCTCATAAAACAGAGGCTAAGGCTAGGCCAGTGCCTAGTCCCTTGTTCGGGACAGGGCAGAAACAGCAATACAGGAAAATATCCACTAAGGAGGACGTTAACAAAAAGTCAAAGTTTGTCCTCAGATTTTGCCGCACCACTCCTAATGCAAAGATTCCTAAGCGGGCTACAGAAATGGCAGCAGGTTTTGATTTATATAGTGCGGAGGAAATAATTATTCCCCGTCAGGGAAAGGCCTTAGTAGAGACAGGGATACAGGTGGAAATACCACCAGGCTGCTATGGTCGCCTTGCCCCATGTTCAGGCCTAGCATGGAAGCATTTCATAGTGTCACCCACCTACATACCCCCCAAAGGCAAAGGACCTGGGGGTTTCGGTGAGGCCTCTTCTTAGGTAGCAGGGACAAGTAGTGCCCCCTGGGAGTTGAAGTCCCACTAGCTATTCAATAAAAAGAGTGTAGTCGTGGACGAGTAGCTAGGCTGATAAAGAGGTATTTCATTTCCCTTCCCGGGAGAACTTCTGCAGTCAGGAATCACAAAGGAAAATAAACCATGCTTCTGGCATAACACAAAATGGAACTACAAAAATTACACAGGAATGCTTCTTTTCAGCTTAAGGCAAAACAAAAAGTGCAAAACAAGCCTTGTACCTTACAACAGCTGTGGATTGAAATCTGTTCCTTTAAACAGATTTCCCTTCTGCACATTTCAACAGAAAGAGGTCACATTATCCGCAAATACAAGTGTACAATCCATCTGGAAATCCTCTGAGTTTTCCACACAGTAATCACAGTCCATGGCCTCATGAGCTTCCCTGCAATTCTCTTCTGTGGGATTGGAACTTACACCAGTATTCAAAAATCCCTCCTCTCTCTGGCAAGGGCTTCTCTCTTCCTCACTAGGAAAGTTACCATGCAGTGTAGACTTTCCCTCTAGAGGGCCATACACTTCAGGACAAGCGTATGTAAAATCCTGCTTTTCAAGTGCCCCTCTACTCCAGGGAATTGGCCTTTCTTCAGGCTGGCCTCTGCCGGAACCTTTGTAGCTGGGAAGGTGAAAATAGCCTTTCTCCCTTGAAAACTTTTCACTTCCCCTTACAGGACGTGTTTCTTTGAGCCTGGAAATCTCCTTTGGACCAGAGCTTCTATTCCCCAGGTACCTGCTCTCATAGAAGTTCCCTCTCACAGCTTCTCTCCGTTTGCCGGTAGGAATCCCTCTGTGTCCCCAACGACCAGACTCTGGTTCAGTGCAGCCCAACTCTCTGGCACTAACCTCAGGTATTCCCTCTTGGGCAAACTCCTCTGAGACGCTGCTGGAATCCCCGTCTGAAGTTCTCAGGTATGTGTCCTGGTTAGCGTTCCTGTTAGCTCTCTCATGTGTTCTCCTCTTTCTCAAGACTGACTCATTTTTAAGTGCGTCACTCTTTGAGTTTCTCATAAGCTCAAGTCTCTGCAGCTGTTCCTGATCCTCTAATGAGCTATGAGGTAATGCTTTGCTGGGGCGTTTACCTACACCCGGTGCTAGTGTTTTTGTTGGTTGCCTATAGCAACCCCTAGCCATGTGCTTTGAGCTGCCCATTTTAAAACTGCTCTGCACATTTTCTTCTGTTTCCATAGGCACTATTTGCCTTACGCCATGACAATAGATGTGGGTGCCGGAGTCATTGACCCCGATTATAGAGGGGCAATCAAGGTGCTAGTATTTAATTTTGCATGGGAGGATTTCAAAGTAAATATAGGGGACCGAATAGCCCAGGTGATATGTGAGCGGGTAGGCTTTCCAGCCCTGGAAGAGGTACCATAATTAACTTCTACCTCAAGAGGGTCTGGAGGATTTGGTTCTACGGGTAAATCGGAGATAAAGGGTTTAACTGCAAGCTGTGAGGTAAAGGAGGAAGAGGATCTGGGCCCGCAATTGGCCGATTGCAGGGGAGATCCGGTCCCCAGGTTGGGAGAAGAACTTTCATGGTCACAACAGCAGGAGTTATTATTTATTTATTTTATTTATTTATTTACAGTTTCTTTTATACCGCGCTATTTGACATCAGTGCGGTTTACAATGAACAGAAACTACACGTCACAAAAATTGATCAGTGCTTACAATGAACAGGACAATGAACTGGGTATACATTAAACAGGTTTCATAAACAGAGAACATAACATAATAAAACTATGTACAAAAAGCAACTATGTACAAAGCAGCTAAATGCAGCTAATGTTTCTTGATGAGAGGAGAAGCAAAGTGAGATTGCAGCTCTGCGCGTTAAGATTATGGAGTGCATGAGTTTAATGTGTTGGCCTGGGGTGTAGAGGTAGGTTGGTATGAGAAGGTGTCTGAAACATTGTAGTGCTGCAGGAACAGGTGATGCTTCAGTGCCTTCCTGAATTGGGAGAGGTCACTGATGGTTCTGATGCCTGTTGGTAGGGCATTCCAACATGATGGTGCAAAGTAAGAGAAGGCTCTGGATCTGGTGACTTGAGAGCACTTCGTGATTGCCTTAGGTAGTACAAGGGAGTTGGAGGCAGTTGATCTCCTTGCTCGATTAGGGGGTGTAATTGAAATCAGGTCGGTGATAGAAGATGCAGAGTTGTTATTGATTGCTTTGTGAGTCATAGTTAGGATCTTAAAAGAGATCCTGGACTGCATAGGGAGCCAATGTAGCTGTTTCAGTATAGGAGTGATGTGGGTTCTCTTGGAGGCTCCATAAAGGATTCTTGCAGCTGAGTTCATGGCCAATTGTAAGGGGTTGATCGTGCTCATTGGTAGGCCATGTAGGATAGCATTGGCGTAGTCCAGGTGGGGCATTATTAAGGCCTGAAAGACTGATCGAAAGTCATCTGGTTCTAGCAGTTGACACAGATGACGAAGGGTCCGTATTTTATGATAGACAGATTTCGCTACGTTGCTGATATGAGCCTTCATATTGAGATGTTGGTCGAGCGTAACCCCTAGGTATCTAACTGTAGTCTTGCAGAGGAGCTCGGCGTCACGCACCTTGATGGACCCTGGTGAGGTGAATGCAGGGTTTCTGGTCACGAAGAGGACTTCTGTCTTTTTAAAATTTATCTTAAGCATTTGTGATTTTAACCAGTCTGTGACCGCGTCAAAGCACTTGATTAGTGGGGAGAGGTCAAGGAGTTCTGTTGAGAATGGCATATACATAAGGACATCATCGGCATAGACTAGGCAGTTGATGTTAAAAGAGTGGATGAGGTCACAGATAGGCTGCATATAAACGTTGAAAAGTAAGGCGGAGAGGGAGGAACCTTGTGGCACACCTTTGGTTTGCTGGAAGGGGTCAGAGGTTGAAGATCCAGAACGAACATGTTGCCAACGGTCTCTGAGGTATGAAGATCACCAAGAGAGGGCTGATCCATGAACTCCCTTCTCTCTAAGACGTGATAGGAGAACATCATGATCAACAGTATCAAACGCCGCGGCAATGTCCATGAAGATTAAAGCAAAACCTTGTCTGATGTTGTTTAGGCCTATGGTTAGAGTATTGAACAGGGAAGTCAGTAGAGTTTCCACACCGTGTGATTCACGAAATCCATGCTGACATGGGTGCAAGGGTGCATTGGAGTCAAGATAATCTTGTAGTTGACGTTGAGTAATCTTTTCGATGATTTTCGAAAGGAGAGGAATGCTGGAGATGGGTCTATAGGATTCCATCAAGGAGGGGTCCAACCTGCTGTTTTTTAGGAGAGGTCTGATGGAGGTCTGCTTCAGAGTGTGAGGGAATGTCCCTGTAGAGAACGATACATCTATCATTTTAGCTAGAAATGGGCTGAGATCAGCCCGAAGTGACTTTATCCAGGAAGCTGGACAAGGGTCGGAAGGTGATGTTGTGGGGTTTATTTTTAAGACGGTGTCTTGAATGACTCTGTCATTTGGGGTGGTGAAGGATGAAAGAGTGTGTTGAGTCCCACATGAGAGTTGGCTAGGTGAGGGTAGAGGGACAGTGTAGGGAGTGTTGGCTGAAGTGGGGGGGATAGAGGTTGGATCAGGCTGATTACTTTTGCTTCGTAAGTAGTTGGCATATTCTTGAGGATCTAGGTGGGGTGGAGCACCCTGAGAAGGTTCCTTTGCTAAGGTTTTCACAATGTGGAAGAGCTCGTGAGGTTTGTTGAGGGAGCGCTGTAGTCTGCCTGCGTAATATTTTTTCATACTGGAAGATACGGATGAGCGATGTCTTGCTAATTGTGTTTTGAATGCATCGTGATTTTCGTTTGATCTTGATCGTCGCCATCGTCTTTCTAGTTGTCTGAGGAGGAGGAGTGATTTTCTTAGCTCTGGGGAGTACCATGGTGCATTCTTTTTCTTATGGGGTGCTTTGATTGAGGTAGTAGAGTGGATCACAGCATCTAGGCAGGAGTTCCAAGAATCGACCATGTCATCAAGGCTTTTTTCAGGAGGGCAAAGTAGGTTCTGGGTCTTCTTTAGGATGTCTTCTCTGTTAAAAGGGTGTGAAAGCGTCTAAAGTGTTCTGGGGAGGGTGCATCTGCTGGTAATGTCTTGGAAGATCTAGAGAGAATAGGCATCTGAAACAGGATTAGGACATGATCAGACCATGGTACTGTGATTGAATTTAGGTAGGAATTGTGCCAATGGGTAAGAGCTGATTGTGGTGCAAAGATAAGGTCCAGTGTGTTACCTTTTGTATGAGTAGGAGAGTCGACCAACTGAACATAGCCTAGTTCATTGAGAGCATCAATAAAGGCATTAGTGTGGCTGTCTTGAATGGTTGGGAGGTTAAGATCGCCTAGAACCCAATTTGTGGAGTGTGGGTTTGTAGAGTTACAGGCCAGATCAATGATTGTGGCTAAATCGTCTGGTGAGGAGGATGGTGCTCTATAAAGTAAATTGATAGTGACCTGCTTATTTGTGATGGTCACAAAGTCAAGGGTCGGTGTGCTGTTAGAGCTATTAGAGCTCTTACGGAGTTTTCCGGATGTCTTAACGCCCGTACCAGGCGAGACTCGGCTCGTCGCCCATGAAATAGTTACCCCACAGGGGGAAATAGTACGGCAGAGGCCGTACAGGTTACCAGAGACAAAGCGGCAGGAGGTAGTGGGGCAAGTGCAGGAAATGCTTAAAATGGGAATAATCGAGGAATCTAGAAGTCCCTGGAACAGCCCCATAGTGCTGGTCCCCAAACCGGACGAATGATGCGGTTTTGCATCGATTTTCGCAGAGTCAATGCCATCTCCCAGTTTGATACTTATCCCATGCCAAGGATAGAGGAACTTCTAGACTGACTGGGCCAGGCAACATACCTAACCACCCTTGATATGACCAAGGGGTATTGGCAGAATCCCCTCACCCAGGAATCTCGCCCTAAGACCGCATTTAGCACCCCCATCGGTCTATTTCAATTTCGCCGCAAGCCCTTTGGTTTACATGGGGCGGCCACGACTTGCCAAAGGTTGGTTGATATGGTCTTGCGACCCCACCAACAGTACGCGACCGCCTATATGGACGATATCGTAATCCATAGCTCCAGTTGGGATCAACACTTGGTGCGCATTGAAGCAGTGTTAAGGGCATTGCGCGGTGCAAGTATCACCTTGAACCCTGCAAAATGTATGTTTGGGGGAAAGCAGGTGAAGTATTTGGGACATTTGGTGGGGCATGGTACAGTTAAGCCTTTGCTCGACAAAGTAGAAAGTGTGAGAACGTTTCTGAAACCCTTAACAAAGAAACAGTTACGCAGCTTTCTTGGATTAATTGGCTACTACCGCTGATTTATTCCGCATTTTGCGACAGAAAGTGCTGCCTTAACAGAAATGCTAAAGAAGAACGCACCTAATCAGCTGAAATGGTTGGCAGAAGCAGAGCAAACCTTTACGCGGTTAAAGGACAAACTCTGCTGTGTGCCTATATTGCGGGGCGTAGATTTTAACCGGCCCTTTATTGTACAGACCGATGCGTCGGATACAGGCTTAGGCTCTGTATTATCGCAAAAGCACGAAGGGGGGGGGGGGGAACATCCTGTTATGTTTCTAAGCAGAAAATTAGCGCCACCCGAGAGAAAGTACTCCACAGTTGAGAGAGAATGTCTAGCCATAAAATGGGCGGTGGAGGCTCTCAGATTTTACCTGACAGGTCGTAGGTTCTTACTGGTGATGGATCACGCCCCATTAAGATGGTTGAACCAGATGAAGGACCACAACCCATGCCTTACACGCTGGTATATGGCCTTACAGGCATTCGATTTTCGTATAGAGCACCGGGCAGGGAGATTGCACACCAACGCAAATGCCCTTTCGTGAATTACGGGCTGTGCAGGGGTTGTTGCGCCAGCCCGTAATATCTTAAGAGGGGCGATGTGTGGTGATGAATCTGCTCCAGAGCCCATGGAAATAGAAAAAACACAAACATTTACCTCCAAGCAGAAAGGAAGTGCAGGGAGCCGTGACTTTAAAACTTCAGCTAGAGAGAAAAAAAACATGCCCAAAGCTGATGTCTGCAGGCCACGCCCAAGCTTCATAGCAACTAAGAGAGGTAACGAGAGACAGCTGGGGGAGGAGTGGAAAGTTGTAGGGCAGCCCCACTCATTTAAGCCCCAGAGAACAGGAAGTAAGAGAGACGGGAACAGGTACAGAGACGGGAACAGGAACGGGAAAGGTAGAGAGACCAGAAGCAGGCACAGCCGGGAGAACAGCAAGGATTCTTTCAGAGAGCACTGCAGGGAGACCAGCAGAGAAACAAAAGCTGAAGAGATCCCGAGAAATACAGAAATAAGGGATTCTTTCAGAGAGACCGGGAGAGAGAGGTGCTCCAGGGACAGCCTAAGGAAGGATTCCCCTCATAGCCAGCACCACAGTCCTGAACAAAGCCAGTGCTGTAGAGAGACTACAGCTGGCCCAGGAAACAGGAGGTTTTATCCTAAGGAGACGGGAATGCTGGGTATTGTAGTTCCTGCTCCTCTCGCTCCGAAATAAAGAGTTGTAGTTATGGGGTTTCCAGTATTTTTATTATAGTAAAGGATATTGTTCCATCACATGGCAAATAAATGCAAACCAAATAGGTGCTTCAAATGCTAACAGGAAAACTTAGGATAAAGGCAACTTAAAGTATAACTGCTTCTTTTCACTTCTAAGCAAATTACTCACTTTGCCCCAAGAGGTCAGTTAGATTCACTGCAGCCTCTTTCAGCCACCGTTACCTTCACAGTGCTGGGGAATCAGGTGCACATAATTAGAGCTTTCTCAGCAAGGCAATACAACAGCTCCGTAGCATTCAGTTCACATACGGTAAAAAGCAGTTTCCTTCAGCTTGGCATCTCTACACAGCAGACCGTGCAATCCATGCTCTCACAATCTGGTAAGTCTGTATTATCTTGTGTTAATTCTTCAAGCTGTATGGAATTACTGGCTTCTGGTAACACTGGCTGTCTTCTAGCTTGCAACTCTAAAAACTGCTTAAAACTCTGTAGGAGCAATTCAGCCTGCTGTTTGTGAGATAGGGAATTGCTATCAGCTATACAACTTCCCTCTGGCTTAAGGCTGTTTATTTTCTCCTCTCTTAGATTAATTGTGTCAGAGTAACTGCTAGTCTCTTTTGCTAATGTTTCACACACAGGAGAGTTAGCTTTACGTTCAGCCTGGAAACTTTGTGGCAATTCACTTACTTGTTGCCATGCCGTTCTGACTTCAGATGGCTCCAACGTTCTCCAGCTGTTAGAATGTTTGTTGCTCTCTGGCTCAAACGGTACTTCACAGAATGATTGTTTTCTTTCTTGTGCCTGCCTTGAAGGCTTCCTTTCCCAGGGCTGTGCCTTCCAACGGTTGTCTAATTCAGGGCTAGGTCCTCTCTCTTTGGGACTTCTACTCACTGCCTCTGAATAGAACTTTGCAGATCTCCTTCCAATGCCAGGTTCCCAAGTATCAGCATACTGTTTTCTGGACTTCCAATCATTCTTCCTCTTCTCCTTCTTTCTCCTCTCCTTCTCCTCCTTCTTCTCAATCTTATTCTTTCTAGCAAAGCCATGCTCTGGTTTAAAACCACGTTCTCTCCTGGACACGCCCCTTCCAAGGGCAGGGTGTGCCCAATCAGGACTGCAGGACTCCTCCCCTGGGCTGGTCTCCATGCTCAGCTCTGTGGAATAGAGTCTTTCTTTCTTCCTTGGTTTCTCAAATAGGCATAAATCCTGCTGAACCTCAGGATTTTCATCCGTCTTCATAGGCTCAGGAGGGCGCTGTTCACCACAGTATTCTTTAGTCTTTTCAAGGATCCATCTCACATCCGCAATGTCTCTCGTTCCTCGCCCTTTCCTGAACCCTGCTTGCACTTCAGGTAGTTCTTGTTCCAGGTATGGTTGTAATCTCTTTTGAATAATCTTCAGTAGAATCTTGCTGGTATGTGGGATCAGAGCGATTGTTCGATAATTTCCACAGTCAGTTGGATCACCTTTCTTTAGTATTGGTACAAACACAGATCTTTTCCAGTCAGTTGGCCATGATGTAGTCTTCCATATTTCTTGCCCCAGAGCCTTGTAAGTATGGTAACAGCTGCATCAGATTGCTGCAATACTTCTATAGGAATGCTATCAATGCCTGGTGCTTTGTTCTTTGATAAGGCTTTCAATGCTGCTTCAACTTCTTCTTTCATCACCAATGGTTCCCGATCATAAGGTACAGGTTGAAACGGCTGTTGGTCCACTTGATCTTTATCATATAAACACTCTGTATATTCCTTCCACCTTTTCTTGATCTTCTCAGCATCATTCAGCATAGAACCTTGAGCATCTTGTATCATTCCAATTCGAGGCTGGAACTTTCTTTAACTCTCGTAGCTTTAGGAAAGCCGATCTTGTTCTTCCTTTAATAGTTTCTGCTTCTATTTCCTTGCAAGTGTCATTGTAGTACTTTTCCTTGTCCTGTCTTGCTGCACGTTGGAAATCTCTGTTGAGTTCTGCGATTGTCTTTCTTTCTCCTCTGGCTTTAGCTTCTCTGCGTTTCTGGGCAATTCTCAGAGTTTCTTCCGTCATCCATTTTGGCCATTTTTGCTTTTTCACCTTTTGTAGAGACTTCTCGCTTTCTTCCAACACAACCTTTTTGATGTTATTCCATAACTCTTCCGGAGCTCTGTCATTTGTATCTAAAGCAGCAAATCGATTTTGCAGGCAGTCTTTAAATTCCAGTGGTATATTCTCAAGGTCATATTTTGCTGCATTCATGAGTGGTTTGCTCTTTTTCAACTTTAGATTGAGTTTGCATACTAGTAGTTGATGATCTGTACCACAGTCAGCTCCAGGTTTTGTCTTTGTTGATGTTATAGAGCTTTTCCATCGTTGACTTCCACAGATGTAGTCAATTTGATTTTTATACAATCCATTGGGTGAAGTCCATGTGTACAGTCGCCGCTTGTGTTGCTGGAAGAAGGTGTTTGAGATGAATAGATCATTGGTCTTGCAGAATTCTATCAGTCTTTCTCCAGCTTCATTTCTGTTGCCAAGTCCATATTTTCCAACTACTTTGCCTTCTTCTTTGTTGCCAACCTTTGTGTTCCAGTCACCCATTACTATCAGGATATCCTGTTTGCAGGTTCTGTCAATTTCAGCTTGCACTTGTTCATAGAACTCTTCAATTTCATTCTCTTCTGCAGCTGTTGTTGGGGCATATACTTGAATTATAGTTGTGTTGATAGGCATTCCTCGTAGACGAATAGAGATTAAGCGTTCGCTGACTGCATTGTATTTCATTACAGTTCTTGCAAGTTTCTTCTTTATTATAAATGCAACACCATTTCTTCTTTGTCTTTCATTTCCAGCATAGTAGACCATGTGATCATCTGATGCAAAGTGCCAAATGCCAGTCCATTTCAGTTCGCTGTCACCCAACAGATCAAGTTGTACATGTTCCATTTCATTCTTGACCACCTCTAACTTCCCTTGGTTCATGCTTCGTATGTTCCATGTTCCAATGTGTAAGACATCTTTTCAGCTTCTGACTCTCATTTCATGCGCAGCTACATCAGCAGTCAGACTTCCCGAGGGCTTTGATCCAACCACATCATAAATGCTGGCTTTACTCTGAAAAGTCTTCAGCTCTTCCCCAGTAGCTAGTTGAGTGCCTTCCGACCTGGGGGGTCTCATCTTCCAGCACCATAGCACAATTTGTTTTGTGCTGTGGTGCTGGAAATCCATTAAAGAGGACAAAAAGAACAATTCACCTAGCCTCCAAACAATCCTCTTGTCATCAATTTTAATTGTAGAGTTTTGAGCTTCTAAAACCATGGGGGGGTGTCTCCCTTGAGCATCCTCAGATGTCTGACCAGCATCTTGATTGTATACTATGTGTATGTCACCTGAAGGCTGGGCGCAAACAAAGGCTGGAGAAGGACTGGTCAAACTACTATTAACAAAGGTGTATAGGGTTTTAATTTGCTCTCTGTGTTAGAGTTACAGCCAACCTTGATGTTATCTTCAAGTAATTTACTTTAAAATAACTTCATTGTTTTTTAGATCAGTTTGATACCAGTCTCAGGTATTATGTATAAGGTTTTAATTTAAATGTGAAAAGCACATTTTGGTTAAAATATGAAAAGGGTAGTGTTTGCATTCCAGATATCCACCAACCTTTTCATGTAAAAGTATCAGTTTCATCATTTGAATGCCTGTTTTCTGAACTGTAAGATTTAAGGTAATTACTTTGCATTGTTAAGCTCAGTGCTGATGACTGCTGAACAGGACAGTAACACCATAGGTGCTAATTACACTGATCTTTCCAGTTTTCAAATTTAGTGGAAAGATGGAACTGAGTTCCCAGAAAATATGGAAATATTTGTAAAATTATTTACAAATATAACGATAACATTAACTTGAGTTGATTGGACAAAACCAAATCTTGCTTGTCAGCAATGATCCAGGAGAGGTTTGAGAAAAAGAACGAGAGAAAGAAACAATACTAAGTTTTTAACAATTGTTTGATGTTCTTAGCAGCCTTGCCAAATAAGGATACATTAGTATGGTATAAAAAACATGAAAAGGACCTATGTATGTAGTTGGTGGAATGATGCAAGTGATAAAAAAGTGTTGTGAGGGATGAAGTGGGATATTAAGAGGAAGGACTCTGATGGACAGTAAACTGATGAAGGTAATTTAATGATGTGAAGTGATGTATCTGGCTAATGAATATTGTCACGCACCTACTACCCCGGAGGCGGAAGCCTGGGGGTTTCGGTGTGGCCCTCTTCTTTTGGTAGCAGGGACAACGTAGTGCCCCCTGGGAGGTGAAGTCCCACTAGCTTTTCAAATAAAGAGTGTAGTTGTGGAGCGAGCAGCTAGGCTTATAAAGAGGTGTTTATTTCCCTTCCCGGGAGAATTCTTGCAAACAGGATACAAAGGAAATTAAACCATCATACTGGCATAACACAAATAGGGGACTACAAAATACAAAGAAAATGCTTCTTGTCAGCGTTAAAGAAACAAAAGTGGGAAAACAGGCTTTTTCTTTCACAAAAGGCTATTGGGTGAAATCTGTGCTCCTGCACAGATTTCTCTTTAGCTGGCTTTCTTAGGCTTTAACAGAAAGAGGTCACACTGTCGGAAAACACCAATGTACAGTCCATTTTACAATCATCTGAATTCTCTGCACAGAAGTCACATTCCATGTCCTCATGAACTTCCTGACTATTATCTTTGGTAAGGCTGTAAGGTGTATCAGCGTTTAGAAATCTCTCCTCTTCCTGGCCAAGGCTTCTCTCCCCTCTATCAATGTAGAAAGGCAGCTTACCGTGCACTGTGGATTTTCCCCTTATAGGGCCATACACTTCAGGACTATTGTAAGTAAAATCCAGTGCCCCTCTATTACAGGTAATATGTCTTTCCCCAGGCTGAGCTCTGCCTGAACGCTTTGCAACTGGGAAGTTGAAACTTTTCTCTCTTTCACTTCCCCTCACAGGACGTCTTTCTCTTAGCTGAGAAATATCTTTAGGATAAGAGCTTTTGCTCCCCAGGTACCTGCTCTCGTGGTATTTCCCTCTCCCAGCTCCTCGTGGTTTGTTGAATGGAATCCCTCTCGGTCCCCAGCTGGACTCTAGTTCAGTGCAGCCTGACTTTCCAGCACTAACCTCGGGTAATTCCTCCAGTACAAACTCCTCTGAGGTGCAGATGGAATCCACGTCAGAAGCTCTCAGGTATATGTCCTGGCTCTCACAAGCTCTGTTCTTTCCTTTCCCATGGGTCCTTTCCGTGTGTCTTTCTCCTGTGTCTGTGTTTCTGCCTGCTTGATCAGAAACTGCGTCTGCATCTGAATCTGCCTCTCGAACTGCTTTGCTCAAGACTGACCTTATTTTAAGTGCGTCATTTCTTGAGTCCCTTGTTAGCTCAAATCCCTGCAGCTGTTCCTGCCTCTCGGATGAGCTATGATGTAATGCTTCTCCTGGGCGTTTTCCTACAGCCGGTGCTCGTGTTTTAGTTTGTTGCCCGTAGCAACCCCTAGCCATGTGCTTTTCACTGCCGGTTTTAAAACTGCCCTGGACATTTTCCTCTAGTTTTATAGGCACTGCCTACCTTGCGCCATGACAATATGTAAACGAAAAAAAAAATGATGAGCACTTTATTTAACTATGCCGTCTCCAGAATCTTCAATTTAGGAAGTCATCTAAGCCCCAACACATACTCAGTAATTAGAAATAGACACCTGGAGACAGGCTAGGTGCATCTTGCACCCTGATGAGCTTTGGAAAACCCACACTTACCATGTGGTACTTCCAGATGCTTTTTTGCCTCCTTTTGCCTCTGTATGTGCTGGCCAGGCATGCATGGGCAAAGGGGGATGATTTGATGACAAATTATCACAAAATTAGTATAATTCTAAAACTTGCCAAAATTGCAGAACACGTGTGTGCAACTTGTCTGATCTGTAAACATGTAAAGATCAGTCAAGGGCATAATGGAATATTTCCTACCAGCAAATGAATCTCCAGTGATAAAGAGACAAAGAGTTTATCAAACTGAGAGACATAGTTGACACCATATGAGATGGTTATGATCTTAAGTAAATATGGATGAAATTAAGTTTGTCACATTGCATTGTCTCATGGTGAAATCTAATCTAGAATATTTAGTCTTTTCATTTAATATTGGATGCTGCTCCTCTGAAAAAAGCCTGGAACCATGTCACCAATTGCAATCCAGAGATTCCAACAGCGGGAATTGGCCAGAATCCAGATGGAACAGACCATCCCAAGAACTCCGAACTACACACCGCAGAAATGTGTGAAGGAGTCCCTACCTGGATCCGTGCGTCACATTGAAAAAGAGACAAAATATTCCCCTATGAGAATGAGAGGTTCAAATTTTGAGAGAAAACAGAACTTAAACTTCAGAGAAAGGTGAAGCACACTACGAAGTCCTGAAGAACTGCTGAGAAGCAGGACCAAATTATCTGAAAATAGGAAGAGGACTATTGGACTGATTGGGGGCTTTTGTGAATGACTGTATTATCCTTTTATTATTGTTTTCTTAGAAAGTAACTGAAATCTACAAGCCATTTGGGCTTCAGCAATTGCAATACCCACACCAGCTCAAGTTTTGCCGTACTATTCTCAGAGCTTTCTTTATCACATTATTAAGCACTGCCGCTTTTGACATACTTTCATGTTATGTGTTTTCAATATTATTCGGTTGCTGCAAGAAAATGATGTTACAAAGTATCAATACAATGTATGTTGTCTCTAGGGAGCAGTATGAGAAGTTGCCTCTTGATGACCCCTCTCTGTCTCACATGGTTGTTGTCCATGCCCCTTAGTGGGATTACCTTTGCCCCATACACAAGAAAAGAAAAAGAAAATATTGGGGAATGAAGGGAAATTGGCTGATAGGTATGTCTAGTATGGCTGCATCCTTGCCTGAGGCTGTAATACATTATGATGGCACGGAAGAAAAGCATGTGGGCTGAGAGAATGAGTACCCAGAGCCCAGCACAACAAGAGTAAAGCCAGAGGGAACCATACCCTGAGCAGAAGTACACAGAGAATGGGCCCCATTAAGAAAAGACAGGTCAGGCCTGAACAGGTTGAACAGGCCTGAGCAAGTTGGGCAAGCCTGGACAAGTTAAACAGGCCAAGAAAGCTGGTGATACAAGGTGCTCATAAGCCCTGAAGACTACAGACGGTGCCGAAAGCTACAGTGATTAATGAAAACAAAGGGAATGGCAGGGTGCAGTCAGAATGACTCAACATTAGCAAGAATAAAAGCCATTAATATGCTAATGAGGGTGGATCCCAGGGAAAGAGCCTTTGTCCCAGGGAAAGAGCCTCTGCAGAAGTTTTTGCAGACAGCTCTGCAGACTTTTGCAGATGGCTTTAAGTTTTGCAGACAGCTTTGCAACCTTTTGCAGACAGCATAGCAAGTTTTGCACACGGAATAAGAATTTGTGCAGAAGTTGCTATAGAGGGTATATAAGACGGCAACTATAGAGAATCAGGGGCAGCCTTCTCTCTTCCCATCCAGGGGTTGGGAACGTTGCCTGCCATCTCTCAGACAGACATTTGCTATTCTGCATTTACAGTTATTTTTGCTATGCTAAATAAAGGTTTTGTAGCCAAGCAACTGTTGTCTGAACTATTCATTGGTAATTAATATTTGGGGAACTGCCCTCTGGCCTAACCACTAGGCCACTCCTCCCAAGGGGAATAAATATAAAGGTTGTGCAAGAGAATGTTCAGGTGTTCTAGTATACCCATGTTTCTTAATGTGGCCCAGAGTTTCTCATGGTTTACACAGTCAAAAGCCTTGCTGTAGTCAATAAAACACATATGGATATCCTTTTGTCTTTTCAAGGATCCATCTCAGGCCACAATGATGTCTCTCGTTCCTCACCCTTTCCCAATTACTAATTACTAATAGCATGTCTTCAATTTCATTGACGTCTTTCTAGCCTCGCACACCCTGAATGTGATTGCACTAAATGGATTCCCTCTCCGCTTTCTACCTTTTCCCTTTGTCTCCACCCATAATTGGTACTGCAGAGTCAGTCCCCTCTCTTCCTCTAGCTCTATTATTACCCAGTGCTTCTCCTGGCCTATGCCCCATTCCAAAGCTGTTTTTAGCTGTGCCACTACATAGTACCATTGAAATTTGGGCACTCCCATACCCCCTCTATTGTTCTTGCATTTTCCACATAAGATTTAAAACTTTGGATATTATCCACCACTTGCTTCCCAGGGACAAACCTTAGTGATCCAAATGAACCAACCTGGGGAAATAGGCCAATAATCTATTAACACAATTTTAGGATAGATTTTTAAATCCACCCATAGCAAGGATATTGGGCAATAGGATCCACAGGACATAGGGTCTTTACCTTCTTTGAGGAGTATTGTCACCTGTGCTGTCTGCATCTGTTGCAGAATCTCCTCCCCTTCCCAAAAGACATTCACAATTTCAATAAGGGCCCTGCCACACACTGGCTAAACGTTTTATAAAACTTGGTAGTGAAATCATCCAAGCCAGATGCATTCCTAGATAGCTAAGATTTTATAGCCCAAAGTACTTCTTAAAGTGCAATAGACTGATTTATCCTATTCCTCTCCTCCTTTATCAAGCAAGGTAGATTTACAGTATTTTCTTCAGGTAGGTAAAGGAAATCACATCAGCGGCATCCCTAACATAGGAGGCAATGCGAGGAACAAAGGGACGCAAAAAAACATCAATACATCCAGGGTGTGTTGTAATGCAGACCAATGCTCAACTAAGGGAGCTGTGAGGATTTTTCTTTTTATACAACTTTTGCATTCCTGGATACGTATCTTAACTGGTCGAATGGTCTTGCCAACGTATACGAGAGGACAAGGGCAAATAATGACATACACTACATGTGTGGAGTTGCAGTCAGTTCTAGTCTGGAGCTAATATTGTGCATGAGTAACAGGATGTGAAAAAACAGATAATACAATGGTGTGTTTACAAACAGAACATCCATTACATCTAAAGTGTCCTTTATCTTGAGCAACAGGATTTGGACAGGGGGCATATATGAGGAGACTAACTTATCAGCCAAGTTACATCCTCTATTATGAGCAATGACAAGATGCTGATTGGAGAAACAGGGGCTGGTTTGGAGAATGTGCCAGTGAGCCCTAAGAATTTTGCGTATTTTCCATGAGAGGTGTGAAAACTTAAGAACACAAACAAATTTGTCATCTGAGGATCTATCTTTAGGCAAAAATAAATTACGTCTGTTAGAGGAGCAGGCACGATGGAAACCTTTAGTGATGCACTCTAAAGGATAGCCTCTGCATTCCAACACACCCTGGATGTATTGATGTTTTTTTGCGTCCCTTTGTTCCTCGCATTGCCTCCTATGTTAGGGATGCCGCTGATGTGATTTCCTTTTTAGACACCTTCAATACCGACATCTCTTCCATTACCCTAGTGACGTTGGACATCGAGTCATTGTATACAAACATACCACAGAGGGAGGCTTTGTTGGTTCTCACTAAGTATTTGGACTCACGGCCTTTACCTGTCCGTACACCTACCCATTTTTTAATTGAGTTGGCTCAGATCGCCTTGACACGCAATTACTTTTTCTTTAACGGGACTTTTTATCAACAGATTAAAGGCACGGCCATGGGCGCATCAATGGCACCGGATATAGCCAACCTATATGTGGCCGAATTTGAGGCAACTTATCTTATTGATTGCCCTTTTTCTCCCTCGATTTTATCTTGGAAGAGATCCATTGACTATATTTTAATTTTATGGCGCACACACGGTCAGCTTCTTGAGTTTTATGATTGGCTCAACACTCTTGATTTTAATCTGAAATTTAAAATGCAATCCAGTACCACGGACTTACCATTCCTGGATATACTTATCCGGAAATCCACCTCCGGGTTCAAAACTACCATTTTTCAAAAACCTACTGACAAAAATAAATTACTGCGGTTCGACAGTTTTCACAACAGCCATATTAAAAGAAATTTACCTGTTTCACAGTTTTTACGTCTACGTAGACTGTGTACTGATTATGATGATTTTTTAAGTAAATCTACTGATATGGCAGCTCGTTTTAAAGCCAGAGGCTCTCTTTAGAGTGCATCACTAAAGGTTTCCATCGTGCCTGCTCCTCTAACAGACGTAATTTATTTTTGCCTAAAGATAGATCCTCAGATGACAAATTTGTTTGTGTTCTTAAGTTTTCACACCTCTCATGGAAAATACGCAAAATTCTTAGGGCTCACTTTCACATTCTCCAAACCAGCCCCTGTTTCTCCAATCAGCATCTTGTCATTGCTCATAATAGAGGATGTAACTTGGCTGATAAGTTAGTCTCCTCATATATGCCCCCCTGTCCAAATCCTGTTGCTCAAGATAAAGGACACTTTAGATGTAATGGATGTTCCGTTTGTAAACACACCATTGTATTATCTGTTTTTTCACATCCTGTTACTCATGCACAATATTAGCTCCAGACTAGAACTGACTTTAACTCCACACATGTAGTGTATGTCATTATTTGCCCTTGTCCTCTCCTATACGTCGGCAAGACCATTCGACCAGTTAAGATACGTATCCAGGAACACAAAAGTTGTATAAAAAGAAAAATCCTCACAGCTCCCTTAGTTGAGCATTGGTCTGCATTCCACCACACCCTGGATGTATTGATGTTTTTTTTGCGTCCCTTTGTTCCTCGCATTTTCTCCAGGTAGGTCCTGTTTTCCTCCTCTCCCGCTACTTTCTCGGGAGTATAGAACTGTTGATAAAATTCTACAAATCTCCATTTAATATCATCCCGTGTACTGAGCACCCGCCCCTGTTGATCTTTAATTTGGGGCTAATATGATTCCTAGTTTTAATTTTCTGGAGCTTCATAGCCAAAAATCAGCTGGCCTTGTTTCTCTGCTCATAGACCACTTGCTTTGCTTTTGATAGAGCTAAGCTGGCCATCCAACTGCAACTCCTTCAAAGCCTGCCTAGCCCCATCTAATTTCCTCAACGTATCCCTCTCCCCTGTCCCCCTTTTATGATCATTTTCAAGCTGTTCAATTTGACCCCTAAGCTACCCCATCTTCTCCAATTTAATCTTTTTCTTATATGACCCCAGCACTATTAATTTACCTCTCACCACTGCCTTTAAACATTCCCAAATTACTCCTGGAGATATCTCCCCCTTATCATTTTTTTCCTGGCAACCCAGCAGCCCCTGGTTTTTTTTTTTTTTTTTTTTGCAAGGTATGACCAAAAGTAGATTGCCAGGCCTTTTCTTCTGAGACAATGGAGGGTAAAATGACTTGCCCAAGGTCACAAGGAGTGCCAGTGGGAATCAAACCCAGATTGATGGGTGCCAGTGGGAATCAAACCAAGATCTACTTGGGTGCTAGATTGTTTCTCTAATCAATAGGATACTCCTCCATTCCCCTTATCATTAATGTCCATGTATTCCTCTATTGCTTTAGCTATCATTACTCTATCTTTTAGTTCATTCATAAGAGTATCATTCAACTGCCACCTAAATCCAATTCATGCCTCCCTTGTAAGTCCAAGCTCCCATTCAAATTAGGTTATGATCAGACCAGGTAATACTCTTGATCTGACAGGCCCCCACCTCTCCCAACATAGGCTCCTCAATCCATAACATAGCTATACATAAGTAGGAGTCATGCACTGTAGAGTAAAATGTGTAATCTCGTACTGTCCAATTATGCCTCTGCCATACTGTATATCACATATATTGAACATTTGGCAGCATCTGCTAAATCTATCCTTAAGTTTTCTCATCATAAGAAGCTAAGTACAAACTTATGATCCCAACATTACAACTTCATTTGTAGGTAAACACATCCATGAGTCTTCAACAAACTTTTCTTGTTGCACATTTCCAAGCATGACACTTCAAGGATGGCACTGTGGTGTTTTGACAATTTTGACTTGCATTGGGGCTGGTGGCTTTTTTTCAGCCTCCACCAAGAGAAAGTGTGCTTGAAACATTTGCTTTTTTGAACCCCCGATGCAGGCAAAAAGCATTATTTTGAAGAGGCGTATTTGAGCTCTGATTTTTATTCATTTAATAAAATCTACAGCTGTAGATGTCAGTACTGGATAGAGCTGAAAGACTTGATTCATGGATGTCCTTATAAGTTATAAGGCTAATTGGACTTGTTGTATGATCATGATAGACTTAGGAATGGGGGGGGGGGATAGTTTATAGAGGGTGTATGTTAAAGTACATGCAAGTTATGGGTGGTGGGGGGAAATTAGTGTTTCCTATTGTATGGGAGGGAGAGGGAAGGATCAGCAGATAAGAGGTATGGTTTTGGAAGGAGGGATGGAAGGATAAATGTGCTTCTTGGGTACTGGAATTAATGAATAAGAACATAAGATATGCCATACAGGGTCAAACCAAGGTCTATCAAGCCCAGTATTCTGTTTCCAGTGATCTATGGAACTTCCATAAAAACACACCATTTTTTGGAATATTATGGACTGGACACCTAATATCACCCTTGGAGATGCACCCACCACAGCAAAACATGGACCAACTCGCACCCCACTAGATGGTTCTAGCTATCTTATATTGACTTCAATATCACATGTTCCCAAACATACAGGGGGTTATTCTGAGCCATGAATAGTGGGAATGGATGTCCCAATGGGACATCCATCCACGCTATTCGTGGCTTCTCCTGCCCCCGAATGACTTCCCCCTCTAGTTGTGCGGGGAAGTTAGATGGAGGCAGGGAATGGGTGGCCTGGGGGTGGAGTCTGGGTGGGCAGTGGGCGATCACTGGCCCTGGATGTACAGGGCCGATTCTAATGTCAGCCCTGTACATCCAGGGCCGACAAAATGTCCGGGGAAGTTATTCCACCTCCCAGGTGGAATAACTTCCCTGGACATGTTTTTTTGAATTGCCTGGGGCGCGGTTAGGGCAGGGGGAGCTAGGGTTTGCAGCCCGACCCTGGCCTTAGGAAGCCAGAATAAACCCCTTTTTCAGGCAGCTGGCATTGCGGCTTTTAAATGGAGCCATGGTGCCATGGCAACATGATGCCATGGCGCCATGGCTCCATTTAAAAGCCCTGACTGAGTTAGCCATAGGCAGTCCTGCGCATGTAGCCTGGACTGAAGCACAGTCTCAGCCTCCATGTGCAGGACTGTTCTGGATTCTCTTCCCACAGGGCTAGACATGCCCCATGGGATCAGAATTGCAATCCCCTCTGTGCGTCCGGTTCAGACCGGATTTTATTTATTTATTTATTTAACAGTATTTCTAAACCGCCTTATCATAATAATCAAGGTGGTATCACAGCAAACAATCTGGTAGTGTGAGTGTGTTATACATGCAGTGAGGGTGAGGATTTTGTTTAGTGTGTGTTGTATTGTGTGCTGGATTGGTTTGAGCTATGTACAATGTGGGCTATATACAGTGGTGCTAAAGACATTTATATACATACAGTGTTAGGCGGTTAACATGAGCTGCTATACAGTCAATTAGGTTATGTGATGTGTGCACAGAGGGGATCTACATGTGGGATGGAATCAGGCCCACAGTTTATTTTATTTATTTATTTAGCTGTATTTATATCCCGCTTTTCACCGGGTCAAAGCGGTCAATTGGGGGATACATTTAACACGAGGGGATGAGAGACACACACATTCATACTTACAGGGAACATGGGCAATGGAGGGTTAAGTGGCTTGCCCAAGACCACAAGGAGTGCCTATAGGACTAGAAATCCCAGTCCCTCCGGCCTGAGATTGCTGTCCCCGGGTGGGACTTGAACCCCCGGCCCTCTGGCCTGAAGTACCTTGTCCTAACCACTAGACCACTCCTCACCTCCAGTGACAACAGATCTCATTGTCTGAAGTAAATTCACCATGTAATTAACATTGTTTGTTGACCTTGTTAACTCCAAATTTAACTCCCTTGTTCTATGTAAAGTTCTCAGTTTATTTTTTCACTGTAAACCGTTTGAATACAAGAAAAAACGGTATAGAAAACTTGTTAAATAAATAAAAATAAATAAATAATTATAGATTGTGAACTTTATGTGCTTTTAGCATTTTGAAGTACCAGTCAAGTCATTGTGGCATCAGACCATATAGAGAAGTGCTGGTTTTCAATATACAGTGGTGAATATAGTGTAAACATGCATTATATAAAAATATATAAAGCATATGGAGTAAATAATGATGATATTGTTGAAGTTGTGTTTGAATCAATGAATGTGCAATACAGCTACATGATCTTTGACTTGTACTTCGTGTTGCTCTATTGATACCCTAACAAATAATTCTCTAACAATATTGAAGGAAGTAAAGCAGTAAATTAAAAGAGAAGCTTTTTTGCTCTAATAATCAGTTCCTTGTTGGGCACCTTATTGATTGGCTGAAGAAAATGTTATAAAAGTAAGGACATAAGCATTCTTTTGAAGAAATGTGTTTGAGTTCTGTTTTTTATTCATTTAGTTTGTTGTGGTGCAGATCTCTGCCTATCTTGATTTTGCTCAGTAGATTTTATTAAACCAGTCCTCTCCATTGCATCATTCTCATGTTCCGGTCTCCTTTTCACTTTCTGCTGTTCTCCTGGATCCATCGCTGCTAGGTGTTTTTGTAACCGCCTGTGATCACATTCCGGCATCAAAATTCCACAAGCTTTTGCTGTTCTGGTAGAGGCTTTGGTTATTCTCCCCTCTGGTAGCCTTCTTTTTGCCAAAAGGTTCCATGCCTTCTCTACAGTCAACACTATCTTTTGGCTACCCTGCATTGTCAAATGTTCAAAGGGCTATAGTCACTTTTACTGGATCACCATCTTCTTTAACAGGCTTGTTACCTCTCAAAGTTCATGCTTCCATTGTAGAGTAATTATAGATAAGTCCTGAAACATTTCTACTTTCATGTTATTGCACCATATCTCCCTCTTAACATTTGTTTTATTCAAAGAGTTCTTTATCCAGAAAGTCCCTCATTTGGTTTGCAACTTGTTGTGCTGTGAGGGCTTGTGTGATGCTGAGGGCTAAGCTATCAGTAGTTTTACTGGCAGGATCTCCCAAGATGGACAGGTCTCAGCTGAGGTGCCAGATCAAGACAAACCACCCATCTGGGCGGCAGCAGCAGAATGGGACAGTGTTGGCAGTGGAGGATCACATTTCTGTGGCAACAGCAACAACACTAAACTTAAACTGCGTGGAAGAAACGCCTGGCAATCTACTTCCGTATCTTGCCACGAAAACCCAATGGATAGTCACAACAAAACAAATTGCACTATACGCTGGAAGATGAGACCCCCAGGTTGGAAGCCACTCAACTGGCTACTGGGGAGAAGCTGAAGACCAGAGTAAAGCCAGCATTTATGATGTGGTTGGATCAAAGCCCTTGGGACATCTGACTGCTGATGTACCTGTGCATGAAATGAGAGTCAGATGCTGCAAAGATGTCTTACATATTGAGACATGGAATGTACGAAGCATAAACCAAGGAAGTTGGAGGTGGTCAAGATTGAAATGGAAGTGTACAACTTGATCTGTTGGGTGTCAGCGAACTGAAATGGACTAATATCGGGAACTTTGCATCAGATGATCACATGGTCTACTATGCTGGAAATGAAAGACAAAGAAGAAATGTTGTTGCATTTATAATTAAGGAGAAACTTGCAAGAACTGTAATGAAATACAATGCAGTCAGTGAATACTTAATTTGTGGTACAGATCACCAACTACTAGTACGCAAACTTAAGCTAAAGTTGAAAAAGAGCAAGCCACTCGTGAATGTGCAAAATATGGCCTTGAGACTATAACCACCAGAATTTAAAGACTGCCTGCAAAATCAGTTTGCTGCTTCAGATACAAATGACAGAGCTCCAGAAGAGTTATGGGATAACTTCAAGAATTGTGTTGGAAGAAAGCAAGAAGTCTCTACTAAAGGTGAAAAAATAAAAACAGCCAAAATGGATGACCAAAGAAACTCTAAAAATTGGCCAGAAACGCAGAGAAGCTAAAGCCAGAGGAGAAAGAGAGGCAATTGTAGAACTCAATATTGATTTCCAATGTTCAGCAAGACAAGACAAGGAGAAGTATGACAATGATGCATGTAAGGAAATACAAGCAGAAACTATTAGAGGAAGAACAAGATCGGTTTTCCTAAAGCTGCGAGAGTTAATGAAAAAATTCCAGCCTCGAATTGGAATGTTACAAGATGCTCAAGGATCCATGTTGAATGATGCTGAGAATATCAAGAGAAGGTGGAAAGAATATACAGAGTTTTTAAATGGTAAAAATCAAATGGACCAACAGCAGTTTCAACCTGTACCTTATGATCCGGAACCATTAGTGATGAAAACAGAAGTCAAAGCAGCATTGAAAGCCTTATCAAAAAACAAAGTACCAGGCATTGATGGCATTCCCATAGTATTACATCAATCTGATGCAGCTGTTACCATACTTACAAGGATCTGCCAGGAAATTTGAAAGACAACATCATGATCAACTGACTGGAAAAGATCTGTGTTTATACCAATACTAAAGAAAGATGATCCAACTGACTGTGGAAATTATTGCACAATTGTTCTGATCCCACACGCCAGTAAGATTCTACTGAAGATTATTCAACAGAGATTACAACCATACCTGGAACGAGAACTACCTGAAGTGCAAGCAAGATTCAGGAAAGGGTGAGGAATGAGAGACATCATCGCTGATGTGAAATGGATCCTTGAAAAGACTAAAGAATACCAAAAGGATATCTATTTGTGTTTTATTGACTACAGTAAGGCTTTTGACTGTGCAAACCATGAGAAACTCTGGGCCACATTAAGAAGCATGGGTATACCAGAATACCTGATCATTCTCTTGCACAACCTTTACATTGATCAAGAAGCAACAGTTCAAACGGAACAAGGAGAAACAGAATGGTTTAAAATCAGCAAAGGTGTATGACCTGTTTAATTTATATGCAGAACAAATCAGAGAAGCAGGATTGTATGAAGATAAAGGTGTGAGGATTGGTGGAAGACTCAACAACATTCGCTATGCTGATGATACCACATTACTGGCTGAAAGTGAAGATGATCTGAAATATTTTCTTCTCAAGATCAAGGAACATAGTCTTAAAATGGGCCTGCACCTTAGTGTAAAGAAGACAGAGATCATGACAACTGGCAAAATCAATAAGTTAATAGTTGATGGAGAAGAAATTGAAATAGTGGACAACTTTAACCTACTTGGATCATCTATCAATAAAGAAGCAACAAGCAGTCAAGAAATCCGATGACGCATTGCTCTTAGCAGAATGGCTATGAAGGACCTAGACAAGATTTTCAAGAGCAGAGATGTCTCTTTCCATACAAAGATTTGACTTGTTCAAGCCATGGCATTTTCAATAACGTCATATGGATGTGAAAGTTCGACAGTGAAAAAGATAGACAGAAAGAAAATTGATGTCTTTGAATTATGGTGCTGGCGACGAATACTCTGTATATCATGGACTGCCCGAAGAACAAAACCAGTCAGTAATAGAGGAGATCAAACCTAAGCTTTCTCTAGAAGCTCAGATTTATTTATTTATATATCTATCAACCATTTTTATACCACGCTTTCCACATGATCAAACATGGTTTATAAAGAACAAATTCTGAATAGTACAAAGAACATATTTTATTTGTTTTATTTATTTACTTGCATTTCTTTTATACCGCGCTATTCAACATCAGTGCGGTTTACATAAAACATAAAACATACACGTTGCATATAATGAACTGTGTTTACAGGTAACAGGAAATAAAACTTGGATAACTTGGGGTAACTATTTACATCAGATTTTCATATTATACAGGCTATGCTCATGAGTGTCTTATAGAGTAGGTTTAGTCATAATATCTATCTTAGACAGCAGGTGACGCTACTGTATCTTCATCTATCTTGTAGTACTGAATGAATAGGTAGTGTTTCACTGCCTTTCTAAATTGGACCAAGTCAGTGATTGCTCGTATGTTGGGTGGGAGAGAATTCCAGCTTCTTGGTGCACATAGTTTGAAAGCTCTGTTAACTGTAGCATGGGTGCAGTGGGTTATTTCTTTTGGGACAACTAATGTGTGGATAGCTGCCGATCTCCTGGACCTGTTGGATGGTGTGGTATGAATGAGCTCTGCTAGTGATGTAGAGGCTAGTCCATTGATTGATTTGAAAGTAAGCAGCAGAATTTTGAAAGATAGTCTGGACTGTATGGTGAGCCAGTGAAGATGTTTTAGGATAAGTGTGATATGATCTTTCTTAGACGCTCCTATTAGAACTCTCGCTGCCGAGTTCATTGCAAGCTGTAGAGGGTTTAAAGTAGACTGAAGGAGACTGTGCAGGATTTAATTTGCGTAGTCAAAATGAAGTGTGATTAGTGCCTGGTAGATAGTCTGGTAGTCGCTTGGTTCAAGTAGGAAACAAAGGTGCCTGAGGGTACGTATCTTGTTGTATACCGCTCTGACTACATTGCTTATGTGGATTTTCATGTCAAGGCGCTGGTCCAGGGTGACTCCAAGGTAATGGATTGAGGATTTAGTCTGAAGTTCTGCTTCCTTGACTTTTATATGTGTTGGTGTGATGAAGTTTAAATTCCTCGTGATGAATAGCACCTCAGTTTTCTTGTGCTGAATTCTAAGATTTTGGGATTGAAGCCAATTGGATACTGCATCGAAGCATTCTGTAAGTGGTGAAAGGTCTGGGTTTTCTGTCGAGAAGGGCATGTAAAGTAGGACGTCATCCGCGTATATTGTTATTCAATTACATGAAACTGTTTTAACTATTTACATAGCAATGTATGCATTTAACAGTGAACTCATACAAACTTTAACTATACAGTCAAACCTCGGTTTTCGTGTGCCCCGGTTTTCGTTCGTTTCGGTTTTCGATGTCTTTTCTGACTGAGATCTTGTCTCGGTTATCGTATATCGCCTCGGTTTTCGTCAAGAATGGTGAGCCAGTGCTGCCAGATCTGAAAACCTATACTGTATACTGTACTGCAATACATACACCCTCGCGCTGGTCTGCCCGCCCAGTCCCGGCAGCACTACCCCCCCCCCCCCCCGGACTCACCGATCGCGTGTTGAGAAGCCAAAGTCAGCTGAGCAACATCCTCGAGCCAGAGATGCAAGGATTGCACAGAGAGGAAGGCCCCGATCTCTCCACCGCCTGCCTGTTCTCTGGAGCGCCCCCTCAGGCTCGGAGGTAGCAGGGTAGCTGTCAATGTAAGCAGGAGATGTTGCATGAATGTGGGAGGCAGTTCTTTCTCTTGCAGGGTACGCTTGCAAATTGCTGTTGAGACGGAGTCAGCGATCAGATTACAGTGCCGTACAGTACAATATCTGTGTGTTTGCTGTCCTGTGGACGATCGGGCAGGTGAGAGAAGTGACAGGAGCTGGGTGTCTGGAACGGATTAATTGAATTTACATTATTTCCTATGGGAAATATTGCTTCGGTTTTCGTACGTTTCGGTTTTAGTCAGACTTCTTAGAACGGATTAATCATTAAAACCGAGGTTTGACTGTATACAGTTTCAACGCTGTTCCAATGTTAGGGGTATTTCTATCCATGCATCGCTAATGTAATCTGCTTATGTGTTTGGGTCACCATTTGTTCTGTTATGTGCATGTACTGCATTGAGGATGGTTGGTGTATCATAGGTTGGTTGAGTGCCATAGTGAGAAAGGAATAGGAATGTTTTGAGTGTTTTTGAAAATGACTTGATGTCGTTTTGTACTCTAATGTCATCATTCCAGAGTACTGGGGCTACGTGTGAGAATGCTTTTTTATTTGTTAGCTTTATGGCATTTCTGAAGTCTTTTGGAAATTCTAGTTTGTGTTTGTTCTGGCTTCTTTTTGAGTTTCGATGGAGATTAGAGTGTTGAGGAAGGCTGGAGCTATGTTATGGATTATTTTGAATGTGATGACAAGTATTTTATGTGTAATGCGGCTATTAATTGGTAGCCGGTGGAGATCAGACAAAATGAGTGTAATATGTTCTATTGATCTAATGTTTAAGATTGAGCAGGTTGCCACATTTTGGGCTAACTTCATACAATACTTTGACTTTCATACTTTAGACACATCATGCGAAGAGAGAGATCATTAGAGAATACATCATGCTTGGCAAGGTAGAAGGTCAACGCAAAAGAGGAAGGCCAGCAATGAAATGGATTGATACAATAACAGCAGCTATGGGTGCCAGTCTGTCAACAATGAGCCGTCTGACTGAAGACCGAACACAATTTAGGACAACTATCCAGAGGGTCGCCATGAGTTGACACCGACTCGATGGCACTTAACAACAACAACATCCATAAAGTGGTGAAAGCACACTATAACGTCCCATGGATCTTCATCTCACTTAAGGCTCAGAGGGCCCAATTAATCTATTCTGCTGGTTCCTCCGATTTCTCTAAAACCTACACAAATAACTTTTTCATGTTGTTCTGAAAATCATCCCTCTCTTGGACAATCCTGCCCGCTCATTCTCCTCCTTTGACTCCCCCTCCAACATCACTGCCAGCACATGGATGGCTGAACTCCACACACTATTCACTGCCATTTTCCCCACTGACTGAATGCTCAATCGGCTCTCCACACTTTTTTCTTTGATGCCATTATGCACTGCAGTCTATCTCATCACCTTTCTGCTACAGTCCAGTGATTGCACTCAGCAATAGCAAGCTCATTTTTGGGGGTTAATCACGGGCTGCTCTGGAGCTTCAAGCCCAGATGGCCATTCCTCAGGTGTTATCACTGCAAGTCCCAGGAATTTTTATTTTTGAATAAAAAAAAAATCCTTAAATTCTGTTTTCTGTGCTACAGAAGATTCATAAGACCCTGGTTATTTTGGAAACTTTGTCCATATATGTCCAAGCTCTTCTGAATGAAGGTTTCAACAAATTTTTTAAAAAAACTCAGTGGCTGAATATCATTTTTAAGGTCATTGATGTACATGGGGCATTGGTCCAGTTGGTGTTACTAAGAAAACCGATGGCGGCCTGCTAGTTCAGAGACCTTAACATGCCACTGTTGAATAATTTGGTATAGCATATAGGAAGATTGCTTGAAATAAAACAAGGAAGTCAATTGGTTACACTTTCTGGAGAGCATTGAGAGTATTTCATTTATTTATTTTTGGAATTCTGATACAGTGTCAGCACCCCGCCTGCAGATGTATGTACATATTTCACTCATGTTATCTTAGCTTTTACACTTGTTCTTTGTAAATATTTTATGTATATAGTTCACCCATGTTATCCAAGTTTGTACCCCTGTTCTCTGTAAAACCGAACAGCTTGTTGTTCTGGTCATTTTGTTATATTGTAAACCGCGCTGATATCGAATAATGCGGTATATAAGAAATTGTAATAAATAATAAATAAATATGTAGATGAATTTTTAAAATTACAAATTTGACTCATTCCATCATATGAGGTCTGTCCAAAAAGAAACCAAACTTGCTAAAGAGGGCACCAGCGAGCCAACACAGCAAGCTCGCAATAATGGTGATGTGTAGTGGTGACCTTGAGCTTTAGCCTCCTACTTGCTCAATCATGTCACATGAATTAGTTATGGACTACATGCAAAAGAGTGCCTTTTGCTATTTCTGAAACATGTCATAACAGGCCACCTTTCAGAGTGGATTTCAATTTCATGAACAAGAAGAATTTCTCAGGGGCCAAATCTGGAGAGTAGGGAGGCTGCAGGATTAGAGACATCTGGTGCTTTGCCAAAAATTCATGGATAAGAGTGGAGGAGTGGCCTAGTGTTTGGGGCAAGGTACTTCGGGCCGGAAGGTCGGGGGTTCAAATCCCACTAGAGGACAGCAACTTTGGGCCAGAAGGACTGGGGTTTCTAGTCCCACAGGTGCTCCTTGTGGTCTTGGGCAAGCCACTTAACCCTCCATAGCCCATGTTCCCTGTAAAATAGCTATCTCCAAGTTATAATGCCCTGTTCAATATAATTTCAGTTTGTTCAATGTAAACCGCACCGATGCAGAATAGCGTGGTATATAAGAGAATATAAAGAAATAAGATAAGGAGCAATGAGTGATTGTGACCCTGTTCACTTGTTGCTCATCTGTCCAGCAACACGATGCATCTGACGTTTTGCAGTCACAATTGTGTGACAAACTTTTACTGAAGCCTATTTCTTCAGCAACTTCATGAACAGTTAGGCAATGATTTTCAAGAATCAAAGCATGCACTTTCTTAACATGATCATTGTTCATTGACATGGAAGGCCGTCCAGTTTTGGGATCGTCTTTGGTGGACGTTCTGTCTGATTTGAAATATCGGTACCATTCGTAACATTGTTTGCGGCTTAAACAATCCTCTCCATAAGCTTGCTGCAACATCTGAAAAGTCTTGGTAAAAGTCAGTTTCACACATAATTTCATGCAAATGCGTTGCTCTTCAAGATCCTTCATATTTTAACTTGCAAAAAATAGCAAAAGGCACATGAAATGAGTTCACTCTACTGCATGTGGTCCAAAACTAATTCACGTGACATGATGGAGCAAGTGGGAGGCTAAAGCTCAAGGTCACCACTACACATCACCATTATCATGAGTCTGCTTGTTGGCTCGCTAGCACCCTGACAGAACTCATATATACAAAATATAACTAATTTTTTTATACAATTTGAAGGAAATAGAAATGATTTAAACATGATTCACAGATCATGGTTTCATTGGATGTTGCCTCCTGAGGTAAATTTTGAAGCTTTGGAGACCCTTCCAAGGCCACATTGAGTACCATCGGAATTTTTGACATCATTGGCACTAGTGGCTTAAAAATAAACATTTTTTATCTTTTTAGGATCTGCTGGTTTTTTTGCAGATTTCAGTTACTGCAATGGGAGCAACATTTACTCCATTAGTAGCCATTCTTTTTATGGCTAAGTTTGAAAATGAATGGGTCATTCTTTTAGAAAATATCTTTATGGTGCAGATTTTTGTTCTGTGGAAGGGAAGTGAGAAGGAATTAGTGAGTTTCTGCCAGTGGTTGAATATGTGCCAGAAAAAGATTGTTTTCTTGGACATTTGATAAGGACTCAATTCATTTTTTGCATGTCATAGTGACACAAAATGCTGATGATTTTCAAACCACTGTTTACACAAAACCCCCAGTTGAAACCTAAGTTCAATTATCCAGTTCATTGTAAGTGCCTTATTGGCACAATACTGTTGCATGTAAATCCCCGCATTTGCCTCTTATTGACTGGACGTGGAAAGTTTTTAACACTTTCAATCTTGCTGGCCAAAGGTTTTACGATACCCCCTCCCACCATGTGGCCTAAGTATTTAACTTCTTTACCAGCGAAAAGACACTTCCTGGGATTTATAGTTAGACCCGCATTCCTCAGGGCGCCCAACACTGCCTCTACTCTGGGTAAATGCTGAGCCCAGGTAGTGCTAAAGATGATGATATCATCCATATACGCCCATGGGTATTCATGATGGGGCCGCAGGACTTGATCAACCAACCTTTGACAGGTGGCCGCTGCCCCGTGAAGTCCGAATGGCATACGCCTAAACTGAAATAATCCTATCGGGGTAGTGAAAGCCGTCTTCGGTTTTGATGCCTTGGTTAGCGGTATTTGCCAGTAACCTTTGGTGAGGTCCAATGTGGTCAAATACTTAGCTTGGCCTAATTTATCTAGCAAATCCTCAATACAAGGCATAGGGTACGCATCAAATTTCGAAATATTATTTATCTGCCGAAAATCTATACAGAAACGAAGGCTGCCATCTGGCTTGGGCACCAATACTATAGGGCTTGACCAGGGGCTTCTGGACTCTTCTATAACGCCCATTTTGAGCATGTCCCTCACTTGTTCGATGACCTCCATTTTCTTTGCTTCCGGCAACCTATAGGGACGTTGCCTGATTATTTTCCCGGGTACGGTAATAATCTCGTGGGCAACTATATTGGTCTCTCCCGGAAGCGTCATCAGGACATCTGAAAACTTATCCAATACGTTGCCCAGTTCCTGCTGCTGTTGCACAGACAGCCCTGCCCCTATACGCGGCTCTGGAGTCTCCCTCCAATCAGCGGGCTGTGGACCAAAATCGTCCCCCTTTTGCTCCTCAGAGATAGCAGTCAAACCTTTTAATTCTCCCAGGCCCGTAGACCCGAATCCTCCTTCCCCCCTCCCTGTGGGGGCCAGTGACAATACTTCCTCTACGTCGGGGAACCCCACGCGCTCGCATATCATTTGAGCGATTCTGTCGCCCGTCTTTATCTGAAACTCCTCCTGACTAAAATTAAAAATCAAAACCTTTATTACCCCTCGGTAATCGGGGTCAATGACTCCGGCCCCTATATCTATGAAATATTTAGCTGCTAAGCCCGACCTAGGTGCTATCCTTCCGTAACATCCCGGCGGGATCTGCACCCTTATCCCTGTGTCTATGAGGGCCTTTCCTCCTCGGGGTATCACCCTATCTTCAGCACTAAATAAATCGTATCCGGCAGCGGCTTCCGAAGCTCGCTGCGGACCCTTGGCCTGGGCCGAAACCCTGCAATATTGGAGTACAAATTTTTGTTTCCCCATGGTTACTCCCTTTTCACCTGATGTGTGTTGTGGGCTAATTCTACCAGGTTTCCCTAACAGAGGACTAGGGACTTTGGTTGCTATGGCCTCTAACCTGGGTAACTCCTGTGACTCTCTCTCTATCTCCAAGGAGTCTACTTTACATGGGGTGGGTGCTGAACTTGTTTCAGCCGTAAGACCCTCCTCTAGCCCTTGGCTAAAAGGTGGCCAATCCCTTCCCAGGACAACACTTTGTGGAAGGCGGGGTACCACTGCCATCACCATCTTCCTTTCTGTTCCTAACCCTTTTATACCCAGCTCATACAAGGGATAATGGTAGGCTGCCCCATGTATACACCTTATCTTAACTTGCCCTACTGCTTGACTCGGTGCTGATTGGGCTTGTATGGCTTCCCAGAGCCGTTGGGACACCATACTCTGGTCAGCACCAGAGTCAAGTAGCGCTTGGGCCGGTATGCCCTCTACTTGCACCAGAAGTAAAAACCCTGCTTGGTCTTTCCTTCCATTGCCAGAAACCAAGGCTGTACGTATGACACAATCCTTTTTAAAATGCCCGAAGTTCCCACACTTAAAACATTTTCCTTTAACACTGGAAAAACTCATATTTTCATATGGTGGTTTACTTCTAGGATTCTTATCCACACTACCAGCCCTTGTCACCCCTAGAATGCCTGATTTTGAGGTCTTCGCAAACTCGGCCTCAAAATATCGTTCCGACATACTGGCTGCTTCCTCTGTTTTACAATTCTGCAGCATAAGAAAAGTTTTTTTTTACCTCTGCTGGCACAGCTTCCATATATTGCTCCAGAATCACATTATCCAGTATAGCCTCTACCGTCTTTTGTTCTGGTTTTAGCCATTTCCAGGCTAAGCCTTTTATTCTGTGGTACAGGGCTTTAGGGGTTTCACCAGGCCTTAACTTTGCCTCCCTAAATCTGCGCCTGTAGAATAAAGGGGTTAGCCCTAACCTATCTCTCACAGCATTTTTAACTGCATTATAATCTACCGCTAAAGTAGCAGGCATAGATTTATACGCTGATAAGGCTTTGCCGGATAGGGACATAGCGAACCTTATGGCCCACTGCTCCTTAGGCAGCTTTATGGCTTCAGCAATGCGCTCGAAGGCATCAATATAATCGTCCAAGTTATCCGTGGGAGCTTAATTGTCCCAGCGTGAGTGCACCACTATTATATAGTCCTACCCCTTGGGTATACATAGGCAAGTCTCTTGCTGGCTCCTGCTGCTGCTTCACCATCTGTTCCATGAGCTCTTTGACCGGCCTCTGCTGCTCATGGATGGCAGCCATTGTCTGCTCCTGCACCCGTCGAGTCATCTCAAGCTGCTTGTCCCATTGTAGAGACATCCACCTCAGCATGTCCAGGTGCCTGTAGGAACACAAAAAAAACACACCAAGTGTGGACTAAAAAAAAAAAATTTCCCTCTTTTTTTTTTTTTTCAATACTGTGCACTATTTTTTTGTGCACTACCTCTTTCTCTGATTATCCCTCCACACCCGGGCCTAGCCACAATTACCTGGGCACAGTGCAGAGACAGGCACTGAGAAAGATAGCTCCACTCCTGACCGATTGTCAGCCGCTACTGGATCCTTCCACTCCTGGATGTCAGCTCCCTGCTACTGGAACCTTGTCCTTCACTTCAGGTGAAAAATCCGTACTACTACGCCATTTGTGACCCCGCCTCTTTAGTGCCCTCCAGCAAGAGCAGGTAGGGTTTAAGCGGGTTGTTTTCTTCCTGAACAGCTACTCTACAAGTTCCTAAAGCAAAGCCTCTTGGGATATGTAGTTTCTTTCACAGTCCAAGGAAGAGTAGTGTGACTTCAAAAAGTGGTTAAAGCAACAAGGATTTATTTCCCCTCCCGGGGCGGATTTTCAACAAGGAAATAAAGGTAACAAACCAGATACCTCTGGCAAAAGGACAAAGTAAAGTTTCCAACATAAATAGCTTCCTTCAGCACAAAACAATTGCTTCTCAGCAAACAGAATGAAACAGCTCTGTTTTCCCAGCTCTGTACTTTTTATCTCAATACCTCTGTACTTCTCTGCAAGGCATACATTCAGCGCAGGGATAATACTTCATCAGATATTGTAAACATACAGTCCATCATATCTTCAGGGACACTTTCAAAACCTGGCTCTATTTCCATTAAGTCCTCCTGAGAGGTAGGAAATGTTTGTATCGTGGTTTCTTGGGCTCCGCCCTTCCTCCCTTTGTATTATATTCTTGAATCATGTACTGCTTAAAACAGTCCTTTTCATTACAGTCATTATAATCAATGCCCCAACCTTCTGGGTAAGTAGAATCACCTTGATTATAAAAATCCCAGCCTTTGGGCTTACCTCTGTGCTTGGCTGCAAAGGGTTTTCTCTGGGCTTTGAACCCGGTAGTGGAATCTCCACCTACTTTGTGCAATGAATGCTGAAACTGCCTTCCTGGCTTTCTCTCCTCTTGGTAATCCCCAGAATATTGCAGACAGCCTGGCTTGCTTCTGCCGTATCCTTTTCTTGAATAAAGCTTTGTAAAAGGTTCTCCTTTTACCTTTGAACTCAGCTCTGGCCCTGGGCTTGGAACCTGGACTCTTCCCTGGTTCTCCTCCTGGGTTGTTAGCTGGCCTCTCACCGGAATCCTCAGCTGGCCTTGTAAGTAACCTCCTAGCTGAGCCTGTGCTGGAACTTTCTCTGGAACTTCCAATGGACACTCCCTTCTAGCTTCTAACGGACTTTCTCTTCCGGCTTCTACTGAACCTGCTCTTTTTCTCTCTGAGGCCTCTTTTTGTATCTGCCCTTTAGGGTAGTGCCTGACTCCTCCCTTTAGCAGGTGCTCTGAATCAGCTCTTGAGTTCTGAGCTAACCGGTAGCAAGGGCGTGTTTCTTTCTCCTGTGCTTGGTTTCCCTGGTAACTACCAGCCATGTGCTTTTGTTTATACTCCAGCACTGCCTCAGATTCCTCCTCTTTGGCTCTTTCTACAGGGCTGGAGGAATCCACCATGTCACAATAGTTACAGGTATAATTATCAGGATTTGTGATACCCTGAGCCAACTTTTTTTGCTGTTGTGCCCCTATCTTTGAGCCAGTCTTGTGGTATGGACTACACAAATGTTAAGGCTCATTCAGTGAAAATGGCCCAACATTGGAAAGTACCTGTGCTTTTGCATAATTTTTTTTTTTACAATTGAATTGGCCATGGTCTCTCTGGGATCTCATTTCCATTCTCTGTTTTTTCCCACTCCTGTCTTCACTTCCATCTCTACATGTATCTCTAATGTCGATCCTTCTATTTCATTTTCTTTATTTTTTTCAGCTGCCTTTTTTTAAAATCTGCCTACAGCTAGATTTCATTCCTCTTTGTCTCCCTCTTTTTCCCCTTGCACCTACTTACTAGCTTAGTTCCCTAGTCCTCACATTCCCCATCTCTCATTCCTTCCCTTTCTATTCTCCCCATCTTTCACACATTATCTAGTCCCCCATTCCCCTCCTTCCTCTCCTGGCTTCATCTACCTTCCTCTGCCTCTCATCCCCTTACAGCCCAGATTCTTCCCTGACCCTCATTCCCTCTTCACCTCCAATCCCTTTTTTACCCCCTATCCAGACTCCCCTACTCCCTTTTACCTCACCTATTTCTACCCTTTCTCACCTTTAAAACACCTGCCCACTTCCTTTCTCTCACCTTTTCAGTCATCCTCTGTTCTTTTCAGCTCCCACCAGGGCCGGCCCATCCATTGAGCAAGAATGTTTTTTGCACAGGGCCCCGCGTTTCAGGGGGCCCCGCGCAAAAAACATTCTTCATCCCAAGTTTAAAAAAAACAACAACCCAGCTGCTTCTGCCGCGGCAGCATCAAGAGTGCCACGGCAGTATCAAGAGTGCCGCCGCCGCCGCGGGGCCCCCCCCGGCAGAGCCTCCCTGGATCGCCTCCCTGCATCGCAGCCTATCCCCGAACGCGGGCTTCTTTCAGAAATCCCATCAGCCCCGGCGGGATTAACAGAGCCGCGAGAAAGGAAACTCTCGCGGCTCTGAAAGAAGCTCGCGTTCGGGGATAGGCTGCGATGCAGGGAGGCTCTGCCGGGGGGCCCCGCGGCGGCGGCGGCACTCTTGATACTGACGCGGCACTCTTGATGCTGCCGCCGCAGAAGCAGCTGGGTTGTTTTTTTTTAATTTGGGTTGATAGGGCGGAAGGGGGTTTAGGACTGGTAATGGGGGGGAGGCCAAGACTGGAAGTGGGCGGATAGGGGAGGGTTAGGACTAGTAATGGGCCATGGGGGGGGGTGCTAAGACTGGAAGTGGGCTGATGGGGGAGGGTTAGGACTAGTAATGGGCCATGGGGGGGGGAGGCTAAGACTGGAAGTGGGCTGATAGGGGAGGGTTAGGACTAGTAATGGGCCATGGGGGGTGCTAAGACTGGAAGTGGGCTGATGGGGGGGTTAGGGCTGGTAATGGGCGATGGGGGGGGGCTGACTGGAAATGGGCTGATGGGGGGGTTAGGACTGGTAATTGGCTATGGGGGGGGCTAAGACTGGAAGGGGGCTGTTGGGGGGCTAGGACGGGTAAGGGGCTATGGGGGGGCGGACGGGAAATGGGCAGATGGCGGGGTTCGGACTGGTAATTGGCTATGGGGGGGCTAAGACTGGAAATGGGCTGATGGGGAGGTTTAGGACTGGTAATGGGTTATGGGGGGGCTAAGAATGGAAGTGGGCTGATGGGGAGGTTTAAGACTGGTAATGGGTTATGGGGGGGGCTAAGAATGGAAGTGGGCTGATGGGGAGTTTTAGGACTGGTAATGGGTTATTGGGGGGGGCTAAGACTGGAAATGGGCTGATGGGGGTTAGGACTGGTAATTGGCTATGGGAGGGGTTAGGACTGGTAATGGGCTGATGGGGGATTAGGACTGGTAATGGGCTATGGGGGGCTAAGACTGGAAATAGGCTGATGGGGGGACTAGGCCTGGAAATAGGGTGATGGGGGGGTTAGGACGTAATGGGCTATGGGGGGCTAGGACTGGAAATGGGCTGATGGGGGGTTAGGACTGGTAATGGGCTGGGGGGGCTAAGACTGTTAATGGGCTGGTGGGCTGCTAGGACTGGAAATGGGCTGAGTGGAAGGAGGGCTTGACCGGCAAATCGCTGATGAGGACGGGGGCTTGGAATGGAAATGTGTTGTGAGGGGGAGGGAGCTAGGACTGGAAATGGGTGAGTGGGGGGGGGGCTAGGACAGGAAATGGGCTGATGGAGGGGCTAGAATAGGACTGGAAATTGGCTGTTGGGGGGGTGCTAAGATTGGAAATGGGCTGTGGTGGGGGTTTGGATTGAAATTGACTCATGAAGGGGCTAGAACTGGAAGTAGGCTCATGTGGGGCTTGGATTGGAAATGGGCTGAGTGGAGGGGAGCTAGGATTTGACATGGGCTGATGGGCTCATGGGGGGCTGGGATTGGAAATGAGCTGATGGAGGGACTCGGATTGGACTGGAAATAGATGGGGGAGCTAGGACTGGAAATAGGCTGATGGTGGGTCTAGGATAGGACTGGAAATGGGCTTATGGGGGGCTAGGACTGGAAATGGGCTGATGCGGGAACTAGAAGGGAGCGGATGCTGGGTGAGACTGGAACTAGAATGGAGCTGATGTTGGGGGAGGATTAGAATGGGATGGAGCTGGGAGAGTGAAATGGAGAGGGGAAAAATATTTTGTGTGGGAGGGAAGACAAATCTACAATTGGCCGGATATTGGGAGAGTAAGTGGGGATTGAGAATGGAGGGGTAAAATTTGAGTAGATGAAATAGGAATGAGGAAAGAGCAAAAGGAGAAAGATTAGTATGTTAAAGCAGATGTAGAGAGAGAGAATGGAAAAAAACTAGAAGAGAGAAGAAAAGACAAATGGACAGCAGACGATGGAGAGTTAGCGGAAGACACAAAGAAACCAGAAGAAAGTGACTGGAGCAATTGCAGCTGAAAAAAAAATGCACAAAAGGTAGAAAAATATCTCTTTATTTTGAATTAATTAATTTATTTATTTATTTAACATTTCTTCTATACCGCGCAATTAAAATCAGCGCGGTGTGCATCGAACAAAAATACTGCAATGTACAGAAACAACATTGAGTTTACAAAGAACAGGGAATTGAACATGGGATCGAAACCGGGGAAACTAAATACATGTTAACTCGAAACTATGTACAATACTCTAATATAAATGGGTGTTGCATTGATTTTGTGAAGATGAAGATTAGTGGTTGGGTGGGCTTGAGTGGGGACTACCTATTATCTGTGGTATTGACGTTCAGGGGCGGCTGGGGTATGAGGGAAGCTTGCTGGTTGTGCTTCTATCACTGGAAGTTTCTGGGTAACATTTTGTGAACAGGTGGAGTTTTAAGGCTTTTCTGAATAGGATGAGGCTTTTAATACCACGGATTTCATGGGGGAGTGCATTCCAGTTTAAAGGGGCGAATATGGAGAAGGCTCTGTTGGAGGTAGCCTTTGTGCATGTAGTTATTAGCTTGGGGACTACTAATGTGTTCAGTGCAGTAGACCTTCTGTTTCTATTTTCCAGGGTACCATGGACTAGCTTGCTGATTGGCGTAGGGGGGTAGTTATTTAGGGCTTTGAAGGTGAGGACCAATGACTTGTATTGGAGCCTGGCATGTAAAGGTAGCCAATGCAAATCCTTCATGATGGGCGTTATGTGGTCGGATCTTGACGATCCAGAGAGGACTCTTGCGGCTGCATTCAAAGCTAGGCGGAGCGGGTTTAAGGTCGATTGTGGGAGGCGATGGAGGATGATGTTCGCGAAATCAAAATGTGGAAGGACTAATGCCTGGAAGGTTGTTCAGTAGTCTGTGAAGTCCAGTAGGTGTCGGAGGTGACGTAGAGTTCTGATCTTATGGTATATTGCCTTTGTGTAATTGGAATATGTCAGCTCTGGGAAATGTGCATCATTAACGTCTGCGCTTTGTTTAGTACAAGAGCAAATTAATGTATAGTTTTATTTCTACAGTGTTGTACATTCCAAGTTTGGCTTTTGGGATTCCCAGTTTAATTATTGTCTTCCTGTTTCTAAATTGTGATTCCTTGTTTGGTGATGGTCTATGTTCTGCATGTGTAACTGAGCTGAGGTATTCTGTTTATGTAATTCCTATTTGACATTGCCACTTGTTCTCTTTCCCCAGTAGGTCATGTATTGTTGTTCTCTGAAATGTATTGGTTTAATATTTGCAGCGTTTCCTTTTGATAGTTAGGGTATGGTGCTTTATGAGTCCTGGTAGTGCTGTTAGGATACGGTGGGTTTGCTATGGGTTCTAAATGGGCAGTGTTTGTAGTAGTTCCTAATGTGTCTGGCGGTTGGCACTGGATTATCGTAATGTAGAAGTCTTTTAGTCTTTCTTTATTCATACACTCATTAAGAGGCATGTTTACTAAAAGTTAGTGTATGGTAACACTATGCAAATATTTATGCAAATGAGGCCCCTTATGCAAATGAGGCCCCGCACCGAGTCTCCGCACATGGCCCCGCACCCCCCTTGGGCCGCCCCTGGCTCCCACACAACCCTTCTCCAAATTTTCCCTTCAAACTGCCTCCCCTCCTCATTTCTCTGCACTTAGGGGTATGTTTACTAAACCGTGCTAATGTTACTGGCGCTAGGTGCAGCGTTAACATGAGGAATGCCATATAAGGAAGTGGGCGTTCCAGCATCAAGGTAGCAATGGCTGTTTATCGCGTAATAGAGGGCGTCTTGGCTTGTTATCGCACCGTAACCTTAATTTCATGCCAGCACTGCAAGAATAGCTATAGAGGTGTAGTCCACTGGTTAATACAATGACTGCCAAGCCAGAGATCATGGGTTTGATCCCTCAGACGTCTCATCTAATAAGGCTGTCCAAGGCAATCCCTTTTCCTGCCTGTAACAGTCAGACACATCTCTACAATCTGTGCTGCCAGCAGAAACACCCTCACCTCAGTGCCGTAACCTAAGGCGCCCCCATAGGGCACATTATACAGTGCTTTGGCTGACAAGACACTTTATATTGTGCCCTATAGGCATAGCAACCTTTTGATATATGTGGCGCGTGTTTCCATATTTCTGATGGTGCTAAGGTATGCAGGTTCTAGTAGTGGTAACTGCTGCTCCGCGCCGGGCCCAACAGCCTGACTCTCCATGAAGCTCCATGGTGGAGCCTGTGGGTGTTTGTGCCCCTGTTAGCCGATGTTCTAGGAGTGCACATGTTTATGTTGTATGTGCTCTGTAGCTGGGTACTGTCCCCTGGGACACTGTGGGACACACACTCGTGGACATGTTTGCCCTTGGTCAGTTGCTGTCTTGCTGGTTTTCCGTTTCTACATTCCTATGTGTCACCTAGGCATCTGCCTAGTCCACCCTGTGCCCCAGCTGCCCCACTGCATGTCCCACCTGCAGCCCCCTGTACCCCATTTGCAGCTTCACTGTAGTGCCCCTTCGTACTTGGGCACTATGCTGTTGCTGCACATGTATCACTACTATCACTTTCTTGGTTTCCCTGCCTTTGCTGTATATTGCTGACTGAAATGGTTTCTCTCTCCTGCAAATGTGCCTCTAACGCGAGGTTTTCACTGGTGTTAATTTTCAGATCTTGATTTCACAGCGTTAGTGTGCCTGGAGCCTCTCCCCGCCCACTCTCCACCAATTGACCCCTTCTCTCCGCCCTCTGGAATGACTTACTCCACCCTCTGTGTGCCTTAACGCCACCAGAGACGTTATCGCATGATAACGTCGCCGCTGTGACATTAGCGCTCTTTAGTAAACATACTCCTTAGTTTGAGCTTGTATTTTTTTTTCTGTGTTCCTCTGTTTGCGAGCTTCTGAATTTTGTAACGTAGTAAATGATGGCAGATAAAGACCAGTATGGTCCATCTAGTCTGCCCAGTAAGATGGCAAGAGTAGGTGCACCTGCCGCTCTGTGCAGGCCACCCCTTCCCATGTCTTTCTTTAGGGGTGAACCCACTGCTCCATGCAGGACACCCCTATTTGTTGAGAAATTAGATAATTCAGTTTATTTTGATTTTATCCTGTTGCTGTAAAGGGATCCACTGTGTCTGTCCCATGCCATTTTGAATTCCATCACTGTATTTGCCTCCACCACTTTCATCGGGAGGGCATTCCAAGCATCCACCACCCTTTCAGTGAAAAAGTATTTCCTGACATTGGCTTTCAATTTACCCCCTTGCAGCTTCATGTTATGCCCTCTAGTCTTACAGCTTCCCCGTCTTTGGAAGAGGTTTGTTTGTTTGTGAAAGCTATGTTTTTTGCCTTTATTTGTGCAGCCACTTCTTTGGAGAACCAAATACGTTTCCTTTTCCTCTTGTTTTTATTTACTTTCCTTATGTATGTATCTGTTGTCCCTTTTATTGCCTCCTTTAGTTTAGCCCATTGCAATTCCACTTCCCTTATTCCCTCCCACCCTGCCAGCTCCTCCTTCAGGTACTTGGCCATTTTACTGAAGTCAGTGGTTTTGAAGTCTAGGACTTTGAGCTTGCTGTGATTGGATTCTACCTTGGCGTTTATCTGAAACCACACCGTGTGATGATCGCTGCTTACATAGGCACCCACCTGGATATTCAACACGCTATCTCTGTTGGTGAGCACTAAATCCAGCACGGAGCTCTCCCTGGTTGGTTCCATCACCATTTGTTTAAGTAATGCATCTTGGAAGGCATCCACAATTTTCTACTTCTTTCCAGATTTGCAGAAGGAACACTCCAATCCACATCGGGTAGATTAAAGTCACCCAATATGATCACTTTCCCCTTCATGGCTATCTGCAATATCAACACTATCTGCACTAAAACACTACTTATTTATTCAACATTACCAGAGCAACCATACTCCACCATAGCCACACCTCTTCCTCTAGAAACCTTTGTATTTAGTCCCTTTTCTTAATATCTTCCCGTAGGTTCATAATCCATTATTCAAAGCTTACTGTTACATATGTAAATAGTTGATGTGCATGTTTCCCCTAAGTTATCCAAGTTGTATTACCCTGTTCTCTGTAAAACCTAACGTTTGTTCATTATGGTTCGTTGTTCCATGTAAACCGCGCTGATACTAAATAGTGCGGTATATAAGAAACTTAAATAAATAAATAAATAAACAACAATCAATTCGCTATCCATTTCTTCGGTTTGAGTTGGAGGCCTGTAGACCACACCAGTATGGATGACTTGCCATCTTCTCTTTCCAACACAATCCAGAGCACTTCTTCTTTTCCCCACATCCCCTGCATTTCAACAGCTTTAATATTGCTTTTGACATATAGGGCTACTCCTCCTCCTTTTCTACCCTCTCTATCTCTTCTAAATAGATTATAGCCAGCTATGGCTATATGCCATTCATGCGACTCATTAAACCATGTTTCTGTAATAGCCACAATGTCCAAGTCCATTTCCACCATTAGGATTTCCAGATCAGGTACTTTGTTGACTAGGTTTTGAGCATTTGTGCTCATTGCTTTCCAGTATTTGTTGAATGGCTTGCCTGCCTTTTGCATGTATTTTATTCTACATCCCCCTTCCTGCTTGCCATTGATGTGTGTTTCAAAAGTGTGGCTGTTTCCAATGTTGTTTTGCTTTTGCTGGGAGTGACGTACTGAACTTGTCCTTCTCCATCCATCACCCCCTTTCCCTAGTCTAAATGCCTGTCCACATACTGCCTGAATTTTTCACTTAGGATCCTTTTCCCTGCAACAGAGAGATGTAGTCCATCAGCACAGTATAGTCTCTTGTTGATCCATCTGTTTCCCCAGTAACCTAAACATCTAAATCTTTCTTGTTTGTACCAGGTTTGGAGCATGTATTAAAGTTGTTTATGCAATGCAGCCTTTCTGGCCCCTTACCATGAACAGCTAGAACTTCTTAGAATGCTATAGTGTTAGCAATGGGCTTGAGTTTCTCTCCCAGAGTCTGGAAGTTCCTTTGAACTGCATTGGCACTATTTCTAGCCAGGTCATTTGCACCCAAGTGGATGACAATATCAGAGGTATTTAAATGTCTCTATCATATCTCTCCACTCCCTTCTTTCCTCCAAAATATACATAGTGAGATCTTTAAGTTTGTATCCATATGCCTTATGACGAAGCCCACTAACCATTTTCATAGCCATGTTTTGCATCAATACCATCCTATTTATATCCTTTTGAAGGAGTGGTCCCCAGAATTGCACTCAATACTCCAAATGAGGTCTCACCAAAGACTTATAGAGGCACTATCACGTCCTCCTTCCTGCTGGCCATTTCTCTCTGTGCATCCAAGCATCCTTCTGGCTGTTGAGCCACCTTAAGATCATCAGAATCAATCACTCCCAGATCCTGCTCTTCTTTTGTGGACAGAAGTACTTTACCCCCTATACTATACCGCTCCCATAGATTTTTGCTATCAAAATGGATGACTCTGCATTTTTTTTAGTATTAAATCTCGGCAGCCAAATTCTTGACCATTTTTCAAGCTTTGATCGATCCCTCCTCATGTTATCTACTTCTTCCTGGGTACTTACTCTATTGCAGATTTTGGTATCATTGGCAAAGAGACAAATCTTACTTGACAGCCCTTCCACAATATCACTAACAAAATTATTACAAAGAATCGGACCAAGGATAGATCCCTGCAGCACACCACTGGTAACATCCCTCTCCTCAGAGTAAGCTCCATTTACTTTTACCCTTTGCTGCCTCCCACTGAACCAATTTCTAATCCAGTCTGTCACTTTAAGGTCCATTCCTAAGGTCCATCCCTAGGGTGCTCAAAGACTTTGCTGAAGTCTAAGTATATCACATCTAAGGTTCTCCCTCAGTATAACTCAGATCGCCCAGCCAAAAAATTAATTACATTTGTCGGGCAAGACCTGCCTCTGTCACCTCCCACTGAACCAATTCTAACCCAGTTTGTCACTTTAGGATCTATTTCTAGGATATTCAATTTATTTATAAGTCGTCTGTGTGGAACAGTGTCAAAGGCTTTACTGAAATCTAAGTACACAACATCTAGGGCTCTCCCTCGGTCTGACTCTCTGGTCACCCAGTCAAAGAAATTAATTAGATTTGTCGGACAAGACCTGCCCTGGTAAAACCATGCTGCCTCAGATCCTGCAAGCCACTGGATTCCAGAAACCTAACTATCCTCTGTTTTAGCAGTGTTTCCATTAATTTACTCATCATAGAAGTCAAACTAACTGGCCTCTAGTTCCCAACCTCATCCTTACTTCCGCTTTTGTGTAAAGGAACAACATGCACCCTTCACCAGTGGAGCTGCTAGAACTTCCTCACATTCCTTCAATACTCTGGGATGCAACCAATCCCCCATCACTTTGTCTACTTTTAGTTTAGTTAGATCTTCAAAAACACAGTCTTCTGAAAATTGTTCAGGATCCCCCTCACTTCTTTTCCTATTTGTGGTTGTTTTCTGAGGTCCTGTTCCTGGCCCTTCATCTGTGAACACAGAACAAAAATATTTGTTAAGCAAGTCAGCTTTATCCTCATCAGCTTCAACATATCCCCCCCCCCCCCCGTCCACCCTTGAGTCTGACAATACCACTTTTGCATGTTTTCCTGTCATGAACATATCTGAAAAATGTCTTGTTTCCCCATTTTACTGCATTGGCTATTTTTTCTTCCATTTCTATCTTTGCTTTCCTGACTACTTTCCTAGCTTTTCTAAGTTTTCCGAATATTGATGCTTGTCTTCCTCTTTCTGTGATCTCTTATATCTTATGAAGGATACCCTCTTTTTCTTCATCTTTTCAACTACTTCTTTTAAGAACCATAGTGGCCTCCTTTTCCTTTTACCTTTATTTACGTTCCTAACAAAAAGTTTTGTTGCCCTTAAAATATCCCCTTTCAGTTTTGCCCACTGCTTTTCTATATCCCCCATCTATTCCCATCCTGCAAACGACTCCTTAAGGTATTGTCACATCTTAGCAAAGTTAGTTTTCCTAAAGTCTAGGACCCTCATTTTTGAATGGACTTTATCAACTGTAGTCCTAATACTGAACCAGACCATCCAGTGATCATTGAATCTGAAATCATTGAATCAGAAACACTCTCCCTATTGGTAAGCACCACGTCTAGTATGGCCCCCTCACGTGTGGATTCTATTACCAGTTGCCAGAATAATTTTCCCTGTAGAGAATCCAGGATCTCCTTAATTTTAGATTTATTTTATTTATTTGAACAGTTTTTCTATATCGCCCCTTCCAATGATCAGGGGCGGTTTACACTGAACAGGTAACAGTTACAAAGAACAATGTTTTGAACTATGTTCCAACAAACTATTTACATGCCCATAAAGGAGTGGTGGGTGTTGGCATACTTGTAAATATTTACATGATGGTTGTTGCAGCTAATGCATAGATAAAAAAGGGGGGGGGGAGAAAGGTAGGGAGAGAGGGGGATCTAGAGCTAAGAGGGTAGAAGGGGGTTAAGCTGGTGGGTTGAGTGAGTTATCGCTGGGAGGAGGTTATTGTAGTATTCAGAAAACAGGTGAGCTTTTAGCTCTTTTCTGAAGGTCTGTAAGTTTTTTATCACTCTGATAGGGTCCAGTAAGGAATTCCAGAGGGTGGGGGCTGAAAAGGAGAAGGCTCTGGTGCTGGTCCCTTGTTTGGTTCTGTGGATTGAAGTAGGTATGGTTAGTCGGTTTAAATTACTTTTTCTCCTGCTTATGCCTTCTGGTTGGATCTGAATTGTGGTTGAGAGAAAAGATGGGGAGATGTTATTGATTAGTTTGAATGTGGTGACCATGGTTTTATATTTTATCCTGCTAGCAATCGGGAGCCAGTGTAGGCTGTAGAGTATAGGGGAAATGTGATCTGTCAGTCTTGCTTTGGTTATGATCCTTGCAGTAATATTCTGAGCTAATTGGAGTGTGTGGAGGCTCTTTTTGGGCAGACCTTGTAGTATGCTATTACAATAGTGCAGGTGAGGAGTGATTAGGGCTTGGAGTATTGTACGGAAATCACTAACTTCTAAGAGGGGTCTGAGGTGGTAGATGACACTTCAGCAGTGATGTACTAGTCAACATCTGCCATATTGAAATCACCTATCAGCAGCACTTCCTTTCATAGCAATACTGCAAATGTCTTCAATTAAATCTGTCCAGTTCTTTTGCCTGTGAAGGTGGTCTGCATATCATACCAATGCAAATGGATGATCCATTCCCTCTTTCGAGTTTAACCCACAGTGCCTCCACCTTCTCTTGTAAGCCCTGTAATTCTGTAACTTTAATATTATTTTTTATACATAGTGCCACTTCTCCTCCATTTCTTCCTTCCCAGTCCTTCCTGAATAAATTATAGCCCGGTATAATTACATCCCAGTCGTGTTTCTCTGTGAACCATGTCGCCATTATCTCCACCAAATCCAAGTCAGCCTCTTCCATTAAAGCCTCAACATCTGGAATCTTATTTCCCATACTACAGGCATTAATGCACAACACTTTCCAGATGTTGCCCCTTTTACCCATTTCTACAGAAGTATTTAATGTTTTGCTTACCTGATGGTTTTTACTTACCCGGGGCTTTCTTCACCCATCCCCAATGAACCTAATTTAAAGCTCTCTTTAGTAGGTTAGTCAGTCTGCTGTATAATACACTTTGACTATTCATTGATAGATGGACACCATCTCTGCTCAGCAACCCTTGGAAAATCATCTCATGGTCCAGGAAATCAAAATGCTCTCCATGACACCATCCATGCAGCCATCTCTAGGATGTGAGCTTCCCTGCCTCGACCTTTATCCTCAACAGAGAGGATTGCAGCTGAATTTTGAATCATCTCTCTCCTCTTCAATCTGTTCAAAACTCAGCTGCACAACTAATCTTCTACCAGTCTCACTATGCTCATGTAACCCTTCTTTTCAAGTCACTTCACTGACACCCTATCCATTTCTGAATCCAGTTCAAACTTCTCCTACTGACCCTATAAGTGCATTCATTCTGCTGCTCCTCACTACCTCTCCTCTCTCCCTACATCTCTCTTTGGGAACTCCACTCCTCTGGCAAATTGCTTCTATCTGTGCCCTTTTCTTCCACTGCAAACTCCAGACTTTGATCTTTCCACCATACTGTTTATGACAGAGTACAATTGATAGATGGAATATGGGGCTGAAGTGATCAGATGAGAGTCGTATGTCCTCTTTGCTGAATGAACCTGAGTGTGATACTGTTGATGGGAGTACTTGAATTGGTGAAGAGAGGAAGGAGAAAGGTACCATCTCCAGAGGTGCTCGGCGTGGCAAAGTTGATGATGGTGGAGTGAAAGGCCATAATGATGTCTGGGATGAGAAAAATGATGACAAGGACGCAATGGGGCAATACAATCAAAAGTATCAGACAGTGCGGAATACCAAAGCTCAGCTTGAGTATCCACTGGGAGGGAAGAGAATTAGATGGGAAAATATTAGTAGCAGAGGGGAATCATTCAAGGGTAGAGGAGGGGATATTATGAGAATATTTAGCTGGGGGCACAATTGGGGGCAGACCATGACCAGAAGGAACAATTGCAGGAGAATAAAGAACTGAGAAAAATACCGACAAATGATCTGACCAGGGAAGCACCAGTGAGGAAAGAGAAAAAAAGGACATCATGCAACCCTGGGGAGGACAAAATAAGGTCAAGAGTGTGACCCGCTGAATGAGTAGGGAATGGTACATGCTGAGAGAAAGAGAGATCAGTGAAAAATTGGAGAAGAAAGGAATCCCAAGACCTGGGAGAATCATAGTGAATATTGAAATCACCCAATACTATCAAGTGAAGACAGAGAAGAGAAACTTCCGAAAGGGTATGAAGACGAGAATCCCACAAATGTGGATGAAGAGATGGAGGCGCATAAATTAAAAGAAAGAAAAGAGGTGGGGACCCATCCAGATGAAACAGAAGAGATTCAGGATAGGTCAAAGCCATAGAGGAGACTGCAAAGATCAAAAGAGCAGAGTGACAGAGAACCAGCATGCCCCCCTCGGGTACAACCCAACCTCGGCATAGACAAAACTACATAGCCAGAGGGAGGCACCGGTGAAGAATGTCAGTGGAGTGAGATTCCAAGAAATCATAGTATTTGCCAGCAGGGAGTGGAAATTTAAGATTCCACCCCTTTTCTCCAAATCCCCCATCCCCAACATCAGGCTCAACCCCTCTTCTTTCAGTCCTTACCCCACTGCTCTTCTTCCAGTTCCTATCCCTAGCATCAGCCTCTAGCCTCCTCCCAGGCCCAGCCCTAGTCATCTCGCAGTCCCCAATATCTACCTCCAGCCCCCTTCTCCCACTTGCCATTTCCCACATCAGCCTCCAGCCCCACTTGTGCTAGTCCCTAGGTCAAGTATCAGCCTCCATCCCCCCAACTACCTAGTTCCTGTTCCTACCTGTCCCTGCATCTTAGTTGTGGACACTGTGGCAGGAGCATGTTCCTTTCCTTCTGCCATTGTGCTGCTCCAATGCCTTGCGCCATGTGGCTAGTTTCAAATACAAGAAGAGGCACTTTGTTTCTACTAATCATTTGTATAGCGCTACAAGGTGTAAGCAGCACTGTACATATAGATGTAAAGCACAGTCCCTGCCCATCAGAGCTTACAATCTAATCCAGATGAAAAAACATTGCAAAACGGGACTAGAGTATGGCAATATACACATAAATAATGGACAAGAGAATGAGGAGCACCAGGATCCAAAAGCAGCCTCAAAGAGGTAGATCTTCAGCCTAGACTTGAATAGGGCCAGAGAAGGAGCCCAATACACCAACTCAGGTGGTTTGTTCCAGGCATATGGAGCAGCAAGTTGGAATGAACGAAGTCTGGAGTTGGCAGTGGCAGAGAAGGGCACAGATAAAAGGGATCTGCCAGAGGAGCAGAGTTCCCAAGGAGGGGTGTAGAGTGAGATAAGAGAGGAGAGGTAGCGAGGAGCTGCAGTAGGTCAGTAGGAGAAGTTTGAACTGGATGCAGAAACGGATAGAGAGCCAGTGAAATGACTTGAGAAGAGGGGTTACATGAGCATAGCAACACTGGCGGAAGATAAGCCGTGCAGCTGAGTTTTGAACAGATTGAAGGGGAGAAAGAAGATTCAGAGGAAGACCAGTGAGGAGTAGGTTACAATAGTCAAGATGGGAGGTGACTAGTGAATGGATGACGATCTTAATAGTGGAGTGGAGGAGTGGCCTAGTGGTTGGGGCAAGGTACTTCACGCCGGAAGGTCGGGGGTTCAAATCCCACTAGAGGACAGCAACCTTGGGCTGGAAGGACTGGGGTTTCTAGTCCCACAGGTGCTCCTTGTGGTATTGGGCAAGCCACTTAACCCTCCATAGCCCATGTTCCCTGTAAAATAGTTATCTCCAAGTTATAATGCCCTGTTCAATGTAATTTCAGTTTGTTCAATGTAAACCGCACTGATGCAGAATAGCACGGTATATAAGAGAATATAAAATAAAATAAATAAATAGTGTGTGTAGAAAGGAAGGGACAAATTTTGCCACTGTTATAGAGAAAGAAGTGACAGATTTTAGCTATCTGTTGGATGTGTGCAGAGAAAGAGAGAGTAGAGTCAAAGATGACTCCAAAGTTGCGAACTGAGGAAACAGGGAGGAGTGTAGTGCTATTCACAGAAATAGAGAAGAAAGGAAGGGGGAGGTGGTTTAGAGGGAAAGATAAGGAGCTCAGTTTTGGCCATGTTCAGTTTCAGATGGCGGTGAGACATCCAGGCAGCAATGTTGGATAAGCAGGCAGAGATCTAGGCCTGGATTCATGAAGAGATTTCAGGTGCAGAAAGGTAGATCTGAGAGTCGTCAGCATAAAGATGGTACTGAAAACCATGGGAGGAAATAAGTGCCCCAAGGGACTGAGTGTAAAGTAAGAAAAGGAGAGATCCCAAGACAGAGCCCTGAGGTACACCTACTGAAAGCAAGATGGCAGTAGAGGAGGATCCACCAGAACATACACTAAAAGTGCGATGGGAGAGATAAAACGAAAACCAGGACAGAACAGAACACCTAAATCCAAGTGAGAACAGGGTATCGAGGAGAAAGTGGTGATCAACAGAGTCAAAGACAGCAGAAAGGTCAAGGATGAGAACTGAATAGAGGCCTTTGGATGTGGTGAGGAACAAGTTGCTGTAAAGAACAAAAGCCAGATTGCAGTGGATCCAGAAGGGCTTGAGAGGAAAAAGTCAAGACAGCAGTGGTGAACCGCTCGTTCAATTAGTTTTGAAACAAAGGGGAGGAGAGAGATAGGCCGATTAACTGGAAAGACAGGTAGGATGTAGTGAAAGCAAGTGGAGAAGTATCCTAATGGTTAGAGCACTGTCTTGGGAACCAAGTGACCAGGGTTTGATTCCCACTAGCATTTGGTGTGGCCTTGGGCCAGTCACATGCTGGTCTTTATCTGCCATCATTTACTATGTTACTTAACACTCCATTGCCTCAGAAAAATCCAAGTTGTCAATGTCCCTGTTTAATGTACATTACCAAGTTTAAGTTACAATGTAAACCGCTTTGACTGAAATGATAAAGCGGTATAAAACCTGTTAGAACTTCTTTCTGATAACTTGCCCAAACTGTAAATAACATGATCCAACTGTAAATAAGTTAAGCCAATTGTAAATAGGTAATACCTTGTTAAGCATCCTGCATGCCTCTTGATCCCAGTTCTTCGTAATCAGTTTAAGTTTACATACCAATGTAAACCGCTTTGATTAAAGGATAAGGTGGTATAGAAGTCTGATTAAATAAATAAATGAAATAAATAAAAAAACCTGTTAAATAAATTCTGCCCCTGCTCTGCCTATTTTTCACCCCTGGGTCTGTCTACATCTATGTTGTATAAATGTAGCTGCTATGATTTCTCTGTGCTGACTTGTACACATGTATACCTCAAACAGTTTCATTACAGCCAGTCCAAGCATGTAAAAACACTAATCCACATACTCAAATTCCCTATAAAATTATCCCTTAAATCTCATTTGTTTACCATAGAAAACAAGCGCCAGGAAACACCCCCTTTTAGTTAGCATACTATTAACCATACATTGAGGGTTATTTTAGAAGTTTTATTCGTGATTTCCATTTTGAAATACTGACATTTACATGTGGAAATAGTATTCATGTAGAAATCACAATTTTAGAAAGGCCATAATCTATACATGGATATACCAGCTAAGTGCATGTTTCTGCATTTTTAAGAGACAAGTTGAGAGTGTAGTCTGGGTGGTACTATGGTTTAAACATGTAAAATGTATTTCATAAAGCATGCCACCATGGACAGTGATACATTTAAGCACTGGCATTTACAGCTTCAGTACATAATGTACATACACCAACCTCACTTGCCTTATGGGACAGCTTGTGGTGCTGGTGACTAGAGAAGATCGGATTGCCATTGTTTGGCCTAATTGTCGTCCATGTCTACATAGATGCGTTTTTGCTCTATGTCTTGTTTATCTCATTGACTTTGCAGCATCCTCCTTCAAACTCCTTGTGTATGACGTCCCCCAGCCTTCCTTCCCCCAGTTGTTCTTCTCAGACTCCAAGTGTTTGTTAGCCTTGTGCCCATTGTGTGTCTGTCTACGTGTTTTTCTGCTGTTTGTTTTTGTGTGTGTGTGTGTGTGTGTGTACATGTTGGCATCTAGAGAGTTGGCTGATAGAGGGTTACACAGAGTGATGGTGGAAGGAGGCAGGAGCCATGAGTTTGCGCAGGCCTTGCTGCATGAGGTACACAAAGGAGGGCCACAAGGAGGCATCCCTATTAGAGGATATTTAGGCCTAAGACCCAGTTTTGAGACCTCGCAGATGACAAGTACCTCACCAGGTTCCAGTCTGACAAGGCTGCCTTCCAGCATTTTTTCCAGGAGATGGAAATTTTTTTTCTACTCCTCCACACAGAGGGGGCAGCCCATGCCGGTCCACCTGAAGGTCACTACATCCTACTACTACTACTGATCATGTGTATAGTGCTACAAGACATCCACAGTTATCAGTCTGTACTGGCCATCACCATGGGCCTCAGCCAGTCTGCCATTTCATAGTGCATCTTCTAGTTTATGAGGGCCTTTCTTACCCACATCCCTGTGTAGCCTTCACCTAAGACTGTGCAGCAGAAAAAGCAAACTATGACTCATTTTCATGATGTGGTTCAATTCCTATCTGCTTTGGGGGTCATAGATTGCCCACATGTGCCCATCAGGCCCCCCCCCCCATGAGGGAGGGAAGGGACAACCACAACAGAAAGGCCTTTTACTCCCTCAACATTCAGGTGTTCTGCAATGCCCAAGACAAAATAACATGTTTTTCCAAGATTCCCAGGCTCCTGCCATGAAGCATATATCCTTTCATACTTTGAAGTCTATGAAAAGTTTGAGAGCAGCCAGATCCCTCATTACCCCCATAATAACACCCCACACTAATGCAGAGGAGCTTTATAATAGGGCTCACTACCAAATCAGGGCCATCATAGAGAGGATCTTTGGCCTGCTGAAAAGCTGCTTCTGTTTGAATATTTCAGGTGGCAAGGAGTGGGGTGGGGGGGGGGGGGGAAGAACTCCTGTATAGCCCTACCAAAGTCTGTCAAATATTCATGGCATGATGCATGTTCCATAATTTTGCACAAAGGTACAGACAGCTGCTTTTTGAAGGAATGGAGGTGCCAGAGGAGGATGCCAAACTACCTATACAGGAGGAAAGAGTCCATCCATACCCGCTTGGTCCAACAGCAAGAAGTGAATTCACAGGCTTTTTTTTTAGTGAAGGTAAGTGAATATATTTATGTAATTTGGAATACACTGCTTATATTCTCCTGCCCATCCCGCTATTAGCGAAAAAAAGTGCTCTTTTATTTCCCCTTCCCTTCTCCTGGCGCTCCTCATGTGGCTGTTCCTGATGCTCCTCTTTTGGCTATCCCTGGACCCCCCTGTTGCTGGATCTCTGCAGATCTCCTTGGATGCCTGGCCATCTTCTCTACTGTGCTAGCTGCTCACACCCTCTTCACCATCTGAAGCCATGGCCTCATCTACAGGTAAGGAAACTAGCACACTATGAATATCTAATTGCCATAGGTACAGTAGCTACATAGAAAATGACTGCACATATGAAGCTACAATATAACTCTTAAGACTAATAGGAGAAAATATTTTTTCAATCAAACCATAATCAAACTCTGGAATTCATTACCAGAGGATGTAGTAAAGCTGTTAGTGTAGCTGGGTTTAAAAAAAGGTTTGGATAAGTTCCTGGAGGAAAAGTCCATATATCATTATTAAAGAGGGCCAGGAAAATCTACTGTTTATCCCGGGACAAGCATTGTGGAACCTATGTACCTTTTTGGGAACCTGCCAGGTACCAGTGACTTGAATTTGCCACTGTTGGAAACAGGATACTGGGCTTGATGGACCTTGGTTTGACCCAGTATGGCACATGTTCTTAGGACTGGGGTGAGAGCCCCAAAGGTTTACTATACTCTCTTCTCTCTGGATCCAGTCAACTTTCATGTCTTTAAACGTCTGTGGGAGGGGCTTCTTGTCATCAGCAAGGGTGACAGAGGCTTGATGAGTCTCTGACTGGTTGATCTCTCTGCTGCCCTCAGCCAGATGTTGCATGGGAACTTCCCAGGCATAGAACTGATGACAGAATTTTTCTGTCACTTTTTTGACTTGGTAGGGCCCGATCTCCTATGTGTCCTGAGAAAAGCCCTAAAGATGGGAAGATTTCAGTCCTCTGGTCATCGCGCTGTGTTAACCTTCTTGTCAAAAGGAAGAGACCCATAGGACATCAGGAATTAGTGCCCATATCATTGCTCTGTATGGATTATAAGACTTTAGCCAAAGCACTATCACAGCAACTAGTCACCATCCTGACAGAGGTGGTTCCCTCTGACCAGTCCTATTCTATTCAAGGCCATACCATTTCTGATAAGATCTTTTTATTCTGAGATTTGATTCACTATGCAGAGAGTGGTTTTGTTAGATCAGGAGAAGACCTTTGACAGGGTGGATCATGGCTACCTTATGAGTACACTCAGGGCATTTGGATTTGGCCTCCAGTTTGTGGGTGCTCTTTGCTTCCTCTATTTGGATGCAGAGTACCTAGTCAAGGTGAATTGGCGCTTGGCAATGTTGCTGGCATTTGGAAGGAGAGCTTTGTCTGTGTAACTATATGTGCTAATCATTGAGCCATTCCTGTGTGTCTTACACAGGCAACTCTCATAAGAACATAAGAAATGCCATTCTGGATCAGACAAAGGTCCATTAAGTCCAGTATCCTGTTTCCAACAGTGGCCAAGCAAGATCACAGGTACCTGGCAGGTTCCCAAAAAGGTACACAGGTTCTGCAATGCTTGTCCTGGAGTAAGCAGTGGATTTCCTGGGTCCTCTTTAATAATAGTTTATGGACCTTTCCTCCAGGAACTTTTTTTCTTTAATTTTTTTATGTAGATTGAATCCTTCATGAAACAAATGAAAGAACTGAGAAGAGGACTTTAGAAGTATCTGTGAGAGTGAGAACTACACTGACGAAATGCTTCTTGAGGTATCAAAGATCTCCAGCAGTGGGGAAAATGAAATGGTACTGAAAGAGGATAGCTAGACAGAGATCAGCAAAGCCTGCAAAAATCAACACCCTGACTCCATCTTCCGTCAAATCGAAGAACTAGTATGCAACTATGGAAGTGGAGAAGGTGAAAACATTTCAGGAACAGGTGTCACTGTAGGCAGGAGAGGAGCAGGAATTCGGCACAGAGCGAATGCCCAGGTGACAGACCATTACAGACCACCTCAGCACCGGTAGCTCAAGGGTGGAGAAAGGAATTATCTGCAAATTATCTCCTAAAGGGCAAGAAACTAATGCCAGTAGTGAGAACCAGAACAAAGAGATAATTTGATTGCCCTTTACTTCTGGTGAACGATTTCCAAAAGCCATTTACATAGAATAAAGAGGACTTACAAACTTGGCTATTTTTGTGTACAGCGCTTCAAAAGTTCTTTCCATTAGGCGTGCAGCTCTTTTCGAAGCAGGAATGGAAGGGAAGGCCGCTAACACCACCGCCCCACAGCTCTGAAGTGGGTGAAATCCAGGCATAATACAGCTGGACGTGAGCAGCGATTGAGCCCAGCTGATTATATCATCCCTGACTCAGGGGATGCGATGCAGAGTGGCGCGATTAGCTGTGGTTGCTGGAGGCTCGGTAAGCATGTGGTGAGAGAAGAGACCCCAGTGGCAGCTGCAAATGCCGAGTGGCCTGCCAAGACGGCAGTGCAGTGTAAAGGAGCTGAGCAGAAGAGCTTGAGCCTGGCAGAGCTACATAGCGGCAGCCGCACCTACAGTGAACCATACTGACTTATGATCAATATTCACAGCTTCAAGGTCTTTCTCCTGCCTTCTGCCAATCTCCCGCTGCCCGAGTTGGCCTGCAGCAGTGTCTTCGCAGTCTTTCAGCTGCCACCGTCCTTAACAGGGACCAAGTGCAGCTGTGGCACTGAGCGAAGGGAGCGATCATCCTTGAAGGACTTTGTGCTTTGAACTTGGACATTTTGACTTTAACTTAACTACTCAGCAGGTCTTTTTCCTAACTATTCCCAACCTGCTGTGGCTGTTTGAAATCCTTCAGTCCAAGCCTCTCTCATTCTGGATTGGCATGTGATAACTTTCTGCCTGAACCATTTTGGATGACCTTTGAATTTTAGATAGATAGCTGAATTTTAGATAACTATTCAATTTCACTATCAATTTTATTTATTTATTTATTTAACATGCTCTTATATATTGCCCCTTCCGGAGATCAAGGGCGGTTTACATTGAACTCAAAAAACAAACTTTACAATGAACTTGCAGACTTATCTACAAAGAGCTATTTTACAACTAACTGGATACAATGTTAGGGTAACTATATACAGAATTGCAATATGATACAAAGATATGGGAATCATAGACAGTTTTGCAGTGGGAGTGGATTCAGGTCCATCATTGCTTTTGTGGTCACATGTATAATGGGCAGGAATAGTAGGGAATTTTTATTCAGATTGATCTTGGGGCGTATCATGGGCGTTCCCAGAGTACTCTTTAAACAAATGTGTCTTTAGTTCCTTGCAGGTCTGTCAGTGCTCTTAGATTGTCGGGGAGAGCATTCCATAGCATTGGTGCAATGTATGAAAAGGTCCTTGTACTAGTATAATGGGTAGTATTGCGGATATTGCTGGGAGTCGTGTAGGTATTTTGGGAGCAGTAATTTGTTGGGGTTCTGAAGAGAGAGGATGGGGAGTTGTGCCTATTTTATTGTGGTGTTTAAATATGATCATCAAGTATTTGTATTTTATTCTTGACGTGACTGGGAGCCAGTGGAGGTCGTAGAGAATTGGGGTGATGTAATCTTTGCGTTGTGCTTTATATAGAATGCGTGCTGCTAGATTTTGGGCAAGTTGTAATTGGTGTGTGGGTTTCTTTGGAAGTCCCTGAAGGATACTGTTGCAATAATCTATATATAAGATCCAAACTCCTATCGTCCTATATCTAGCCTCCCCTTCTTCTCGAAGATGTTAGAGAAGATTGTTCAACAGCAGATCCAGGACCACATTGACTGCTATGCACCACTGGATCACCAGCAACATGGCTTCCGGAGTCAACATGGTGTTGAAACCCTGCTCACCTCACTCATGGACAACCTGATAAAGGGCATAAATAAAAACCAAGATTTCATGTTAATCTTCCTGGATATTGCATCGGCATTCGACACAGTCTCTCACAAAGTCCTGCTTGACCAACTACAACTAAAGGGCATTCAGGGTCTAGCATTGGACTGGTGTCAATCATATCTAACAAACAGTCAACAACGAGTTAGCATCGACTCCCAATCATCATCAGAATACCAACAAAATCAAGGTGTACCACAGGGCTCTTCCTTGTCTGCCTTGCTATTTAATTTATATATCCAACCAATATGTGAGATCATACAGACCTTTGGTATTCTATACCACATTTATGCTGATGATATGTTACTCGGGATACAGACAGCAGAGTCAGAAGAATAAACCTGATGAATACTCTAGCTATTCCCACAATGGCTAGTAAATGCTCCCAATTCACCAGTCACAGAGCCTTCTCACTATTTGCGCCCCCCCCCTCCCGCTCTGGAACTCCCTACCTGCTCCAATCAGACTAATCACCAACCTATCCGCCTTCAGAAAAGCTATAGACACACCTCTTCCAGCTCTATTTCAAACATATAACATAGCTCACTATAATGATCTCACCCAAACTTACACAATACCGATAGATTGTAAATAGTTGTAAATAGTTGTTATTAAACATCATGGATTACAGATTATCTTGTTTTATGTATCAAGTTCAAATATGCCATGTCTACATGTTTTATGTACCAATTTCAAATGTTCTATTTATAATGTTTCATGTACCAAGCTGTTACAATGTAAACCACACTGATTTAAAATAGTGCGGTATATAAAAATTAATAAAATAAATAAATAAATAAATAAAATTAGGGCCTGAAGTACTGTTCTGAAGTCCCGTTCTTCTAATAGGGGTCTGAGATGTTGGGTCATACTTAGTTTGAAGTAAATGATTCTAGTAAGAGATTTGATATGTGACACCATATTCAGGGATTGGTCGAGTATTACTCCAAGATATTTCACCTCCTTCCTAACTTCAAGTTCTGTTTCCAGTAGCTTGAATGTATTGGGGGGAATGTAGCATGGGTTTCTAGATACTTACAGTACTTCAGTTTTGTTAAGGTTGATTTTTAGATTATGTGATTTCAGCCAATCTGTCATATCTCCCAAGCACAAGATTATTCCTGAGTAATCAGGGTCCATAATATCTATGGGATGGTATAATATTATATCATCGGCATAGAGATGATAGTTTATCTTGTGTCTTCTAAAGATATTACATATTGGCTGTTTGTATAGGTTAAATAGAAGGGCAGATAAAGAGGAGCTTGTGGAATACCTTGTTTTTGATTGAAGGTTGTGGATGAGATGTTGGCAATCCGAACCTGATGAGTGTGATCTGTAAGGTAGGATGTAAACCAGTCCCCAGCAATCCAATTTGTTTTAGTCTCCTAATGAGTAGTTTATGGTTAATACTATCAAACGCAGAGGTTATATTTATAAAGACTAGGATGAATGCTTGTTTATTAGAATTTAGGCCCCGTATGAGTTCATCTAAAAATGATAGCATCAAGGTCTCGACACTATGATGGTGGGGTCTGAACCCATGCTGATGTTCGTCTAGTGGTGTGTTTAGGTCAATAAAATCCTGTAGCTGAATCTGTACAACCTTTTCTATGATCTTAGCTAGAAAAGGCATACTCAATATAGATCTGTAGGAATTTGGTTGAAATTGTCAGAATTAGTTGACTTTAATACTGGCTGAATTATTGCCTGTTTTAAGGCAATAATTTGGCAAAATCATCTGTACTTCTTACCTTTTGCCAATTCATGCTTGCCTCTTTCCAGTCAGCCATAGCCCTTGCCAAACAAAACTATTATGTCAACCTCACTAACTCTCTTGCCTCTGACCCTTGTTGTCGCTTTACAGCCCTCCTTAAGGTAACTCTGTCTCTGACCCCTCCTTCACTTTCTGCCCAAACCTTGGCCAACTATTTCCATGAGAAAATCCTTAACATCACACTCCAATTCCCCACGAGATCAGCTCCTTCCCCTCCATTCCCAACTCTTCTCAACCTCTACCACCCTCTCTTACTTTTCTATGATCTCAGAGGAAGAAATCACACATCTTTCTTCCTCTAAACTCACTATCTGCTCCTCTGATCCTATTCCCACCAGTCTGCTAAGTTCCAGTTTCTCCACTGACATCTCTTCCATCTCTCACATTCTCAACCTTTCACTCTCCACTGCAAATGTCCCTTCAGCTTTCAAGCATGCTGTGGTCACACCTTTCCTCAAGAAATCCTCTCTTGACCTTTTCTGTCCTTCTAATTATCGACCCATTTCCCTCCTCCCCTTCATCTCTAAACTACTCAAACATGCAATTCACTGCCATTGCCCTGACTTTTTCTCCTCTCATATCCTTCTAGATCCATTGCCATCTGGCTTTCGTCCCTTCATTCTACTGAAACTGCCCTTTGCAATGGCATGACCTGGCAGCCTTTTTTCTCTGTCAAGCATGTGGGTTGCAGTATGATTGCTAGCTTTTTACCACCTATGTGGCAGGGTAACTCTCTTGCCTCTGACCTTTGCCATGTCTTTACAATGCTCTACTTTCTCCTTAAGGTGCCTCCACCTCTGGCCCCTCCCTCCGTTTCTGCCCAAACCCCGGCTGACTACTTCCATGACAAAATCTACAAGATCATACTCCAATTCCCCACAAGATCAGCTAATCCAACTCACAACTTTCCCCCCTTACCTCTGTTACTCTTTCTTCCTTTTCTATGATCTCTGAGGAGGAAACCACTCACCTTTTCTCATCCAAACTCAGTATGTGCTCCTCTGATCCTATTCCCACCCATCTCCTTAGCTCCATTTCCTCCAATGTAGTCCCTTCCATCTCTCAAATTCTCAACTTATTGCTCTCTAATGCAACTTTCCCTGTAGCCTTCAAGCATGCTGTGGTCACTCCTCTCCCCAAGAAATCCTCACTAACCCTACCTGTCCTTCTCAATATCGACCCATATCCCTTCTCCCCTTCACTTTTAAACTGCTTGAACATGTGGCTCACCGCCGTTGCCTTGACTTTCTCTCCTCTCAGGCCGTTCTGAATCCTCTACGATCTGGCTTTTGTCCTTTCTATTCAATTGAAATGGCTCTTGCCAAAGTCTCCAGTGACCTGTTCCTTGCAAAATCCAAGAGCCTTTACTCAATCCTCATCCTTCTTGATCTTTCTGCTGTTTTTGACACTGTTGACCACAAACCTCTCCTTGATACCTTGTCCTTGCTTGATTTTAAGGGCTCTGTGCTATCCTGGTTCTCTTCTTATCTCTCATCACTCTTTCAGTGTTTGCTCTGGTTGATCCTCCTCTACTGTATCCCACTCTCAGTTGGTGTACCCCAAGGATCGGTCTTGGGTCCACTCCTTTTCTCCCTCTATACACAGACCCTTGGTGCGCTTATCTCTTCCCATGGCTTTCAGTACCATCTCTATGCTGATGTTCCCAGATCTACCTCTCACCTGAAATGTCTCCAGCAATCCAGGCCAGGATCTCTGCCTGCCTATCTGACATTGCTACTTGGATGTCTCACCGCCACTTGAAATTGAATATGGCCAAAACGGAACTTCTTACTTTCCCCCCTAAAACTTCCTCTCCCTTTCCTCCTTTCTCAGTCTCTGTGGATAACTCTGTACTCCTCCCTGTCTCCTCAGTTTGCAAACTTGGAGTTGTCTTTAACTCCTCTCTCTCCTTCTCCACACATATCCAACTGATAGTTAAAACCTGCTGTTTCTTTCTCTACAACATCAACAAAATTTGCCCATTCCTTTCTGAATCCACTACTAAGACACTTATCCATTCCTTAATCACCTCCCATCTAGACTATTGTAACCTGCTCCTTGCTGATCTCCCTCTGAGTCATCGCTCTCCCATTCAATCTGCAACACACTGTTGCACTGCTAACCTATTGCCAGCCTCGTCATGCTCATGTTACCCCTCTTCTCAAGTTTCTTCATTGGTTTCCTATCTGTCTCCACATCCAGTTCAAACTTCTCCTCACTACCTTTCCTCTCCTATCTCCCCCTACACCCCTCCTCAGGAACTCTGCTCTTCTGGCAAATCACTTCTATCTGTGCCCTTCTCTTCTATTGCTAACTCCAGACTTTGTTCCTTTTACCTTGCTGTTCCCCTATGCCTGGAACAAGCTACCTGAGTCTGTACGTCAGGCGCCTTCTCTGACCCTTTTCAAATCCAGACTGAAAACTCATCTCTTCGCTGCCGCTTTCAGATCTTGAGTCACCTGATCTCCTTTGTGTTTCCTTACCATTCCCCCTAGCTGTATCCCATGTCTTCAGCTACTTTGTTGTCTTTCTCGACTAGATTGTAAGCTCTGAAGAGCAGGGACTGTCTTTTACATTTGTCTATGCAGGGAAATGTACACCATGTAGCACTATAGAAATGTTCAGTAGTAGTAGTAGTAGGTAAGCTCGTCCTGCTACAGCTGCCTTTCCTCTACTGGGAAACCTTTAAGGCTTAGAACTTGTTCTCTGTGGTGAGGGAGCTGGCCGCATGCTGCATAGATTCCTTCATGGGTAAATTCCTTCTCTACAACCTCACTCTGAGGATGGAGATCCTTAGGGACCCTTGGTGGGAGTAGCAAAGGTTGCTGACCTGTTGGAGTGCCATAGGCAGAGTGGGTTTGTTCTCCAGAGGGTGGAGTTGACTCATGCTGTGAGGACCAGCTTCTCTTGCAGGTCAAGAGCTGTTTGATTACTGACCAAGCTGCCCTGGTGAAGAAGATTCTTCATATCACTGCCTGAACCTGACTCCCATCCCTCTGACCCTACACATAGGGCTGAGGAACTTGCTCTTTCCAAATCTCTCTACCCCAGCAGCCTTTGTAGACTGTGAGAGATTCCCCTGAGGTTCTTTTGCATACTGCCATGGAAGGACCTCTACCTATTGGTTGTCCACCTAGTGCATCACTTCACCCTCACTTTGACACTTTCTGGAGGGAGGTAAGGAGTCATTTTACTCCAAGCTGAAATCTAGGTTCAGCAGGGACCTCTCTTGACTACAGGCAGGTTTTTAAATAGGATGTGCAGGATTAATCTCCTTATTTTCCAAAGGTCCCATATGGGTGCTGGACCTTCTAGCCAACTACCTCTTGAATGCCTCTAAAGATGTAATAGAAACTAAGAAATATAGAAAAAGACCATATGGCGTATCCAGTCTGCCCTTCCATACCAACTACTATAGTCCCTTTTTTTCCTTTAGAGATCTTCTATGTTGGTCCCATGCTTTCTTGAATTCAGATACTATCCTGGTCTCTGCTACCTCCACTGGAAGAATGTTCCACGCATCTACCACTCTTTCCATAAAGAAATATTTCTGCATACAGTATTATTCTTGAGTCTATCCCTTTTCACTTTCATCCTGTGCCCCATTGTTCAACTGAAAGAGGCTCTCCTGTGCATTTATGACACAAAGGTATTTAAACATCTCTATCATATCTCCTCTCTCCCACCTTTCCTCCAGAGTATATTGAAATCTTTATGTCTGCTCCCATATCCCTTATGATGAAGTTCACTGACCATTTTGGTAGCCACCCTCTGCACAGACTTCATCCTGTTTATATCCTTTTGAAGGTGTGGTCTTCAGAATTGTACACAATACTCCAAATTATTACTACTATTACTACTACTACTACTGAACTTTGGATAGCACTACAAGAAGTATGCAGCACTGCACAGACACATTGAAAAGATGGTCCCTGCTCGTCAGAGCTTACAATCTAATCAAATGAAGTCTAACCAAAGATTAATACAGAGGCACTATCACCTCCTTCTTCCTTCTAGCCAGTCCTCTTCCTATGCACCCAAGCATCCTTCTGGGTTTTGCCATCGCCTTTTCTACCTGTTTAGCTACCTCAGGATCATCAGAAACAATCACTTCCTGGTCCTGCTCTTCTTTTGTGGACAGAAGTACTTTATGCCCTAATACTGTACCGCTCCCTTGGATTTTTGCAGCCCAAATACATGACCCTGCATTTTATAGCATTAAATCTCAGCTGCCAAATTCTTGATCATTCTTCAAGCTTAGCTAGATCCCTCCTCATGTTATCTACTCCTTCTTGGGTGTCTACTCTATTGCAGATTTTGCTATCATCTGCAAAGAGGCAAACCTTACCCGACAGCCCCTCAGCAATATCACTAACAAAAATCTTAAAAAGAATCGGACCAAGGACAGATCCTTGTGGCACACAACTGGCTGCATCCTTCTCTTCATAGTAAGCTCCATTTACGTGAATCCTTTGTCATCTCCCACTGAACCAATTCTAACCCAGTTTGTCACTTTAGGATCTATTCCTAGGATATTCAATTTATTTATAAGTCATCTGTGTGGAACAGTGTCAAAGGTTTTACTGAAATCTAAGTACACAACATCTAGGGCTCTCCCTCGGTCTGACTCTCTGGTCACCCAAAGAAATTAATTAGATTTGTCGGACAAGACCTGCCCCTGGTAAAACCATGCTGCCTTGGATTCTGCAATCCATTGGACTCCAGAAATCTCACTATCCTCTGTTTTTGCAGTATTTCCATTAATTTACTCACCACAGGGTTCAGACTAACTGGCCTGTAGTTCTCAGCCTCATCCTTACTTTCACTCTAAAAAAGCATTGAAAAAGTTAGACAGTGAAACTGCTAGAACTTCCCCAAGTTCCTTCAATTCTCTGGGATGTAGCCCATCTGGCCCCATCACCTTTTCTACTTTTAGTTTAGCTAGTTCCTCATGAACACAGTCCTCTCAAAATCGTTCAAGGTCCCCTTCACTACTATCCCATTTGTGGATGTTTTCTGAGGTCCTGCTCCTGGCCCCTTCATCTGTGAACATAGAACAAAAATATTTGTTAAGCAATCCTGCTTTATCCCCACCTGCTTTTACATATTCCTCCTCTTCACCTTTGAGTCTTACAATAGCACTTTTGCACTGCCTCCTTTTGCTAAAATATTTGAAAGATGTCTTGTTCCTGCATTTTACTGCATTGGCTTTTTTTCTTCTATTTGCATCTTTGCTTTCCTGACTACTTTCCTAGCTTCTCTAAGTTTTTCCAAATATTGATGTTTGTCTTCTTTTTTTCTGTGATCTCTTGTATTTTATGAAGACAACACACTTTTTCTTCAACTTTTCAGCTACTTCTTTTGAGAACCATAGTAGCCTCCTTTTCCTTTTACATTTATTTATTTTACTTTGTGGACCAGGGAGGAAACGCTGGATGGGCAGTTGCCACCACAGTGTGGGGTATTCTTCAGATTGACTGTGCACAGCCAATTCAAGGCAGAGTACTCCCATGCTGTAGCTGCCGGTATGGTGGAGCACTTCACTGGCCGATGGGTGTTCTGCCTTGTTCCTGTCCTTCTTTGCTTTCCTCTCATTCTGTTTATTAAGGTTTCTTTCTTTCACTGCCCTCTTTGTTTTTTGCTTTTTTTCATGATAGGTGTTAGGGTTGAGCAGCAGGCAGGCCTTATAGGTCTATATTTGTGGGCAATGAGGTGTACCTGCACATTAGTCGTGAGCCATGGGGGTCACACCTTGGGCAAGTGAGAGCAATCCCAAAGCCTTCCTGGCCAGGGTAATGGTGCCCCTTCCTTCCCTCTTCTCTTTCTGGCTCTATTCCTTACCAATTATTAGCCCTCCCTAGTTTCCACCCACATCCCCAGTCAGGATAGCTCCTATCATTGTTAAGGGTTGAGGAGAGAGGTTATAGATGATGGAGAAGAGGCATGCGCAGCACTCCATTCTCCCTATTAGCTTATGGATTTCATGTTCTTTTATCTGTTTTTCTAGCTGGATGCACCAGACATCCATCTTAGAATTTATCTTTCTGCATTTCTCATGCTCACAAGGGTATGCAAGTGGGTGCTCTTCGTTAGGCGGTTGGGGGGAGGGTTAATGAGGACACCTGCTCATGAAGAGTTCCAGCAAGCAAAACCAACTTTCCCAGTTCTGCTCTGAAGATGGGGTATAAAAATAATCTCCCAAGTCATCTGATTGGACTGTCCTGTGCACACTTCACCATAGTTCCCTGGTGGGTCTGTCCTGCTGTTTCTCTTTTTTCACTAACTCTGTGCTTTTTTTTTTTAAGGTGCTGTTCCATTGGATTCACTAATAACCCTGTTTTTGTTTTAGAACATAAGAAAATACCATACTGGGTCAGAGCAAAGGACCATCGAGCCCAGTATCCTGTTCCAACAATGGCCAATCCAGGTCACAAGTATCTGTCAGATTCCCAAAAGATATAAAGATTCCATGCTGCTTATCCCAGAGGTAAGCAGTAGATTTTTCCAGTCCACTTTAATAATGGTTAAAGGATTTTTCCATCAAGAACTTGTCAAAACCTCTTTTAAATCCAGTTACACTAACGGCTTTTACGTCATTCTCCAACAATGAATTCCAGAGTTTGATTTAGTGTATTGTGAAAAAATATGTTCTCCAATTGGTATTAAATATGCTACAGTGCAACTTTACTGTGTGTCCCCTTGTCTTTCTACTTTTTGAAGTAGTAAATGATCAATCTACGTTTATCCATTCTACTCTACTCGTTATTTTATAGACCTATATCATATCTCCCCTTAGCCATCTTTATTCCAATTTGAAGAGCCCAAACCCTTTAAGCCTTTTCTCATAGTGGTATCCTTCCAACCCCTCTATCATTTTGGTTGCTCGTCTCTGTACTTTTTCTAATTCTGCTATATAATTTTTTAGATATGGCGACCAGAACCGCACACGATATTCAAGGTGTGGTTGCACCATGGAGCGATACATAGCATTATAGCATTCTTGGTTTTATTCTCCATTCCTTTCCTTATGATTCCTAGCATTCTATGTTCTTTCTTGGCTGCCGCTGCACACTGGGTGGAGGGTTTTAAGGTATTATCCACTATGTCGCCTAGATTCTTTTCCTAAGTGCTAATTCCTAATGTGGAACTTTGCATCGTGTATCTATAATTTGGGTTGTTCTTCCCTGTGCATAACTTTGCACTTGTCCACATTAAATGTCATCTGCCATTTGGACACCGAGTCTCAATTTCTCAGTCCTTTTTCACAATTATCTTGTGATTTAACAACTTGGAATAATTTTATGTCATCTGCAAATTTGATCATCTTACTCGTTCCCATTTCCAGGTCATTTATGAATGTGTTAAAGAGCAGCAGACCTAGCACAGATTCTTGCGGTGCTCCAGTAGCCACGTTCCTCCACTGAGAAAACTGGCCATTTAGTCCTGCTTTCTGTTTTCTATCTTTTAACCAGTTCCAATCCACAATAGTACCCTGCCTTTAATTTCCTCAAGAGTTTCTCATTAGGGACTTTCTGAAAGTCCAGATATATTATATCAACTGACTCACCTTTATCTACCTGTTTATTCATACCTTCCAAAAAATTTAAAAGATTAGTTAAAGACTTCCCCTGGCTAAATCCATGTTGACTTTGTCCCATTAAACCATGGCTCTTTGTTCAGTAATTTTGTTCTTTATAATGGTTTCTACCATTTTGCACGGCACTGATATCAGGCTCACTAGTCTGTATTTTTCCAGATCACCCCTAGAACCTTTTTAAAAATTGGCGTTAGATTGGCCACTCTCCAATTTGTAGGTACTATAGATGATTTTAATGATAGTTTACAAATGTCTAATAGTATTATGTTATTTATTTATTTAAAAGGTTTTATATACTATCTTTTTAACAAAAGCTATTCAAAATGGTTTACAAATTAAATAACAAATAATAAAAGTTAGAATCCGACAGATGTATAGACATTGCTTAACATATAGAGAGAGATTCACTATTCTTCCTCTGACATTTAAATGGAGTACCCAGCTCTCTACCGTATCATATTAAACATCCTTGGAGAATGACAGCATTTTCAATCCTTTCCTGAAGGCCATTAGGTTAGTTTCCTCTTTTAGAGCGCCAGGCAAGGCATCCCACTGCTCTGGCCCTACCACACTGAAGGCTTTCACTCTTCATGTTACTTGTCAAAAATAAGAGACCCCCCCAATATCTCCAAAACATTTCCATGTGAAGAGCAAAGCAGACTTCCTCATCTATATTTCTGAAGTTTAAATTAGGTAAACCCCAATATTTGCAGAATAATCAATTTGAAAACCATCACTGAAAGCTTAAAATAGCATCTCTGCTTAATGGGGAGTCAATGCAGTTTCTCCAAAAATGGATGTGCACTTTCATTCTTCTTCCTGCTGTGTGTTTAAACTTTTCCTGCCCTAGCCTGCTTGAATGAATCCTCCCCTCCCCCCCCTTTGCTGAGGTACTGTGTAGCCTTCTTCCTGTTTTCTCCAAGTGTGCATAGTCTGTTTTAGTTTGCTTCTTCTGATCAGAGAGGAGCAGTGCTTTTTACAGTGCTCTGCTAGAAAAGTGGATTTTGCCTCCTGAGAAACTTTGCTGTGAGTTCTAGCTGTTTATTTAACTATTTATTGTTTGTCTAACTGTTTATTTAATTATTTATTGTTTGTCTTAGTGCTAGTTCAGCTGTTTTCAGCTGTAATTTACCTTGCCTCTCTCAACTAACTGGGCTTTGTGTGGTAGCCAGGCTAACTGTTCATTTTAAATTAAATCTCTCTCCCCAGACCCTGCTGTGTGTTTAAACTTTTCCTGCCCTAGCCTGCTTGAGTGAATCCTCCCCCCCCCCTTTGCTGAGGTACTGTGTAGCCTTCTTCCTGTTTTCTCCACGGGTGCATAGTCTGTTTTAGTTTGCTTCTTCTGATCAGAGAGGAGCAGTGCTTTTTACAGTGCTCTGCTAGAAAAGTGGATTTTGCCTCCTGAGAAACTTTGCTGTGAGTTCTAGCTGTTTATTTAACTATTTATTGTTTGTCTTAGTGCTAGTTCAGCTGTTTTCAGCTGTAATTTACCTTGCCTCTCTCAACTAACTGGGCTTTGTGTGGTAGCCCCCTGCCCCCCTCCCCCCCTGCTGAGGGTCCAGGACAGGGTACCTTGTAACTGCCCTCTTTAATAGGACTTATCTCCCTCCCTCCCTCCCCAGCACCCACCCACCCCTGGGGTAATTGTAGTTTTATAGGTACTTGCACATCTTAGAGGAAAGGGGCTGCTCTCAGGTGCAGCTCATTATCCAAATCAGTCACACACAGAGGACCTGAGATTAATTAAGCTTTAGGTACACAAGGTGTATTAGGGGTATTAGATACACTTTTATTGGTATAAGCATCTACACCAATCCTTATTATATACAGAATTTAAAAGATCTAAACACAAGCTTTAAACTAAGATGCAGACAGAAGTCCAGCAACGAGATGGGGGTTCTCCGGTCTTTTGCATTGAGTGTCACATGTATGATTTTCTCCCAGTTGGTGAGAGATCTTACGTATGCTCTAAGTGCAAAGAACTCTTTGCTCTCAGGGAACGAGTCCGTTCTCTAGAGGCTAGAGTAGCAGACCTGGAAGACATAAGAAAGACAGAGAAGTACATGGACGTGACCTTCAGGGATATAGTCCTGAAGTCCCACCTCCAGTTTGGCAGCATCCCTGTTGCCATGGAGGAGAGAGGTCACGTGACAGGAGAGCATCACCCTGGTGTGGCAGGAAGTGATCCTGTAACTAGGACCTGTCCTCCAGGTGATGTAAAACCCTCTCGCACCGAGGGCGTTTCTCCAGGGCCATGTGCCCATGAGGGGAGGGTCAGGACAGCTGTTATAGTCGGTGATTCAATCATTAGGAATGTAGATAGTTGGGTGGCTGGTGGACGTGAGGATCGCCTGGTAACATGCCTGCCTGGTGCGAAGGTAGCAGACCTCACGCATCGCCTAGATAGGATCGTAGATAGTGCTGGGGAGGAGTCTGCTGTCTTGGTACATGTTGGTACCAATGACATAGGAAAATGTGGTAGGGAAGTTCTGGAGGCTAAATTTAAGCTTTTAGGTAGGAAGTTGAAATCCAGAACTTCCAGGATAGCGTTCTCCGAAATGCTTCCTGTTCCACGTGCAGGACCCAAAAGACAGGCAGAGCTCCAGAGTCTCAATGCGTGGATGAGACAATGGTGCAAGGATGAGGGTTTTGGATTTGTTAGGAACTGGGGAACATTCTGGGGAAAGGGGGGGCTCTTCCGAAGGGATGGGCTTCACCTTAATCAGGATGGGACCAGACTGCTGGCATTAACCTTTAAAAAAGAGATAGAGAAGCTTTTAAACTAGAAAATAGGGGAAAGCCGACAGTCACCCAGGAGCGCATGGTTCGGACAAAGGTATCCTTGAAGGATACTACCAAAAGCAGTGAGGTTCCAAAAGGGGGTATAGTAGCCCAAATGCCCTTGAGTAAGGAGCAGACAGAGCATAAAGATTCCAAATTACCCCTGCCTACCAATAGCCAGATTAGTATGAATAAAATACAGTCTCTAAAATGCTTGTATGCCAATGCTAGAAGTCTAAACAATAAGATGGGAGAGTTAGAATATATAGCACTAAATGAGAGGTTAGATATGATTGCACTCTCAGAGACATGGTGGAAGGAGGATAACCAGTGGGACACTGTGATACCTGGATACAAACTATATCGTAATGATAGAGCTGATCAAATTGGTGGAGGGGTTGCGCTCTATGTTAGAGAGGACATTGAGTCAGAAAGGATTAAAGTTTTGCAGGGAACAAAATTTGCTGTAGAATCTCTATGGATTGAAATCCCATTTATGAAGGGGAAGGCGATGGCAGTGGGAGTATACTATCGACCGCCTGGCCAGAATGAACAAATGGATGATGAAATGCTCAAAGAAATCAAGGAAGCTAACAAAAGTCACAGCAGAGTAGTAATAATGGGTGATTTCAATTACCCTGGTATCGACTGGGTCAGTGTTACGGCAGGACAAGCTAAAGAGATAAAGTTTCTAGATGGAATAAATGACTGCTTCTTGGAGCAGCTGGTTCATGAACCGACCAGAGGGGAAGCCATACTGGACCTAATCCTTAGTGGAACGCCAGATCTGGTGCAAGAAATAAGGGTGTTGGGACCACTTGGCAATAGTGATCATAGTATGATCATGTTTGATTTAATTAGTGGAGGACGGATAGTAAAGGAATCCACAGTATTACCTTTTAACTTTCAAACGGGAGACTATGATAGAATGAGGAATATAGTTAGGAAAAAACTAAAAGGAGCGGTTCCAAAGGTTAAAGACTTACAGCAAGCTTGGGTGTTATTTAAAAATACTATCCTCGAAGCCCAGACCAGCTGTATTCCACGCATTAAGAAGAGTGGAAGAAAGTCCAAAAAACTGCCAGCATGGTTTAAAGGTGAGGTCAGAGAGGCTGTTGCTGCCAAAAAAGCAACCTTCAGGAAATGGAAAAAAAGAGCCAAATGATGAAAACTGGAAACAACACAAGCACTGGCAAGTTAAATGCAAAGCATTGATAAGGCAGGCAAAGCGGGAATTTGAGAAGAAACTTGCTACGGAAGCAAAAACACAAAATAAAGACTTTTTCAAGTACATTCGTAGCAAAAGGCCTGTGAGAGAGTCAATTGGACCGTTAGATGATAGAGGGGTAAAAGGGGCAGTAAGAGGAGACAAGGCTATAGCAGAGAGACTGAATGAATTCTTTGCTTCGGTCTTTACTGAGGAAGATGTAGGGATGTTACCCATGACTGAAGTGGTATTTAAAGGTGATACTGCAGAGGAATTGAGAGAAATATCACTACACCGGGAAGATATATTACAACTATTTGATAAACTGAATAGTAGCAAATCACCTGGACCGGATGGTATACATCCCAGAGTGTTGAAAGAACTGAAATATGAGATTGCAGACCTGCTATTGGTAATCTGTGAACTTTCATTAAAATCATCTGTAATACCTGAAGATTGGAGGGTCGCCAACGTAACACCAATTTTTAAAAAAGGTTCCAGGGGTGACCCGGGAAATTACAGACCGGTGAGCCTGACGTCAGTACCAGGGAAAATGGTAGAAACCATCATAAAGAACAAAATTACACAACATGTAGATAGTCATGGCCTAATGGGAGACAGCCAACATGGCTTTAGACAAGGAATATCTTGTCTTACTAATCTGATATGTTTCTTTGAAGGTGTGCATAAACAGGTAGACAAAGGTGAGTCGGTTGATATAGTGTATCTGGACTTCCAGAAAGCTTTTGAGAAGGTCCCCCATCAGAGACTTTTGGCGAAGCTAAAAAGTCATGGGATAGGAGGCAGTGTACTATTGTGGATCGGGAACTGGTTAAAAGATAGAAAGCAGAGGGTAGGGCTAAATGGCCAATATTCCCAATGGAAAAAAGTGAATAGTGGAGTACCCCAGGGATCTGTACTGGGTCCGCTACTTTTTGACATATTCATAAATGACCTGGAAAAGGGAATAACTAGTCAGGTTATCAAATTTGCAGATGACACACAACTGTTTAAAGTTGTTAAAACCCAAGAGGATTGTGGAAAACTGCAGGAGGATCTGGATAAATTGGAAGACTGGGCATCCAAATGGCAGATGAAATTTAATGTGGACAAATGCAAAGTTATGCACCTAGGAAAGAACAACCCACACTATAGTTACACGATGCAAGGCTCCACATTAGAAACCACCACCCAGGAAAAGGACTTAGGAGTCATCGTGGATAACATGTTAAAACCCTCCGCCCAGTGTGCAGCGGCGGCCAAGAAAGCAAATAGAATGCTAGGTATCATAAAGAAAGGGATGGAGAATAAAACAAAGGATATTATAATGCCTCTGTATCGCTCCATGGTACGACCGCACCTTGAATATTGTGTGCAATTCTGGTCGCCGTATCTTAAAAAGGACATAGCGTTATTAGAAAAAGTACAGAGAAGAGCCACCAAATTGGTGAAGGGGATGGAAGGCTACTCCTATGAAGAGAGGCTAAAAAGGTTAGGGCTCTTTAACCTGGAAAAGAGACGGCTGAGAGGAGATATGATAGAGGTCTATAAATTAATGAATGGAGTGGAACGGATAAACGTGGATCAATTGTTTACGCTATCAGAATATAGAAAGACTAGGGGACATGTAATGAAGCTACAGGGTAAACTATTTAAGACAAATAAGAGAAAATATTTTTTCACTCAACGTGTAATCAAACTCTGGAATCTGTTACCGGAGGATGTAGTAAGGGCTGTTAGTATAGCTGGGTTTAAAAAAGGTTTGGACAAGTTCCTGGAGGAAAGGTCCATAAACCACTATTAAAAAGGGACCCAGGATATCAATGCTTGACCCCAGTACAAGCATTGTGGAACCTGTGTCTTTTGGGAATATTGCTAGGTACGTAGGACCTAGATTGGCCACTGTTGGAAACAGGATACTGGGCTTGATGGACCTCGGTCTGACCCAGTATGGCATGTCTTATGTTCTTATGTTCCCCTCCCCCAGTAAAATTTTAGCTGCTGTATAATGCATCACCAGTAGTTTCCTTGACTATTTATTTTTCAAACCCACATATAAATAGTAGGTCTGCAATTTCAATTTTGAGTTTTCAGCACCCTGGGATGTATACCATCTAGTTCAGGTGATTTGCTACTCTTTAGTTTATCAAATTGTTGTATTACATCATCCCGGTTCAGCACCGTACCTAGCCCTGTGTGAGCGGTGCAGCTGCACAAGGCACAAAGGCTTAGGGGATGCATTTTGGCTGCCTGCTGTTGCCCTGCCGCTGCCACTTTTTGTTCTCTCAGCAGTGGCGGCACCGACAGCAGCTGAGCAGACCTAAAATTTAAAAAAAAAATGGTATTTAAGGCCTGGTCTTTCCACAGGTCTGGTCCTTTCCTCTTCTAACGCAACGTTAGAGCAGGGAAGGGTCAGATCTGTGTAAAGCACAAAGTCAAAAGACCCGCACAGTTTTTTTGGGTTTTCATTTTAAAGTTAGGTCTGCTCTGCTGCTGCTGGTGCCACCACGGAGAAAACAGGGCGGCATCAGCAAGGCAAGAGCAGGCAGTGGCTAGACAGAGGTATGGGGGAAAGAGGGAGGGGGCACATGCCCAATGTGCAAGTCTCACAGGGTGAAGTTTTGGCTTGGTATGGCCCTGTCCACGTTTATCAAGATTTGCTTAAAGTCATCTGATACATCACTTTTAAATATAATTTCTGAAATGAGTACATTTCCTATGTCTTCTTCAGTAAAGACCAAAGCCCAACATTCATTCAGTCTCTCTGCTATGGGCTTGTCCTCTCTTGGTGCCCCTTTTACCCCTCTATCATCTAGTGGTCCAACTGACTCACAGTTTTTTTGAGACAAATATACTTGAAAAAGTTTTTATTATGTGCCTTTGCTTCCATGGCAAGCTTTTTTTCAAATTCTCTCTTTGCCTGCCATATCAATGCCTTGTATTTAACTCGCAAGTGCTTATGTTGTTTCCCTGTTTTCGTCATTTGGCTCCTTTTTCTATTTTCAGAAAGATACTTTCTTGGCTATAACAGCCTCTCTGACCTCACCTTTAAACTATGCTGACTGTTGGTTCTTCCAGAATACATCTGGTCTGGATTTCCAAGATAGTCTTTTTAAATAACACACAAGCACAATGTAAGCTCTTAACCTTTTCAGTTGCTCCTTTTAGTTTTTTCTTAACCATTTTCCTTATTTTCTCATAGTCTCCTTTGTGAAAGTTAAATGCTAATGTAGTGAATTTCCTTCCTATCCTCCCTCATTTATTGAATCAAACGTGATCATGTTATGATCACTATTGCTAAGTGGCCCCAACACCGTTACCTCTCACACAAGATCCTATGTTCCACTAAGGGTTAGGTCTAAAATAGCGTCCTCTCATGTCTGTCCCTGAAACACCTGCTCCATGAAGTAATCATTTATTTCATCTAGAAAATTTATCTTCCTAGCATGTCCTGAGGTGACATTGACCCAGTTGATAGTGGGGTAATTGAAATCTCCCATTATTACTGTGTTGTAAATGTTGTTAGCTTCCCTAATTTCTGTTAGCAATTTGTCATCTGTTTGTTCATTCTGGCCAGGGGATGGTAGTACACCCTCACTGCCATTCCCTTACTCTTTTTACATGGAATTAATATTCATAGAGATTCTAGAGTGTATTTTTTTTCTGTAAAACTTTTATCCTGTTTGACTCAATGCTGTCTAACATATAGCACCATCCCTCTTCAATTTGATTTACCCTAATTTGTACCCATGTCTCAGTGTCTCATTGGTTGTCCTCCTTCCACCAGGTCTCTGAGATGCCAATTATATCTAACCTTTCATTTAGTGCTATATTATCTAACCCATCTTATTTTTCAGACTTCTAGAATTTACCTTCAAGCATTTCAAGTTTGTTTTTTGTTCATATTAACAGTCTGGCTATCAGATGACAGGAGTAATTTGGAATATTTCAACTCTGTCTTCTTTTTACTTAAAGGCACCAGGGTTACTTTTGCCTTTATTGGAATCTCTCTATTGGGATGCCCTATCTTCTCTGTTTTGCTAGTAACATTCAAAAATAAATCACTCCGAACAATCTGCTCATGGATGACTGTCCACTTTCCCCCATTATCTAGTTTAAAAGCTGCTGTATTTTCTTATTAAAGGTTAATGTCAGCATCCTGGTTCTACCCTGATTAAAATGGAGACCATCCATTTGTAAAACCCCCCCCCCCCCCCCCCCACTTCTCCTGAATGTTGACCATTTTCTAACCAATCCAAAAACCTCTTCATTGCACCATCCTCTCATCCACGCATTGAGATTGGAGTTCTGCCTGTCTCTTGGGTCCTGCATGTGGAACGAATAGCATTTCTGAGAATGTTACCCTGAAAGTTCTGGATTTCAACTTTCTACTTAAAAGCCTAAATTTGGCTTCCAGAACCTCCCTCCCACATTTTTCTATGTCATTGGTACCAACATGTAGCAAGACAGCAGACTCCTTCCCAGAACTATATAAACCCTTGTCTAGGTGATGCATGAGGTCTGCTACCTTTGCAACCAGGCATGCATGTTAACAGGTGATCCTCACGTCCACCAGCCATTCAGCTCTCTACATGCCTAATGATTGAATTGCCATCTATAATGGCCATCCTAACTCTTCCTTCATGGGTATATGACTCCAGAGACTCTTCTTCAGAGTGAGAGGGTATACATCATGTGGAGTACAGGTCCCAGTTATAGGATCACTTCCTGCCACACCAAAGTGATGCTCTCGTTCACAAGACCTCTATTCTCCATGGCAGCAGAGAAGCTACCAGACTGGAGGTAGGACTTCTCTACTATGTCCTTGTCTCGTCTTTATACCTCTCTGTTTTCCTTAGTTCCTCCAAGTCTGCTATTCTATCCTCCAGAGATTGGACTCATTCCCTGAGAGAAAAGAGCTCTTTGCACCTTGTGCACACATAAGACCTCTCACCAACTGGGAGAAATCATACATGTAACACTCCGTGCAAAAGACTGGATAGCCCTCATTTCACTGCTGGACTGCTGTCTGTATCTTAGTTTTAAAGATTTGTTTAGCTGTTTAAAGTTGTTCAGTTATTTGAAGTTGCTAGGGGAATAAGGATACTTGAACCAATTCAATTATACCTAATGGGCTCGATATTCGATTAGGCAGGCTATGTGCTTCTATGGCGCATAGCCGTGCCCGCCAAAACCCTAACCCTGGATATTCAATGCTGGGGTCATATGCGGCCCCAGCATTGACTATCAGGGGTTTGCTGCCCATGCCGTAAGCCACATTAGCTAACCAGGAAGCAGCAATGTTGCATGCAGCTCAATTAGCTCCTGCACCTTGAAGATAGGTGAGGGTTTTCCTTGCTGATCTCTTCGGTGCAGGTCGCTAACCAGACAGCATGCAATATCTCTGCTGCCCGGTTATCACTTGTTGTCACTTCTGCTCCTCCCTGGAATGCCCCCAACATGACCTGATGCTAAGTGGTTAGCATTGGAGCATGTAAGGGAGATAGTGCCGCTGAGTATCCGTGATTAACTGTGTTAGTGCTGTTGAATATCCTTCAGCGACAGTTACAAGGTTTACAGGGCCATAAACCATATAACTGCCCTTTGAACATTGGACCCAATAAGTTTAAGAGACTTTATTTAATGTTCACCTCAAGATGAACTGCAAGGCCTTAATTAATCTATTCCTAAGGCCTAATAGCTTGCTGACGAAGATAACCAGTTAAACTTGAAAGTGCATAAGATCACTCCTTTTCCCTTAACTCTTTAAATCAAAGATTATGCCTTTTATAAACACGATGGGGTCATTCCGATCCTCGTTTACCAGGTCTAGACTTTTGATCCAGACATCCCGACCTGCTAAACATCCGGATCACACTGGCAGCCAAAGAGCTCCCCGCACATATAGCTGACTTGTACGGGGAGCTCTGTTCATGGGGGGGAGGGGGTAGGTTGGGGGAGGAGTGAGGCGGGTGATGGGCAGGAGCACGACCCTAGACATACAGGGTCAATTTCAAGGTCGGCCCTGTATGTCCTGGATCGGCCATGTAGATGGGGGACTTATTCTACCTTGGAGGTGGAATAACTCCCCCTGGACATCAGGGGACCGTGGAGCCAGACTTTATTAAATAGGTGAGGGGGCACAGAGGGTTCCCCGCAGCCCGACCCTGACCATGGATGGCCAGATCGGGGGTCAGGCTGGAGGGAAAGAAGTTTATTTTCTGTGGCTGGGGATCACTGCTCCTGAATGGAGCCATGGTGACATAATGCCATGGCACTGTGGCTCCATTCAGCAGCCTGGCTGTGCCAGTCGGGTAGCTGGCTGGACGTCTGGGGTGCCTGAATCGGGGCATGTCCCAGATGTCCAGCCACTATGGCATGATTCTGTTCCCATGGGGACATCTAGCCCCTGCCGGATCAGAATTGGGTGCATCCTTGGGCTGTCTGAATGTCTGGACGTCCAGATGGCCGGGAGACGCACAACTTGGAATTTGCCTCTATCTAAATGTTGACTTGTTATACTTTGCCCTAACTGACTTAATAAAACACAGAATTTTAAAATAGACAGATTTTCTCAGCTTAAACCCAAAGAATTCCCTTTTCCCCAAGATTATTTCCGAGCAGGTAAATATTTACAAGTGCAGAGTCTTTCACAGCTGGCTCCTGAAATATAAAGCACTGAAAGAGAGTGTATTCATCTTTTAAGGTTACCAGATATTTTGAAGGCAAATCTGGGGCACTCATCCAACATCAGCAGGGGGGGGGGAGTGAGGGAGGAGAAAGGGACTTAGTTCCTGGATTGCACAATAGGGGATGGGTAAGGGAAGGAGAGTCTCTTTTCACCCCATCACATCTCATGACAGCAACAATATCACTTCCAAGCAAATGAATTACTGAAGAAATAGAAACAGTGATGCATTTTCACACTGTACCATGCAAAATATAAAAATTGCAGATGTAAATTTCTAAAACTGACATTCCAATCATTAAACTGAAAACAGAATTATTTTTTCTACCTGTCTAGCCATTTTTATGATGCTCTCCTGTCACGTGACCTCTCTCCTCCATGGCAACAGGGATGCTGCCAGACTGGAGGTGGGACTTCAGGACTATATCCCTGTAGGTCTCGTCTATGTACCTCTCTGTCTTTCTTATGTTTTCCAAGTCTGCTACTCTAGCCTCTAGAGAATGGACTCGTTCCCTGAGAGCAAAGAGCTCCTTATACCTAGTGCACACGTAAGACTTCTCACCAGCTGGGAGAAAATCATACATGTGACACTCAATGCAAAAGACTGGAAAGCCCCCATCTCGCTGCTGGACTGCTGTCTGCATCTTAGTTTTAAGTTTGTGTTTAGATCTTTAAGTTCTTTATTTACGAAGGGTTGCTATAGATATTTATACTAATAAAACTGTACCTAATACGTTTAATATACCTTGTTCACCTGAAGCTTAATTAATCTCAGGTCCTTAGTGTATGACTGATTTGGGTAACAAGCTTCACCTGAGAGCACCTCCTGTCTTTTAAGATGTGTAAGTACCTATAAAGCTACGATTATCCTAGAGGTGGGTGGGTGTTGGGGAGGGAGGGAGGGAAATAACACTTATTAAAAGAGGGCTGCTACACAGTACCCTGTCTTGTGCTGCTGAGGTAAGCTATATTCTGATTTGATTTAAATTATAGCTCTTTGCTGCTGCTAGGCTCTAACTTATTATGACATTTAAACTACAAGCTCTCTGCTGGGTTCTAAATTTAATGGTAAAGGGGAAGGAAGGATACCCCTATGAGGAGAGGCTTAAAAGGTTAGGGCTCTTCAACCTGGAAGAGACAGCTGAGGGGAAATATGATAGAGGTCTATAAATTGATGAGCAGAGTGGAACAGGTAAATGTATATCAATTGTTTACACCATCAAAAAGTAGAAAGACTAGGGGACTTGCAATGAAGCTACAGTGTAACCCACTTAAGATTTATAAGAGAAAATATTTTTTCACTCAACATGTAATCAAACTCTGGAATTTGTTACCAGAGTATGTATTAAAAGCTGTTAGTGTAGTTGGGTTTAAAAAAGATTTGGACAAATTCCTGGAGGAAAGGTCCATATACCATTATTAAAGAGGACCCAGGAAATCCATTGCTTGCCCCAGTACAAGCATTGTTGAACCTGTGTGTCTTTTTGGGAAATTGTTAGGTACTTGTGACCTGGACTGGTCACTGTTGGAAACAGGATACTGGGCTTGGACGGACATTGGTCTGACCGAATATGGCATCTCTTATGTTGTTATCTATCTCTGACATCGATCTTTCAGCTTTCTTCCATTTTTTTTCTGCTTCTCTGTCCATTCTGATTTTGCCCCTCCTCCTCCTCAATCAGTCCTCAGTCTCTCCCTTTTTTACTGCATCTACCTACAGTTTTCATTTCCCCAACCCTTCTTCCTATTCCCGATCTCACTCCCTCCTTCCCTACCTTCTCACTAACTCCCTCTTCTCTCCATGTCCCTTCTCTCTGTCAGCATTTTCCTTTTTCTCTTCCCTTCTCCCAGTTCCCTATCTAATATTCACCTTTTCTTCCCTTCTCCATCCTCCCAGTCCAGCATTTCTTCTTACCCCCTTCTCCGGGTGTCTAGTATCTTCATTCCCCAGATGTCCAGCATCTCTCCTCTCTCCCTCTATCTCCCTCCTATTCCCAGCATCTGCCCTCCATTCCATTCCATGTTCACTTTATCTGTCTTCCACCTCCCCTATCTCATGGTCAGCATCTTCTTTTTACTTTGTTACTCTCCCCCCCCCCACCCAGCCTACCTCTGCCACTGTTTCTCTTAATGTCTGCAGCAGCGGACTGTAGTGTAAACCAGGACTTGGCAAATTTTCTTGAAAACTAGGAGCCAGCCTGAAAATCTAGGCGCCAGCCTCCGAAACCTAGGTCACAGTGCACACCCCTGCCCCCCCCAAAAAAGTGTATCACAGATACTTTTTTAGCTGTAAGGCCCGATTCACTAAGACTCTTCTTAGTGGACTACTGCAAAGTGCCAACAGAAGGCAATGGCCTCACTTCTGCTCCTCCCTATCCCACCTCTCCCACTGACCCTATAACCTACACGTGTGTGTGTGTGTGTGTGTCTGCATGTGCTAAGAAGATGGGGTGCCTGCCTGTGTGTGTGTATAGTACGCCTTTTGCGCCTACAAATTGTGCCCTTTACTTCCCATCTCTTAATTATATCCAACCCCTTGCACTCTTCCCTCTCACCCTACTCCAACCCCTTTCCTGCTGTCCCTTTTCCACTTCCAGCTCTGTTTCCCTTCCCAGACTCCCTCTCCTTCTCCCTTCCCATTTGCACTCAGCCCCTGCCCCCCTCTCTCTTTCCTTTTGTTTTTTGCAGGCTAGGCTGCCCATGGGAGATGGGAAACCTGTGGACAGATCCTGCTGGTTCTGGCCACAATCGTGGCCATCAGTCAGGGGCGGCTCAAGTCAATCTGCTGCCTGAGGTGATAAATTAGCTGGCTTCCCCCCTCCCTGCAGCCAAAATGAAGGGACCTCCTTAGAGCTCTAGTCAGGGAACGGGGGGGGGGGGGGGCCCGCGCACTCATAATCCTGTTGAGGTGTTACCCCAAGAATAAAGAAAGCAACACATTCCCAGGCTATATAATTTAAACTTTGCAGTGATATTTAAATGTAGCAAAAATTGTAGCAATCTAAACATGTAGCCTGGAAATCTAATATAAAATGTATCAACTCCTGGCCTTAGTTTCCTCCCTCATTATTTCCAATCATCTTCATTTACTCTGTTTGACAGAAACATGGCTTAAAGAGGGAGATTTCCGGGGTAGCAGTTCTTTTTTTATAACTCACTGATGTCTTGTAAAGAAGTGACTATTTCTTCAAGTTATGAGGAATTTTTACTTTTTAGGATAAACTCATGACCTAAGCTTTATGCATTTCATTTTGCATTGTTCCCCCCCCCCCTCCTGCCACCTCACTGGATCCCAATGGGATTGCCTACTCCGTCTCCTTTTGGACTCCGTTATGTAATTTCCTAACCTTATAATACTTGGTGACTTCAATGCACATGCTCATAACCCCCAGACAGCTAGAGATAAAGAGTTGCTTTCTCTCTAGAGGGAACTGGTTGTGGTCCTAGCAGGTACTTGTCCTTACACATTTAGCTGGCCATATGCTTGACCTTATTTTTACTCCATCATCTTCACAGTTTAGGGAACTTCCTATCTCTACTCTAGCATTGCCATGGTCGGACCATGCTTTGATTAGGTTTCCTGTTTATTTGCATTGTCTTGCCTACTGGAGTCAGGTTGGAAAAGAAATCTTAGAAATCTAGATTTTGAAGTTTTGCTGCAGAATTGCTCCTTTCAAGCTGATTTCAATCATCTGTCATTAGAGGGATCAGGCAGCTTGTTAGGACAATTCTCTTACACATGCCTTCAATTCAGGAGCACTGCTGCAACCTAAATCTTGCATCCTAAGAAATCCAATCCTTGATATCATGAAGGATTAAGGTTGCTTAGATGACGACTTCCGGTGATGCGGTGAGAGCGAACAGACGCGTGCTGATCGCACTCCGACCACCCCCTGCCTAAACCGGCATATTAGAGCCGTATTTGAGCCCGGAATTTCTGGAGTGAACCTAATCCAGGTATCGGGCACTTTGTGGGAGCGACTGCAGTGAGTAGCGGGTCAAACGGCGATGGCTGCAGCACTCAGAGTGGGGAAGAAGGAGCGAGACCGCGGGCCGGCTCAGAACAAAATGGCGGACGGAGGGGGGGCGCCTAGCTCACCGGCCTCCCCGGCCAGGGTAGAAGAAATATCGGCGGCACTGGCGGAGGCTTTGGCGGCTCAGTTTACCACCCTCCGAGAAAAACTTGATATGGTGCAGAGTTCGGTGGATACCTTTGGGAGAAGGCTACAAGAGGCAGAGGAGCGCATGGGCCGTGCGGAGGATACCCTGGTCGAGCTGAACCAGACGGTGGCAGGCCTCAGATCCCGGTTGCTTTCTCAGGAGACTAAACTCGACGATCTTGAAAACCGCTCCCGACGAAACAATCTGAGAGTGATGGGTATCCCCGAAGCTGTGCTGGACAAAGACCTGCGCAAATATCTCGATGTGCTTTTTGAATTGCTGCTGGGGGAGGCTGCTGCAGGTGGGAAGATTCAGATCGAGAGGGTGCACCGAGTGGGCAGTAAAAATGTGCGTGACTTCCGCCCACGGCTGGCCTTAATCAAATTCCTCCAATTCCCACAAAAGGAAGCTATCCTGCGGGCTGCTAAAGCGCAAGGTACCATACAGGTGGATAATGTGCGGTTCCGGATAGCGCAGGACTATTCTGTTGCGCTGAGCCAGCAACGCCGTGCCTATGCACCGATCTGTCAAAAATTGATTGACTCTCAGATTAAATTTTCTGTTCAGTATCCGGCGCGTCTCCACGTGTTTCATGAGGGCCAGCGCAAAACCTTTGAGTCGGCTGAAGCAGCGGCCAGCTATGTGGAGAGCGTTATCCCAGGCGGCACATCTGGCTGAGCATTTCCAAGTGATTTGAGTGTCTTGGTTGTTGCTCTATTATTACCCACTGCATGAGAAAGACTGCCTGATTGTTGTGTCGGCAGAGTTTTGCTGAGGCCCCGAGGCCTTTCATTTTTATTATTGCTTGGCCCGATCGAGGGAGAGATCGGGACAAGCGGACCCCCGATCTCGGATCGGAGGTATTACCTGTCATGGGGACTTCCAGGCAGGCCCAGCTCCAATCGGGCGGGGCCTGCATTGAAATCCCTGGGGGGGGCACCCTGGGGATCTGGGGTTTGAGGCCTGAGGCCTACTGAGACCCTATGAGAAGTATCTTTGCAGGTTGGGGGGCAGTAGTTGCCTGGGGGTTGTTGGGCAGAGTCTGGGATCGCCTGGGAGTGGCCCGTGGGCGGACTGCTGGCTCCCCTTCCATCCAGGAGCAGGCCAAAGGCCGGTGAGGGGGCGCTAGGCATCTGGTTTATGGGGCCTGCTTTCCCCCCTGGCTAGGGGTGCTTCCTGGAGTACAGGGATGATGTCATTTAATTAGTTATTTGCTAATGTGTTATCTTAGTGCAGAGACAGCGCACCCCCTTCCGTCTCCCTTAACAGGTCTGTATGTGGGCCTGCGGTCCTCGAGCCCACCTAAATACCGCGACCATTAACGTGTGGGCTAAGACCGTTCTACATTTTGTTGCAAAATGTTTGTCTCTGTTCCTTTCCTCCCCCTTTCTCCTGCCGTTCATTACGACAGTTTTTGAACAGTTGTTGTATTAATGTAAGCATGCCTAACCCATATTGTGAGTATAATGACATGCTATGCTTTGCTGTATTGGTGGCTATGTATAGCATGATTCCTGGGTGGGGGGAGAGGAGGGCGGGGTTATATTGGGCTGGGTTATGGGCGGGTTAGAGGGAGGGTCCTGCCGCTGCTGGCGTGGCTATGGCTGCCATTGTTTAGTTTGAGGGGTTGTACCCGAGAGCCTCGCCACGTTAGGGGATGAGGCGCTACAACTTGAGACCTGAAGTGGAAAGGCATAGTGGGCGATGGACTGATGGGGGGGGGGGGTGGTGGAGCGTATCATCGGAGGTTTAGTAGAGGGAGGCGAGGTGGTATATGATGGGAACGAGTTTAAGATTCGGGGGGGAAAGGGCGGAGGGGGGGAGGGAGTGGGGAGGAGGAGGGGGGAGAGAGCAGGGGGGGCGGGGTGGGGGGGCAGGGGGGTGTCGCACTCTTTTTCAACTTCTAAGTGTGTTAAAGGCTACATGGTTGGGTGGGGGGAGGGGGTTCCAGGCTGGGAGAGCCCCGTCCCTAATGACTTGGGGAACCGGACACATGAGTCTTGACACTGCCCCGCCGCTTTGAAAGTTATCACGTGTAATGTGTGTGGTCTGGGGAACCCTATAAAGAGATATAAAATTTTACAAGCCTTGGCTAGACATAAGTGTGATATTGCATTTCTGCAAGAGACCCACCAGATGGCTGAGGAGCATAATAAGTTATGCCGAGATTGGGTGGGACAGGTTTGGGGGGCCCCCGCCCTAGGGAAGAAGGGGGGGGGGTGGCTATATTGATTCATAAAAGAGTACGCTGCTCCGTCGACGCTGAAATTCGGGATGCGGCGGGGCGATACTTGCTTTTGCAGAGCACACTGGAGGGGAGACCGGTAATCTTGGGAACGGTGTATGGACCGAATTCCCCTGACCCAGGTTTTTATGCCATGTTGGCCTCTAAAATGGAGCAGTTGCCTGAACTCCCGCTCATTCTGGGAGGTGATATCAATGGAGTCTTGGATATTGACCTGGATACCTCTAGGGGGGGGGGGGGGGAGCACGGGAACGGGAACCAGTAACGCGAATGTTAAATAGGTTTAAGAATAGGCTGGGATTAGTTGACACTTGGAGGGTGTTACACCCCCTAGAGAAGGACTTTACCCACCAGTCTAGAGCCCATGGCACTAGTTCCCGTAGATTACATCTTGCTCTCTAATGGGATTTTTGCGAGCGTGGGTGAGGTGCAGATTGGGCCCTTTGAAATTTCCGACCATGCACCGGTGTGGTTAGAACTTCGCTGGGGGGGGGGGGGGGAATCGAGCAGACGCGGATTTGGCGTTTCCCACCGGAGCTTTACAGGGACGCCCAGTTTCATAAATTTCTAGAGCAGCGCTGGAGAGAGTTTGAGGAGGATCATCGCTGCCACCAGGGGGACCCTGAACTGGTATGGGAGACGGCTAAAGTTGTGTTAAGAGGAGATATCATTGGGTTTGCAGCACGCAAACGACGGATGCTAATGGATAGAATTCTTAGATTAGAAAAGCGGGTATCTTGGTTGCGGAGGCGGCTTGCGGGTGCCCCGTCGGAGGGGCTCAAGAAGGAGCTGTGGGAGGCCAGAGTGGACCTCAATGAACTATTTATTTATTTTATTTATTTATTTAACAGCTCTTATATACCGCACTATTTTTATCAGCGCGGTTTACAAATAACAAAGAATACTCAGATCAGCGGAGACTGATTGGGTTTACATTAAAACAGGTAATAGAACTTGGGGAACATTACATCAACGGGCTAAGAAGTCTATTCTCTATTATCGTTATCGGTTGCAGTGTTATGGCGATAAACCCAGACGGCTGTTAGCTCGATGTCTGAAGGGAGCGCGGGGCTCGCGCACTGTGGCAGCCTTGCGGGACGAGCAGGGGGTACTGCAGAGAAATACTAAAAACATTGTCCGGGTCTTTCGGAGTTTCTTTCAAAATCTTTATACCGCAGAGGGTGGTTCCCCCTCGGCAATAACGGCTTATCTCCGGAAGTTAAACCTGCCCTCGCTCACAGAGGAGCAGAGTAGTCAGTTGGGGCGCCCTATCTCCCTAGAGGAGGTAAGATCGGTTGTCGCCAAGGCTAGCTGCTTTAAATCACCGGGGCCGGACGGTTTGGGAGCCGAGTTTTATAAACTGCTTAATGACTATGTTGGCCCAATCTTGGTGGAGGCATTTGCACGGCGGGTCGAGCAGGGAGGCTTTAAGTGGGGCAAGAACCACGTGCATATCACTCTCATTCCCAAGCCGGGCAAAGATCCGGCGTTGCCTACATCCTACCGTCCTATATCTCTATTGAATTTCGACATTAAAATCTTTGCCAAGATTTTGGCAGATAGATTAGCAGAACATCTCAACTACCTGATCCATGACTCCCAGGTAGGGTTTGTAAAAGGTCAATATATAGTTCGGAATATGCGCAAAATAGTGACGTCTTTGGAATGGGTACATGACCAGCAACTGCCCTCCATACTAGTGAGCTTTGATGCAGAAAAAGCTTTTGACAGGGTCAATTGGACTTATCTCAAAGAATTGTTGCCTTGGTATGGTTTAGGGGCCCCATTTTGTGCCATGATTGATTGCTTATACGATTCCCCGACCGCGGGGATACTCTGCAACGGGATGCTATCAGAGGCCTTTTCACTGGAGAGAGGCGCACGGCAGGGCTGCCCCCTGTCCCCCCTACTGTTCGTGTTATCCTTAGATCCGTTGATCAGAGCAATGGAGATGTCGCCGGCGATCCAGGGGGTGTAAATAGGCTCTCAGACTTTCAAAGTGTCTGCCTTTGCTGATGACATCTTGGCACATCTTTTGTCCCCCGTGGACTCCCTGCCCTGCCTGCTTCAGGAATTTCGAGATTTCGGCCTCTTTTCGGGTTTGCGGATTAATGGGGACAAGTCAGAGGCTCTCGATGTGTTGGGGACTCTGAGGCGGGGGTGGGTAGGTGGGTTTCCTCTTAAGTGGGCAGGCTCGCAATTCACTTATCTAGGAATCCGGCTGACCTGTCAACCGCGTGAACTGTACCGGTGTAATTTTGAAGAGATGTTAGCCCGTACGCGGTCTCAGTTGCAAGCTTGGGGGCCGCTGCCGCTCTCGTTATCGGGGCGGGTGGCGGCGATTAAGATGGTGATACTGCCCCGGCTGTTATACTGGCTGCAAACTCTGCCAGTGTGGGTGCTTCGGGGTGACTTGCGGCGCCTGGAAATCACCATTCGGACCTTTTTGTGGCGAGGAGCTCGAGCCCGTATTCCTTTGATCCGATTGATGGGGAAGTGGCGGGACGGAGGGATGGGACTTCCAGATTTAGGTGCATATGCCTTGGCCTGTCAGGCTCGCCACCTGGGAGACTGGTTGGGTGGGACGGCGGTGTATACTCCCACGACCCTCGAGGAGGAATATGTAGCACCTTTCTCTCTGTTAGGGGCCCTGCATACGGAACCACGTTTTCTCCCGACCCGTCTCGCACTGGGCGTTTTGTTTGGCTCGGCCCAGCGGACGTGGCGATACTTCAATGTTCGCTGGGGGACGGCCTGGACGGTGTCCAGCTGATTGCCGCTGCAGGGTAATGTCCACTTTACCCCGGGATCGAGCTCGCGCGGCTTCCGAGACTGGTGGAGTAAGGGTATTCGAAAGGTTGGGCATTTGGTGGATTCTGAGGGGAGGTGTAAATCCTTCCAATCTCTTTGTCAAGAATATGATCTGACCTTAAAGTATACCTTTGCATACCTTCATGTTTCTCACTATATCTCCTCCTTGCCTAGGGAGGCCCTGGCGTCGGAGCGCTTGGCACAACTGCTGGGGTTTTTTGCCTTGGGAGAAGAAGCGCCTCAGTCTATTGTGGGATATAGAGCTTGATTGAAAGATCTCCGAACCCCAGTGGATTACCGAGGAGTGGAAGCGGCGTGGAGCGCGGAGATGGGAAGGGAGGTTCATCCTAATACTGTTCTTACTGCCCTACGGCGGATTGCAGACATGGTGGAAGGGGCTAGGTGGCGGGAGATACAATTCAAATGCCTTACTCGGGCCTATTTCTCGCCTAGACGAGCTTTGCGTAGCCATCTGACAGTTGATGGTCGGTGTCCGCGCTGCCAGGCTCCTTTGGCTAACTTGTGGCATATGTGGTGGGCCTGTCCGCATATCCATTCCTACTGGGCTAGAATTGCTAGATATGTCAGTGGGTTGTTGCAGCTGCGCTTGCGGTGGACTGGGGCTTTTGTGGTTTTGGATAGGATTGACCCCCCTTGTCCGCCCCGGCGAACGGACCGCTTGTTAATGCGTAAGGCTTGTCTGGTGGGTAAGGGTCCTATTTTGCATATGTGGCGTGAGCAGCGCTCTCCTACGTTCGGGGAGTGGCGTAATAGCTTTCACCAGTTCATGCTTATGGAGCGCTGGCGAGCGCGAGGCAGTGTCAAGCGCTGGACCACCTTTCTGTTGGTGTGGACCCCTTATATAGACACACTGGGGGCCCGTTGTCGGAATGAGATCCTGTGTATTGGTAGGTAGGGTAGGGGAGGAGGGGGGGCGGATAGCCGCTGGCGGGGTAGTGTGGGAAGGTGAGGTAGGGAGAGGTGGAATGTACCTGGGAATGGGTGCGACCGGGTGAGGAGGGTGGGAAGGGAGGGGGGTGGAGGGAGGTTTGGGCTGGGGATAAAAAGGTGAAAACTGTACTCATCCCTTGTCAGTGTTTTCCGGATGGGGATGAGAACCCACCCCTCCGGAGACTGGTTGTATTTGCCTTGTTATTTTTGTTGGTGATGATTAAATAAAGTTTATAAAAATAAAAGATTGCTTAGATGACAATTTTATCATGTAGAAAGATTGTGGAGGAAGAAGTCTGGAGTCTGCAGGACTACTGAGAAAAGCTGGGAAGGATTCTGCAATTGTAAGTATTTACCTGCTGATAATTTCTCAGACTCTTGGATTAAAGGGAACTCTTTGGGTTTAAACTGATAAAATCTCTATTTATTTTAAAGCTCTGTTTTTTAAAGTTCCACATTATGACTATTTATTTTAAAGTTCTCTGTTTTTTAAAGTCAGGCACTGTTTTAGCAAGCTAACTTTTTACTTAAATCAAACTCCAAGACTCAGGGCACTGTTTTAGCAAGCTAGCTTCTGTTAGCTGTTTCTTTCCCTCCCACCCACCCCAGGCATAATCTTAGATTTATAGGCTCTTTCAGCTCTTATAGGGACAGAGGTAGTCAAATTCAGTTTTAGGTGTAGCTGGTTATCCTCATCAGGCATAGTTTAATTAATTAAGGCCCTGAAATTAAACCTGATATGAACAAAGTCCCTTAAACCTATTAGGTATACTTGTGTTTGTACAACTATCCCTAGCAACTTTAAACAAGCAAACAACATAAATATCTTAACACAACCTTAAAACTAAGGTGCAGACAGCAGTCCAGCAGTGAGATGGGTGCTATCCAGTCTTTTCCACTGAGTGTCTCATGTACAATTTTCTCCCAGTTGGTGAGGACTCTTACTTGTTCACAAGGTGCAAAGAACTCTCTGTTTTTAGGGAATGAGTCTGATCTCTGGATGCTAGAGTAGTAGACGTGGAGGAGCTAAGGAAGACAGAGAGGTATATAGGCAAGATCTACTGGGATATAGTACTGCAGTTCCACCTCCAGTCTTGCAACTTCTCTGTTGCCATGGAGGAGAGTATCACCTTAGTGTGGCAGGAAAGTAATCCTATAGCTAGGACCTGTCCTCCAGGTGATGTAAAACCCTCTCGCACTGAGGTTTCTCAAGGAACATGTGCCCATAAGGGAAGGATTAGGACAGCCGTTATAGTTGATGATTCGATCATTAGGCTTGTAGATAGCTGGGGGGTTAGTGGACATGAGGATTGCCTGATAACATGTCTGTCTGGTGCAAAGGTAGCAGATCTCACGCGCCATTTATACAAGGTTTTAGATAGTGCTGGGGAGGAGTCTGCTGTCTTGGTACATGTTGGTATTAATGATATAGCAAAGTGTGGGGAGGTTGGTTCTGGAGGCCAAATTTAGGCTTTTAGGTAGGAACTTGAAATTCAGAACTTCTAGGATAATATTCTCTGAAATGCTTCCTGTTCCATGGCAGGCAGAGCTCCAGAGTCTCAGTTGTGGATGAGACGATGGTGCAAGGAAGGTGGTTTTAGATTTATTAGGAACTGGACAACATTCTGGGGAAGGAAGGGGCTTTTCTGAAAGGATGGGCTCCACGTTAACTGGTATAGAACCAGGCTGCTGGCATTAACCTTTAAAAGGAGAGAAAGCAGCTTTTAAACTAGATAATAGGGGAAAGCCAACAATAACCCAAGAGCGCATGGTTTGTAAGGATGTATCCATGAAGAATACTAGCAAAAGAGAGAAGTTGGAGCATCCCAATAGAGAGGTTCCAACAAAGATAAAAGTAATCCAGATGCCCTTAAGTACAGAGATGAAAGATTCTAAATTACCTCTATCAAACAATATTTATTTATTGAACAGGTTTTTATACCATGATATTCTTAAGTCAAAGCAGTTTACATTACAACTAACATTTCTTAAAGTGAAACAAGGAACAAGTTAAATAGGGGGAAGGGGTGGCATGCAGGTTAATAACAATGAGAATTATAAATATAACATGAGAACTATATACAGTTAGCTGTGAAGCAGCTTATGGAAGTAACATGAGAACTATATACAATGTTGCTGTGGAATTAAATATGGATGAGATGATTGTCAATGTTTCATGGTTTGCTAAGTAATGCTACCGAAGTGCTCAGTGAATAAGAATGTTTTTAGTTTTTTTCAAAGTCTTTGCTGTCCATGGTGGTTCTGATGTCTTCCAGGAGGGAGTTCCATAGGCTGGGTGCAGCAGCAAGAGAGAATGCTCTTTTGGATGTAGTTTGCCTGGCTTAGAGTATTGGATGGACATGTCTATCGAGTTCCTGGTGGCATTATTTCTAGGACGATTGTTTGAATCTTTGGTTATTAGGCACTGTAGAACATCTGCTGTGGAGTTTTGCATGATGTTGAAGATGGTAAGCAAGGTTTTGAATTTGGGACGTGAGTGGATTGGAAGCCAGTGCAGTTGCTAAGAATGGGGGTGATGTGGTCTTTTTTGAGTGAACCAGTGATGATGCAGGTTGCCATGTTCTGTACTAGTTAGAGTGGATGAATTGTTTGTTTTGGTTACAATGGCCTGGCATACAGTCCAGACGTCTTGGTGGCTTAGTAGTGGCTTAAGTTTCCTGATGGTCTGTAGTTTGAAGTACGTGTTTTTGGTTGTTTTGTTTATATGTCAATGCAGCTCAAGTTCAGATCGAGTGTGACACCTAGGTATTTGACTTTGTTTAATATGAATAAAGATATGAAGATTAATATGAATAAAATACAACTTCTAAAATGCCTGCATGCAAATTCTAAAAAATAAGATGGGAGAAGTATATAGTATTAAATGAAAGGTTATGTATTTATTTATTTAACCTTTTTTTTTTATACCACCTTATCCTGAAATCAAAGTGGTTTACATTGCACTTCAAACTCGAACGGGATACAGTGAACTAAGCTAAAGGATGGCATGCAGGGTACTTAACAGGGTAGTAACCTATTTACAAATTGCTTAACTTATTTACATTTGTTTTTATCTATTTACAGCTGAACAGGGTTATCAGGGACTGTTCTAAAGATTCTTTGGTTGGGACCGGTGTGGTTGTTGGACTACGTGATGTTTCCATAATGTTCCATGTTAACAGAAAGGTCTTCAGTTTTTTCCTGAAGCCCTTATGTCTTCATTGGCACGTATTTCTTCAGGGAGGGTATTCCATAGTTGTGGTACGGCTAGCAAGAGTGCTCTTTTGGAGGTTGATTGTTTGCTTTTCTGGTAGTCTGTTGGCACATTGATCATGTGTCTGTTATTGCTCCATCTAGGGCGGGTGCTGACTTCTCTTGTGAATAAGGTTTCTAGGATGTCTGTTGAGGAGTGGTGGATGATTTTGAAGATATTTAATATTGTTTTGAACTTGGCGCGGGCTTGAATTGGGAGTCAGTGCAGTTGGTGTAATGTTTTTGTCCAGAGTGATACCTAGGTAGCACATTTCGTCTTTACAGGTATGGCTTGGCTCAACAGTTGGATTTGTTGTGGTGGGTTGAAAGTGGTACTTCTGCTGATGTAGAGTGCTTCTGTTTTGGTATAGTTTAAAGTGAGGTTGTTGCTGCTGAGCCAGGTGGCTACATCTTCCAGGCTTTGGGTGATAGCTGTGAGGTCTGGTGCTTCCAAGTTGATTGGAGTGTATACCATAAGGTCATCAGCATATAGGTGGAACAGAATTTTATGTTTCCTGATGATATCGCAGACAGGGTGTATGTATAGATTGAATAGTATTGCTGAGAGTGCAGAGCCTTGTGGAATGCCTTGTGGTATAGTGAAGGGTTCTGAGTAGTTAGCCCCACATTTAACTTGTTGTAGCCTATCCTCTAGGTATGAGGTGAACCATTTTAGTGTGTTATTGCAGATGCCAATATCCTGGAAGCATTGGATCATGATGGGGTGAGAAACTGAATCAAAGGCGGATGAGATGTCCATGAAAATGAGGAGGAATCTGTTCTTGGATTTGTCAATTCCCTTCAGGATGTTATTGAAGAGTGGTGTTAGAAGCATTTTCACATTATGACGCTGCTTGAAACCATGCTGTTGTGGGTCTAGTGGTGCATTGTGGTTTGGGGCTGCATCTGAATAGCCTTCTCTATGGCTGGAGATTGGGCAGTATGTTGCAGGGTCCTTCTTGCAGAATGAAGTGTTTTTCAAAATTGGTCATATGGATGCTTGTTTAAGGAAGGCTGGCTTGTGTCCTTGCAGTAAGGATGATTTGACTATCTTCTGTATATATGGACTGAATTGCTCCTTAGTGGTTTTGTCCACTGCACAGGGCATGGGTCATTTGGAGACGTGGTTGTGTTGAGCAAGATGATTATTTGTTCTATTTGTTTATGAGATGATATGGTGAATTCTCCCCAGGGTTGTGTGGAGGATTGGTCTTTCGTGTTGCTACTTTTTCAGGGGTATTGCCAGTGGGTACTTATTGAGTTCATTGTGTTTTTTGATTAAGTAGTTTGCCATATCCTGGGAGTGGACTTCAAGGTTCTCCTGATGTAACATAGTAACATAGCAAATGATGGCAGATAAAGACCAGTATGGTCCATCTAATCTGCCCAGTAAGATGGCAAGAGTAGGTGCACCTGCCGCTCTATGCAGGCTACCCCTCTCCATGTCTTTGTTTAGGGGTGAACCCACCACTCCATGTAGGACACCCCTATTTGTTGAGAAATTAGATGGTTCAGTTTATTTTGATTTTATCCTGTTGCTGTAAAGGGATCCACTGTGTCTGTCCCATGCCATTTTGAATTCCGTCACCATGTTTGCCCCACCACTTCCATCGTATTATGTGTATTGTCTCTGGTGAGTGCTCGCACGATGTTGAAAAGTTCTCTTGGCTTGTTCACCGATCGCATGATGTTTGTGTGGTGTTGTTGCTTACAATTGTTGATCAGGGTGTTGTAGTCCTTCTGTTTAGCTGTGTATAATTGCAGCATATCTGTGTCTTTGCTTCTTCTCCATTTTCTTTCTGGTTTTCTTAATTCTCTCTTTGCCTCTCTATCACATTGGAGTACCAAGGGGTGGATAGTTTGTTGCGTGCGTGTGGACATTTCCTGCAGGGTGCTGCTGCTGCAGTAGTTAGTGTGTTGGTCTAATACTCGATGATCTTCTTGAGGTCTTCTGTATTTTGGTGTAGGTTGGGGATTACTTCTTTCAAAAAGGCTTCTCTATCAAAGGACTTAAATCTTCTTTTGGTTTTGGGTTTTTCCTGCAGTTGTATTGGTTGATTAATCTGTATTGTGAGGGTTATTAAGTGATGGTCTGACAATGGTGTTGGTACGATTGCGGGATGGAAGATTGTGCTGGGTGCTTGTAGTAATCTAGGAATGAATATAAGGTCTGGGGCTGTTCCATGCCTATGAGTGGGTCCTTTGATCAGTTGATGATAATGTAGTGCTTCCATTGCTTTAAGGAAGGTTTTGGCATCTTTGTCTGGTGCTGCTCTGAGGTTGAAGTCACCTAAGATGATGAGTGACTTGTGTGTTGTATCATATGCGTATATTGCTTCGAGTATCTTTGTTAGGTCATCAAATTTGGCATTTGGTGGCGTAAATGCAAGGCATATAGCTATGTGTTTGTTGGAGATGTAGATTATGCTGGATTCTTCTGTGCTGTTAAGGAGGTTTTGGATTTGTAGTGGCTCCTGGCCAGTATCAGTACTCCACCTCTTCTGCCTGCTCTGGGGACAGATGAAGGCGGTGTACGCAGGTGGGGTGATTTGGTTTAAAATGACCTGATCAGTATCACTGAGCCATGTCTCTGTTATGCAGAGTATGTCTGGCCTTTGTGTGTAAGTAATCTGAGATGGTGTTAGCCTTGTTTCTGACTAACCTCATGTTGATAAGCATGCAAGTGATGTTTGCACCTACATGTGGTTGTATTGTGCAGTATAGGTAGGAATTATATTGATCGTGACGTCTGTTTTGTGTGTGTGTGTTTTGCGTGTTGTATGTTTGATTTGGTTGTGCCATGGGGTAAGATATTGTATGTGCCAGGGGTGTGCATAGATAAGTGTATATGTTCTGGTGTGAAACACTATTGCCTGTTGTGTGAGGAGTTGCAGTATTAGGAGGGATATGAGGAGCATTGTGCCATGCTGTAACATGGTATTGGCCTAGTATCCTGACCTGGTGTGCTAGATAGATAGATAGGTTAGATATAATTGGCATCTCAGAGATCTGGTGGAAGGAGGGCAACCAATGGGACACTGTGATACCCGAGTACAAACTATATTGCAGTGATAGGGTAGATCAAATTGGTGGAGGGGTTGCGCTCTATGTTAGAGAGGGCATTGAGTCGCATATAATTAAAGCTTTGTATGAAACAAAATACACTGTAGAATCTGTATGGATAGAAATTCCATGTAAAAAGAGGAAAGCAGTGGGGGTGTACTATCGACTGCCTGGCCAGAATGAACATGGATGATGGATGATGAAGTGCTAAAAGAAATCAGGGAAACTAACAAAAGTTACAACATAGTAATAATGGGTGATTTGAATTACCCCAGTATCGACTGAGTCAATGTCACAGCAGGATATGCTAGGGAGATAAGTTTCTAGATGAAATAAATGACTGCTTCTTGAAGCAGCTGATTCATGAACCGACAAGAAGGGAAGCTATTTTGGATCTAGTCCATAGTGGAACACAGGATCTGGTGAAAGAGATAAGAGTGTTGGGGCCACTTGGCAATAATGATCATAGCACGATTGCGTTTGATTTAATACATATAGAGAGGAAGGCAAAGAAATCCACAGTACAACCTTTTAACTTTCAAAAGGGAGACTATAGTGAACTGAGGAAAGTAGTTAAGAAAAAACTAAAAGGAGCAACTACAAAGGTTAAGAGTTTACATCATGACTGGCATTATTTAAAAAGACTACCTTGGAAGCCCAAACCAGATGTATTCCATGCTTTAAGAAAGGTGGAAGAAAGGCCAAACAACAGCCAGCATATTAAGGTGAGAGGCTGTTATTGCCAAGAAATAATTTTTCTGAAAATGGAAAAAGCAGCCAAATGACGAAAACAGGAAACATAAGCACTGGTGAGAATTTCCCAAAAACTTGCTGTGGAAGCAAAAATGCATAATAAAACCTTTCAAGTACATTCATAGCAAAATTCCTGGGACAGAGTCAGTTTGACCATTAGATGATAGAAGGGTTAAAGTGGCGCTAAGGGAGGACAAAGCCATAGTAGAGAGACTAAATGAATTCTTTGCTTCAGTCTTTACTGAAGAAGATGTAAGAAAGTTACCCATGCCTGAAATGGTATTTAAAGGTGATGTATCGGAAGAATTGAAAGAAATATTGATAAACTTGGAAAATGTATTACAACTATTTGATAAACTGAAGAGTAGCAAATCACCTGGACCGGATGGTATACATCTGAAGGTTTTGAAAGAACTAAAATATGAGATTGTAGATCAACTATTAGTAATCTGTGAACTATCATTAAAATCATCTGTAGTACCGGAAGATTGGAGAATGGCCAATGTAATGCCAATTTTTAAAAAGAATTCCAGGGGTGATCTGGGAAACTACAGACCAGTGAGCCTGATGTTAGTACTGGGCAAAATGGTAAAAACCATTATAAATGTGGCCCCCTCTCTGTGGAAGCCAGGGTTTTATGGCGGATACAGACTCCTACAGATGTTACAGTTATAGTCAATGGGTCAAGGGATACTTCAGAGTCTGAAGTCTTCACAGGAGGCGGCTCACAGAAATTCACTAACCTCGTCCTTTCCTCCCAATTAATAGAAGGATTAATAGGACGGAAATTTTAAATTCTAATTTGAAAATAATTGTATACCCTGACCAAGGTGATGTTACAATTTTAGCCTGATAAATATACACAATAAATATGATGGAATACCTTTCTCAGTATAATTAGAATAACATTTATTTTAAATACCGATAATAAAAAAAAAATCATCAATGTCTGTATCTGTGGACAATATGAAATTCCCAAAATGGTTCTTACTCCACACTCCTTATTTTTCTCATCTACAATCTTAACAATAAAATTCTTCCCACAAGAATCTTTTGAGTTACAACTTCACCAGGTTACATCTCGGGTTTCATGTACCTCATCCTTCTTTGCTTTCTATATCTTTTTATCAGAGATTTTTCTCCAAGCTTATTTCTTGTTGTAGGAATTATCCTTTTAACAGGAAAATTTCCTTCACATCAGATGAAATTCAAACAAATGTATACTTAAGAAACGTTTGTATTCAGTTCAGTGAATGTGCACATATTGTGGTGGAGAAGCAGGCTCAGAAAGCAGTGAGAGAAAGAAAAAACAGACTTTTTTTCCTTTCCACAAAGAAACTGCAGGCAAAGGAAGGGTTAACTCTCAAACTAAGGACAGAGATTCCCTGCAGAGAAGTGCAGACCTAAGAACACCCCCTGTTCCCATGGAGATAGAGAGAGGAGAAGGGAGTGGTTTGGAGGCGGAGTCAAGACCCATAGGACAGCCCCAAACATTTAGGCAGGGAAGTTGCACACACAAACAGGTTGAGATTCAGATTGGGACGGGGGTTGAGACTCACGAACAGACACGAGGGAACAAGCAAGGAAGCAGAAGAGAGAAACAGTCTCGGGCAGAGAAACAGAATTGGAAGGAAACACGGAAGCCACTTGCACAGAAGCAATTGAGAAGTAGGAGCAGAGAGCTGACAAGGCCAGGGGAGAGCTCAGGGGAGGAGTCCTCGGAGGAGGAAATATTCTCCCGAAGTTCTTGGCTTAACTCTTCTCCTAGTAAGGAGTCTACAGGGAGGAAAACACTACAAGCAAGGTGAGCCCTTTACAACTCTTAAAAGAGCTACTAAACAAAGAGGGTTTTTCCTGCCCTTCCCCCACAAGCTCACGTAATGCTAAGAGTACCTGGGAGAAGCTCTTGAAGGCTGTAGAAGACAGAAAGGCTTCTCAGGAGGATACCAGAGAAAGCAGTTACCAGAGAGAGCCTAGTGTGGAGGAGATGAACTTGGGGGACAGTGTGGATTCATGCAGTGTTTCAGACATGGAGATAGACTGTGCAATTTGTGCTAAAGAGGAGTAAAGGAACCAAATAGCATTTGAAGAGCTGAAGGAATCTCAGCTGCTCCTAATCAGTGAATGTATCTGCGTTACCTTGTGCTGGAGTAAAAGAACTGAATGAAGTTTATTACCTGGAAGAAACCAGAAGTTCTTTTACAAGGACATTTTAAAAAGCCCATTTCTTTTAGCTGTGCTTTTAGAAGTAGCTGGCCTGATTAAAGCTGCTTGGAAGGAAAGCTAGGCAGAAGCTAAAAGCTTGTAATATAAATTGAAGAAAATTCTATTGCTGTAAAAAAGTATCTGGGTGGACCAGGAAGCCTTGTTAGACCTGCTGTGAAAGTAACAGGGGTTTATAGCGCCTCATGGAGACCAGGAACAGAATACCGATGTAAATAGAGTTTTATGTGAAAGAAAGATTTAAAGCGGTACCAAGCCAAGGACTGTACAATAGGCTTGTGTTGTATTCTATGGAGAAATATCCTGAACTTTAATTTTGTATGCTTCAATCAATTTTTGCCAAAGAATTGAATCCGGTTAGGAACTCCTTATTTCTAAAATAAAGAAATATTCCTGTGACCTTTGGCACTTGGCTCCAATCCTTTCGGGGACGCAACTACACGCTATTGGGCTGATTCAAACAAAGGACGATCGGGCGCTCCCCATACCACTAGGCAACCGCCTGGCCACACGGGGGGTGGCCGACAATATGACTTACGAATGTCTCTTATTCAGTGCTCCTGTGATGGGGCCTGTAGGTTTTCCATGTTCTCCACAACTCAGGATCTCCAGTGTTTTCTTCAGGATCTTCAGCATTTCAGATGGTAGTGCGCAGTTGCAATTCTTCTGTCTGGATAACTGATGAGCCTACTACCTAACTTTAAAAATCAATAAGGCAAAACCCTGAATAATATAGGGGCTCACAGTCTAACAGAATAAGGCTTTATGGACTGTGATATTTATTTATTTATTTACGTTTCTTATATACCGCACTATTTGCGATCAGCGCGGTTTACATAGAACAAACAAAATCCGACAATAAACAAATGTCTGGTCATTACATTGAACAGGAAATGTTGGAAAACTTGGAGAACAGGGTAAACTATATACATATGCAGATGATTTGCACAGGGTAAACTATATACATATGCAGATGAATTGAACAGGGTAAACTATATACAAATGCAGGTGAGATGAGAACAGGTATTGTTGGGTGTTGTACATTCCTGAGGGCGCACTATTCTAGAGATATTGTCCCTGTCTAAAAAACAAAGGTTAATTAAATGACCCTATCTAAATCCTAATAGCTTAAACACACTCCCACATCAAATACCTTTTCAAACAAATACTAAATTCTCTCAGGAATGCCCCTCACTTTTCTCAGAATAATACAAAAAGCCAGATTTGTAAAGGAATCTCAGCTTTTAAATTCAGAGCTTCGGTGACATCTAACACAGCCTATCAGTTTCCTACATTCTATTCCACTAAAGTTCAGACCTCTGACAGGATTTTTCATCCTACTTGTACTGTCCTCAAACAGTGAATCTGTTTTCCCTGAACGATATACAAACTTCCTTAGATTCTTATTTTTTCTAAATAATTCCTCACAAGTTACAGTGATGTCCTTTAACTTCCTTTGTAAAACACTTCAAAAACAGACTATGTCAGCCATTTTCCAATTTAGACACCGTTTTAAAGGTTTGCAGGAGTATTATATAAGGATATCACTTCTGCTTATCTCAATTAGGAATCAGTATCTTCTAAATCCCACAAGAATTTCTATCATTAGCTATAGATTCCTTCTAACAGTATTCAGGAATCTCAGATTCTCAAACCCTGAATCCAAAACAATTTTCTAACCTGTGCCAGAACTGAGTACCAGATTTTCTTCTCTCTATTAAATCAGGGAAAATTAAAGTTCTTTTTTAGCAGAAACTCAGTCTAAACCAATTTTACACTAACTATTCTTCACCAAAACTTCCTATACAAACCCAGTCTCTTACACACAACAATGCCAGGGCACTTCCTCCTTAATTCAGTCCTGCTCCGGCCCAAAGAACCTCCAAGGCCCCCCCTTCTATTTAAACATGGGCCCTCTGTGGTCCCAGATGCCTCCAGACCCCCCTTCCTTTGATTTGGACCTTCCACAGCCCTTCCTCTGCCTCCAGACCCCCTCTGTTTCCTTCCTGAATCGGGGACAGGAATGGCAAAGGTAAAGCCGTGACCCTCCCCGATGCCCCAGACTCCCCCAGCAAGCAATCAGAGCAGCTACATAAAGCTGCAGCTACACCGATTACCCACCGGCACACTTTCCCACTCAATTTGGGGTCAGCCGTGCACACGGGCTGCCCCAGCACCTGCTGCCCACCCTCCTCTGCCCTTGACAAGACCCTGCAGCCCCGATTCAATTTTTATTAATTTAAAAACCTCTCTGCTGCCTGCAATTGGGTTGGAAAGCAACCCAAACAAAAAAAAAAAACCCTTGCAGCCATTCCTCTGCCCTGGAGGAACCCGAGGCACCCTGGAGCCCCAGAGAGCACCCAGGGGATCCTCAGAGCCTCCCAGGACAGGTAAAAAAAATTCATTTTTTTTCACTCTGGTTACATAAAGAATAAAATTACGAACATGTAGATAGTCATGGTTTAATGGGAGAAAGCCAACATGGATTTAGCCAAGGAAACAACCTCATCCTTGTTTCCGCCGTGCCATCTCCTCTCTGCCTCACACTCTTCTTCTCCTTCTATCATCTGGTGATATTAATCCCAACCATGGCCCTCCTTCACTTTTCTCTCACTCCCATATTAGTTTCTTTTTCTATCACCCCAATCTCATTCATACACTTCTCCTTTCCCTCTCCTCTCTCCCCTTCTCATGGAATGTTCATTCCATTTCTAATAAACTTCCCTTTACCCATGATCTGTTTATCTCTTCCGCTTTCCAATTTCTAGCTCTTACTGAGACCTGGCTCCTCTCTGATGAAACTGCTTCAGCTCCTGCCTCTGTCACAGTGGCTACCAATTCTCCCACACTCCTCGTGTCACTGGCCTCGGTGGTGGTGTTGGGTTTCTGGCTTTCTCTTTCTTGCCAATTTCAACCCCTCCTTCTACTTCTGTCTCACTCCTTTTCCTCAGGGTAGTTTCTCCAAATGGGTTAGCTTTGTACATACTATGGCAGTCATGAACCTCACTTCTAAGCTAGGGTATGTGGAGTATGATCTTAGTCTCTCAAATTTACTGCTAATGCTCGGCGTAGTACTTCCATCGTGTCAAAGAGTGCCTCCTGCTGGAGTTCGTAAGATGTAACATGTATGGGTAGTTTGTCAAGATGTGCTTGGAAGTTCTTCTTTGTCAAACCTGTGGCTCCCAGTACAATGAGAAATATTTCCGTATTTTTCTGCCACATTTTCTTCGTCTCTGACTGCATTTCTTGGTACTTCAGGATCTTCTGCCTCTCCACTTGATTCAAAGAATAATCACTCGGTACCGACACTGTCTGTTGCAAGCCTGCCTTACAGGGAAGGGCTAATTAAATTAAAGCTGCTCTACCACTGACCTGAATCAGTCTGCTTATCAGAACTTCAAGAGACTACTTTAAATGATGCTTTTAATAGATCCTTGGAGACAGGAGAAATTCTACAGGCCTGGAGAAGGGCTGATGTGGTACCTCTCCACAAAAGTGGTAATAGGGAAAAGTGACAAACTACAGGCCAGTAAGCCTTACTTCGGTGGTAGGAAAAGTAATGGAGGCACTCCTGAAAGAGCAAATAGTGGACTTCCTCGAAACAAACAGGTTGCATGATCAGAGGCAACAGGGTTTTACCAAAGGACGATCTTGCCAAACAAATCTGAGTTCTTTGACTGGGTGACCAGAGAACTAGATCAAGAGCATGTAATGGATGTGGTCTACCTAGATTTCAGCAAAGCCTTTGATACTGTTCCTCATAGGAGGCTTATCAAAATCAACAACTTGGGGATGGATACCAGGATGGTGAACTGGATCAGAAATTAGTTGACTGACAGACGACAGAAGGTGACAGTAAATGGAACTTACTTGGATGAAAGCAAGGTGATTAGCGGTGTGTCCCAGGGTTCGGTCTTGGGACCAGTACTGTTCAATATATTTGTGAGTGATATTGCCGAAGGGCTGAATGGAAAAGTCTGTCTTTTTGCAGATGACACCAAAATTTGCAAGAGAGTGGACTCCCCCCTCAGGGAGTGGAGAACATGAGGAAAGATCTACAAAAGCTGGAAGAATGGTCTAATGCGTGGCAGTTAAAATTTAATATGAAGAAATGCAAGAAGGCGAGAGATTGGTGTACATGGACCAGGAGAAAGACCTTGGAGTGATTGTTTCTGATGATCTCAAGGTGGCGAAACAGTGTGACAAGGTGGTGGCAAAAGCCAGAAGGATGCTGGGTTGCATACAGAGAGGAATTACCAGCAGAAAGGAAGAGGTACTAATGCCACTGTGCAAGTCGCTAGTGAGGCCTCACTTGGAATATAGTTTTGGAGACTGTATCTCACAAAAGATATAAAAAGGCTGGAAGCAGTTCAGAGGAAAACAACCAAAATGATTTGGAGCCTGTGTCAGAAGCAGGGCCGGCCCGTCCATTGAGCAAGAATGTTTTTTGCACAGGGCCCCGCGTTTCAGGGGGCCCCGCGCAAAGAACATTCTGCTTTTTTTTTAAAATTAAATTTAAAAAAAAACCCTGTCTCTGGCTGCTGCCGCGTCCGTCGCAGCAGCGGCAGAATGGCGTGTCCCGCGGGGCCCCTTCTCCTCGTCGAGCCCTCTGCAAGGGCTTTCAGATTCGCGAAGGGAGAGTGCTCCCTCGCGTCTCTGTAAAGCCCGCAGGGGCTAATGGGAAATTTCCCATCTGCCCCTTTAGACGCGAGGGGCTGATGGGAAATTTCCCATTAGCCCCTGCGGGCTTTACAGAGACGCGAGGGAGCACTCTCCCTTCGCGAATCTGAAAGCCCTTGCAGAGGGCTCGACGAGGAGAGGGGGCCCCGCGGGACACGCCATTCTGCCGCTGCTGCGACGGACGCGGCAGCGGCAGCAGCTAGAGCCAGGTTTTTGTTTTGTTTTTTTAATTTGCCGGAAGGGAAGGGAAGGGAAGGGGGGGGCTGATGGAGGCTGTCTGGAAATGGGGTGAGGGGGGGGTTAGGACTGGAAATGTGCAAGGGGGGGGGTTAGGACTGGAAATGTGCAAGGGGGGGGAGTTAGGACTGGAAAAGTGCAAGGGGGGGGTTAGGACTGGAAATGTGCAAGGGGGGGGTTAGGACTGGAAATGGGCTTGAGGGGGGGTTATGACTGGAAAAGGCCTGGGGGGGATTAAAAGGGCGAATGGGCTGGGGCTGATGGAGGCTGACTGGAAATGAGGTGAGGGGGGGTTAGGACTGGAAATGGGCGGGGGGGGGGGGTTAGGACTGGAAATGGGCTAGGGGGGGTTAAGACTGCTAAGGGGCTGGGGCTGATGGAGGCTGACTGGAAATGGGCTGGGGGGGTGTTAAGACTGGTAATGGGCTTGGGGGGTTAAGACTGGTAATGGGCTGGGGGGGTTAAGACTGGTAATGGGCTGGGGGCTGATGGAGGCTGTCTGGAAATAGGGTGATGGGGGGGTTAGGACTGGAAATGGGCTGGGGGGGTTAAGACTGGTAATGGGCTGGGGGTTGATGGAGGCTGACTGGAAATGGGGTGATGGGGGGTTAGGACTGGAAATGGGCTGGGGGGGGTTAAGACTGGTAATGGGCTGTGGGCTGATGGGGGCTGTCTGGAAATAGGGTGATGGGGGTTAGGATTGCTAATGGGCTATGGGGGGGGGGTTAGGACTGCTAATGGGCTATGGGGGCGCTAGGACAGGAAAAGGGCTGATGGGGAGGGGTTAGGACTTGAGGTGGGCTGATGTGGTTAGGACTAGTAATGGGCTGTGGGCTGATGGGGGGGGGTTAGGACTGGCAATGGGCTATGGGGGGCTGACTGGAAATGGGCTGATGGGGTTAAGACTGGAAGTGGGCTGATGGGGGGTTAGGACTGGTAATGGGTTATAGGGGGGGCTTAAACTGAAAATGGGTTGATGGGGGGCTAGGACTGGTAATGGGTTGGGGGATTGCTATGACTGGAAATGGACTGAGTGGACGGGGAGGCTTGAACTGCAAATAGCTGATGGGGAGGAAGCTTGGAATGGAAATGGGCTGTGAGGGAAGGGAGCTAGAACTGAAAATGGGCTGATGGAGCAGCTAGGATAGGACTGGAAATGGGCTGTTGGGGGGAGCTAAGATTGGAAATGGGCTGTGGTGGGGGCTTGACTTGAAATGGACTCATGGAGGGGCTAGAACTGGAAGTAGGCTCATGGGGGGGCTTGGACTGGAATTGGGCTGAGTGGAGGGGAGCTAGGATTTGACATGGGCTGATGGTGGGGCTAGGAAATGACTAGAAATGGGCTGATGGGGGGCTAGGATTGGAAATGAGCTGATGAAGGGACTCAGACTGAAAATGGATGGGGGAGCTAGGACTGGAAATGGGTTGATGGGGGGCTAGGACTGGAAATGGGCTGATGCAGGGACTAGAAGGGAATGGATGCTGGGTGAGACTGGATCTAGAAGGGAGCTGATGTTGGGGGAGGATTAGAATGGGATGGGGCTGGGAGAGTAAAATGGAGAGGGGAAAAATATTTTGTGTGGGAGGGATGAAAAATCTACAATTGGCCGGGTATTGGGAGAGTAAGTGGGGATTGAGGATGGAGGGGTAAAATTTGTGTGGATGAAATAAGAATGAGGAAAGAGCAAAAGGATAAAGATTAGTATGTTAAAGCAGATGTAGAGAGAGAGGATGGAAAGAAAACTAGAAGAGAGAAGAAAGGACAAATGGACAGCAGACGATGGAGAGTTAGCAGAAAACATGAAGAAACCAGAAGAAAGTGGCTGGAGCAATTGCAACTGAAAAAAAATGCACAAAAGGTAGAAATATATCTCTTTATTTTGAATTTATTAACTGGAATATGAAAGCTCTGGGAAATGTGCATCATTAACGTCTGCGCTTTGTTTGGTACAAGAGGAAATTGATTTATAGTTTTATTTCTACAGTGTTGTTGTACATTCCAAGTTTGGCTTTTGGGGTTCCCAGTTTAATTATTGCCTTCCTGTTTCTAAATTGCGATTCCTTGTTTGGTGATGGTCTATGTTCTGCATGTGTAACTGAGCTGAGGTATTCTGTTTATGTAATTCCTATTTGACATTGCCACTTGTTCTCTTTCCCCAGTATTCTCTGAAATGTACTGGTTTAATATTTGCAGTGTTTCCTTTTGATAGGTAGGGTCTGGTGCTTTGTGAGTCCTGGTAATGCTGTCAGGATACAGCGGGTTTGCTATGGGTTCTAAATGGGCAGCGTTTGTAGTAGTTCCTAATGTGCCTGGCGGTTGGCACTGGATTATAGTAATGTAGAAATCTTTTAGTCTTTCTTTATCCATACACTCATTAAGAGACATGTTTACTAAAAGTTAGTGTATGGTAACATTATGCAAATATTTATGCAAATAAGGCCACTTATGCAAATGAGGCCCCGCACCGAGTCTCCGCACATGGCCCCACACCCCCCTTGGGCCGCCCCTGGTCAGAAGACTTATGAGAAGAGACTTGAAGACTTAAATATGTATACTATGGAGGAGAGGTGGGATAGGGGAGATATGTTTCAGACATTTAAGTATTTGAAGAGTATTAATGAACAAACCTCTTCCAAAGATGGGGAAGCTGTAAGACTAGAGGGCATAACATGAAGCTGCAAGGGGGTAAACTGAAAGGCAATGTCAGGAAATACTTTTTCACTGAAAGGGTGGTGGATGCTTGGAATGCCCTCCCGATGGAAGTGGCGGGAGCAAACACAGTGACAGAATTCAAAATGGCATGGGACAGACATAGTGGATCCCTTTATAGCAACAGGATAAAAGCAAAATAAGCATAACTATCCCTTATATCTGAATAAATAGAGGTGACCTACAAGGAGCGGTGGGTACACCCATAAACAAAGGCATGGGGAGAGGTGACCTGCACGGAGCAGCAAGTGCACCTATTCTTGCTGCCTTGCTGGGCAGACTAGATGGACCATACTGGTCTTTATCTGCCGTCATATACTATGTTACTATGTTATGTTATTATCAATGCAGTTCTGGTATTCTTCTCTTTTACCAATATGTCAGGTTTCCTGGCATCCAGTTTCTTATCCGTCGGAATGGGAATGTCTCAGGTGACCATAACCTCTTCATTCTCTGTTATTCTCTTACGGTCATGATCCCAGTGCTTTTCAGGGACAGTGATGTTGTAGTGTTTACAGAGTTTCCAGTGGAGGAGGCGTGCTACTTTGTTGTGCCTTTCTCGTTAGAAATTTTCCACCATCAGAACTTCACAGCCTGTTATTAGGCGAGTCACTGTTTCCAGCTCTTTCTTACAGAATCGGCATATGTCTGATGTGCTAGTTTTTTCAATACTTGTCGTAAACCATCTCGTCCGTAATCCGCTATCCTGGGCTGCAACTATCAATCTTTCATCCTTTGGTTTCAGTTCACCTCTCCTCAACCATTCATGAGTCTGTTCTTGATCGACAAAAGGTTCCTGAAGTAACACACTGTATTTTCCACTGTATTTGTGCTTTTGCCACTTGTTTTTCCTCGCCTGCTGATCTAATTCTTTGAAGAGTTTTTTCTCTTGTTTTGCAAATTCTGTTACTTCCTTTCCCATGCATGCCTGTGGATTCTCACTCATTCCTTCTAATCATCGCAACGCTTGTCCAAGTTTGATGATGGAGATAGATTCTGGATGTTTACTTTCATATTTCTCAAAAATCCAAAAGAAACAGGACCCCAAACAAAACACAAAACAAAACAAAAAGAAATGACTGGGCAAAAAACACTAAAAAAATTTTTTCTTGAAAAAAGAAAAAAACTGAACACCAGCTGGCAGGAGCTCACCTTACAGGAGGAAAAAAGGCCTCAGCAACCCTCCAACCGACAACCCGGGAGGGATTGAGTCTGCCCCACGACACAGGCAATGTCACTATTAATGGTCAGACTACATAAACATCAATGGCCAAAAAAACCTCCAGTCAAACTGGGGTGAAGCAAACTCCCAGCTGGTGCAGCCAAAACCAACCGTTGAATTCCAACTGTACAACTACCCCAAAAAGGAAATTGAAATTGAAATTGAAAACGGATTGTCGGTTGGAGGGTTGCTGAGGCCTTTTTTCCTCCTGTAAGGTGAGCTCCTGCCAGCTGGTGCTCAGTTTTTTTCTTTTTTCAAGAAATTTTTTTTTAGTGTTTTTTGCCCAGTCATTTCTTTTTGTTTTGTTTTGTGTTTTGTTTGGGGTCCTGTTTCTTTTGGATTTTTGAGAATTTTGGCTCCTTGAGGGGATTTTTTCCATATACTTTCATATTTCAGCACTTTTTGCCTATTTGGATCTGATGATGCTGTCAGATAGGTTTGGAGGCGTACGATAGTAGCTCTGTAGATGTAGTCAATCTCTATAAGTCCTATCCCTCCTTCAGCTCTAGGAATGTACAATCTTGGCATACACTGATTCTTGTAAATTACTTCATGAGTATGGAGGAGTTTTCTTGTTTGCACATCCAGTTTTTCAAGATCTTTATGAGGCCAGTCTACAAGGTGCGAGCATCTGGAATCTCCGCTCCATTAGGTATGCTAAAAATTTGTATATTCTGGTGGCGGTCTCTATTTTCCTGGTCCTCTGCCTTGTCTTCGAGCCAGCACACCGCTTTACACAATTTCTCCAGATCCATGGCATGGCTCTTTTCCCGATCTTCCAATTGCCCTACCCTCTTCAGCCACCCTGGATATGAGGGCATCAAATTGCATATTAAAGCGTGCAGATACCTCGGATATTATTTCCATTTTGGACACCCTGATCTTGGCTAGGAGTTGTGGCATACCAATGATCTCGCCATCACAGGTGTTCTGTGTCACTGAATCCTCAGCTGCCGCCATTTTAGCTGCAGAGCTTGCTCCAGACAGTGAGGATTTTTTCAGTTTGATTGTCAGAAGCAGTGATTTTCATCTCATTCTTGACCCCACGGGTCTGTAGTGCCTTGGCATAACAATCTTTATTGCTCACAGCTCCGGTAGCCATCGAGGACCTGATTTCAATGTTTTTATAATGTGGGTGCCCGGAGCCACGCATGGACACCTCTGCTTACATGAAAACCAGAAGCCTAATATACTCTTTTAATGAAAGTATCACCTCACACGAGCTGCATTAACCACACATGTAGAAGATTATTTTATAATCAGGCTTCTAGTTTTAGGCACCCAGAACACATGCCTATCTTGAGCTTATTTTGTAAAGAAAATGGGTTGCCTACTTTTCTTTATAAAATAGGGGTGTAAGTGGTACAAAAATCTAGGCAGGGATACTTACGTTTGGGTCTAGGGCAGCTGTACACTGAGGTAAAAGAAGAATCGCTTTTTATTTATGGTATCACCATGGAAACAGAAGAAGGCAGAATTATTCCAACACACAGCAAGCAGCACTTTTTTTTAAACTTTATCTTTGGAGAAATGGTATTGTAGCAGCAGATAAGCATGCAATAAATAAATCCAGGAGTCTTTTCAAGGATCCAAGCCAGTTTAATGTGCACATGGCTCAAGCAATAAGCAATTTCAAAATGGCTGAGCAATGGCTTCTAGTAAAACAACAACTTTTATAGCTTTCTTGTCCATTCTAAGCATAGGCAAACTTTTCATTGGTCCCAGTACCCCTCTCACCCATCTATTGGTCCCGGTACTGATATGGCTACCCAATCGGGACTCTGGTCTGGGCCCAGCACCTGGTTGCCCCCCTTCTAGTCCCAATTACAATGGTCAGTGTCTCCAACTTGTTACTTCTCTCCTCCAAGGTCGCTGAGCTTGTTAAAACATATGGGAAGCAGAGGCACTGTGACCTTGCTCTCTGCAGAGTTAATTAATTCCATAGAAGCATAGCACACCTTATCAGTACCAATTAAACTTGTTTTTCTTTATTTTCTAAGTTTCGTTTCTGCTTAGCTATGTTCAGTTAAACTGAGTTAAGTTTCAATTCTATGGTGTCATCATTCAGGGGGGTTTTCATTCCTCTGGGCCTAACTACAGGCTTCAGTTACAGGTCAAGCTGCTCAGGCCTGTCTGCTTAGTTCAATTAGCATGGATCATAGGCCGTCGCCTACCACATTCCCCCCTTTGATTATTCTCACCCGCATGTTAATAAGGTGTGAGAATCAAATCACATAATACTAGGTAAAGGTATCACTCTGTGGTATAGGGTAGTAAGTTCACATAGCTAATATCTTTGTAGCTGTCTTACGCTCTACAGTGTTATTAATAACTGAAGTTATCATTTGCAAGCAAAATGGCAAGAAACAAGGGAGCAACAGGCAGATAGTCAAAGTCCATAGTTTGGCAAGAGTGGGAAAAAGAACTAAAGGATTAGAAGGTTCGGTTGCATCTTTGTTGTGCTGTCGTAAAGCTTCTGATTTAGACAGACCAGCTGTCCATCCTTCGTAGTAGATTGTGGTCCAGTCCGAACAAAACACAAACTGTCAACAATGGGGTGGGCCAATACCCACTCACTAGTAGTATTATGTAAATCAGTCTGATTGTATAGGATAGAATAGTTCAGTTCTTGCGTCTCCCAGGGCCACTGATCTCCCATCTTAGTTCCTCCACAATAGAAACAGTCAGAAGTGTGGAGACTAGATGCTATTGCTCCAGTAAGTTCAAGAAACAAGTTCTGGTGGTGGTATGAGGAATTGCAACGGTGGCTTGCATAGCCTTGTAGAAAGTCAAGATCTAGAACAACTTTTGGATTGGAGAGTATACCAATGCAAGTATAGGAAGAATGATAAAACAAGGTCTGAGTGACCTTCGGTCCAGTTCATGTTGTACTTATACAGGCTGCCCAGGGAGATAAGGCAAAAGTCATTTCAAAGCACTCCAAGGCTGCTGCCAAAATAAAGCAATAATAATAATTCATAATGGGCATAGTCTCTGGAAAATTGGTGGAACTGTCGACTTCCACAACAGATAACAGATGTAGGGTTGATTGTAGATCCTCAAGCTTCTGCCGTACGTAGACCTACCAGCGTTTTGGCAGGAGTAGGGCTGTAGATTCCAAAGTATCACTGTCCTCTGGGATGTCTCAATTTCTTAAAATATCATAGCATAGTCTCTTAGGCTATTATTGCTTCCTTAGAGCAGTTCACTCTTTAGGAGATCAAAACAGTCTTTTCAGAGTATTTAAACACAGTCTCTTAGAAGATTCAATTTCTTAACACAACACAGTCTCTTTCTGATGATTGCAGGTTTTTTCAGATGCGAGGCTTACCTTCAGATAAACAAACAGTCTTGAAATAGTGCAGTTTCTGAGGGACCAATAAGTCTTAGGTCCGTGGTTGTTGTCGGAGGGTGAGGTGCAATGGAGTCTCAGGATGCTGTACAGTAGTCCAGTGATCAGGTTCAAGAGCAGCTGCTGGCTTCACTTGATTATGATGGGTCCAAGGTTCAAATTCTGCGACTTTTACTGCAGTTGGAGTTGTTGACAGGATGACGACATAGGGTCCCCTCCAATGCAGGGCTAACAGTATCTTTCTCCACTCTTTGATCCACACCGAGACTCCAGGCTTGAAAGGATGCAGGGGTGCAGGCAAATTGATGAGTAATCGATTTTGTACTCAGGTATGAAGACTTCTGCAAAACAGAACTTAAAACCAATAGTTCATGTCTAATAATTTCAGATCCTATCTGTCTCATATCTCCTTTTATTTCCTATACAATAGGCAGGGGTTGCCCATACAGAATCTCAAAAAGGGAAACTCCTAAAGACTTAGCAGGGGCTAAGTATATCCTAAGAAGGGCTATGGGAAGAACCTGGGGCCACTTCAGGTAAACCTCTTGGCAAAGTTTAGACAACTGAGATTTCAGGGTTCTATTCATATATTCTACTTTTCCTAAATTCTGAGATCTATAGGCAGTATGTATCTATTAATATCAATATCTTGGGGCTATACTTAATGGACTTGCTTCCTAAGGTTATCCACCCTCATTCTTTGTACAGGGCCCCATATGCATGCAAGGTTGTAAGGGTATACTTGAAATCTGGGTACACATTTAGACAGGGCTCTTTTCCTATTGTTAGTGCTCTAGTGAGGACTATCAGTTCAGCTTTCTGTGGTGAAGTTTCTGGGGCCAGGGCTGAGGACTCAACTACCAAATCAGGGGTCACCACTGCATATCTAGCACAACAATGTCCATTGATGATGAAACTGCCTTCAGCCACAAAGAAAGTCTGTTCAGGGTTCTCCAGAGGGACATCAGTCAAATCCAGGTGGCTTGAGAATACAGTGTCCATAATTTCTAAACAGTCATGATCAGGGGATCAAGACCAACTGATAACAACATAGCAGGATTGAAAGCTTGACTGACCCTTCAGTTGTATCTGGGGTTTTCACACAACATACTCTAATATTTCAACATTCATAGATTTGTTAGCTAGTAATTTCCTTTGTGAAGGGATTTTTCTTTTAGTTTTTGCTTACTAGGAAGGCTGTAGCTGTAACAGCTTCTCAAATAAGGTCCAAGAGATTGAGTCAACACTCCCAGAACATTTCCTTGCGACTCATGAACATAGAGACTGTAAGGTTTTCTGGACATCTGGTAGACCCAGAATTGGTGACAACATCAGAGTGTTTTTTTCAAAGATCAAAAGACTGCATCCTGTTCAAGTCCCCATTCCTCTGGAGACTTTTCCATTCCTTTGATAGCTTGATACAATGGTTTTTTTTTTTTTGGTTTTTTTTCTCTAGCAGCGCAAAATTGGGGATCCATATACAACATACTCTGTGGCACCCAAGAAGGCTCTCACTTGCCTCATGGTGATTGGAGTAGGAATACTGCATACAGCTGCTTTGCGTTCTGGTAAGGGTTCCAGGCGTCGAATTCCGCTGGACAACTGGAATCCTAGGTATTTAACTTGTTTGACATAATTATGCTTTGGCTCTTGAGACTTTGTATCCAGCCTCATTAAAAAGGTGCAAGAGTTCACTGGTGGCTGGTGGACATTCACTTTCTGAGTTGGTGGTTATGAGCAAGTTGTCCACATATTGAAGTAGAATTTTTTCTTTTTTTTTTTCTTGAGTTTCTGGATAACTTGTCAAATCTTTTGCTGAGTGAGGCGAGTTCTTGAATTCTTGAGGTAATCTTGTCCAGATGAGTTGGCCCCGCCTCCTTGTAGTGGGGTCTTGGGCTAAGCGTATACAGAAAAAGGCATCTTTTTAAGTCCAGAATGATGAAATGTATAGCTTCAGCAGAGATCAGTTCCAAGAGAATATAAGGATTTTGGTACCACTGGTTGTATAGTTTCAGCTGCATCATTCATTCTTTCTTAAATCCTGCACTGGGCGGTAATCACCTGTCCCAGGCTTCTTGACTGGCTTGAGGGTGACAATGGCAGGGGCTATGTTCTTCGCTAGGCCAGGTGGATTATCTTCTGCCCATCCTCCAGGTGGGGCTATGAGGTTGGTAAGTGTACAGCTTGTTGCTTTGGATGCAGGTGAATAGAACCGCCATTCTTCTTCTTGGGGACAGTTAACACCATCAGGCCAGCAGATTTTGAGTTTCATTTTTTTCCCCTTCAACAAAGGATATCTGTGCTTGAAGCTTTGCAAGCAGGTCTCGGCCCAAAAATGGAATAGGGCATTCAGGCATATACAGGAACTGGTACATTATTATTATTATTTTTTTCTAGTTCACACATGTGGTTCTGCAGAAAAGGCTTTGCGAGAAAAAACACAGGGGCTACTGGCTTTAGTATTCTGCTCCTGTATCCCCCATAAAAGTCCATATATTGGTCCCCTATTTTTCAGACTGACTCCTGGGGACCCAGGGAAACTGGAGAGTCCGGTCTGGCCTAGTCTTCATCCATGCTGTAGCCCTCTTCGGCTGCCACTCACGCTATAGCTGCTTCACTCTCGTGCTGAAACACTGTGCTTGGTTTATTGTTTTATGACTTTGCAATCAAGTACTCCCTTGGGAGTCAAGATACGGGCATTCACTTCTCTAATGTCCTTCTTTTTCTATAATGGGCGCACTCACACCCAGTTTTCACATCCGCTGCTCCTTCGATTAGGAAAACTTCCACATCATCCAACTAAAATATCTGTTCTCTTTTTCCCATCTTACAATTTTTACATTCTCTGTCCTTCTTCAACAATCCACATACTTTCTGATAAACTTTCATTTAACCATTATGCCCGCAAATTCATCCAGTTCTCTGCAATTTCCGTTCATTAGTTCAATCAAGTCCTAAAACTTCTCAGTGTATAATGCAGTTTTTTTTCAGTTCTAAACAAGTCTGGTCAGCTGACTTTCACTTCTAGTCCGGAGGGGGTGGACATTCCCCTGTTGCAGAGGTGGCTAGCAAACTACTTGGGAATCTGTAGTCCCCCCCCCCTCTCCTGGATTCTGTTTCTCCTAGCAATGCTCTATCCCGGAGGTTGATTTTTTTTTTTTTTTTAAGGATCCACTTCTCTGCTGTGGGCACATTAGTTCACGCCCACTGGGGGGGGGGGGGGTTTGACATCATCGGTGGACTGGGCTCCATCCCCCCCTTAAGCACTCTGAACTGAACTACTTACAGAGAGAGAGAGAGAGAGACGAGACAGGATATCTAGAAATTCTGGGGCAAAATCCTGATTGGGACAGAGACATTTCATAATCTTCAGTAAATCCCTTACTGAAATTCTTGATCATACTTGAAAAGACACTTATTATTTCTGTAAACATAGGGCAGGCAGGAAACACTTAGATTGAGCACATACATCCATTATGCTTCTTATAGAGAGAACTATAGCTATCTGTCAGCATGTCTCTGCAAAAGAAATTATTTTTTTAGTTCAGGAAGCAAATATTTAAAAGACATTCCGGATATTTTTCATAAAATACAGTACACCTTTCCCTTTTTTTTTTAAATACAGAAAAGCTAACTGATTTGTTCATTAGTAACCAGCACAGAGGGGAAGCATGCATTCAAATGACTTATACTCATTCATAAAAAGATAAACTTTGTTTTTAAAACTTTTGGTTAAACAGAGCTAGTGAAACCAGAGAAAAAACTAATTATAAATTCATCACGCTTCGATTAAATGAAGAGACTTTTCAAATCGGCAGTCCCTTTTCATTCCTAGGAGAAATCTCCTGCAGTCTCCAGCTGTCTCTCCAGAACCTTTTTTTTTTTTTTTTTTTTTAAGGATATGTGGAAGCCACACCCCTCTGCTCGCGGGGAAACAATTGAACTGTGCTCATAAAAAGAGACTTCTCATTCACATGGACAGAGATGCCAGAAAAAAACAATTTAAATCAATGTTAAGTCGTGATCTAATTACTTTGTAGATCAAAGGAAAAACAAAAACAGTTCTTTATCATTTCCTATTTAAACTGTTTCAGTGCTTACTGAAAATTTGAACATACAGCCGACAGAAATTCCTCTCACTTGGTCCGCAACCCATAAGGGATTAATACAAACTTAATCCTTTTTAGGCTAAACCCAAAAACTATCGGGACCCACAATCCTGACTAAACATTCTTATTAAATGATAAATAAATGATATATATTACATAACCACAGCAGAAGGAACAAAAACATATTAAATAAAACAGGTACAATTTGCCTGAAATAAGCACAAACTACCAGCATTGAGGTTTAAGCCTGCACAAGATTAGAAAGACGACACTAGACATTCTTTCCTTCAGACACGCCCCCCTGTCAGTTTTTCACACTGCAGTAGAAAAACTAACTGGGTCAGACCAGCTTTTTGATTTCTAAAAATGACTGTAGGTGTTTTGGGTCTTCATTCTGCTCTATTAATACAATTTCTTAATCAGTGAACTGTCACAAATTACTCAACAGAATAATCTCACATATATAACAAAAGGGAAACTCGCAGTTTCAACAGATAGCAAAAATCAAATACACAGGACGGACAATACACCAAACGCTTCATCCGTTTCGCGACCTAGACGCAGTCACCCGACTAGGAACTGCGCTAGTCCAGAGTCCACTCTGCTTGGTCCGTGCTGCCAGACCTCTCATTCACACTTCATTCACACAATCATGCTAGCAACGTATCTTAGAATGCATTCCTTTCTATCTATTCTGACTAGTCTTTTTCCCAATTACAAAAAGGATGAGGGTTTCACCCGGCGAATTCCCATGCGGGGTTACTCGGCCCTTCCTTGAGAGCTCTCTTACCAATTCCCAATATCTCGAGATTACAAATTCCAAGTTCCACTGGCAGTACTGCTCTTTCTATTTCTGTCTAGACATACCAAAAACCCAGTCCTGTCTGCTCTGACCAGGCTGAATCATGATTCTCTAAGTTTTCAAACTGCAGTTCTAACTCATCTGTCTAGACAGGTTTTCAAAACTATACTTACCAGATCTGGTTCCCAAGCTTCTGAGTTGGATCCTGGACTCCCCGGGTCGGAAGTGTTGGCCAGCTGGACTCAGTGCCTGCCGAGGCCAGGCAGAACTCCCTCCGATACAAGAGGATCGGTGGGCCCAGGGAAATTCCCCTGCGTCGGATTGGCATGGTTCCAACTGGACCAAACCTCAAGGCGAATTACGTGGATTTATTCACTTGAACACTATCCACCACTCGCACTTCTCGGCCAACGCACCAAGAATGTAGCAGCAGATAAGCATGCAATAAATAAATCCAGGAGTCTTTTCAAGGATCCAAGCCAGTTTAATGTGCACATGGCTCAAGCAATAAGCAATTTCAAAATGGCTGAGCAATGGCTTCTAGTAAAACAACAACTTTTATAGCTTTCTTGTCCATTCTAAGCATAGGCAAACTTTTCATTGGTCCCAGTACCCCTCTCACCCATCTATTGGTCCCGGTACTGATATGGCTACCCAATCGGGACTCTGGTCTGGGCCCAGCACCTGGTTGCCCCCCTTCTAGTCCCAATTACAATGGTCAGTGTCTCCAACTTGTTACTTCTCTCCTCCAAGGTCGCTGAGCTTGTTAAAACATATGGGAAGCAGAGGCACTGTGACCTTGCTCTCTGCAGAGTTAATTAATTCCATAGAAGCATAGCACACCTTATCAGTACCAATTAAACTTGTTTTTCTTTATTTTCTAAGTTTCGTTTCTGCTTAGCTATGTTCAGTTAAACTGAGTTAAGTTTCAATTCTATGGTGTCATCATTCAGGGGGGTTTTCATTCCTCTGGGCCTAACTACAGGCTTCAGTTACAGGTCAAGCTGCTCAGGCCTGTCTGCTTAGTTCAATTAGCATGGATCATAGGCCGTCGCCTACCACAGTATATCCATTTTCATTATATTAAAACTGAAGAAATTCAGCAGTCACACAGTTATTAAATCAGGAGGAATAGAAAACTTAATAGTAAAAGGAGAAATTCAGCATTCTTGGTAGTTTCCACTGAATGCAGATTTATTCATATTTATTCACCGATTTAGAAAGTTCAGCAGAATATTTTAGCTCCAAAACCTTAAGTAAAAGCTATTCTAAAAAGCCATGAATATGACACAAAATAATCAAACCTAATGTCATAGAGGGTATTGGCAATCCAGGTACCAAAATTTAATCCCACTATTATATTTCTCTTCATTGTCATTTTAAATATTGTGGGCCCAATATTCAAGGGGATTAACAAGGTTAGCAGAACTGCCAATTGTGTTGTTCCTCTTGGCCGGGATATTCACTGGCACTAACATGGTTAGGAGTGCTGCGTATCTGCAGGTGTCACCGCCGCATGCCTGAATGCTAATCGGTTTTCATTGAAGCATTCCAGGAGCAACACCCGGCGATATTGAGCCGCTGCCTGGTTATTGCTACGTGGCAAAAGTCAGGCGCAGTAAAGGCTGGCCTACCTTTTGCCGCTGAAACTAACTGGGCAAAGGCTGAATATCGCCACTGCCTGGACAGCTTCATGGCAACCTGGGCAACCCGGATAGTCAGTGCCAGGATCATTGACTATCCAGGCCTGAAGTTCAACGACAGCAGCTAGACGCCACTGCTGAATATCGGGCCCTGTGTTTTTAATGAACGGCTATATAAATTATGTTTTAAGCAATGTCATAGGCTTCATGTAATATATTATTTTATTTTTATGATTTGAGTTTTCCATATTAAATTAAATCCCATTATGAGCATCTAGGAAAAATAGGTTAAGAAATATGAATAAATAAAAAAATATTATTTATACTTCATAGTTGATATTGTCCTTTAAATAAACAGTCACAAAGCTGTGATCCTCTTACCCAGTGCCGCCGCAACACACTGTGCATGCTGTGCGCGTGCACAGGGTGCTGGCTCAGAAGTATGGTAAGAGAAGGGGCACTGCCAATTCAGCAATGGCAGTCTCCCCATGCTGCCTGCTGCCGCCACCACCACTTTCCTATTCTGCCAGTGGTGGGACGCATATATCCAACTTTCAAATAAAAAGCACAGGTCCTTGTAACTCTGCGCTTGGAAGGCTGGTCTGGTTCTACCCCCTCTGACATGTGTATGCATCAGAGAGGGACCAGACCAGTCCCTCCAAACATGGAGTCACAAAGACACATTTTTTTTTTTTTTAAGTTGGAGGTCTGCTGTCACCTCAGGAACAGGAAAAGCGGCAGCAGTGACAGCAGCACAGATATGAGCATATTCTAGGGGCCTGGCAGATGTTGGTTATAGGGGGGATCAGGTGCTGGATAGGAAGTGGAAAGGGCAGAGGGCAGATGATGGACATAAAGGAAGAGGTGGAGGGGTACAGAACCACATATAGGGTGCAGAACATAAGGGGATAGAGGGCAGATAGATTGGAGTGGGGGTTAGATGATGGAGATGGGGTGAAGAACAAAGGCTGAACACATGAGGACTGTTAAATAAATAAATAAGGTGATGGGGAGGAGATAGTGTATATTGGGTGTAGGGCAGATGAGGGACATGGGGAAATGAAGGGTAGACACTGGACGGGCTGGGAGCATAGGGAGGTTGAGAACAGATAGTGGACATGGGGTGGAGAATAGAGTTAGACACTGAGTAGGGTTATAAGGGGATGGAGGGTAGATGCTGGACTTGGGATAGGGGTAATAGAGGGATAAAGGGCAGATGCTGGACACAAAGGAGGGAGTGGAGGGGGAGGGAGCAGACAGAGTGGGGGACATAAGGCCAGATGATGAATAGGAAGGGATTTAGATGCTGGACATGTGGTGGGGTGTGATAGGGAGATGCTGGACATGGGATGAAGGAGAGAGGGGTAATGCTGGACATGGGTGGGATAGGATAAGAAAAAGGGGGGCATAAGATTGAGGAGAGAGGGGGAAAACAAGACAGGACAGGAGAGAAGGGAAAAGATGCTGAACACAGGGAGGGTGGAAGAGAGAAAGAGGAAGGAGAGAATAAGTGTCTGGGGAAGGATAAAGAGATAGGGAGTGAGAGGGCTGTGTCAAAGGTTGAAAAGTGGTAGGTAGACACAGTAAAAAGAAGGAGACTGAACTTGATGTAAGAAGGAGAAATTAAATCAGAGATCAGAGAAAGAAAAATAAATGGAAGAAAGATGAAAGGAAAAAGATCAATGTCAGAGATGGAAGGAAGTGAAGAAGACAGAGGGGAGAGAAGTGGTGAATGGATCAGAGACCATGGAGAGTAAGTTACGAGAAAATGAGGAAAGCAGAAACCAGAGACTTGGATCAACACAATTAGAGAATAAAATGACCAAATAGCAAAAGGTAGAACATTTAACTTTATTTTCAGTTTAGTGTTTGGAATATGTCTCTTTGAATTTCACAGGCCTGATATTAAACCTATGGCAGACAGCATTTTAAAGTGCCTGACCACCATGGGCTAGAGTAAAACCAGCTATTCAGCACCAAAATCTGTATTTCCTCTGGCACTGAATATGCAGCTTCAGTGCTGACCTGCACAGCTATCTAGACAGCGGATCACTCTATAAGAAAAACGAAGCAGATAACAAGCAATAATGCCTTCTCTTATTATGCACCCAGTCAATGGAACAAACTACCATGCAACCTAAGAGAGATTAAAGACCTTCTAACCTTCAGGACGGAACTTAAAACATACCTTTTCACCCAGCACTATTACAACTTACAGCTCACTCCCGAGCAGATGTCACAAGAGTACACAAATCACCTTACACAAGTTTACCCTACCTAACTCATGTCCCACTCTACCTTGCACTTCCCCACTGATAACCCCGCTATACTCCTTCCACCGAACTATAGACAGTCCTGTTCTGGCTGTTGTAAATAGTTAATATGTTTTTTATCGATGTGCATATTTGTCCTATTCTCTGTAAATAATGAATGTGTGCTCAATCTATGTAAAATAGTTAATATTTTCTCTGTAAAATAGTTATGTGCTCAAAAATGTTCTATGTAATTTGATGTTTACCATGTTCTCTGTAAACTGCCCCTGATCTCTGGAAGGGGTGGTATAGAAAAGCGCACAAATAAATAAATAAATCACCCTGGAACTGTCTTCACAGTACCAAGGTGTTTAGAGGGGATATACAGCAGTGCTGGCTGGTTAGTTCAACTGAATATCTCTCTCAGTGGAATTTATCGGGTTAGCATGTCCTGCTAACTAGATAAGCCTCTTTGAATATTGTGCTGTACGTAGATGTTTTATCTTTATGTGCTTCACAGTATAGGGACATCTGTAGCCCTTTCTGATTCTCTGGTGTTGTATTGCATGCAGAGTCTGGTTTATTGGGGTTACAATGAATTTTTGCCTGCATAATCATATTTTTAAATTCTTTATCTTTTTTAAAAGGTATTTCCAGCATAAATCCACATAAAGAACTCAGACATCCTTTTTCAGTTGAACAATGATACAACCATAACAGAAACAATACAATGCTGTGCACTCCTCACCCCCAAACCAACCGCGACCATGACTAACCTCCTCCCAGCGAACCAGATGGAGCAACATCAAGTCTCAGCCTCACTGCTCACCTCCAGTCTTTATTCACTGCTTGAATGGATAACGAGGGGAGGTCAAGAGGAGATCCAAAGAGGGAGAGAGAGATAGAAGAGGAGGAGAGATAAACAAGGAGGGGAGGAGGAGGAGGAGAGGGGCCATACGGCATGGGGAAAAGGAAGAGAAGAAGAAAGAAAGAAATGACCCAGTGGGCAAGCGCGCACTCCGCAAGGAAAGGGAAAGAGCCAGAAGGCAATGCAGCAGGATGGCAAGACTGAACTCCCAGGAGGGGGGAGGTCGAACCAACCAGACAGTTCAGAAAGGAGGGGGAGAACTGATCAAGAGGGAGAGCAAAACATCCACTTGGTAAACTCCGCCTTGACCCCTAAACAACCCCCGCCTCTCAACACCATCAGACCTCTAACCCCAAAGGTCAAATTAGCACACCCCCTGCCTCTCCCAGTCCGAATCAAAAAACGGCTTGACTGGATACCAAAACATTTTACATCTGTCCATCCGTCCCTGCATCTGTGCAGCCCCTTACTCCATCTCCATGATGTGCGCCAGCTTGTGATCTTTAACATCCAAAGATATCAGAATGAAGAAAGGAAATATATACATCAAAAGCACTTCATTCTATCATATTACAATAATGAGGGCCAAATGCTTCACTATCTTAAAAGGAGAAAGGGATCTCAGACCATCGAGCATATGTCCAGGCATATCAATCTAGGCATGGCGTTATGCAGATAAGTCTTGTGCCGTGCCATTCTGGATCTTTGTGTTAAAACCAAGAGCTGCAGTTTTCTGTATATATGCTGTATGGGCTATGCTATTTAAGTATTTGGGTATTCATTTTATGAAATTCAATGAAAACTAAGAAAAATTATGTAGTTTATATAAGAGAGTAGGACTGGATATACACCTGACCTTTGGGAGTTTTTCCAGGATCATTGATATTCCAGAGCCTAGTCCAAGGTCTAGATTGATATGCCTGGACATATATGCTCGAGGGTCTGAGATCCTTTTCTCCCTTTAAGATAGTGAAGCATTTGGTTCTCATTATTGAAGAACTTCTTTGACCAGTCCACTATTGTCAGGGCCAGACAGTTCTTCCACTTCGCCACTATCGAGAGGCGCACCATTAAAAAAGGAAAAGTTAGCTAGATCTCCTCTATTAAGACAAACTACAGGTGGACCCTCTCGACACTCCAGTAACATTCGATCAGAGTCAAGTGGAAAGTCTTGTCCAACTATCCTGGCACATAGTGCAGCCACCCTCTCCCACAGGAGCCTCATCACCCCGCAATCCCACAATATATGAATGAGGGTTCCTCTGTCCTCACACCCATGCCAACAGGCTGCTGGGTAAGCTTTATTTTTTGCATGCAATTTAGATGGAGTGAGCTACATTCTAAAGAGTAATTTATAATGAAAGTCTAAATGACTCCGACAAACCGACATTTTTGGAGTATTGTCTTAGATCGTCACCCATTGCTTCTCTGAGCAGTCCCCTCCCAAATCTCTAGCCCAGTGAGTCTGAAAGAGGCATCGAGCCCGGGGTACATCCACTAGGATCAAGTATAACCAGGCCAGGTAACCTTTGCCCCGAAGGAGTTTAATAAAAAACTCATTCAGAGGATGCGTTGTGCCTAGATATCATCCTCTATTTGTTTGCAAAAAGTGATCCAACTGGAATAGCCAGCAAAAATGGGGAGGGGAAATCATGCACCTCTCCAGGATCTCGCCCTGAGACAGAAAGCGACCCTGGTGATTAAAATCCACCGTTTGAGCCATTTGGTTAAGACTCATCCAATGAAATTGACCCAGGTCCATCTGTCCAGGAGGAAACAGCTCCCCTTTTGTCAGATAAGCCAACTGTGACAAGGAGGAATTGTAGTACAGCCATTTAACCACTCACTCCCATACCCAGAGAGTAGGGCCTACTAGCAGATGGTCTCTAGCATGACCTAAGCCACTCCAGGAGGCCTGAAATGGGAGCACTCTAATAACTGATACTCCCACCTGCCCCCTCTCTATCTCCACCCAGTGCTGCTCAGGATTTGCCACCCACCAATAATAGACAATTCTCATCTGCACCGCCTAGTAATATAAATTAAAGTTGGGTAATGACAGGTCCCCCCCCCCACTACCAATGGTTTTGGGTGCATGAGAAGACTCAGTTTAACCCAGGCTCTCTTACCTTCTAGGTAAAATGGGTAGGGTGTGAAACAGATACAACCACTCAACTCAGTCAAAGGCCTATTTGACATCAAGGGCCAAAAAAGATCACCGAGATCCCCGGATCCATCCCACACTGGTGTACCAACCCCAAGACCCTCTATACATTATCTGTCGCATTCCGGCCCACAATAAACCCCGTCTGGTCTTGGTGACTTAAAGCCACAATAAGACAGTTTGTTCAATGGGCAAAGATTTTGGCCAACAACTTGGCATCTGTATTCAGGAGGGAGATTGGTCAGTAGGAGCCAGGTGACAAGAAGTCCTTTTCCTTTTTATGTATGAGGGTAGTGTGCACTTCAAGAAGCAGTGCTAGGATGACCCCTTCCTCCCAAACCTTATTAAATACCTGACACAATATCAGCGAGCACGTCCTCCCGAACGTTTTGTAAAACTCGGGTGGGAAACCATCAGGCCCGAGCACTTTACCCAAGAGCAATCAGTTGATGGCCATTTGCAGCTCCGGAACCATTCCCACTGCTCTGCCATAAGAGTCCTCTCCATCTTACCTTGTAAATAGGCTCCTATATGGTGGGAATCCTGCATATACTCTGAGAAATAGAGCTCACTATAAAACTGAACAAATGCTTGTTGAATACCCTCCCTGTCATGATAGAGCTGCCCTCCACTATCCCATATCTAATGAGCCATTGTCCGGACCTGACGCTATTTCAGCTGGGAAGCAAGTAACTTATCAATTCCCCCCCTCCCCCAGATATAGTAGATCCCAGCTACCTTCTTATAAAGCACTTCCAGCTCCTCTGCCAGCCAAGCATTAAGCTCAGCTCTTTAAGCTCTTCAGAGCTTGCTGACAGGAGAGCTCCTCAGATTGAGCCATCAAAGGCCTGGCTTCTAATGCCTCCAGCTCAGTCTCCAGCTGCTTCCTATGTTGCCCCTGCTCCCTCTTCTTTGGTGCCAGGTAACCACTGACTGCCCTGACCCACTGACTTTAGGGCATCCCATATCATGCTCAAGGGGACCTCCCCCATATCATTCTCTTGAAGGTAAGCTCGTAAACGTCTGTCTAACTTCTGCTTGGTCTCTGCATCTGTCAGTAGAGACATATTAAACCTCCATGGCTTTCCCGCCCCCCCCCCCCAACTCCAAGTGTATGGGTGCATGATCAGACCATATAATACTATCAATTCTACTGCACTTCTGTTTTCACTAAAAAAAATCCTAGAGAAGGACCACCTGTGATTGACAAATTTACAAATATACACAGAAGATGATGTGTTTGAATGGCTAGCAAAACTGAAAGTGGACAAAGCCATGGGACCAGATGACATACATCCCAGGATACTGAAAGAGCTCAGAGAGGTTCTTGCAGGGCCTTTAAAGGATGTTTTTAATAGATCCTTGGAGAAAAGAGAAGTTCCGCAGGACTAGAAAAGGACTGATGTGGTACCTCTTCACAAAAATGGAAATAGGGAAGAAGTGACAAACTACAGGCCAGTAAGCCTTACCTCGGTGTTGGGAAAAGTAATGGAGGCACTCCTGAAAGAGAGAATAGTGGACTTTCTCGAAACCAATAGGTTGCATGGTCCACGGTAACATGGTTTTACCAAAGGACGATCATGCCAAACAAATCTGATTGAGTTGTTTGATTGGGTGACCAGAGAACTAGATCAAGGACATGCAACGGATGTGATCTACTTAGATTTTATCAAAGCCTTTGATACTGTTTTTCATAGAAGGCTTATCAATAAACTGAACAGCCTGGGAATGGATCCCAAGGTGGTGAACTGGATCAGAAATTGGTTAAGTGACAGACAACAGAAGGTGATGGTAACTGGAACTCACTCGGATGAATGGAAGGTGATTATTTATTTATTTTATTTATTTATTTATTTTCTCTTATATACCGCGCTATTCTGCATCAGTGCGGTTTACATTGAACAAACTGAAATTACATTGAACAGGGCATTATAACTTGGAGATAACTATTTTACAGGGAACATGGGCTATGGAGGGTTAAGTGGCTTGCCCAAGACCACAAGGAGCACCTGTGGGACTAGAAACCCCAGTCCTTCCGGCCCAAGGTTGCTGTCCTCTAGTGGGATTTGAACCCCCGACCTTCCGGCCTGAAGTACCTTGCCCCAACCACTAGGCCACTCCTCCACTCCACAGTGGCGTGCCCAGAGATCGGTCCTGGTACCAGTACTGTTCAATGTATTTATGAGTAATATTGCTTAAGGACTGAATGGAAAAGTCCGTCATTTTGCAGATGACACAAAAATTTGCAACAGTGTAGACTCTCCTGAGGGAGTGGATAACATGAGGAAAGATCTGCAAAAGCTGGAAGAATGGTCTAATGCTTGGCAGTTAAGATTTAATGTGAAAAATTGCAGTATCATGCACTTGGGATGCAGAAATCCAAGGGAATTGTATGAGAAAGGGGGCAATAAGTTAGTGTGCACAGACCAGGAGAAGGACCTTGGAGTGATTGTTTCTGAGGATCTCAAAATGGTGAAACAGTGTGACAAGGCAGTGGATACAGAGAGTAATTACCAGCAGAAAGGAGAGGTGCTAATGCAACTGTACAAGTCGCTGGTGAGGCCTCACTTGGAATATTGTGTTCAGTTTTGGAGACCATATCTCACAAAGGATATAAAAAGACTGGAAACGGTTCAGAGGAAGGCAACCAAAATGATTTGGAGCCTACGCCAGAAGATATATGAGAAGAGACTTGAAGACCTAAATATGTATACGCTAGAGGAGAAGAGGGACAAGGGAGATATGATACAGATCTTAAAATACTTAAAAAGTATTAATGAAGAAACAAACCTTTGTCAAAGATCGGGAAGCTGTAAAACTAGAGGGCATAACATGAAGCAGCAAGGGGGTAAACTGAAAGAGTGGTGGATGCTTGGAATGCCCTGCTGATGGAAGTGGTGGGAGCAAATACAGTGACAGAATTCAAAATGGCATGGGACAGACACAGTGGATCCCTTTACAGCAACAGGATAAAATCAAAGTAAACAACTATCTCTTATATCTCACAGATAGGGGTGACATCCCTAAACAAAGGCATGGGGAGTGGCGATCTGCACAGAGGTGGCAATCTGCACGGAGCGGCAGGTGCACCTACTCTTGCAGCCTTGCTGGGCAGACTAGATGGACCATGCTGGTCTTTATCTGCCATCATATACTATGTTACTATGACTCCTGCACTGTTTGATTTGTCCGGGGAATGGCACACCTTTGCTGCCCAGCCAGGTCAGACCCCACCCACATCAGCTCCCACCAAATGCATCTCTTGCAGCACATAGACATCAGAGCGCATATGGGACAACTCCCTCATGACCATCATCTGCCTGCGGGTCGTCTGCAATTCCCAGACATTGATAGAGGAGATCTTAAAACATGCCTCAGGCCCAGCCTTGTTGCTTGCTTAGAGCTCCCCCAATAAACACTCTCCCACATCACCCCCTCCAGATATAGGAGAAGAGCATTCAAAGAACAATAAAAGCAAAACAAGAAGATATACAATATATGAGCCAACTTAAATTTGGGCCCTAGCAGGGCCATTTGGAGGGTATCCACAGAATGGGGTTGGTGAATCAGCCCCTGGACATCTGGAGGGGAACTTTGATGGCACACTGAGAAACATCCCGGCCAGCATGCCAACAACACATCCGGGAAAAAAATAGAATGGTAAAGTCCTCCCCCCAGGGTCATTAACAGTCCATAGTCAGTTCCCTGGCATTAAAGAAATGGAAGCCACCGATCATTATGTCCTCCTTTCCCACTGTAACTCCTTCCCTAGGTCTGCCAGCTTCATCAAGTCCAGTTCAAGTAACAGTTATGAAAAATTAGTGTCTCTATCTGCTTCAACCCAAGCCTTCGTGTTTGATCTCCTCTATTGTTGTCTTGTTCCTCCTCATCACTATGCACAAAGGCTTCCACCACGTGGAGGTGGCTCTCTGTATAATTGTTAGATGAGCCAGGCTTTTTCTAGGGACCCCCATGATTGGCCTGCTTATGAGATGGAAGTTCTTCCAAAGGGGAGTCCTCAGGAAAGTGCAGGTTTAATGAACTTTTTCACTTCCTTTGGCTCAGTAAAAAACAAGGTCTCTCTCTTCCATGTCACTCGTAGTTTTGCTGGATACAGTAAAGCCTGTTGTATCCCATAGGAAAAAAAGCCTTCTCTTCACTACCTTAAAGGCCTGTCTCCTTTTGTCCAGATCAACACTGCAATTGGGAAAGAGCCAGACTTTATGGTCTTTGCGAGGGAGAGCGTCCACCTTCCTTGTCTGCACCAATATCCATTCCCAGTGGCGATAGTTAAGGATTTTTGCCAGGATAGGGGGTGGATCTACTCCTGCCCTAAGGGGCCCCCTGGTACTCGGTGGATGTGTTCCACCACCACATTTAGATGGAGAGGGGGATCCTGAAAGAGCTGCTTCAAGAGGCGCTCCACAAAGTCCTCCAAGGCACGCTCCTCCCCTCCCCCCCCAGATCCCCAAGATACAACCACTTTCGGATCATAATCTTTGTTTTCCTTGTGTCTCCTCTTCCCTTTGACCTCATGCTTCTTGAATTGTCACATCTGTTTCTCTTTTAGATTGTGAGCTCTTTGAGCAGGGACGGTCTTTCTCTGTGTTTGTACAGCGCTACATATGCCTTGTAGAGCTTAATAAATGAATAATAATAATACGAATATTGGTGTGCCGTGACCTGTTCTCAAGATTGTCAACTTTCAGTAATAGGCACTGTATAAGCCTCTTATGGGTCTCGGTATCTCGCTTCACTAATAGGAGATCCTCCTCCGTGCCCGTTATGTGCTGTTCGGCCTGATCAATCCGACCCACTGCCACCTGCAGTTTGGCTCGAGCCTCCCTCAGCTTACCTTGTATGATGCCCAACTTTTCAGACAACTCCGCATTGCCCACCTTTATCACCATAAGAATCACCTCTGTCTCTGACTGGATGCTGGTAGAGATGTTCAGCAGGTCAGAAATTTGCAAGGCAGAGGCAGCATGTTCTGAGCCGGAGGAGGCTCCCTGGGCCTGCTGCCAAGAGGATTTCACCACTTTAACCACTGTTCCTGCTGGTTTTCTCTGCTCGGGTCTGGCAGACATCCTCTCTCCCTATTGCAATATGGTCTAGTATCAGCACTGACTATATAAAATTCAGCACTTCTGCTCTCTACTCCACCATCATGTGACCATCCTGCCTACATAATTTTATTTTTAGTTTGTAATTTATTCTATACTTGGGAAGGATCTATCTTTAGTATGAGTGGGTGACTAAGGTCAGGTATTCTTTTGTCAGAGTTTCTGTGTAAGAATCTGTAGTAATCCGGCTTGTTCAGTTTTCCAAATAGGTTTTTGAATGTTGTAAAGCCAACTGTAATATTTACTGTGCTGTTCTTTTCTGGGTAGGGTCCTTGTGTAAGTTTTGGAAACTGATGCTGTTATGATATAGTAGATTTTCTCTGTCGGTGCTGAGTAATTTTTGTAAGGTTTTGCATTACCTCAAAGTATGTCCATGATGGGGTGAGCGTTTATATTGTTACTAAGATGACACCAGAATCAGAAATTATTTTTTGTCTGTTGACAATGTAATCCCCAGGACCTTTTGAGTGGGTACCACCTGTCTGATTTTACTGACTGCCTGGCTAACTTAATCTGAAGAATTGACATAGTAAAATAATGAGCAAGAATAGAAAAATGAAAGACAACTAGTTACATTGTCTGCTACCAGCTGCCTTATAGTACAGCCAACCTAGCTACTCCTTCATACCACCCGGCTGGCAAAAATTTCTGTGAAGAACACTGTTGAGTTGTATGGGAAATGTCCTCTGCTCTCATTGTTGGGAGAAGGTTTCTTTGGATGTAAAATATATGTTCAAAAATAAAAACGAGAAGCACAGCACAGTTTATAACACCAAAATAAAATTAGCCGTGGTTCTTGCTTTTTCATTTTGTTCCTTGGTGTATGATCACCTGGCATCTCCTTAGTTTTGTAGAATATATATATGCATTTCATAGCATGTCAATCCAGTGCGCAATGTCAGGGGTTGGTATGTTTAACATTAGATTCCCAAGCTATGTAATTAAGGTGCTACAATTTTTTCTGCATAAAAACAGCATTGCAAAGTTTAAAAAAACAACAACAACTTATATAGCCTGGGAATATATTGCTTTCTTTATTCTTAGTATTGAAAACTAACCCCTATAAAGTGAATCTAAAACTGTATCCTAATATAGAAGATCACTTGTTATGTCCCATATGTGATATCAAAACATGTTCCAAACAGTGAAGTTCAACCAAAATTTAGATTTTTTGTCGGATCGTCTGTCGTGAGGATGTAACCACACACTCAAATGACAGACCCTCCTTTTATTCAACTTTTTTTAAAAAAAGGTCAGTTCGACCTAAGTATGCTGGAGGCTATGATTAGCCCAAAAAGGACAAGCCTCTGCATAACCAAAATGCTAAGTGCATAATATGAAAACGTTCTTCTTCAGAAACAAATCTGTAATTATTTAAACATAGAAGCAAAAACACTTAGCTGAGCTCAAGAATATCCAATGAGTGCAAGATAACCCAACCCTTGCTTGATTTGTCCATAGAAGATTAATTAGCGGGCTTATTTGTGAGTTTGCGGATTTGCTGGTGTTATTTGAGGAGGCAGACCAACTTTAGGATATCGCATTTGGGAGAATCCGTGGAAATTCATCAGTTGGAGATCTCACAGAATCCTCATATCGGCAGGCCGAACTCATTGGATATTCTTGAGCTCAGCTAAGTGTTTTTGCTTCTATGTTTAAATAATTACAGATTTGTTTCTGAAGAAGAACGTTTTCATATTATGCACTTAGCATTTTGGTTATGCAGAGGCTTGTCCTTTTTGGGCTAATCATAGCCTCCAGCATACTTAGGTCGAACTGACCTTTTTTAAAAAAAAGTTGAATAAAAGGAGGGTCTGTCATTTGAGTGTGTGGTTACATCCTCACGACAGACGATCCGACAAAAAATCTAAATTTTGGTTGAACTTCACTGTTTGGAACATGTTTTGATATCACATATGGGACATAACAAGTGATCTTCTTTATTCTTAGGGCAACCATCTGACTGGTATTATGAGTGAGGGGTACCTGACTAGAACTCTGGGGAGGCTCCTACATTTTTGGCTGCCGGGGAAAGGGGAGGGCGGGGAGTTTCAGCTCATCTCTTACATCAGGCAGCAGATTGTCTTGAACTGCCCCTGAGCAAGGGTTTATGAGCATGGCTTTTCCATGCTGCCCTAATGGCAGAAAGATCACTCATCGTGCGATACCAGCCTCAGCTTCATTTCTTCTCTAAGTCAGCAGCAACAGCACTCAGTGCTGCCTTAGCATTAACTTTTGGTAATGATATAGAATAATTACCACAATTGTTACAATTAGAATATCAAAGATAAAAATCACACAAGTAGCATTTAGCCTTCAAAGGCCATATGATATATATCTTATATCAAAAAAGCAGGACACCTATTTGTACAGTATTAAATTAATAGAATAATCTTTTAATGAATTAAACACCTTCTATATAATCATATTTAAATTGCATATAACCACATCAATTTTTTTAAATTAATTCTCATATATAAACATCCTAATATCAATTTCATAATATCTAATACAATATTTTATTTACAAAATACATCTATCAAATTTTATCCACCAAGTTCTCAAAATGTATGATTGTCTAATACCATATATACTCCACCACCACACTTACAAAATGAATTACATAAAAACTACATTTAAAATGACCTTGTTAAACCATTACTGGCTGCAGTAATTAATCAACAAAGTTGAAAAGGAATCTTAAAATGAGGATCTTAAAAAACTTCTACAGCACCACAATCCTCAAAGATTTTGGAATCTATTGCAGTCCCACATTCTTCTTTTCTCTTATCATGTAGTTTTTTCCTCATCATACAGGTACTTATGAATGGGTCCGTAGCACATCCAAATCAACAATAGTCCACAATGTAACTTGAAATGAAACTTGAGCTATGTTGTTTTAATATAATCTATTATTACAGGACTCAAGGGAGTTAGTACCACACTACACTACACCGGCAATGCAATCTCCCCCTCAGTCATTCAAGATATCTTCAAATCACAGCCAGCACAGCATCGCCAAAGATCGATCACCTCATTTCACTCCAAAATCAAACCCAACCAGGGCCCATAGTTTCGCCAAATAATGGCACCCCAGGGTCCTCATCACACTGTCAATTCAAGACAGCTTTGGCACCCAAAAATGCCAGAGCATGCAAAACTTGTTTGGCAAAACTAATGAGGTAAGAAGAGGAGATGGGAAGTTGATAGATAGGTGGAAAAGTTAAAAGGCGATTGAGGATGGAAGGGTGAAATTTGAGTGGATGGAGAGGAAGGAAAGAGCAAAAATGGAAAGATCAATATATCAGAGGCAGATGTAGGGAGAGAATGGAAAAAGACAGAAGAGAGAAGAGAGGAAAAATGGACTGCAGAAGAGTTAGCAGAAGACAAATGAGAAAAGCAGAAGAGAGTGACCAGGAATCCAGGCCCGTATCTCAGCTGCTTATCTGATGCTGTTGCCTGGATGTCCCACCAGGCCTGAAATTGAACATGGCTAAAACCAAGTTCCTTATCTTTACCCCTAAAGCCAGGGGGATAACACTCTACTTCTCCCTGTTTCCTCGGCTCTCAACCTTGGGGTCATCTTTTTCCTTCTCTGCTCACATCCAACAGATGACTATAACCTGTCGTTTCTTTTTCTATAACATCAGTAAAATTCATCCCTTCCTTTCTGAACACATTACCAAGACTCTTATCCACTCTCTAGTCATCTCCCATGTAGTTATCGCAACCTGCTGCTTTCCGGTCTCCCTCAGGACCATCTTTCTCCCCTTCAGCCTGTTCAAAAATCAACCACAGGGCTAATCTTCCACCAGTCTTCTATGCTCACCTAACCCCTTTTCTCAAGTCACTTCACTGGCTCCATTTCCACATCCACTTCAAACTTCTCCTACTGACGTAAGTGCATTCATTCTGCAGCTCTTCACTACCTTTCCTCTCTTATCACTTCCTACACCCTTCCTCGGGAACTCTGCTCCTCTGGCAGATCCCTTTTATCTGTGCCCTTCTCTGCCACTGCCAACTCCAGACCACTTTCCTCGCCTATCTTTGAGGCGCTGGGGCTAACATCATATCAAAAATCAAAAATCGTTGCTACCCATTTAGCCTCGGCAGCTGTCGGTGTTTCCAGTCAACCCAGATTTTCACTTCTGTTGCCATGTAAGTGAAAATCTGGGTTAAAGGGGTTGGCGGGCAGGCTATACGCCAACAGCGAATAGCCTGCCTAAATGAAAATTGGGTCCCTTGTGTCTTTCTGATACACCTATTTAGAGTCATTGAGCACTTGTATTTCTCATTTCCCCAAATGGAAACACAACTACTAAGCTTTGTGGGGCTAGCACTAACTAATAGTTCACCTTTCCATCCCTTTTGGTTATGGGGGTCATTGAGTACAGCGAATAGCAGGGATGGATGTCTGGATTGGATGTCCATTGCCGCTATTCGCTTCCCTGTCGGCCCCGGCTAATGCCTCCCCATACAAACAGCGCATTTGTATGGGGAGGCTTAGATGGGGGGAGGAAGGGGCGTTTCTGAGGTAGAGCATGGGCACGGCATGGGCAGGCCATGACCCCGGAAATATAGGGCCGATTCTGAGGTCGTCCCTGTATGTCCAGGGCTGTGAACTTAGACGGGGGATTTATTCCACCACAGAGATGGAATAAGTCCCCCTGGATATCGGGGGATCATGCCACCAGGCCAAAGAAAAAAAGGTAGGGGGTGCAGGAAAATCCCCGCAGCCAGACCCTGTCCATGGGAGACCGGATCGAGGGTCCGGCTGTGGGGAAAGAAGAAAATCTGTGGCAGCTGGAATTTGCAGCTCCTGAACGGAGAAGCCTGACTGAGGTAGCTGGGGATCTGCTGGGCGTGCAGGCCGATCAGAATCGGGGCCCAGCCTGCACGTGTAGGCTGTAGACCTGATTCTGATCCCACGGGCACGTCTAGCCCCTGAGGGATCAGAATTGGGTCTACCTCTGGATGTCTGACTTCTGGTCAGCCGCACAAGGGGCTGAACAGCCAGAACGGAATGTGCCTCCACATCAGCATGCCGCCCTCAGCTCCAGCAGTCAACTAACAAAGATAATTTCAAAACCCTAAATCCATATAAATCCCTTTTGAAGAATCTTAAGAACTGTTATGCAAACGTTAACAATACAACAATGACTCAACAAAACATTCACAATCATACTACACTGTAAATAGTTCATAGTTAGTATACCCAATGTTCATAGTTAACGTTCTACTGTTAATCTGTTTCAGTTTCATGTAAAATATTTTACCACATGGTCATGTTAACTTGTTATTCAACTGTAAACTGCTTTAAATACTAGAAAGGCGATATAAAAATATGTTTAAATAAATATAATAAATAAATATAGATCTCTGGGTCAGGAACTCTAAAATGCAACAACTGCTAATGCCACATTTCACTGTTACAGCATATGTGAATAGGGAAGAGATCCAAACTGTTGCTACATGCACAGGAGACAGGATGTTGCTTGCCAGTAGGCAGATATGTACTTCAGTGACTCCCACATGCCTAAAACCCCACTCTGCTGCTGTTCCTCAGTTTTCCAGTCCTATGTAGCATGCATCTGGTGTGGGCCACTGGGCAGGGAGGAGAACATGAGTACAGGGAGGCATAAAGGTTACATATGTCCTCAGAGAGCCTGGGGAAGTTTGGGAAATATGAACCGTGAAAGAGGGGAGTCCTGTGAATGTACACTCTGAACTGCAAGATATCACCACAAAATATCTATGTGATGTGCTGAGGTCAGGATCCTGCTGTCCCGTGGGTTCCTTTAAAGGCAAATCCTCGGGGGAAAAAAAGAAAAAGGGGAGGAGTTCATGTTAATGATGGCAGCAGTTGGCTGAGCTGAGTTCGCGTGTTTCCTATGGGTCGAAAGCGTAAGGGGAAAGGTGGGTCATTGCCCTCTCTTCCCCCGTACCTCGACGCCACTTTCCTTGGGTCCTATGGATGTTTTTGTTCTGCGCACAGCTCGGGATCCAGATAATGCGGGGGTAGAGGGTCGAGCTGCAGACTTGCCGGAGTCAGGTGACTCGGCGGCTGCTTCCGCTCCATCTTATTCCCCTGTGAGCTCGCCGTCGAAAGTCCTCCAGGTGCAGCCCCTGCCTAAGGGGTCTCGGGAGCTCCCGTCTTCCTCTGATCAGGGGGAGAATGGTAGTTTGAGAGGGCCAGGAGCTGAGGGGCAGCAAAAACCGGAGTGTGTAGCCAAGGGGCAGGTTTGCTCATTGGCTCTTTCGGTGACGTCTGGTGAGAGATACACAGGGCAGGATTTCCCTGTGCGAGGTAGAGGTGACGACATGATAAGTGAAAAAAAACCTGACCTCCTCTTCATTACTGAGACATGGCTAGCACCCACAGACACAGTCTTAATAAACCAACTTACAATATCACAATACGATGTATTCAACTGCCACCGAGATATAAAAAGAGGAGGTGGCGTACTCATACTCACTAAAAAAGACCTACAATACACATTAACAAACTCAAACAATGTTGATGGCATGGACATCATCAATATTGAAAATAAAACCCTCGCATTCACTTTGATCTATAGACCCCCTTCAGCAGATCAAAAAAACCTCTCCCCCATCCTTGAGCTTGCATGTACAGCATCTCAAAGCAAACCACACATAATCCTAGGTGACCTGAACCTCCCATCCCTAAACCAATCACAATTGGATAACTTCTTGGACGCTATGACACAAATGGGATTTAATCAGATAATTCAAACCCCTACCCACACAAAAGGTAACTCATTAGATCTCATCTTCCTCCCTACCCCTTTTAATAACCACCAACGCCACCCTCCCCCAATAATAACAGAAGTGCCATGGTCTGACCATCATCTGATAACTTTCCATCTCCTGGCACAAACTCCTACAAAATCTACAAACATAACACCTCACTGCTCACGTTTTGCCCGTTTTGATAACAACATATTCCTTGAAAAGGTATTGCCCAAACTCACCACAACCCTACAAGACATCAACTCAACCATAGATAATTGGAACCTAACAATTCAAGAAGCAGCCACCCCCACAAGAGCCACCCAGACACGAACAAAGAAATCCGAAAAATGGTTCACAAAGGACCTTGCTTTGCTTCAAAAACAACTAAGAAAACAAGAAAAAAAGATGGAGAAAAACAAAATCAAATGAAAACAAAACCAAATACACAAACATACTCAACGACTACAAGAACGCAATTAACAAATCAAAAAGGGAATACCATTCCAAAGTAATAAATCTAGCCCTCAATCGGCCAAGAGAACTCTTCACGATTGTAAAAACATTAACCAAACACAAAGCCCAGAACCTGACCAATCCACTATAAACGTACAAACCCTAGCTTTGCATTTTGCCGATAAACTAAAGAAAAAACCCCTCATTCCAACCATAATACTGAAACCAAATACAAAAATCAACTATCAATGGACAACTTTCCACATGATTAAAAAAAAACATCTCCTCAAAATTATAACAATGATCAATACCACAACCTCCCCTTTGACCCATGCCCAGTGTCATGGATCAAATCCACAAAGGATTTTCTTGTTGAAAACATTCAACACATAGTTAATCAATCACTCTCACAAGGCATCATGCCCAATGCTTTAAAATTCACCTCTATCCGCCCCATCATAAAAAACAGTAAACTGGACCCAAAAGACCCAAACTCTTACAGACCCATTGCTAGCATACCATTCATTGCCAAGATAATAGAAAAAACCATACAACTCCAATTACAAGAACACATCGATGAACACAAACCCCTTGATTCGCACCAATTTGGATTCTGCCCCTTCCATGGAGTTGAAACTCTCCTAATTGCATTGTTAGACCTCCTTATCAAAGGCACAAACGACAACCACCAAGGTTTTATACTCCTCTTTATAGATATATCTGCCGCATTTGATAGCATCAACCACGACACACTGATCAATAGATTACAAAACCTAGGAATAGGTGGGACAGTTCTCGAATGGTTCAAGTCATACATCATACACAGACTAATACGTGTTCAATTAGGCCAAGACACTTCAGAAACTTTTTCCCAAGGTCAGGGAATTCCACAAGGCTCAGCCCTCTCTGCCCTACTCTTCAACTTATACCTACAGCCCATTACAAATATCTTCAAAAAACAGAAAATTAACCATTTTATATATACCGACGACATCATGCTCGCCATCCCTATAAATACTAACAACCCTAAATATGACAATTTATCTGAATGCATGAGTGAGGCCACCACATGGTTTGAAACTAACCACCTCAGCATCAACTTTAAAAAAACCGAAGCAATGTTTATAACGAGAAAGCCTGTCGCTGATGACACCTACCCAACAGCAATCACAATAAACAAAACAACTATACCTGTTAAAAAAGAGGTAAAATACCTAGGAGTAATATTAGACCACTCACTCACCATGCTTCCACACATAAAACAGACAGTAAAAACAATATTCTTCAAACTTAAGACAATACAACACCTAAGACCCCTCCTTGACACTCATGATTTTAGATCAGTAGTCAATACTCTCATCACCCCCCATTTCGACTACTGTAATAGTCTCCTAATTGGTCTACCACTGAAAAGCATCTACCTACTACAAAGAGCTCAGAACATATGTGCCAAGATGATCACTAAAGCTAGACTAACCGACCACGTGACTCCAATATTGTTAGATCTACATTGGCTCCCCATAAATAGCCGCATAAAATATAAAATCCTACTAACAAACTTCAAACTCCTTAATGACATTTCCCCCTTACACCTATCCACCCTACTACACCCCCCATCAAGAACAAGAACGCGCAGACGAAATGCAACCCACTCTCTCACCATAAATACAACTATCAGAAAAACAAAGACAACCACAAGCACTAGGGCCTTCTCCTTTGCCGCCCCACCCTCTGGAACAAACTTCCACTAACTCTACGATTGATAAAAGACATACATCAATTCAAAAAAGAACTCAAAACCTACCTCTTCACAATCCACTTTGAAATCCCCCACCAACAGAAAACTTCCCCCCAACATCCACCGAAACACCCCCACAGGACTCAAGACAGAACAAATGATTAACGTAAATAATTCTCTCATTACTATCCATTTACTCACTGCAAATGTCTTATGCAAACTGTTGTTTTACTGTGCCTTGTAAATAGTTCCTGTAATTTAGTTCAGTTAATGTTCCATGTAATCTTACCTGTACATAGTTTAAACACTGTTCTATGTAAAGTATATTGAAGTATACAAAATTGTTAACTGTTCCATGTAAACCGCCCTTAATCTCTGGAAGGGGCGGTATAGAAGAAATTTATAAATAAAATAAATAAATAAATAAATAAAAGAGGTCATACGCCGGTGAATATGGAAGCCGCACAGACATCTGCAGATCCGAGATTGTTTTTTTCACTTTAGTGTGCTGCTAATTTTACCCTGGAGGCCATCTGGCAGGCAATCATTTCCTTAGGGGAAGCCTTGGTTCCACAAATTGTATCTATGGCTCAAAAGGTTGATAAATCTGAGGTTAAGGTGATGGAAATGGAGCAGACTGTGTTGGAAAATCAATCGGGAGTAGCGGCGATGCAGAGAAAAGTGGAGGTTTTTCAAGAAGAGGTTGTGGCTTTCCAAAAGAACCTTTCTTCAGTACAGGTCAAGTTGGAATTTTTAGATAATGCTTCTAGGGCTCATAATTTGAGACTAATTAATTTTCCGAGACTTTTAACTGTATCTCCCAGAGACATGTTTCAACCGTATTTGGTGGATAACCTGGGGGTCTCCCCTCATTTAATTCTGCCTTTAGTAAAAGTTTATTAACTACTTAGGGCTAAACTAGCCACTGTTGTGGTTAATGTAAGGGGAGACCAGGACCAGGGGAATATTTTGAATATTACTGATTTATTGGAACAGTCTGAGTGTGAAGTTCCTGTTCCTTCTACACTATAACATTTGCGTTATTATCAGATAAAGAATGGTTGTTAAGGCTTTTCTTTAGGAAACGTAATCTATTGTTTAGGGGGTTAATGGTTTGCATATATCCTGATTTAGCTAGGGACACTCAGTGGCGTTGCAGGGATTTTCTCCTGCTATGCCCAGGTGTCCTACAGTTGGGAGGGCTCTTTTTCTTGATACACCCATGCAAGTGTTTGGTGAAATATCAAACTGTTCCTTATGTTTTTTACAAACCCTCCCAATTAACGGCTTTCATTAATGCTCGGCGGTTAGAAACCTCCACTACTATCTCACCTAATGTGCTCTTATAAATTTTATTTGGATTAGCTAGCTGTCCATTTTTTATATATATTTGGTTAAGAGAATTTATAGATATCCCCCCTTTTGTATTGTGGGCTGGGGTGAGCAGATATGTTGTATATTGCTTTGATTTTGCTTATTTAGGATGAGGGTTTTTGTTGCCTTTGTTGATTGTTTCTACATATCTGCTCTATTTCTGCAAGAATATGCTTGTAACTTTCTTGTTTGTATTTGTAAAATTTCATAAATATAAAATAAAAACAAAAATAAAATAAAATAAAATAAAAGCAAATCCTAAGTACTTCCTCCTTTTGTTTTCTTGTAGTACGTCTTGGCTTGAGAGCATAAGTGATGATGAGCTGCTGCCACCCTGGGCTCAGCCATCTGCATACAGAGATCACGAGCTGAGATGTTCTGGGTGTACTTCCAAATACATCATATGTACAGATGGACCCATACAACATATTCTTTGCAGGACTGCATTATCATATATGGAAAGATGGAAGGTGGGTTAGCATCCAATGCCATTAGGGGGTTCCAAGGTTATATATGGCTCCAGCAGCAAGAGTCAGTACCCACCTTGAACTTGCTGGCTTCCAGTACCTCCCTCCCATACTTTCCTATGTCATTGGTACCAACATGAGAGACACGAAAGGATCAAGGAATCCATCACACCCTCTTAATGTGGAAACGGACTTTATTAGTTATACCCTTACACTAGCAGTGTTTCGGCTCCTCACACCTACATCAGGGGATATATAACTATAAACCTCCAACATAAACAGATAAAAAATAATATATACAAAATAAAATATATACAAAAAACAAGTTATCACCTTCAAAATGTGGACCAATTAAAAATGCCCAATACAAGCATGTTAAAACCATATACATAGACAAAATCAACATGATAAAAAGGGGGTTTGGAGACTTCCGGTGGCAATGAGCTGGTAGGGTGTGAGTTGGCCAGCTCCGGGGGATACCCCAATATTCTGCTATACAACCCCATTAAGCGGTGCGCTAAGCTCCTCGGAGTTTTAGTTACGGCCCGCGGAAACTGAACAGGAGCGGAATCCCAGCTTTGGCTAATTGGCGTGGATATATGGCCTCAAAAGTCACCCGCAAAGAGAAAGGCCGGCCGCCGGAGGGAAAGATGGCGGAGGACGCACCGGCAAGCCCTGTCGCAGGCCCAACACAAATGATGGTAGCTGAAGTGAGTGCGGCTGTGGTGGCTGCCCTGGATGACCGGTTTCGTTCCCTGGCTGAGCAAATCTCCCAGGTTAACCAGAGTATAGGAGACTTCACGGGACGCATGGATCAGGTGGAGGCCCGGGTCTCGGATGTCGAAGACTCCCATCGTACGCTGCAGGAGCGTGTGAAGGCCCTGGAAGGTCTGGTCCAGCAACAGTATGATAAACTCGACGACCTTGAAAATCGGGGTCGCCGAAAGAACTTACGGTTTGTCGGCATCCCTGAGAGTGGGGGGGATCGCATGTTGGCTGGGCATCTGGAATCGTGGATTACCCAGACTTTCCCGGACACAGTTGCAGGCCCGATAAAGCTAGAGAGGGTGCATAGATTGGGCCCAAGGAGGGAAGGAGCCCGATGGCCACGTGCAGTCATTGCACGGTTCTTGGAATTTAGGCAGAAGGAAGAAGTTTTAAGAGCGGCCCGCTCTCAGAGGAGGCAGCCTGATGGCGGTGATCAGATCTTGGTGTTCCAAGATTATTCTGTACTTGTGAGCCAGCAGCGGAGGGCCTTTTCATCTATTTGTGGACAATTAGCAAATCGGGATGTGCGATTTGCACTGCTCTACCCTGCAAAACTACGTGTAGAGCACCAGGGCGGAGTGAAATTTCTGGCTACCCCGGAGGAAGCCCGGACATTCTTGGAGCAGCTTGGTGGAGGTGTACCTCCATGAAGATGGCTAGCTTTGGAAGCTGGGGAGAAGCTTTGGACTGCCTGCAGGCAGATGGCGTGGGTGGAGGGCGCATATATGGGGCAATCTACCACATACTACTTAATTCTTAATGTACCTCATTCTACTTAATTTTTCATATGCAATCTGCCATTTTCTCATGTATATGCTACCGCGCCGATGAGTGGTGTCGGCGGTTTGCCTTTTTGCAACTCTTCGCTTTATCCCTTTTAATTTTCTCTTTTGCTTTCTTTCTTCTCCCTCATGGTTTGGCTGATGGAGAAGTGTGTTTTCTTTTCTGCGGGCTGGTGGGTGGGGGGAGGGAGGGTGTGTGCCTAGGGCTGGATTATTATTTTTTTTCATTTTACTATATGGCACTCTACTGAGGGGTGGCCTGACCGATTTGGGCTGGCTATCCCTCATGGGGTGATTGCTTTGGTGGCCGCTGCCGCCATGGCTGCATGCTAGCTCCCCATGTTTTTGGTGCGCGAGCTCCATGTGGCGGGCTTCATTGCCTGTTTCGGGCTGGGCTGACAGCGTACCTCTTGTTTGTGCATGGGCTGGACTCTCCTGGAAGAGCAGGCTGATAGCTGCTGTAGCCCTGGATGTTTGATGTTTGCTGTATGCTGGGTTTTTTTGTTTTGTTTTTTTGGAGCATTACAGAGTTTATGCAGATCTCACTTTGGGTTCTGTTTTAATGTTCCTTGTGGGGCTGGGGCAGTTTTACAAAATGTTCCACTGTGATGTACTGTTGCAGTACCAGGGGAGGAAGTGAATGTTGCATACATTTGGGGGGTTGTGTGTGAGGGGTAATTAGATACCGGCGGGGGGTGACCCTGAATGCCACTGGAATGGGGTCCCGGGTGGAAGGGGGCCGGGAGGGGTCTTGGAGGAAGATGTGGAGGGCTGGAGAGGGTAGGGGGAGGGGCAGGGGAAGAGTAGGGATTTGAAGGGGGGGATGGGGGGGAGGGAGGCCGGGGGTGGATGGATGGGGTGGGGGAGGGGGGGGACTTGAAGAAGGTGGAATCGCTGCTGCTTAGTTCTTGGCCTTGGCAGCGGAGGTGGGAAGCTGTGGGTGAGGTGGGAGCCCTAGGCTGGGGGGGCTGCTGCTTCAATGTAGGAGATTTTTTCCTGCTTAGTCTGCAAGGGTGGCCTTTCGAGAATGCGTAAGCACTTGAAATTGGCTTCTTGGAATGTATATGGCTTAGGCTCCCCTATAAAGAGATATAGAGTGCTACAACAACTGCGCTCCAAACGGGTCGATATAGCCATGTTACAGGAAACGCACCAGTCCTCTGAAGAGCATAGTAAGCTGTGTAAGGGGTGGGTTGGCAAGGTGTATGGGGCCGCGGCTGTTGGAAAAAGAGGGGTGTGGCCATTCTTCTTGCAAAGCAAGTGGGATGGATGGAGGAAGGAGTGGAGGTTGACCCTGAGGGACGTTATGTTTTTGTCTTGGGGACATTAGCTGGCATGCGGGTGGTGTTGGGGTCGGTGTATGCGCCTAATGGCTATGAAGCTCGCTTCTATAAGCAAGTGTCCCAGGTGGTGTCTGCTTTGGGGAACTATCACCTGCTGCTGGGGGGTGACTTTAACTCAGTCATGGACGAGGCAATGGATCGCTCTGCGGTGTCGGGTTCCCGAGACCAGCGTAGCGCTCGGTGTATTCGGGGCTGGTGTGAGGGGTATGACCTTTTGGACGTGTGGCGGGTCTTGCACCCTGGTGACCGTGAGTACACTCATATGTCCAGGGCCCATGGGACGTGGTCGAGAATTGACTATTTCCTTCTTTCTGCTGATTTGTTTCGGTTGGTGGACCGAGTAGATATCGGCCCGCCGGTTCTCTCGGATCATGCCATGGTGCTCCTGGGGATTCAACACCTCGAGCAAGGGCGGGGGTGGAGCTGGCGGTATCCATTAGATCTTGGGGGTGATACAGGTTTTGTGCAGTTTCTGCGAGGAAAATGGGAGGAATACACTCAGCATAATGCCCAACATAGGGATAACCCGGCCCTCTTTTGGGAGGCGGGGAAGGCCGTACTGCGGGGTGAGATTATTAGTTATCAAAGTCGAAGGCGTAAAGCTATCAATAATCGGATCTTGCAGTTAGAAAAGGAGCTGGCTAAGGCCCGCAGTTGGCATGCCCGCTGCCAGAGTAGGGAGGCTAAGGCGCGGCTGAAGGAATTGCAACTCGAGTTGGAGGCTGTGCTCTGCCATCGAACACGGAAATCCTTGTTGTATTATAGATACAGGCTATACCGGCATGGGAATCGGGCAGGTAAACTATTGACTTCGTTGGTGCGGGCTGACGGGGGACCTCGGCAGGTAGGGGCGATACGACATGCCGATGGTACTTTGAGGAATAGGGCGGAGGAGATTGAACAGGTGTTCTGTGAATACTATCAAACTTTGTATGCCCGGGAAGGCTTTGGTTCGGGAGGAGGAGGGGAGGAGTTTGTGCGGGCCAGCAATTTACCCAGATTGGCTGAAGATCAGTTGGCGGTGTTGAATGCGCCCATTTCCCCTCAGGAGGTACAGTCAGCGATTCGGGGTTTAAAGAGGGGTCGAGCGCCCGGCTTAGATGGCTATAGAGGAGAATTTTACAAAGTATTAGAAGACAAGGTGGCGCTTCCTCTCTCCGAGTACTATGAGGACTTGATCTGTCGGGGCTTGTTTCCCTATCAGGCAAATAAGGCTCTTGTTACCGTCTTGCCTAAGCCGGGTAGAGACCCACTTTTGCCGAGCTCCTACCGGCCCATTTCTTTATTGAATGTAGATATTAAAATCCTAGCTAAGATCCTGGCAGAGAGGCTGGCGGGTTTCCTGCCGAGTTTAATCCGGACTGACCAGGTTGGCTTTGTAAGAGGTAGACACACGGCCTATAGCTTGCAGAGGGTGCTAGCCTCTATGTGTGCCAGTTGTAAAGATAACAAGCGATCGATGTTGATAAGTTTTGACGCTGAGAAAGCCTTTGATAGGGTGGACTGGGGCTTCATGTACCAGGTGTTGGACGCGGTGGGGATTAACGGCTTTTTTGTCGCAGCAGTGCGGTTGTTGTATGCTGATCCTAGAGGAGCGATTTTGGTTAATGGACGTATGTCACCGGAATTTCGGATTCAGAAAGGTACTCGGCAGGGGTGTCCCCTTTCGCCTCTTTTGTTTGTCCTGACGTTAGAACCCCTATTGTGTCATATTAGGTCTTCTCCGGCCTTTCGGGGGATTTTGGTGGGCAAGGCCGAATTTCGGGTTGCAGCCTTTGCTGACGATCTCTTGATGCATATCGAGAATCCGGAGGACGGGTTACCTGCCTTGCTCCAGTTGTTTCGTAGTTATGGTGAGCTTTCCGGGTTTCGTTTAAATTTGGATAAATCTGAGGCGTTACCGCTCGATACCGCTATCTCTCGGGGTTGGTCCGGTCCTTTTCCCCTAAAATGGGCAGGAGATCGGTTCAAGTATTTGGGTATCTATTTGCCCAGAGATCTGCGAGATCTCTACCGAATAAACGTTACTTTTTTACTGCAGCACTTAACTGATAAGGTTCAGAAGTGGAAGGAATTGCCTTTGTCGCTGGGAGGCCATATAGCCCTCTATAAAATGGTGCTGTTTCCTAAATGGTTGTACACGTTACAGACATTACCGTTGTTATTGAAAAGGTCTGACCTATTGCTAATGGAAAAACAGATTAACATACTGTTATGGCGGGGTCGGAGGCCCCGAATACGTCTGGCGGTGTTGCAGAGAGCGTGGGATGCGGGAGGTATGGGGCTCCCTGACCTTAGGCAATATAACCAGGCGTGTCTTCTGCGGCATGTTGGAGACTGGGGATGGGGGATTATACTCCTCTTGAGATGATTGGGGCTCTCGTCGCCCCGCTGCATGTTCGCTATGTCTTGCATATGAGACGGGCGACAGGCCTGGACCCAACGGTGTGGACTGTGTTGCTTTGCCCGGTGGTGCGAACCTGGCGGTATCTATGTGGCAAACTAGGGATATGGGCCTTTTGCTCACCCTACCTTCCAGTTCGGGGGAATAAAGACTTTTTACCGGGCCTCACGGAAGCCAACTATGTGCGATGGGAGCAGCTGGGAATTTCCACTCTTGAGCGGCTTTTGGCCGGAGATGGTACCATTGAGCCTTGGGCTCGTTTAAGTGTTTATTATAGCTGGACAAGTAAAGACGTGTTTCCTTATGCTCAGATTCGGAGTTATCTTAGCAAGCTGCCGGTGGCTTCCTTACATGGAGACATCTGTTCTAGGCTGGAGGAACTTTTGATGGGAGGAGAGTTGGCGAGGAAGGTTTCCAGCTTACATCAGGCGCTGTCGAGCCTTGAGACTCATGGGACTGAGGAGGCGTTAGCGGAGGCATGGTCTCGCGATTTGGGCAAGTCAGTGGTAGGTGAAGGAGTTTCACAAGCCCTGGCGCAGATTCCTAAGGTGTTTGCCTCAGTGGACCATAGGGATATGCAGTATCGGTTGGTCCGTCGCTTATATTTTGCGCCCAATAGGGCTTGGCGGGCTGGCGTGGCATCCACGAGTAGCTGCCCGCGATGTGGATGTGTAGATGCTACGTTGGGACATATGTTTTGGCATTGCCCTGTGGTGAAGCTTTTCTGGAATAAGGTTGTTGGCTACTTAGACGATTGTTTGGGTACACCGTTGGTGATGCACCCCGCGCCTTTGGTGTTGGACGTCTGGTCCGGAGCTGGTGGAGCTGACTTGGGACAGATAGAATGGGCGTGGGTGCGCCGGGTGTTTGTGGTAGCCCGTGCGACTATCTTGCGGAGTTGGTTGGACCCTAGGGGTCTGCTATTTGGACAATGGCGGACCCGCCTGCATAGCTTGATGTGGATGGAGAGACTTCATGCCTGCCATCATCCCAAACGGTGGGAGGTCTTCAGGGTGGGATGGGGGCCCCACTTGCGGCGTCTCCCGTCTAGAGTACGGACTAGGATATTGGAAGGGAGGGGCGGCTAAGGCGTCAGTGCTGTGCAGTGGCAGTGATTTAGGCTGATCAGTCCCTTGGGGGGGTGGGGGGAATGGGGGAGGGAGGGGGGTGGGGAAATCTGGCTAGTGTTTAGGATTGTTGGTTTGACGAGGCGGTGTAGAGTGGAGGGTAGAACCGTCACCTTGCCCGGGTCTGTGACTCTGCTAGTGAGGTACGCTTCGGGTGGGGGTGTAGGGGTGGAGCGGAGGGCACAGACTGTGGGTTTGGGGTGCCTGCTTACTTTTGTCTATATCTTTTATCTTCATTTCCTCTATTTTCTTTCTTTCTTTTGCCGTGGGGGGGGGGAGTGGCGAAATATATTGTTTGTGTTTCTGAGGGGCCGCATGTTTGGCACTCATAGTTTGCATTGTTACAAGACTGTTGCTTACTCTCTACTCTGTGTTATGTACTGATTGAAAATGAATAAAAATGATTTTCACTAAAAAGGGGGTTTGTGCATTCATACCCATTAAAGATCTATTAGAAACAGTAATACTTATAAGTAAAATAGTCATTGTTGATAAAAAAATAAACGGCAAACAATAGCAGCTAAAAACATAAATAGAGGGACAGCTAAAGACAGCATAAAAACAGTATGGTACATTAAAAACCAACCAAGGGACAATTTCTTGTATAAAAGATATATGTCAAACAACTCACGGTCTATCCACTTGAAATTGCACAGTTGAATACTCAATCTATCCATGAAATACACTGGAAGAATATATGAAATAGTGTATAATTGTTTATCCAAAAAGACCCCCAATAATCAAAAAAGTCAAATTAACCAAAACAAACCCTGAAACCTTTATAAATGGCACAACACACGGTGGTACACACTATAATGAAAAAATCAAGATCTGAACAATAATACCAATTCTGTACAAACTACGCTGGCTGCCAGTAACACAAAATTAAATGCAAGGCCCTACGTACTATATTCAAGAAAGCAAACAATATTGCACCAACCTACCTTAATTCAATAATCCAAATACAGCATGATACTAGAGGTAGGAGAAAAAATATGAATAATCTTCTAGTTATTCAGACGGTTTTAAGAAGTGCAAACCAATCAAGAACAATCAGAGCCTTCTCATTGTACTCACCCATTCTGTGGAACGCCTACATGAAATAAAAGACCTAGCTATATTCAGAAAAAGGCTCAAAACATAACTATTTACTGAACACTACCAATCCTTGATAGAAAAAAAACCTTTACTTTAGAAAGGCAGTATTGAGATCGTTCCCGCGCTCTTAAGGAACCCTATGTTGCACCAACCTTGTGCTGTGTGCATAAGAGGAGGTTTTCACTGCTTAAGGGATTGTGGTGTGGATTAACAAATTACACTAATTTCATGGCTTTGTGTCTCATATCCTTATATACAATATAATGTAATTGCGGAGGAAAGCGTAGCACAGTAATTGTTCAAAACATTGTAGCATCTCAAGAAAAAGAAGAACCACAATTTGTGAACTAATGCTTTTAAAACCCATACTCCATACGAGAACAGACAATTAGTCGTTGCTAGTTACCTCTGTGTATATTTAGAAAAAGTAATCAATCCCGTAACCAATAATTATTTTTATATGGGCAGGGGAAGGGGAGAAATGTCATATGCCAATGTGGATCGTATTAATAACAAAGGAAGAGCTTTGTATTACAATGTTTCGTTGGTGCACTGTTCATTATTTTAAAAAAAAGGGGGGGGGGGTCATGTGGAAAGGTTAATCTAAGATTCTATGCCTGTAGAGGGAACCTACTGTTAAAATATAGGGATTAAAAACTTAAAAAAAACAAAGTTCCAACAGCGGTTCATATGGTGACTAAAAGGATCTCATGTATAAGGCATCATAACACCTTCAAATAATTGATAGTACTATATAGAAGCCTCAAAAGACATACCAACAAATTAAAGGAGAAGAGTGACCTCATTGGAATTATTACGTCCTAGAGGTTGTTTTTAACGCAAAATTGTCTGAAGCAGAAAGTACATACACTTGTAAAATCCCATCTGGCAAACTCCATAATAAATAAACACGAATATATTAATAAATAAAAAAGTAAAACTGAGGATATGAAGTGCGCCATGAGGGACCCGATGTAGCGTGCCAATGAGTGAGATAAATCGATGAGCGGATCATTAAAACTGTATCGCAAGAAGGAAGGGTGACCTGCTGGTAACCATTACCATCTAAAGGTACAAGAAGCAAACCATGAAGGGAGCCATTCATTTAATGTATCCTAAGGGTAAAATACACAAATAATAAAAATAAAAGTGAAAATGTGAGCCATAAAACGCCAAAATAGTAAAAGTGCTAAATGGCACTCAATAAAAACCCGGTAAAGGACAAAAGTCAAGGAGGGGAAAAAAGAATAATAAAAGGGATACTCAACAAAGGCATTAAAAAGAAAATTATAAAATTATAAAACATATAAGTAATAATGATAATGTTAAAAAGAGTAAAACAAAAATTAATATATAAATTGGTAAAATATTAAAAAGTCCATTAAATGGTTAGTAACTATCCTAAAAGGGGGGAGGAAGGGGAACGGGGAGGGGAAGAAGAGGGAGGAAGGGAAAGAAGGAGGGGGAAAGGGAGAAGGAGGGGAAGAGAAGGGGAAGGACAGAAAGGGGGAAGGAGGGAAAGGGGAAAAGGGGGAGGGGGAAAGGGGGAAGGGGAAGGAGAAGGATGAAGGGAAAAGGTGGGGAGGGAACAGAGGAGAGGGGGAGGAAGGAGGGAAAAGAAAAGGAAAAGGGGGGAAGAGGGAGGGAAGGGAAGACCAGGAAAGGAGGAGGGAAGGCAGGGAAGGGTGTAGGGGGAAAAAAGGGGGGAAGGAGGGAGAAGGGGGAGGGGGGGGGAAGAAGAGGTACCAACATGTACCAAGACAGCAGGCTCATCACCAGCACTACCTAAAATCTTATCTTGGTGGCGTGTGAGGTCCTCCTTCTTTGCACCAGATGATCCTCACGTCCAGCAGCTACCCAATTATCTACATGCTTAATGAGCAAATCACTAACTATAACGTCTATCCTAATTCTTCCCTCATGGGCACATGACCCTGGAGACACCTCCTTGGTGCAAGAAGGTATTACATCACCTGAAGTACAGGCCTAGCAACAGGATCTCTTCCTGCCACACCAAAGTGATGCTCCCCTTTCACATGACCTCTCTCCTCCATGGCAACAGAGAGACTGACAGACTTGAGATGGTACTTCTCTACCATGTCCCTGTAGGTCTCTTCTATATACCTCTCAGTCTGCCTCAGTTCCTCCAAGTCTGCTATTCTAACCTCCAGGGATCAGGCTCATTCCCTGAGAGCAAAGAGCTCTTTGCATCTCATGAACACTTAAGACCTTTCACCAACTGGGAGAAAATCATACATGTGATGCTCAATGCAAAAGATTTGATAGCCCCTATCTCACTGCTGGTCTGTGGTCTGCACCTTAGTATTAAAGACTTGTTTAGCTATTTAAGTTGTTTACTTATTTAAAGTTGCTAGGGGAATAGGGATCTTGAACCATTACAATTATACCTAATAGGTTTAAGGGATTTTGTTTAATATTCACCTCACGATAACTGCAAGTTCTTGATTAGTCTATTCCAAATGTCTAATAACTTGCTGATAAAGATAACCAGTTAAACCTGAAAGTGAATTAGACCTCTTCTTTCCCCTAACAGGTTTAAGTGCCTATAAATCAAAGACTATGCCTGAGGTGAGTGGGAGTCGGGTGGGTAGGAGGGAAATAAACACTAATTGAAAGCTGGCTTGCTACACAGTGCCTTAACTGCTTGATGGTGCACTCCTGCACTTAACTGCTTGATGATGCACTGGAGTAGAACATCAGCATTCCATACCACATGTCAAAAGGTGAGCGGGACTTATGCAACACCAGCACAGGAACCAGAGATCAGAGAATATACCACTGCCACAGCCAGTCTGTGCACATTTAGCACAGGAAGCCCCGGGTCTACTCCAATATCATAGAGCACATGTTTGATACACTCTGATTTTGGGTACTACACAGAGGCAGTGGAATTTGGTGTGGGTCTGGATAACTCCAAGCAGACGTCCATTTTTATCCTGATGCTGAACCAAGCCTCTCTCCAGGAACCCAATGTTCTAGATCCAGTGTCCCACAGATTACAGAGAATCCATAGATGTATATGGCTTCGGGACATTGCATCATATGGTCCTTGTACAATGAGATCCAATTCTATGAGACCTAGAGGGTCAAGAGGACAGTTGAGGCACCAACAGGACTTATGACACTTGCCCATGTGGGGTATGCAGCACTATCATTTCACAAGTGAAGTTGGATTGATTGCTTTATGAGTATTTGTGCATCAACAGACAGTGTCTGTTCACCATAGGGTAAAACCCTTATTATTGCCTTGGCTGCAGGGCTTTTAAGCAACGGTGGCAAGTGAAGCTTTACATTAGTGGGCACTCTTCCAATGCACTCCCACATACTTTCTACCTAGATGAGAGTAGACGTGCACAGTACTGAAACCTGAAGGTTCTATTGAGATATGTGCCAAGATATTTAACACTAAGGTCACACATGTCCTTATGAGGGAGACATCTACAACTGTACTGCTCAGGGTCCTTACTAAACACCCATGTATGAGTGATCTATGGGAGCCATGTGTTTTTCGGTGCCTTTCAGGCACAGAATCCCCTACCCTTCTTTATATCACTGCAGATATGTCCCAAATGCCACAGAGTGTTAACATCCAATGCATCAAAGGCTGCATCATGATCTCTTTGGTATCCCTACACAGATATAGATCAACTGAACACAAGCAGGAACCTAGTTGCCTGACAAACAGTGGCACACCAGTAAGGAAGACTATGGATCAATGCATCCCCAGCCAATGTTGTCATCAAGAGAGGTGAAGGAAATATTGGCTATAAATGAGTATTAAGCCGCTATTTGGCACATGTTGTTGGGGAAGGCAGTGTAGTGGACATGCAAAGGGGCATTTCTAAATGTGGTAGGGCAGCTTGTGATTTAACACATGAGAGATGGGCGCATTCACTACCATTAACATGCATTGACATACAACACACAGTAGCTTCACCTTGTCCAGCATTTAGGGGGCTATATGGCACTCTTTGTAGTGCTGTTAGACTGAGGTACATTGCAAAAAGGAGAGCCAAATTGCCGAGTGTATGTGGATGAATTGTGGTGGGAGTATTTGCATGCTTTGTGATGATTGTGTGGGAAGTGATCTGGGAGACTGAGTGGATTGTCTGAGGTTTCTGTGATGTGTGTGTGGACTGTGTGGTAGGTGGTGGTGGAACAATGAGGAATGGATGGGGTGAGCGCCAAGAGAGCAGAGAGAGCCCATGCAGGGGGAGGACAGTAGGATTGTGCAAGGAGCTAGCAGCAGCCATGACCCCAGTCAGTTAACTGGGTGAGGGACAAGGCCACTCCCTGGCAGTGGGGGCAGCCACACCAATGAGAGGGCAGATCGGTAGTGCCCACCTAGAAAGATCTGGTGCAAATACCCAGCTGCCACCACACCACCCATAAAAGAGGAAGGTCAAGGTCAGAGGCTGGAGGAAGACTGAAGGGATGATCAGGCTGGAGTGTCCACTGCATGCCCACCTGGCAACCTTGGAAGAAAGCCAGATGCAGGGTCATGCAGGTTACTCTGTGCTAGTGAGTCCTGCACTTCTCAAAAGAGAAGAGTGAACTAATATCAGAAATAGTGCTAGCCAATTTTGGAAGGCAATTAGGCCAGAGAGCAAAAGGACTAATGTGGCCACCAGAAAGGATATCTGGGCATCGAAAGCCTTGAGGTGGATGATCACTCATAACACAAATGAAGCACTATTACTGGAACCTGTAGCACAATCTGAAAGATGACATTCAGGACATAAGCGAGCATGATAGGGGCACCAGGTGGCGAAGGACAATGCCTGATCACCCTGATGACACTGCAAGAGAGCTGCTGGGGCTGCAATAACTTGTAGCACTCCCTGAGACTCAAGGTAGGTGTTTTAGCATGTGATGGAAATAATGCATAAACCTTGTCCATACTCTCAAGATGGATGAATCTGTAGGTTGGGGTGAAGGACAGGGTGGGTGTGTCAGGCCGTCCCCTGTAAAACCATATATGGGGAATACAATAGCATGATGTAATGTGTTTAATACAGAGCAGTATTCACCCAGCTGAACTTTCACATACCGATGGGTCCATCCCACATACAACAGCCCACATGGACACTGTATTAGATACCACCAAAGTACTCAAACAAGAAGTTGCAAAACATTCAGTATACACTTTCCCAGTCCATGGATGACACCATGAACACTGCTCTAAATTAAAAATTCAAACTCTCTCTGCTCTGATGGTTCAGCACCATGTTGATTCTAATCACACTTTTTCCCAATTTAAATGATGGGTGATTGATCACATTCCCCCTTCTATTCAGGGTGGGGATCATGAGAAATTACTTAAGAAACAACAGTCCCTCAGATATAGAATAATGACAGTGGCACTGACAAACATACTGATAAGCCAGTACTGTGCTCATATGCTGCCAAGTGGCACATAAAGGGGAGAGGGAATGTATGTCCCGAACATAAGATATGCCATACTGGGTCAGACCAAGGCCCATCAAGCCCAGTATCCTGTTTCCAACAGTGGCCAATCCATGTCACAAGTACCTGGCAGGTTCCCAAAAAGGTATACAGGTTCCACAGTGCTTGTCCCGGAGTAAGCAGTAGATTTCCTGGGTCATCTTTAATAATGGTTTATGGATCTTTCTTCCAGGAACTTGTCCAAACCTTTTTTAAACTCACCTACACTAACAGCTTTTACTACATCCTCCGGTAACGAATTCCAAAGTTTAATTACACGTTCAGTGAAAAAATATTTTTTCTTATGAGATCACAAAGACCCACACTGGGATTTGAACCCTGGTCATCCTACTCCCAAACCCACTACTGTTGCCATTATACTGTAAGACATAGATAACAACTCATTCATTGTACAGGATGGTAAATGTGGCACTTTATAGAAGGGTGTCTCATTGCATGCACTGCCACTGTTTGTGGCATGCTCCAGCTCTCAGCAGACTACTCACCATCATTCTGTGAAATCCCACGATTGCCCTAGCTCTCAGGGTTCATATGTTCCTCCTCTACTTGCGGATAATTCCCTGTGCACATGCACCTCTTTTGCCCTCCTATGTATGCAACCACCTCTCTTATGTGCTTCCCAGCCTGCACATATCTTTTCCTTGCCCTTCCTCCTTCATGAACATCCTTGTTGTATATCACTTCTCCTCTGCTATGTTATAGTGGTTCATAATTAAAACCATCTAGTAGCAATCATGTAATTGAGCCGGCAAAACCCTAAGGGCCCCTCCTCTACAGTGCCAGGCATGAAGGAAGGGGAGAGGATGGCAAAGGAGGATATGGTTAGGAACAGGGTAGAGGCCCATATCTCACATTTGTCCTTGGTATCCTGCAATCATCCTCTGCCCTCATATTGGCAAATGATGTAATAGAAGGGAGGGGCAGCAGCACAGCCAAACAGGTTCCATGTAGAAGAAGTGATAGGCAACTCATGGAGAAAGCATGCTGCTCATTGATTCAGATTTAAGGACTTTTGGAGGTCATAATGTAAGGTTCTATGAACAGAAGACTGTGGATATATGACATAATTTTCCTGTAAAATATCTTAGATATACTTAATTGCTTGCATAGTATATTTAGAAAAATAAAACAGACACAGAGGTGGATCCCAAGCTACTTGTTTACATGTGCTCATGAAAGTTCTTAGTTGTGTTTGTATCATTATAAACTCCAGTAGGTACATCCCATACCCAGCCTGGTGAGGAGGAGGAGGAGGAGGACGACAACACCTTAGAGGAGGAAGAGAGCACAGATGAGCAGCTACCAGAAGATATGGCAGATACAATGTCACCAGATTTTGTCCTGCTCCTTACAGTCTATGAGATAGGGGACCACCCTGATGCTCAGCACACTCCTCTAGGGTTCCTCACCTTCCTAGTCAATAAACAGCATAGCCCAGTGTTGAGTTGGACACTTCTTCAGAGACACCCCCCTCATGTGAGGCTCCCCCCAAAAAGTGGGCATATTTAAGGGGATCCCTCAGACTCCTGCTGTACAGGGAGACATGATGCTGAGAGGACCTTTTGAAATGTGTCATGTGTTTGAAGCCCATGTCATCGCCATACATAAGGACATATCATGTGTCTAGGAGCAGATAGAGCATCTGGAGTACACATTCAGGATACCAGAAGGGCTGTTGATCAGCTGATAGATACTGTTAATAGAGGTCCTGAAGCTCTCACAGCCATCATACAGGAACAAACTGTGCAGTGGAGGAGCAGATGGCCACCATCCACCAGCTGGTACAGCAAGACAGGGACAGGGACAGGGACCCAGAGGAGGCATTCAACCTGCTGGTGCTGCCACTGCACCACCTGATGCCTCCTCACAGAAAGCACCACAAGCAAGGCCATGGAGGAGACTAAGGAATTCACCTCAGACGCATAACCTGTAAGGTTACATAAACTGGACATCAGTATTTGGCTCGGAGTAACCTATGAAATGTTCTACATTAAACAATAACTTGAGCAATGATGTGTTTTGTTACTTTTGTATGAGAGTATTCAGCTGGCTGCCCACACATTTCCTGCTACCCACACATCAGGAACAATGCTGGCGAAGCACTTTAATATCTATTTAATTCTCTGTACCCCATGACCTGCTTTAAGGTATGGTTTCACCAAATATGTGGGTCAGTTACTCAGCCTCTGCAGAAAGATTACATATACAATGTTGATACAATCAAATCAGCAATGTCATGACCAGGGTAGCCTATCCTTGCCTATCAAAATGTACAGCTATACCATTGCAGTGACCCCCTTGTAAGCCATGGCCAATGCCTCCTTGGAATAGATGTCATGCTTAACTAATTTAGTGCATACCTAAGAAAGCATTGCTATTCACCTGTGCCAGCATAAGAACATAAGCATATAAGTAGTACCATACTGGGTCAGACAGAAGGTCCATCAAGCCCAGTGCTCTGTTTCCCACTGGTTCTCTTCAAATGCATGACAGAATGAAGGAGTGACATAAATAATATAAATTGCTTTGACATAATGAAGGAGTGACATAACGAAGGAGTGAAAAATCAGAGATGAATTTCAAAGGAGTGGCAGGAACCCTAACCCGAATATTGTCATAATGGAGAGATATCTCATAAGAGTGATACTGTGTTAATCTACAGATTAGATGATTATGGACATAATTTGTTACTCTTAAAATTCCTTTGTTATTCATCTCTGATTTGTCACTTCTTTGATACAGACCCATTAGTACTGATATTTGCACATGCACGGCCTAAGCAGGAAAGAAACAGGGCTTTCCACTTGGCTTCATAATCAGCAACAAGAAGAGCAAGCATCAGAACGCATACAAAACAGGTCCCCTTGACTTGCATGTAACTTGATGTGGTGTGCTATGGGTAGAGATATCAATATGAATACCTAAACTAAGAATAGAATAGGATAGTGGGATCTGAACCTATTACTAGGCTCACCTTAGACCTGATTATACTTAAGCCTCTCACTGAGAAAAGCAGTGTTTTTTTTCCCAAGTTTAGTTTTAAAAAATGCTCTTCCATCCAATCTTTTATTCTGGTAAAACAATTATTAATCAGGCGATAGATTATGGAACAAATGGATTAACAATTTGTAGATCATCATAATAAAGAAAGGAAGATCTAAGTCATGATGTACTTGCCCAAAGAAACTGAGAAAAACAATGAATAATACAAGGAGAACCTTGAGAACTCCACATTTCATTAACTAAGGTTGGAGGACTTCCCCTTTCCATTTGACCAGCAGAGAACAGCTGAGAGAACCAGTGAGAGACCAAACCTGAGATTCCGAGCTCATTGAGTCTGGCCAATAACAAATCATGATTGACTAGATCAAAGGCTTGAGGAGTCTAATTGCATTGCATGGTTTCACTGCTCCCATTGACCATCCTCTGCAGCTCAGTTCACAATGCTGCCAGCACAGCGTACTGAAAGAACTCCTAAATTCCGACTGCTGGGTCCAGATGATCAAAAAAAAGTTATGACATCCTATTATTGCATGGTCATAGTAGCTTCTAATAGTTTTGCTAGAGAATGAATATGGCCAGTGACCGTAGGATGATTATATCCCTTTCAGCCATTTCATTTCACTCAACACCTTCACATTACCACTGAGGAGCGATACTGACAAAGAATTAGAAGAAAAAGTTTACCTTCTTATGGATGACACAAAAAGTTGTAGCTTGAGAAATATTGAGAGCAAAGGCCCTATGTACCCATGCCTAGCAACCTCTCTGGACATAAAAAAGTCATGTAATCCAGTCTTTTGCACAAGCATTGCATTGCCTTTTGCATCGTGCCAATGGCACATTTGCGGTGTGAGCTTGCACAGGGGCAGAGTGTGGGGAGAGAACAAATGTACATGTGCAAGTTATAAAATAGTATAACGTAGGTGTGCTCTTTATAAACTGAGGCGTGGGCATTTATGCCAGCCTTGGGGCTGAGATATGTGATTGTCTAGAGTTCATACATTTTTGGCCACTTACACCCCTATTTTATAAAGGAAGGTAGGTGGCTGCTTTTCTTTATAAAATAGGCTTCAGATAGGTACGTTCAGGGTACTTAAATCTGGGCCTGCTTATAAAATTACCTTCTATCAGACTATGGACTCTACATGCAGAGTGATTAACGCGGTAACCGGGATATTCAGCAACACTAACATGGTTAATGTTGCTGAGTATCCCCAGGTGCTAGTCCTGAATGCCCCAATGCTAGCCAGCTAACATCAGGGTGTTTTGAGGGCAGAGCGGAGGCTGGACCCGGCCATAATTGAGCAACAGCAACATTCAGCCACTGCCCAATTATCCTTAAGCAGTGAAAGTTAGGCACCTTAAAGGCTGGCCTCAGTGGTGTAAGTTACAATGAGGGCCCCCTCCCATCGTGTGGGCACCCCATGTGGTGGTGGCAGCAGCAGTGGCAGCAAACTTGCCTCATTGTGTTTGCCGCACTGCTCCACTCTGGCTATTAACGCAAGACTTCGGCCCAGCAAGAACAGTTGCCGGGCCTGCAGCAGACTTACAAGAGCAGAGCAGCATGGCAAATTTGATAAAGGAAGTTTTCTGCGCTGCTGCTGCCACCACTGTGTGGGCCCCCTTTCTGTCCGGACTTCCCCACATTGCGGGGGCTGTTTGGGTGGAATTATGCCACTGGCTGGCTTAATCTTTGCTGCAGAAACTAACCATAGCAAAAAAGCCCAGTATTATTCAAAGGAAAAAACCATTACGTGTCACAAATAAATTTTTGTCGGAAAGGCCGTCAAAGTGTAAAGGACTTGCCCTCACACCACTGCGGTCCATCCATTTTATTAGAAGACCTTAAAAAACAGTTCAAAATATATTTATGAAAATGTATTTGTCAAAATCACTTAGCTGAAAAGAGCTGTTGTAAACCTTTCAACAAACTGTTCTTCAAACGACCGTCAAAGATGACGTGCCACGTTTCGGGGAACCTCTCGTCCTCCCCTGCCTCAGGTCCAGTCGCCAAACTTCAGATTATCCAGCTCCAGCATTGACAAAAACGCCAAAAAAAGCGCTTTTTATACAGGCATCAACCGCTACTGCATTGATTCACTGAAACACCCCCTTCCTAGGGGTTGATAGGAGCCAGAAAAGCCAATCAAATCACTGGCGGGAGGAGTCACCAATCAGGCCCCACCTACCGATTTGTCAATGGCAATCTACAAAAAACTTCACCGGATAGTATACCAGTCCAATTGAGAATTAAGCCCATGAGGGTGGGCTGAATTCAACACAAGTGGGGCCGGATTGGTGCCTCCTCCCGCCAGTGATTTGATTGGCTTTTCTGGCTCCTATCAACCCCTAGGAAGGGGGCGTTTCAGTGAATCAATGCAGTAGCGGTTGATGCCTGTATAAAAACCGCTTTTTTTCGGCATTTTTGTCAATGCTGGAGCTGGATAATCTGAAGTTTGGCGACTGGACCTGAGGCAGGGGAGGACGAGAGGTTCCCCGAAACGTGACACATCGTCTGACGGTCGTTTGAAGAACAGTTTGTTGAAAGGTTTACAACAGCTCTTTTCAGCTAAGTGATTTTGACAAATACATTTTCATAAATATATTATGAACTGTTTTTTAAGGTTTTCTAATAAAATGGATGGACCGCAGTGGTGTGAGGGCAAGTCCTTTACACTTTGACGGCCTTTCCGACAAAAATTTATTTGTGACATGTAATGGTGGTTTTTTCCTTTGAATAATACTGGGCTTTTTTGCTATGGTATACCTTTTCAGACCTGGTTGGGTATTTGTATTTGGTTTTTGCAGAAACTAACCAGGCAACGGCTGAATATTAGCTTTCCCATTATCCAGCTAACTCAGAGACTCAATACTGGTAGCCAGATATAGCTTCAGCATTGAATATCTGGGTTATAAGTTCAGCGGCGATGGCTAGCCACTTTACAATGGCTAGCCACCATTGCTGAATATCGGGGCCCTATAATTTCATAATTTTCTGTTTTATGAGGAGAAAAAGGCTTTTATACATACAAATGTAAAATGTACACAGAGAAAGTATGTGCTACTTTTGTGTATTTTGTGCATAGCTGTCTCCCACAGTATGGCAGAATGGGAGCACAGTTGTGATGTACATATGTGTTTTATAAAATACGTGAGCACATTTACAGCAACAGGATAAAATCAAAATAAACTAAACCATCTAATTTCTCAACAAATAGGGGTGTCCTGCATGGAGCGGTGGGTTCACCCCTAAAATAAGACATGGGGAGGGGTGGCCTGCACAGAGCGGCAGGTGCACCTACTCCTGCCATCTTACTGGGCAGACTAGATGGACCATACTGGTCTTTATCTGCCATCATTTACTATGTTACATGCATAGAGTACACACACACAGCTACACAAGCTGTGGAACAGGTGTAAAATGAGTGCACTGGTATTTGTGCTCTACTGGGACCGATTCTGGAAGAATATTTTAGAAATCACATAGGCGCCTATGTTGTCTTTATAAATTAAACCCCTTTTGGACGCCTCACATAGGCAAATTCAAGCCCTAAAAATGTTGGCCATAGTGTGTGTCTTTGTTCTACTTGGCATTTTAATATGAAACGTTAAATGATGTTTTTTTCTGACAATTAAGTCATTGGTCTTGAGGCAATATATTGTATTTTAATATTGAAAGATCTTTATAGCTCCTTAAATTGACATTTTGTAGTTGTATGTGTATATATAATAGAGAGAGAACAACTCAACTCTCTGATCATTTTAAAGTATAGTGGAAACAAATCTATCAACATTTTTATCTTCTAATGAACTGTTTGAATTCCCTTGGCCTGTAGCTGTATAACTTGTTTATCCAACAAAAGGCTGTATAGAATGATTTAGTTGCACCAGAAAATTGTGACAAAGGATTGTAATGTAGCTGGAAGTGTAGAGTTCTGGAAGCCATATTGGTAGCTAAAACCACATTCCTTATCGTCCCTCCAGTCCAGTTCTGACATGTGGGTAGTCATGCCCTACCACCAGCTTGTAGACTGAGTATGTCAAATCTTATGACATCAGCATACTTGACTAGCTGTCACCACCTCCTAGCCCCCAGTATCTCGATCTCCAAGTAGCTGAAGAGATGCAACTCCATAGGTTGGACTCACTAAAGGGACAAGTGGAAGTAGCATTTTAAGTCTGCCTAAGTTTGAGAGAGGAACTATGCTTTGGTGGTGTTACAGGCATTTGTGCTTAAAGTTTAAAAAAAGGAAATAGGCCGGCACAGGCAGCAGACCTTTCTGGGTAAGGAGGAAGCCTTACCTTTCTAACATTACCCTCGCAGCTCCCAAACTCATCATCGGGTGAGGAGCTGCTCACTGCTTTCTTCTCTGAGGTTCCTGCTGCCGCCGGTAGGCTGAGCGGGCAGTTGGGGCTTCAACAGCAGTTCCATTGCCGGGTGCAGGATTACGGTATTCTTTATTTTTCTTCTCTTCTTTAGGTTTGCCTTGCATTGGGGTTTTCTTCAGCAGGGTCTGGCGCTCAGACCAACCTCATGGCAGGGAGGTGGGCCTCTCTTAGCTGCACAGGAAATCAGAAAAGTGCAACTCTCTCCCTCAGCGAGCATCTGCAGCAGGGGCATTATGGACACTGGGGGAGGGGCAGTTTCTGCACTATTATTTTGCCTTGGGGGAACGAAAGTGAAGCTTTAATAAGGAAAAAAAAGAGGAAGAGAAGAAGAGAAATGTAGCAGTTAACTCTGTAGGAGCTGGACTGGTTCAATGAGACAAACTAGCAAGCTTCCTTCACGATACGTTCAAAGACCCCTTGTATGACATGTGGTTCTAGGAGAAGGCAGTATCTATGGAGGACCTCTGCCATGGTTGCGAGGCGGAAGTATGCTCCATGGAGGATGGTCTCAGCATGGTAAAATTGGATAGAACACAGAAGGCAGAAACTTCAGGAGGGTCGCAGGGGCCTTTGTTGGCTTTGGAGGAAAAGCATTCCTCAGAGGGAACGGTGGCCAGGAAAGAACAGGAATAGGACCCTGACTGCTTCCCACCCCTGTGGAAGGAGAAGGAAACCAGGGACTCTTGGTCCTCCAAGTCAGCGGGCATGGGACTTGAGGGGTTCCAGGGGGGATTTTCCCTGGAGTTTGTCCTCCTGATGCATAAGGTCTTCTACATGAGACAAAAGGGGGAAAGCACTCCCTTGGGCCCCTGGAAGAACTCCAAAAAGAGGCCTTTGACAGATGCTAATGCAAGAGCGGAAGGATGAGCCGGCATCAAGCTGCAGTCACCTGAAAAAGGACTGGTGGGACGACCCAGGGTCAGTGCAGTCTGACGAGCTGGAGGACCACAAGGCCAGTGTGGTTCGGGGGGGGGGGGGGGAGCCACCCGAGCTCAAGGAAGGCAAAATTCCTCAGGAGGAGGAATCTAGAATTGTACAGGTGTTTCGGCGAGAGGAATTGCCAGCACTGATTACCTACTTCTACAGACCTTGAACATGGTCGCAGGGGCACCTGCGAATGAGGATCCATTGGAGGATCCTTTGTTTCAGGCTGTATGGAAAACACAGATGGTGTTCCCTCTCCATCGGGTGATTAAGCCAATGATTCAGGACGAATGGAATGTTCCAGAGGCTGGCCTGAGAGGCACACGAACGATGGCTTGGTTATACCAACTGCCAGATTACAACAAGGAGCTGGTTTAATCCCCTAAAGGTGGAGGCAGTAGTCTCCCCAGTGACCAAGACAACCACTATCCTGGTGGAAGGCAGTTCGGCACTCAAGGATGTTCATATAGGAAGTTAAGGACTCTGCTGAAGCAGGTATTTGATATCAGTGCTATGTCACTGCAGGCTTCTGTCTGCGGCGCATTTGTAGCCCGGGCATGCTTGAGATGATCCCAAGGTTTCATAGAAGGGCCAGGAGACTCATCGCCACCACCAGAAGCAGCACAGTTGGAGTCTGGTACAGCGTATTTGGCAGATGCCTTTTATCATCTGATTAGAGGCCTCTTGAAGAGCATGGCATCTGTGGTCTCTGCTCGCAGATACTTATGGCTCCATTCAAGGGTAAGCTTCTGTTCAGCGAAGCACTGGAGAAATTGGTGAAAGATTTGAGGGAGTCAAAGGGAGGCAGGCTCCCAGAGGATAAACAAAAGCCGGTGTGTTTGTCGACACCGGGGTGTGATCAGTCTTGGGACTTCCACTGATTCTGGGTGGTGCGTTTCTCCCCCTTCCAGAATGGTCATTTCCCCTTGAGGGAGCAGTCCTTTTGGGGTTTTTGAGGAGCAGGAAGAGGTTTTTATTCTTACAACTTGCTGGTCGGTAAAAAGCCACAATGAGATGAGGATGGCCCAGATGGAAGTGGTCCCCAAGGGTGGATGTCTGGGATTTCTACTCTGCCTGGGTCCGCATCACCTCTGATCAGTGGGTATTAGAGAATATCAGAGAAGGATATACACTTGGGTTTGCTTGGCCCCTCTCAGAGGCCTTTGTGCGGTGACTCTGCATGACATCCCACAAGGTAAGGGCTGTGCAAGACACACTGCAGTGTCTTCAAGGACTACAGGTTGTGGCAGACATCCTGCGTGATCAACGCATGTTGGGTCGATACTCCATATATTTTGTAGCTCCCAAAAAGGACAGATTCTTCCGACCCATTGTGGATCTCAAGCCTGTGAATCGTTGCCTCAAGATACCATGCTTTCAGATGGAGACACTTCGCTCCGTCATTGTGGCTGAAGGGAGGGCAAGTTCCTGATCTCACTAGACCTCACGGAAGCTTACCTTCATGTTCCAATTTGGCCAGACCACCAGAGATTCTTGTACTTTGCGGTGCCCGTGGGATAGTTCCAATTCATATAAATGCCATTTGGGTTACCAACTGCTCCTCAGACCTATACCAAGATCATGGTGGTGGTCATGGCTGCCCTTTGGCAGGAGGGCATCCTGGTGCACCCCTACCTTAATGATTGGTTAATTCAGGCAAAGTCCAAGCATGAAAGTGAAAAAACTACAGCCCATATCATCAAGTTTTTGTAAAGTCTGGGCTGGATCATCCAAGAGCCAGTTTCAACCAACGCAGGAGCTGGTGTATCTGGGTGTCTGATTCCAGACGCGCCAGAGCAAGGTGTCCTTGCCATTAGGGCAGATGTGCAAGTTACAACAGCAGATCAGTCTGTTCTCTGGATGCCGGCCATGATGACTTGACATTATCTTTAGATGCTGGTGTCTATAGCAGCAACCATGGATTTGGTCCTGTGGGTACACACACGTGTGACCATTGTAGAGCTCCCTATTGCAGAGGTGGACAAAGCAGCATCACCCGCTGGAGCAGGTTCTGCCCTGTCCGATGTCAGTCAAGAGGGAGTTATGATGGTGGCTGCAGCTGGAAAAGTTGATAACAGGCATGCCTCCTAAAGGCACCCAGATGGTTTCCCCTCATGATGAATGCCAGATTGGTAGGCTGTGGAGCGCATTGCGAGTTCCAGATAGCGCAGAGCACCTGGACCCAAGAGGAGTCAGCATAGCCCAACAACAGGCTAGAGATGCAGGCCATGTTCTTGGGCCTACAGACGTTTCACAGCATCCTACACAGGAAAGTGGTGAGAGTGTTCTCGGACAAAGCCACCACGGTGGCCTGCATAAACAAGGGGACACAGGCAACGCACAACTGGAGAGCGAGGTGGCTCCATTGTTAGGAAGGGTGAAGAGCAATCTACAAGCCCTCTTGGCAGCTCACATAGCCAGAAGGGAAAACGTGGCAGCCGTTTACCTCAGCTGGATTTGAGTAAATCCGGGCGAGTGAACACTAAAACAGAAGTGTTTGCACAGCTAGTTCGCTAGTGGGGCCAACCAGTCATGGCTCTCAATGCGACCTTCAAGTCTGCAAAGGCCAGTCGGTTCTTCAGTAGGTGTCAAGAGTGGATGTCCGAGTGCCTGAACACCTTGCTGCAGAGGTGGCCCCAGACTGGTTTCCTCAATGTCTTTCTCCCATGGGCGCTGATCAGCCAGGTGGCATAGAGGATCGAGGCACATCGGGGTCAAGTCATTCTTATTGCTCCCAATTGACCGCACAGGCTTTGTTATGCTGATCTTGTATGTCTGGCAGTAGACTGGCCATAGTGACTTCCGGAGCGGGAGGGCCTGCTGATGGAAGGGCCACTGCAGATGCCTCAGGTAGATCAATACTTGCTTACAGCCTGGTGGTTGAAAGGGCGCGCTTGAAGAAGCGCAGCTATTCGGGCTCAGGTGATTGCAGCCCTATTGAAGGCATGCAAATGGTCTACATCACTGGCATATATTAGGGTCTGGAGATTCTTCAAGGGCTGGTGTGATGAACATGGTGGACATGCGTTATCCACCTTGGTACCTGACGTTCTGGCTTTTCATCAGGCAAGCTTGGAAAAGGGCCTGATGTGCAACTCCCTGTGGGTTCAGGTGGCTGAACTCACCTGTCACCATAGTAGAGTGCAAGGAGTATCTCTGGCAGCTCATCCAGATATGGTGCATTTTTTGCAAGCTGTTAAGCAGTTGCAACTCCCAGTTCGTGCAGTGGTACCGCCATGGGACCTTAATTTGGTGTTGTCTGTGCTAGTGGAGGCACCGTTTGAACATTTGTCAGATTCTACCATTAAGGATTTGATGTTGAAGATGTTATTTTTGGTGGCCATTTGTTCAGAGGCGAATTTCAGAGCTGCAGGTGCTCTTCTGACCTTGAGCCCTTCCTGTCAATTTCCAAGGAGAAGGAGGTGCTGCGGCCAGTTCCCTCCTTTTTGTCCAAGGTGCTTTCTCTATTTCACCTTTACCAGTCAGTTACTCTACCTGTGTTTTCTGGGGCGGGCGAGAACAGGGAGAGGCCCCGCTTTTGGCTTCTGGATGTGCACCAGGTCCTTCGGCGTTATTTGCAGCATACCGAGTGGTTTCAGAAGACCAATCCGCTCTTTGTGCTTTTTGGAAGGCCACGCAAAAGGGAGGCAGCCTCCAAGGCTTCAATCTCGAGGTGGGTGAGGGAAGAAATTTTCTCAGCCTTCCTGCTGCGACGGAAAATGGTGCCCGCAGGCCTGAGGGTACAGGCCAAGTCCTGGGTAAAGTCTAGTCTGATTCCTCTGGCAGATATCTGCAGGGCAGTCACTTGATCATCTTTGAATATGTTTGTGAAGCACTATTGGTTGGATGTGCAAGCTGCAGGGGATGTGAGTTTCAGGTTGGCGGTTATTCAGGCCGGGCTCATGGGTCCCTCCCAAGTTTGGTAAGGCTATGGTACATCCCCCACGTCGGGACTGGACTGGAGCAATAAGAAAGTCGACATTAGGCCTTACCTGCTAATTGGCTTTCCTTGAGGACCCCCAGTCCAGTCCCAAAACCCTCCCTGGTGATTTGCTTAGCTCTGTTAGTAATGCCAGTCCTGGAGAGATCCTTTTAAGTCAGGATCTGAGCAGGGGCAGCCCAAGGGGGGTGTGGGGCCATGTGCAGAGATTAATTGTGGGGCCTCATTTGCATAGGGAGCCTCAGTTGCATAAATATTTGCATAATATTAACATGCATTTTTAGTAAACATGCTTCTTAATGAGTGTCTGGATAAAGAAAGACTAACAGAGTTCTACGTTACTATATTCCAGTGCCAATCGCCAGACCCATTAGGAAGTACAGTCAAACCTCGGTTTTCGTTTGCCCTGGTTTTCGTACGTTTCGGTTTTCGACGTCTTTTCTGACTGAGATTTTGTCTCGGTTATCGGATATCGCCTCGGTTTTCATAAAGAATGGCGCTGGTCTGTATACACTGCCCGCCCGGTCCCGGCAGCACTACCCCCCGGAAGTCCCGGCAGCACTACCCCCCGGACTCACCGATCGCGTGTTGAGAAGCGAAAGTCAGCTGAGCAACATCCTCAAGCCAGAGTCAGAGATGCAAGGATTGCACAGAGAGGAAGGCCCCGATCTCTCCACTGCCTGCCTGTTCTCTGGAGCGCCCCCTCAGGCTCAGAGGTAGCAGGGTAGCTGTCAATGTAAGCAGGAGATGTTGCATGAATGTGGGAGGCAATTCTTTCTCTTGCAGGGTACGCTTGCAAATTGCTGTTGAGACGGAGTCAGCGATCAAATTACAGTGCCGTACAGTACAATATCTGTGTGTTTGCTGTCCTGTGGACGATCGGGCAGGTGAGAGAAGTGACAGGAGCTGGGTGTCTGGAACGGATTAATTGAATTTACATTATTTCCTATGGGAAATATTGCTTCGGTTTTCGTACGTTTCGGTTTTAGTCAGACTTCTTAGAACGGATTAATCAAGAAAACCGAGGTTTGACTGTACTATAAACACTGACCATTTAGAACTCATAGCAAATCCACCATATCATAACAGCACTGCCAGGATCCACAAAGCACCAAAACCTACCTCTATCAAAAGGCAACACTGCAAATATTAAACCAATACATCTCAGAGAATGCCAGTGCATCTCCTACTGGGGAAAGAGAACAAGTGACACGGTCAAATAGAAACTACATGAACAGAATACCTCAGCTTGGTTAAAATGCAGAACATAAACTGTCACCAAAGAACAAGAGATCACAATTTAGAAATAGGAAGACAATAATTAAACTGGGAACCCCAAAAGCCAAACTTGGGATGTACAACAATACTGGAGAAATAAAACTATACATTAATTTCCTCTTGTAGTAAACAAAATACAACAGACGTTAATGATGCACATTTCCCAGAGCTGATATATTCCAGTTAATAAATTCAAAATAAAAAAGTATTTTTCTACCTTTTGTTGCTTGTGCATTTTCTTTTTCAGTTGCAATTGCTCCAGTCACTTTCTTCTGGTTTCTTCGTGTCTTCTGCGAGCTATCCATTTGTCCTTTCTCTTTTAGATTTTTTTCAAAATTGTTTCTCTGTATCTGCTTTAACATACTGATCTTTCCCCTTTTGCTCTTTCCTCCATTTCTTTCCTTATTCCTTTATCATCCACTCAAATTTCACCCTTCCATTCTCAATCTCCACTTACTCTTCCAATACTCGGCCCATCATAGACTTTTCTTCCCTCCCACACAAAATATCTTTTCCCCTCTCCATTCTCATTCCCCATCCCTTTCTAGTCCTCCCCCAAAATCAGCTCCCTTATAGTTCTAGACCCACCCAGCATCTGCCCCCTTCTAGTCCTAGTCTTCCAAGCTTCCACATCAGCCCATTTCCAGTCCTAGCCCCCAATATGCTGTTTTCCAGTTCCATTCCAGCCTCCCATCAGCCCACTTCCAGTCCTATTCCAGCCCCCATCAGCCCATTTCCAGTCCTATTCCAGCCCATCACCCATTTTCAGTCCATGTTCCCCCATCAGCCCATTTCTAGTCCTATTCTAGCTACTCATCAGCCCATTTCCAGTCCTAGCCCCCCCCACATGCTCTTTTCCAGTTCCATTCCAGTCCCCAACAGCCCATTTCCAGTCCAAGCTCCCTCGTCAGCCCACTTCATCCTATTCCAGCCCCATCAGCCCTTTTCCAGTCCTAATCTTTATCTTTATTTATCTTTATTAAAATTTGATATACCGCTACAGCAGCGCATTGAGCGGTGTACAATAAAATGAGATTAACACTACAGTCCAGGAAAAGAACGCCAAATTCAAAACAGGAAAGGAAAGGAAAAGAGACAGTGACCAAAGCAAGACACTAAACCATAATTCATAATAAATTTGACACATCAGATGTTAACGATGTACAACAAATCATAACAAATCAAAAGAAATTAACAATAATCAAACCAGGGCATACAAATACAAGGTACGTGGACATAGACATTACTTAGTTAGACACATCGACAGGACCATTCAGGGTGGGTCTTCAGAGGGCAGGTCGAAAGCTTTGTGGAATAAGGAGGTTTTTAACCGTGATTTAAACTGGGAATAGGATGGTTCTAGCCGTAATGAGGTGGGAAGTGTATTCCAGAGTGAGGGTCCAAGGAAAAACCAAGCTGAATGCCGCGTCTGTTCCAGACGAGCTTGTGAGGGAGAAGGAAGAGATAACCGATTTGGTAGCTAATCTAATCCAGCTCTTCGTCAGCCCATTTCCAGTCCAAGTCCCCCCCCCCCACCATCACAGCCCATTTCATCTGTTCCCCTCACACCATCACAGCCCATTTGCAGTCCTATCCCCCCCCAACATCACAGCCCATTTGCAGTCCGTTCCCCCCATCACAGCCCAATTGCAGTCCATTTCCCCATCACAGCCCACTTGCAGTCCATTCCCCCCACCATCACAGCCCATTTCCAGTCTGTTTCCCCCCCACCATCACACAGCCCATCTAGTCCTAGCTGCCCCCCCCCCCGCCAAAGAGCCCTGCGCCGTCTAAGGGGCTGCAGAGGGAGTCGGGGAAGCCCATGCAAGGCCCCGGCTCCCTCGAAACAGCCGCCAGCATGAAGAGCCTTTACCTTCACACTGGCGGCTGTTTCAATGAAGCCGTGAATGCCAGGAAAGGTGCCCTTTAACCTCTCCCGGCATTCGCGGCTTCATTGAAGCAGCCGCCAGTGTGAAGGAAAAGGCTCTTTACGCTGGCGGCTGTTTAGAGGGAGCCAGGGCCTCACGCAGGCTTCCCCCCAACTCCCTCTGCAGCCATCCATTGAGCGAGAATGTGGTTCGCGCAGGGCCCTGTGCGAACAACATTCTCGCTCAATGGATGGGACGGCCCTGGATCTGGGAGTGTTGAATCATTTTTATCACAGAAAAAAAAAAGAGAGAGAGAAAAGGGGCAAGCAAGGATGTTCTGGAGTTCAGGAACAGTATAATTGGGATATAGCGAGACACCCAGAGACCATGGGGACCGGATGCCCATCATTGGAGATTTCTGAGGTAAGCATCTTTCATTCTTGTTACAAAGTGTTTTCTGCCTGTTTTTGTTTCAGGGGGGTGAGATGTTAAGAGGGGTTTGCAGTTGTCAGCACTATTTCTTATTTATTCCTCCGCATCTGCTTTGTCAATAGAATACTGGGGGTAGGTGGTGGTGACAGCTACCAAAGTATGCTGATGTCACAACTGGAGGTTCTCAAAGACAGCCAGTTAGCAGGTAAGGCCTAATTTCAGCGGCTTGACCAGATGAAAAGAAAGCAAGCCCAGTGAGCCCCATTGCCAAAGCTCATTTACTACAATCTTGTGTGTTCTGCTGAAAGTACCACAACTTGCAGAGAGACAGTTGAAAAAACTAATCTTCTTACATAGCCCATGATGTCACTGTTGGAATCTTTGTTAAATAGCAGATATGTGAAAATGCTGAGCAAGCCTCACCTTTAGTTTTCTCATACTCATAGCTTTTCAAGTGGTAACCAATGCAAGGAAGTCTTCATTTGCTTTCTATTCCAAATCAGGGTCACAGAAGGCACATTGTATAGTTCTAGCTACAAAAACTTGGTCCTTTCTTGCACTCACTCCCAAATGCAAATATATCTGAGAAAGAATATAAATCTCTGAAAATCTAAGAAACTTTGGAATAGTGACTAATGACATTTAAAGGTAAATCATTACACCACATCAATAAAATCAATCCTGAGAGCTTTCTTTTATTATCAGACTAAACAAAAATTAGAATGGAAAAGGGAAATTATATTTTTGGGAGCATACCACATGGCATGTCATGGCACAGAGATCTCATGAACTCTTACAGCCTACACACGCACACATATACACAATACGTTTTGAAGACAGGGTGAAGTTTTAATCACAAATCCAGTTGCAAAAAAGTTACAATAATCTGTGCTCTGCTTTCCCCTCTTATTCACCAGAGATGCACGGATAGATAGCCATCTAGTACTCAACAAAGTTGGCTAAAGACAACGAAAAAATTACTTTTCATAAACTGTTCAAAAATGTGAGGATGAAGCCTACAATGGATTGCTTGTGTAGTATTACATCAGGAATGGGCAGATTAGATGAGCTCTGCAGTCCTTATTGGCCATTGTTTTACTTTTCTATCTTTCAGTAAATTAATGGCGAGTAGTATGCCTCAAAACTTTGGCATTTCTTTTCTTTCTGGTCTCTTCCAGATCTAATCATTTACAGAACAAGTTCTTGGAATTGCTCAGTTTCTTTTCAGTCTTGTCGCCTCTCACCTGTTATCTACATTTGCTAGCTGAACAGGCCTTATTACTTATTAACAACTTCCCTTCCTCCCCCCCCCCCATCATGTTTCAAGTCAAATCTTATTTTTAAAAGTGAATTAGTTCCTTGAACCTTTGGAAGAAATTGTGCTAGGTATAGCAGTTACAAATTTGTCATAGATAAATTCTGTGGGGGAGGGGCAGTTAATGGAAAAGCCTCTTTTTACTCTGCCATCTGCTAAGAACTGTGTGTATATGTTTAAAGAAAATATGCAATTGTGTAGGGTGAAATAGCATTTTAAGTTTTCAGGGATGTGGAATGACTATACCACATACATTTATGATCAGGATTCATGATCAAGGCCATGGAAAGCTATTATTTACAAAAGATAAAGTTTTACTTCATATTACTGTATATTCTAGAATCTCTATCGAAAGCAAAACCTAAGTACAAGCTTATATCCATGGGGGAGTGGAGGAGATATTCAAAGCTGTTTAGATGATTTGCAGACCTGCAAATCACCTAAGTGGTCCTCAGTGGGATATTCAGTGGCTCTAACTTGGTTAGTGTGGCTGAACTTTTCTGGGTGCCACCAGTAAACACCCCGATACTACCTGGTTTCTCATAAGAAACAGGAAATGCTTATTCTTGCCTTTAGAAACTCTGCGACCCAGCAGTTTAAAAGTTAGCAGAGCCACAAGAACAGAGAAATGCTCCTGCGGCTGCTTTCTTTTTTGAAGGACGATTCAGAGCACACGTGGGGGAGAGGGGGGCTGAAAGGGAGCAGACATACAGAGGGGGTTCTGAAAGAGAGCAGACATGGGGGGTGCTGAAAGAGAACAGACACGGGGGGGCTACAACAGAGCAGACACAGGGGGGCTACAACAGAGCAGACACGGGGGGGCTACAACAGAGCAGACACGGGGGGCTACAACAGAGCAGACACAGGGGGGAGCTAAAAGGAAGCAGATACTTGGGAGCTGGAAGGAAGCAGACAAGGGGTGGGCTGAAAGTGAGCAAACATGGGGGCTACAAGGGAGCAGACACTGGGGAACTGGAAGGGAGCAGACATGGGGCTACAAGGGAGGGGAGCAGACATGGGGGGGCTACAAGGGAGCAAACATGGGGGGAGCTGGAAGGGAGCAGACACTTGGAGATGAGGCTGGAAGGTGGCTGGGTAATAGGAGGGGGGTTGGAAGAGAACTGAGAGGGGGGAAGTGGGGGCTAGAAGGCAGCTCACATGGGGGGTTGGAAGGGAGCGGAAAAGAGGGGAAAGAGGAGGCTGGAGGGAAGGTGGGGGCTTGAAGGGATCTGACACCCAGGGATGGCAATGGAAGGCAGATGAATAGAGGAGAGGGTGACTGGAAAGGAACTGACACGGGAGGGGGCACTGGGACTGGAAGTTTGCTGATACCTGGGATGGTAATTGGACTAGAAGGGGTTGGACGATGTAGAAGGAGGGGGACTAAAAGGGAAGAGACACCAGTGGCGGTGCTGGGAATGCAAGAGGGTTGACTCGATAGGGGGTGAGAAGTTGGTATGCACGGTTCAGGAGAAAGACCTTGGTGTGATTATCTCTGATGATCTCAAGGTGGCAAAACAGTGCGACAAGGCGGTGGCAAAAGCCAGGAGTATGTTGGGCTGCATACAAAGAGGGATTACCAGCAGAAAGGAAGAGGTACTTATGCCACTGTACAAGACACTGGTGAGGCCTCACTTGGAATACTATGTTCAGTTTTGGAGACCATATCTTGCAAAAGATGTAAAAAGACTGGAAACTCTTCAGAGAAAGGTGACCAAAATGATTTGGAGCCTGCATCAGAAGCCTTATGAGAAGAGACTTGAAGACCTAAATATGTACACTTTAGAGGAGAGGAGGGACAGGGGAGATATGATTCAGACCTTTAAATACTTAGAGAAATGATGAACAAACCTCTTCCAAAGATGGGGAAGCTGTAAAACTAGAGGGCATAACATGAAGCTGCAAGGTGGTAAATTGAAAGGCAATGTCAGGAAATATTTCTTCACTGAAAGGGTGGTGGATACTTGGAATGCCCTCCCGATGGAAGTGGTGGGGGCAAACACGGTGATGGAATTCAAAACGGCATGGAACAAACACAGTGGATCCCTTTACAGCAACAGGATAACAACAAAATAAACGGTACCATCTAACTTCTGAACCATCTAACGTCTCAACAAATAGGGGTGTCCTACATGGAGTGGTGGGTTCACCCCTAAACAAAGACATGGGGAGGGGTGGCCTGCACAGAGCGACAGGTGCACCTACTCTTGCCATCTTGCTGGGCAGACTAGATGGACCATGCTGGTCTTTATCTGCCGTCACTTACTATGTTACTATGACTCTGGAAGGTACTGGGAGGGAAGGTTGTAAAGGAGGCTGATACTGGGGAGGATTACTGGGAATGGAAAAAGGCTGATGGAAGAAAATGAAGCAAGCAAAAGGAGAGACAAGACATGGCAAATGGTCTATAGACCATAGAAAAAGAGCTAAGAGAAGACAGAGGAAAACAGAAACCTCAGATCGGGACCAGCTTGATCAAAAATCATCAAAGGTAGAAAAAATAATTTTCTTTTCAATTTAGTGATTGGACTTTGCGCTATCTTTAAGAACATAAGATATGCCATACTGGGTCAGACCAAGGTCCATCAAGCCCAGTATCCTGTTTCCAACAGTGGCCAATCTAAGTCATAAGTACCTAGCAGTTTCCCAAAAAAACACAGGTTCCACAATGCTTGTATTGGGTCAAGCAGTGATATCCTGGGTCCCTTTTAATAATGGTTTATGGACCTTTCCTCCAGGAACTTGTCCAAACCTTCTTTAAACCGAGCTACACTAACAGCTTTACTACATCCTCCGGTAACAAATTCCAGAGTTTGATTACACGTTGCGTGAAATATTTTCTCTTATTAGTCTTAAATAGGTTACTCTGTAGCTTCATTGCATGTCCCCTATATTCTAATGACAAACAATTGATCTACGTTAACCCGTTCCACTCCATTCAATTATATTATATTTTATATTTCAAATAGTATGGGAACTGCCTCTCTTATCTGGTGTGGCACTGCATGCAGAGTCTGGCTTCTTGGGGTTTCATTTTAATTTTTGTCTACATATTTTTATTTTTACTTTAGGTTGTGGTCACTTATTCTGTACTGTGAGGGTCTGTGTTCTGAGTTTCTGACCAAGGCCGGGTGTTCTGTTAACATGGAGTTTGTACGTAGGGATCTGTACTGTAGTAATTTGACTTGTACAGCTTTTCAAATAGGTGTATGGAGGTTTTGTGGACCATTGCAGTATTTGTAGTGCTGCTTTTTTCAGGGTAGGCCTCTTATTGTACGAGTTTTGGAAGTGTATGTTGGTATAGTATGGTAAATTTGACTTTGTAGATTTTCAGTGACTTTTGCAGTGTTTTATATTAGTTCACAATATGTCTAGCACTGGAGAATGTTTATGTTGTTGTTAGTGAAATGACCAAAATCAGATTTTATTTATTCATTTATTTATTTATTTTGGGACTATCACATTCTGTTTATATGATGCTAAGTATTTACTTCTAAGTATTTTTACGTTTGGCTATGCATTTGCTCTTTTGCTGTAATTTTCTTACAACCCTGAAATTGAAGAAGAAATACTAATATCATTGAAAATAATTCACAAAGCAGTTTTGGGAAAGGAGGGTAGGGTGCAACCAACATTAATAATAATAATGAGGGAGGGGCGCCGATTTATAGGTTGCAGGGGGGCACTAGAAACCTTAGCACTGGCCCTGCCTATATATATATATACTGTGATAAGGAAGCTTATCATAGTTCAGGAAGGAGCTATAATAGAGGTGAATTGGCACTGAACAAGCAACCTGTCTTTGCTGGTAGAAATACTAAAACAGAATGTTTTCATAAAAGACTACCAGTCCCAGAATGCACCAGGTTTCAAACAGCCTCTAGAAGAGCTGAAGTGGGGAAACGTGTGTTCAATCAGGAGAGCTATGAGGTAATCCCCAATCACTCATCTCCAAGGGCAGGGCTTGATTCAGCACAGCTGAGCTGTGCTAGGGTGGAGTATCCCTCTAAACAAGTTAAAAGTAAAACATATTCTACACAGAATCAGTTGAGGAACTCAGAGCTCAAGGACAGAGAGAGCAAGAAGCAGCAGCAACGTGGCAGGAAGAAGAGGAAAACATCTTGGAGGTCTAAAGAAGGAGCCCACAGCAGTACGTGTGTTGGGAGTCATTCCAGAGGCAAGCATACTCCATTGGACTGGAGGAAGCCAGAGGAGTGGGGTTACAGAGCCAGGAAGTCCCAGACGGCACCTTTGAGGGAGACGGCTGCATATGGAAGGGGCCCTAAGACCAGTGCAAGAAGGTATGTGAAGAGAGACCCAGTGTCCAGGGATCTTGATTGGAAAGCTGGACATAAAAGCTGGACTACTTACTGGCCAGGATATCTGGAGAGGAAACCTAACAGCAAAGGAAGCTCAGGTATGAACTCTGATCTATGCCCTAGCTCTTCATCTGGAAGACAGCAGGGAAACAGATATTATCCTGAGAGTGCTCCATTAAGGAATTCCTCTGAGCCAGACCATGATATTGATTCTATGATAGTTGAAGAAGGAGGAGATATTTTAAATGATCAGAATGAATACATGGATTGCTCTCTGACTAGGCTGCTGTGGTAAAATACTTTCACAAATACAACAACCATCAAAAGGAACTATAACTTGTTGTTTTATCTACCCAGAAAAGTCTGCAAGAAAGCTTTAGGATAGGATTTGAGCCACATAGAGAAAGTGAACCAGCAAAGGGGTTTGCAGCTGGCTAATTATGGGTAATTAAGCCATGCACAGTTGCACGTGAACTCTGAAAGGAAACTTCTGTTTGTGTGTGTAAACTAGAAGAAAGTTATCCTTGAAAAAGAACAGTTTTTGGTTACTTTTGGGTTTTGTTTTTGCTTTTGGAGCACTGCTAAAAGTTATTAGCAGGAGCCCTCAAAAAGACCTTTTCTGTTTCCCATTAAGGTCTTTAATTATTTGATTGCTTAAGAAGTTCAGTTGCTTATATCATGATTTGTTTTTCCTAAGTACAATACTGAAAGCAAGTGTCCTTTTGTGTTACCAAGTAAATCTGTGTGGGAAAATTAACCCCATAAATAAAATATATTTTTCTTTGCTTACACTCGAGCAACACAACTCATTATTTTGTGAACGGCTGATTCTGGTTTGAATGGACTACATTCCCCACAATCCTTTGCAAGTCATAATAGGATTTTGCCTTTGCCAAGACTGTGGACATTCACGCCCAGCGCCCCCGTTTACAATACACTGGGCTAGTTCCCAGCTCACTCATCTACCGTACCCTGGATCTGACTTCTTCAGACATTGGATGGGCAGACTTTTACACCCAAACCAAACATGCCTTGCTATTCAAGCCTTTATTAAAAGAATTTCCTTACCTCACTCCAGCAGTGGAATTTAAGAAAACCTCAAGTCATTGAGAGCTTCTATGGGCTCACAATCCTCCCTTCTTGGAAAAGTCAAATAAGGTCCAGACTGCAAGGGATTCTTGTAGTTCCTGTCTTCCTTTCAGCCCTGACTTTGCATCAAGGAAGAATCTCCTCCAAGAGATTCAAGCATTTCCTAGCCTTGTGTTTGGGAACAGCATATTGGAGCTGGAGAGACTGCAGGGAAACACAAAATCTTTTAAAGGATGAGGAAAATTACAGGGTAATGATCCTAAAAACAAAAGGTTCAAAAGGCAAGTTTAAAAAGGGGCCTTTACTTCAGTTTCTTATATCAAAACAGGTTTTGTATGTTTATTTATTTATTTAGGAAGACAGGAACTACAAGAATCCCTTGCAGTCTGGACCTTATTTGACTTTTCCAAGAAGGGAGGATTGTGAGCCCATAGAAGCTCTCAATGACTTGAGGTTTTCTTAAATTCCACTGCTGGAGTGAGGTAAGGAAATTCTTTTAATAAAGGCTTGAATAGCAAGGCACGTTTGGTTTGGGTGTAAAAGTCTGCCCATCCAATGTCTGAAGAAGTCAGATCCAGGGTACGGTAGATGAGTGAGCTGGGAACTAGCCCAGTGTCTCAGGTGCTTTGCATTGCCATGCAGAAAGGCCCCATGTCCATCCCCATATCTGATCTTTTGCCCGTGGGTGTAGTTTTCTTGCTTTTGGGGGTGCAGGAAGAAATAACTTTCTTTAATCTCCCCAATCTTTATATCTGCACTTTCCTTAAACCGAACCCCAACAGCTTTAGCTCTCCCACCTTTTCAGCTGCAGAAGAACATTTCAGTGAAAGATTTTCAAACTTTTGTATTTTTTGATCTTTTGTTTTTATTTTCTTCTTTTACTATTCTTCCTTGAGTCTTTCATATAAGTTTCCAGTTAGCATTTCTCTACTCTTTCCTAATTCTTTCCCTCGCCTCCTTTGAATTCGGTTTCATTTTTCTGTTACTCAGTCTGTTCTCTCATCCTTTCTACTATGATTTTCCACCTTGCGGTCATCTTTCTTCATTTTCTTACTTAATTCCTGTGAGCCATTTGTGTTTCCTCTTCCTTTTGTTTTTCTTTTGCCTACCTATATTTCCATTCTCCTCTCCCCTTGTGGAAAATTGCAAGATAAATTGGAAGACTGGGCATCAAAATGGCAGATGAAACTGAATGTGGACAAGTGCAAGGTTATGCACCTAGGGAAGAACAACCCAAACTATGGTTACACGATACAAGGTTCCACATTAGGAACTACCACCCAGGAAAAAGATTTAGGCGTCATTGTGGATACCATGTTAAAACCCTCGGCCCAGTGTGCAGCAGCGGCCAAGAGAGCAAATAGAATGCTAGGTATGATAAGGAAAGGAATGGAAAATAAAACAAAAGATATTATAATGCCTCTATATCGTTCCATGGTGAGACCGCACCTTGAATATTGTGTGCAATTCTGGTCGCCGTATCTTAAAAAGTATATAGCGATTTTAGAAAAGATTCAGAGAAGAGCCACCAAAATGGTGAAGGGGATGGAAGGATACTCCTATGAAGAAAGGCTAAAAAGGTTAGGGCTCTTTAACCTGGAAAAGAGACGACTGAGAGGAGATATGATAGAAGTCTATAAATTAATGAATGGAGTGGAACGGGTAAACGTAGATCGATTGTTTACCTTATCAGAATATAGAAAGACTAGGGGACATGCAATGAAGCTACAGGGAAACTATTTAAGACTAATAAAAGAAAATATTTTTTCACTCAACGTGTAATCAAACTCTGGATTTGTTACCGGAGGATGTAGTAAAGGCTGTTAGTGTAGCTGGGTTTAAAAAAGGTTTGGACAAGTTCCTGGAGGAAAGGTCCATAAACCATTATTAAGAAGAGACCCAGGATATCAATGCTTGACCCAATACAAGCATTGAGGAACCTGTGTCTTTTGGGGAAACTGCTAGGTACATATGACCTAGATTGGCCACTGTTGGAAACAGAATACTGGGCTTGATGGACCTTGGTCTGACCCAGTATGGCATATCTTATGTTCTTATGTTCCCCTCTTCCTCAAATCCCTCTCCTTGCTCCTCTCCCAGTCATCACCATTCCCATCTCTGACATACTGCTCACTTCTTGCCCTCATCTCCTCTATTCCTCCTTCTCTCACCACCCACTTTTCCTCTTTCTCTCTTTTCCTCCATTCTCTTCCACACCTCTCATCTCTCTTCTCCACTGTTCCTCATTTCTCTCCTTTTTCCCCTTCATGCCCTTCTTCCATCTTGCCTTCCCACATCTCTCTCTTCTTCCTTCACCCCCCCCCCCCTCATGGGCGCCTTCTCCATTTATTCTCCTCTCCTTTTCTCATATCTCTTCCACCTTGCTATCTACTCCTTCCAATTCTCATGTTTTTCCTCACTTGTTTTTCATCTCTTTCCTTCATACCCTTCCCAATCAATCCTGTACCCCTCCTCCACACCCTGGGTTCTCGTTTTCCCCTGCTCCCCATTCATTTCCTATCCTTTCTCACTCTCAGATCCGTGATCCCTTAACTATTATGACCTTTGTTTGTGCCCTCCTCCTATGGGGCTGGCAGGATGAGTTTGTCACAAGATCTATAGGAACCTGCATGACTCAGGGAGTTGAAGCAGAGGCTGTGCAAAGCATTGCTCCTCCTGCTGGACATGTGAGGGAGAAGGAGGATTCCCCGAGTTGTGTGTCCATTGCCCCTGTTTCTGGTTGATTTCACGCTTACTCACTCATTTACTCAAGGGGTTGGGGAGCAGGGCTGCATCTCTATTATTATGTTATGATACAGTACTGGCGTGTTTGGGGAAAGGCATTCTTCCCCTTTGCCCTTCAAACTGCCCATACTTCTCCAAGGTCATCTGGGGCTACCATAGAGGCAATATTGACAGGCTTTTGGTGGCCAGAGTCATGGCCCATGTTTTCAAGGTTCCAGAAAAAGGCCTGCTGCCAGGACCATCTTTACAGTAATCAGACAAAGTATGATGGGAGCATATAATGCAATGTGTGCCTTTGAGTCAGTCCTGACTCCTGGCGACCCAGAAGCTCTTGGGTTTTCTTGGCAATGTCACTGGAAGTAGATTGCCAGGCCTTTCTTCCAAGGCAATGGAGGGTTAAGTGACTTGCCCAAGGCCACAAGGAGTGCTAGTGGGAATCGAACCCTGGTTGCTTGGTTACCAAGCCAGTGTTCTAACCACTAGGCTACTCCTCCACTCCTGGGAGCATATAAAACAGGGCAAAATGCCCCAGGTAGTTGCAAATGAAGATTCATAGTGCCAGATTCCAGCCCTGGTTCCAACTGAGTTGAAAGTACACAGGAGCAGGAGGAAACTGCCAGGTTAAAAATAAATGTGAGGTGGTTTTGACATACTTGGCATCTGAATTGTTCTTCATAGAATAGAAATGAATACATCATTGGTTATGTATATGTGTGTCTCCTCTGAGTTTTGATTAATGTGATAACAGGTACCACACAGACTTCAGTGTGGCACAGTGAAAAGAATGGCAGAATTATTTACATCTAATTCTTTTCTTCTCTTTCCGCCAGTAGGCACCTGGATTATAGTGTGTAAATCTATCAGAAAAAATATAACAACTCCATTATTTTATGATATAATACAACAAATTCATTTGCATTTTAGAAAATCTTATTTTCAGTCGACAAATAGGATTGAATCAGGTATACAAGTGAGTGATGTCATTACATGTCACTGGGATGCAATGGCTGTCCCAGAGCTGAGAACTTAGTGTAAAGTTCTGAGCATGTGTGGCCCTACCCACACTCAGCAGTCTCCTCAGCTTTGCTTTTTCCATTTAAGTGAATGGACGCTAAACATAAGGCTCCCAATTATTTTCTACACACTCACCTAGTTTCTTCTGATTTTCTTCAAATTATTTTTTACTTTTGTTTACTTTTCTTTTATTTCTTTTATCATATCACTGACATTAGGGTTCAGAACCTGCCCAAAGCGTGACACACATTGCAAGTGTTAATCACAACCAGAGCAAATGCAAGCCTTCAAGAATCACCTTTATCACCTTCACAACTACTATGAAACTGAGAAAAGGCTGCTTCAGGTGCAGGAGGATCAAAAGAGAGTCTTTTCTGCACAGACGGCTGTAGGATCTGTGCAGTCAAGAATCTTCCATGGAACCACACTCAACCTTCCAACACAATGTCTTCAAAAGTCCAGTTGTCCAAAAGGACCCATCATATAACAAACTGGCATGTGCTCACTTGGAGGTTTCCAAGCCTATAACACAACCTCCTGAGCTCTCGCACAGACCTGAAGGGAAGGTATCATCTTGAACCCATTCCAATGTGCTTGAAAACCCCAACATATCAGACTCTTTAGCCCAAGCCCCAATGGCTGCACTCTACTTCTGAGCAGCTATTGCAATGCACATGCAGTGCAGACTACCTAGATGTCAGACAGTACAGGAGCTTTTCAGCACATATAGGACTATCCCAGTGCAGACCCTACCCGGTCCTCAGCGTAACTGTGAAACAGCCTACATCATCAACTCCAGTGCTAGTGACAGTAGCAGACAAATCCTCATCATCTTTTTTAGCACATCTTCCAGTGGAGTCCCATTTATTCCTGCAAAAGATGTTTAATGAATTTGTAAAAGCATATTGCAAGGATTTACCAAATGTACAGTATCAACAGCCCAGTGAGATGTCATCTCATTCAACAGATGTTACTCTGGTGAAGAGGAACAAATGTTCTTCTCAGGATCCTTTATTATCCATAGAGTTGGAGTTGGAGTTGGAGTTGGAGTTGGAGCCGGAGCCGGAGTTGGAGCTGGAGCCGGAGCCGGAGCCAGAGCCGGAGCCAGAACCAGCACATTCATTATCACTCTCTTATCCAGGATCCAATCTTTTTCAATTAGAGGAGTTCTTGGATTCACATTTTAATCCTCCAGACTATCATACATGAGAAAGAATATTCTATGGCAAATCCTTATGATTCCTTTCCTCCCCAGTAAAAAACAAATCTCCATATGAGGACATTTCTTATCCCAAACTCATCCAATGAATGGCAAGAGAGGTGCTTTTTCCACTGCTGCAAGAGGCTGAACCTCCTAAAATACATAGAGGCCCCAAAGGCAACAGTTGCAGTTCCGATTCATGGCTTCCTGCCAGACCAGCAATTCTGTATGTGGCAAAATCCATTTATTGTGCAGCTTGTTTTCTAAAAAATGGACGTGAAATATAAGGTCCAACTCTCACACTCCTCGGTTGTGGTTGAAGCAACTATGAGGAAAGTGCAGAGTTTTTAAATACTTCTGGTAAAGATCTAGGGCTTTGGACCATTTGGATAAGAAGGTATTTCAGGGTGCTATGTTTTCTGCTGACATATTAGCTTACATGATCCAGAATATGCATAGTCTTTCAAAAAGACAGACTTTTTGCTCAGCCTTTCACCATAGGCTCCGACTAAGATGACAGGAGTGGATAAGTGTGTCACTCACCTTATACACACGGCACAAGCCTTCTTCCAAACTTCAGAGTCTCTGCTGCCACCATTGTCACCAGGCATCTAGCTTACTTACGTGCATCTGGATTCCGTGAAGACATTCGCTCCAAATTGGCAGATGCTTCTTGCACAGGGGATTCATTATTTAGAGATAAAGTGAGAGAGATAATGGGCATTATAAAAGATTACTGCTCCACTCTTCCACATCTCTCTGCCATTCTGCCCCCATCGGGTTTGTCTTCCAGGCGTACCAGTTCAAATCAGCAGCACAGAGGTTTTTATTAAGAGGATATTTTACCCTTACCAAAAACAGCCTCAGCAGGTATAACTTTCTGCTTTTGACATGCCTCAACAGCAAGAAAGGCATCAATCAAAGCAGGCTATAGCTGCTCAAAAAACCCCAGCAGACTGCAACCTCCACTCAATATATAGCCAGCCCCTCCTGGGGGGGGGGGGGTACAGTTTACCTCTTCCTTCCATCTTGGGAGAATATTACCATGTGTTCGAAGTATACTCAAAACAGGCAATTTTTCAGCTGCATTGGCCCTAAGGCTGGAGTCACCTACGCTACACCCACACCAGACTGTTAGAAGGCATCTGTCTCCTCCATCAATCCAATGCCTTAGAACTGGCCCCACTGCAGGAAAGAAGTAAGGGCTTCTACTCCAGGTATTTTCTTATTCCATAGAAGACTGGAGGCTTATACCCTATTCTGAATCTCAGAGACCTGAAACATTTTCTTCACAAGTTAAAATCAAGACAGTTCTCTAGATTACAAGGATGCTTACACTGCTTACACATGATTACCAGTTGATCCTCATTACTGAAAATGCCTACGATTTCTCCTTTATATGGACCACTATCACTACAAGGTTCTTCCTTTTGGCCTGTTGGCTCCCAGAGTATTCATACAATACCACATAGTGGAAGCAGCCCACTTCCACAAGCAATGTCACAATTTTCTCATACCTTGACAACCGGCTTTTAGCCATTTCTTCAGAAAACTTTGCTCTAGTCCTCATGAATGAGACAATGCACCTACTCCAAAGTCTAAGCTTCATTATCAACTTTCAGAAATCTGCCTTGCATATTACAAACAATATTTCCTTTATAGGTGCTCTTCTGAACACAATTCAGGCAAAGGTTTTTCTGCCAGAAGTGATTACAGTTACAGATTTCACAACATACAAATCTCACCAATGATCACAGCCAAGACTTAGACTTCACTACAGCTGTTCCTTATCAGTCCTCCAGTTTAGTCCTCCACCTCTGGGTTGTGCACCTCCTTCTGCAGCTTGGAGACTGGGCATGTCAAAATCTTGACATCACTGGATGTACTCTGCTGGCCTCTCCCAACAGCCCCAGTGTGTCCAGTCTCCATGCAGCAGGACGACGTAGTGAGCCTAGTTCCTGGGCTCACTAGAGGAACAGTCAGTGTAGTTAGTCTTCAGGAGTTTATTTTATTTCATTCGCTTGCCTATTCATTCTGTTTCTTTTGTGTAGGGTTGCAACAACAAAAAAAAAAAAAAAAAAAGTGATGGAGGGAAAGGAGCCACTGGTGCTTCTCCTTCACTTCCAGAATCGGCCTGAGTGTGGAGCTGCTCTCCCCTCCTGGAAGGGACAGAGAGGAGTTGTGCAGCAGCAGCATAGACTGCTCTGAGTGCCCTGGTACTGCTGGCAGACCTCGAAGCAGTAAACCGGCAGTCAGAAAGTCCTCTCTGCGTCTGCTTAGAGCGCCTAGCTGAAGGCAGTGACATGGACAGCAGGGCCAGCGATTGGAGGTGATCGGGTCAGTTACTTTCTCCCGCGGAGCGCTGTTGCATCAGGAGGCTTCAGTGCAAGTGCGCAGTGCAGAGAGGGAAGCAGAACCAGCTGGTCTGTTAGTAAAGCATGCTTCCCGCACTTATCAGGCCGCGTGGGGAAAGTGGTGCGGTTTTGCATTATACGTTGGAGGACAGTGAGTACCTTGTGGATGACTGCCACTCAATTTCTTGAAGTTATGTTCATTTCAGTGTTCATTGCAAAGTAATTTGCTGGTGGTGGTCTTACTGGTTTCGGGGGGGGGGGGGAGAGACAACAGCGAGACAAGCAGAATGGTCCTTTCAGCCTCAGCGCGCTTTGCCGGGACGCACCAGACTCCGAGAATGGGCCCCATGCTATTTCGGACTCGGATGTGTGACCAAGGGGACTTCTGTCTGCGCTGTTACTCCCGGCGCGGAGGGGGCTTCCGGGCCACAGGAGTGCCCTTCAGCCACACAGTGCGAGGCTCGGGCTGGCTGGCAGACAGTCCGCTCTCCTGAATAACTTCCCTATGTTCAGATTGGGAGGGGAGTGCAGCCCAAATCGACGGCGAAGGTCCTTGTGGGGAAACAGCCCGCGACCTTAACAATCAGAACAGCAGAGCCTGTTTGGACTCATGCACGACGCGGACAGGGGTAAAGCCAGGGGCCGTGGTCGTGCCACTGGGGTGATGATCAGGCACAGCAGTTGTGGTGAGCGGAGTTTTCCCGCACACTTTCGGTGGCATGGGTAGGCCACGTACAGTGGCAGCTCCCTATTCTGTTTCAGGCCCTTAAGGAAGGACTTATTTAGATTTTTTATTTGGTTGTCTTGATTTCATTTCTCTTTTGTGAGAGATAGCCTTGTTCATTTTTAGCTAACACTGTTGATTTACTCTATGGCCCTCTGCAACCGGAACTCCAAAGACAAGGCACTGTTTGCTTTCCAGGGGTTCTACTTTCTATTTCTCTATTCACCTCCCTGGTATACGCAGCAGACTGGCGGTGGGTGCTGGACGTGTTCTGCATCGCTGAATCCCTCAGGATAAGGGGGTTAAGGAAAGCTTGGTGCAGCAGGGGCAGGTAGCTGCTTGCAAAGCAATAGGAGCAGTTCGGGTAGTTTTAGCTGATCTGCTTTGATTTACTTGGAGGTGTCGGAAACTTGGTTTTTGGAGTCCTGTCCCCTTCGGAAAAAAAAAGAAAAAGGGGGAAAGTCAGGCGGCATAGCTATGTTGCATTACAAGAATTTCCATCCGCTATCCAGAAAACTTCTCTATAAAACGTTAAAGTCTCTGTTTATATGGCAGGGTAATATTCTGACTTACCTACTATGATATAGCACTATGCTCCACTGTAAGCATTATATTCAGTCAGAAGGAAATTTTGCAATAACTCTCCTGGGAAGTTGTAATATGCTCTTGTGTGATCGCTATTGCCAGGCCACAGATGTAGAATGCACTACCATAAGTTTTATGTCATGAAAAGGATTTTTATAGTTTTGTGGTTTTTGTAGTTAGAAATATACCTTTTTTAGCTTTGCTTTTAACCAAAATTTTAATTTTAACATTTTACTATATATATGTAATATATTAATTTTGGCTGTGTTTTACTTTTACGTGTGTAGAAGGCAGCAGCACAGCTGTGAGATGTTGCAAAATAGAACACCGACCTTTGAAGGTATCTATGCTCCCACTTGGTTTGCAGCTTGTCGTGCTGTGAGGGCTTGCGTGCATCAGTGATGCTGAGAGCTAAACTATCGGTAATTTAACTACTGGCAGGGTCTCCCAAGATGGACAGGTCTCAGCTGAGGTGTCAGACCAAGACAAACCACCCATCTGGGCAGCAGCAGAATGGGATAGTGTTGATGGCGGAGGATCACATTTTTGTGACAACGGCAACACCACCAAACTTAAACTGCACGGAAGAAAGGCCCGGCAATCTCCTTCTGTATCTTGCCATGAAAACCCAATGGATAGTTACAACAAAACAAATTGTGCTATGGTGCTGGAAGATGAGAACCCCAGGTCGGAAGGCACTCAACTAGCTACTGGGGAAGAGCTGAAGACTTTTCAGAGTAAAGCCAGCATTTATGATGTGGTTGGATCAAAGCCCTCGGGAAGTCTGACTGCTGATGTAGCTGTGCATGAAATGAGAGTCAGAAGCTATAAAGATGTCTTACGCATTGGAACATGGAACGTACGAAGCATGAACCAAGAAAAGTTGGAGGTGGTCAAGAATGAAATGGAATATGTACAACTTGATCTGTTGGGTGTCAGCAAACTAAAATGGACTGGCATCGGGCACTTTGCATCAGATGATCACATGGTCTACTATGCTGGAAATGAAAGACAAAGAAGAAATGTTGCATTTATAATAAAGAAGAAACTTGCAAGAACGGTAATGAAATACAATGCAGTCAGCGAACGCTTAATCTCTATTCGTCTATGAGGATTGCCTATCAACAGAACTATAATTCAAGTATATGCCCCAACAGCAGCTGCAGAAGAGAATGAAATTGAAGAGTTCTATGAACAAGTACAAGCTGAAATTGACAGAACATGCAAACAGGATATCCTGATAGTCATGGGTGACTGGAACGCAAAGGTTGGCAACAAAGAAGAAGGCAAAGTAGTTGGAAAATGTGGACTTGGCAACAGAAATGAAGCTGGAGAAAGACTGATAGAATTCTGCAAGATCAATGATCTATTCATCTCAAACACCTTCTTCCAGCAACACAAGCGGTGACTGTACACATGGACTTCACCCAATGGATTGTATAAAAATCAAATTGCCTACATCTGTGGAAGTCAACAATGGAAAAGTTCTATAACATCAACAAAGACAAAACCTGGAGCTGACTGTGGTAAAGATCATCAACTACTAGTATGCAAACTCAAGCTAAAGTTGAAAAAGAGCAAACCACTCATGAATGCAGCAAAATATGACCTTGAGAATATACCACTGAAATTTAAAGACTGCCTGCAAAATCGATTTGCTGCTTTAGATACAAATGACAGAGCTCCAGAAGAGTTATGGAATGACATCAAGAAGGTTGTGTTGGAAGAAAGTGAGAAGTCTCTACAAAAGGTGAAAAAGCAAAAGCGGCCAAAAGGGATGACGGAAGAAACTCTGAAAATTGCCCAGAAACTCAGAGAAGCTAAAGCCAGAGGAGAAAGAAAGAATCACAGAACTCAACAGAGATTTCCAACATGCAGCAAGACAGGACAAGGACACTTAGAGGAAGAACAATTTCAGCTTTCCTAAAGCTACGAGAGTTAAAGAAAAAGTTCCAGCCTCGAATTGGAATGTTACAAGATGCTCACGGTTCTATGTTGAATGATGCTGAGAAGATCAAGAAAAGGTGGAAGGAATATACAGAGTTTTTATATGATAAAGATCAAGTGGAATAACAGCCGTTTCAACCTGTACCTTATGATCGGGAACCATTGGTGATGAAAGAAGAAGTTGAAGCAGCATTGAAAGCCTTATCAAAGAACAAAGCACCAGGCATTGATAGCATTCCTATAGAAGTATTGCAGCAATCTGATGCAGCTGTTACCATACTTACAAGGCTCTGCCAAGAAATATGGAAGACAACATCATGGCCAACTGACTGGAAAAGATCTGTGTTTATACCAATACTAAAGAAAGGTGATCCAACTGACTGTGGAAATTATCGAACAATCGCTCTGATCCCACATGCCAGCAAGATTTTACTGAAGATTATTCAAAAGAGACTACAACCATACCTGGAACAAGAACTACCTGAAGTGCAAGCAGGGTTCAGGAAAGGGTGAGGAACGAGAGACATCATTGCAGATGTGAGATGGATCCTTGAAAAAGACTAAAGAATACCAAAAGGATATCTATTTGTGCTTTATCGACTATAGCAAGGCTTTTGACTGTGTAAACCATGAGAAACTCTGGGTCACATTAAGAAGCATGGGTATACCAGAACACCTGATTGTACTCTTGCACAATCTGTACATTAATCAAGAAGCAACAGTTCGAACGGAACAAGGAGAAACAGAATGGTTTAAAATAAGCAAAGGTGTAAGACAAGGCTGCATACTTTCCCCCTACTTGTTTAATTTATATGCAGAACAAATCATCAGAGAAGCAGGATTGTATGAAGACAACAGAGGTGTGAAGATTGGTGGAAGACTCAATAACCTTCGCTATGCTGATGATACTACATTACTGGCTGAAAGTGAAGATGATCTGAAACATTTGCTTCTCACAATCAAAGAACAGTCTCAAAATGGGCCTGCACCTTAATGTAAAGAAGACAAAGATCATGACAACTGGCATAATCAACAGGTTCATCGTTGAAGGAGAAGAAATTGAAATTGTGAAGAACTTTAACCTACTTGGATCAACTATCAATAAAGAAGCAACAAGCAGTCAAAGAAATCAAACGACGCATTATTCTTGGCAGAATGGCTATGAAAGACCTAGATAAGATTCTCAAGAGCAGAGATGTCTCTTTCCATACAAAGATTCAACTTGTTCAAGCCATGGTATTTTCAATATCATATGGATGTGAAAGCTGGACAGTGAAAAAGACAGACAGGAAGAAAATTGATGCCTTTGAATTATGGTGCTGGCGGCGAATACTGTGTATACCATGGACTGCCCGAAGAACAAACCAGTCGGTACTAGAGGAGATCAAACCTAAGCTTTCTTTAGAAGCTCAGATGACAAGACTTCGACTTTCATACTTTGGACACATCATGCGAAGAGAGAGATCATTAGAGAAAGACATCATGCTTGGCAAGATAGAAGGTCAACGCAAAAGAGGAAGGCCAGCAATGAGATGGATTGATACAATAACAGCAGCTACGGGTACCAGTCTGTCAATAATGAGCCGCCTGACTGAAGACCGAACACAATTTAGGATAGCTATCCAGAGGGTCGCCATGAGTCGACTCCGACTCGACGGCACTTAACAACATGCTCCCATTCACTTTATCAGAGTCTCCAGTATGGAGAATATCTGCTTGTATCTTACGAATGCCTTAATGAAGGCCAGAAGCACGCAGCCAGGCTAGATTTCTAGCAGCAATAGCAGCAGCTCAGATTCTAGAAGATATACATCATATGCTGAGCATACAAAATGGCTTCCACAATGATCTGCACAGCCAAGATGGCAGCCGGTTTAGACTGTGAAGGTGGAGGCAGGCTGGATGGAAACCTTACGCCTTCTGAAATATGCTATGCATACATTGAATCCTTTAAATCCAATCAGCTGCATGCGGACTGCAATGCACTCGGGAATGCTTTTTTGCTTCGGTGGTCTAAGAGTGGAGTCTTTACCAGGGGTATAAGGGGAACTTTCTGCAGTTCCTCGTCTTCTTCATTGCTGACTCAATTGCCACTGAGGAATGAGAAAGCTGGGGCTTCCTAAAACCAGGTGCTAGTGGAGCTTAAAATATAACGTTCATCTTTTTAAATACAGACTGAATTGTACATTACTCTAGTAGGAAGGCCATGGCTCAGTATACCTAGTGATTTTGGAGTTTCTTTCTACTTCATATTGTAGAAGGAAAGGAGCCTCTCCTAACTTATTCTGAATGAGTTTTGGTTAAGAGATGCCTTTGTAAAAAGTTTTCATGTTGTTCAAGAGGAGATGGACGGGAGGAAATTCCTATGGAGTGCTCTACTGCCTCAAAGGAGGCTTCAGGCTAACATCATTCGGGCATTCCGTAAGGAGGAACTGACGGCTCTTATCATGGAATCCGTTCAGGTGCTCAGTCTCGTTACCGCACAGCTATAGGAAGACGAAGTGGGAGAAGACCCTATGATGCAAGCGGTGAGGCATGTGCAGGTAGTGTTTCCTGTGCAACGAGTGGTGGATCGGATGATCCAGGAGGAGCGCGATTGGCTGGAAACGTGTCTGAAAGGCATTAGGACCATGGACAGGCTATATCCTTGGCCGGACAAGGACAAAGAGTGGTTCCGCTCGCCACATGTGGATGCGGCAGTTTCAGCAGTTACAATAGAGACCACCTTTTCCGGTGGAGGGTAGCACGGCGTTGGAGGATGGGAGTCTTCAGCTGCCCTGAATTAACCTGTTGTTGCTTGATCTTTGATGCTAAGCAGGGTCAGGTTTGGGTAATACTTGGATGGATGACCACCTTGGAATACGAGGGACCGGGAATCACTGTATGGAAGAAAGACCTGACAATCTACTTTAGCACAAGATATGACAGTAGATGGTTTATTGAAAGAGCATTTGGGGGTAATGCTCTGTCCTTATAGGCTTCCATTTGTGGGGCCTGGGGGGGGGGCGAGAGCATGCTTCCGATGGTCACAGTACTTACGGCAGTCTACTCGCCTAGAGCAGGAGGTGGTCAGGGAGTGGAATTGACTGGAGTCTGGTCCGCTTTATTTGAGCAGATGTGCAATATGATTTAATTCGAGCACTAGTTAATATTATGGCTTCCTGGGTGGCCGCCCAGAGATCTCTATGGTTGAGGAATGGGGCGGTCGATGGTTCGTCCAAAGTCGAGGCTCAGTAAGCTCCTATTTAAAGGTCTTCGTTTTGTCTTTTCCCTGAGGGAATTCATAGGGCGAGTAGTTCAGCGTATTGAGGCTCATTGGGGAAGGGTACTCTCGGTAGCACCCGGCTGGCCAAGATGGCCGTAGTAGGCTGATCTCATTCGCCTACTCGACGGGCATTCCTAGAGGTGGCTGGTAGCAGAGGTTCTGCTGCGGCAAGGTCCGCTACGAATGCCTCAGGTGGATTGGTTCCCGCTTACGGTTTGGCCAGTGAATGGGCAGGGCTGAAGGAGATTTATTTTGCGGCAGTCATCGCCACCTTGTTGAGAGCAAGGAGAAGGTCTGCGTCTTTGGCATAGGTCCGTATTTAGCCCATTTTTGAGGACTGGTGTTCATGGTGGCAAGTTCCGGCGACAAAGGTGTGTCTACCCTGGGTTTGGGTTTTCTGCAAGATGGTTGAGAAGGAACTAGTGGGCAGTTCCTTAAAGGGTCCAGTTGGCGGCTGTTTTCCTGCTATAGAGGCGCTGTGCAGGGAATTGCTCTAGGTGCTCATACTGACGTGTTGCGTTTCCTTAAAGTTGTAACCCGACGGCGGTCTTCAAGGAGAGTTTGGGTGCTGCCATGGGATTTCAATTGGGTCTTAGAGATGTAACTAAAGAGCCTTTTGATTCTTACTCCAGGCGTCAGTGAAGGATTTGACGTTATAGACTGTTTTTGATAGCCATCTGTTCGGCACGGCGAGTTCGGAGGTTCAGAGTGAGCCATTTTGGCCTGTTATTGAGAGAAGGCGGTTTTGCGACCAGTCCCGTCATTCTTACCAAAGGTGGTATCTGATTTTCTCCTCAACCTATCGGTTTCTCTTCCAGTCCTCGGTTTCCTGGAAGGGGATGCTTCGGATCGTAGCTTACACCGTTTGGACATAAAACGCATGCTTCGGTGCTACTTGAAAGTTTTGGTAATCTTCCGCAAGTCGGTCCGTGTTTTGTGTGTTGTTTGGGAGTCCCCACAGAGGGAAAGCAGCAGCGAAGGCATCCAGTTCGCGCTGGATTATGGAGGCGATTGCATCAGCATTCCGGTTGCGAGGTTGTACGGTTCCGGTGGGCTTATGGACTCTTTCTACCAGGGCACAAGCAACTTCTTGGGCGGATCGTTGTTTTGTTCCACCAGGGGGGGATTTGTAGAGCAGCCTCCGGGTCGTCTCTTCATACCATCAGTAAGATCTTCCGCCGAGAGTTTCTGGCAGTAAAGGATGCCTGCTCCGGATCGGCGGTGTGGTGAGGCAAGTCACTTAATCCTCCCAAGTCTCAGATACAAACTTAGATTGTAAACCCTCTGGAAACAGGGAAATGCCTACTATACCCGATTGTAATGCACCTTGGACTACTGGAAAGGTGTGAGCTAAATACTACTAATAAATACAATCTCAGCTGAAGTTGCTAGCTCTCACAGCCATCAGCATACATCTCCATGCTCTCTCCACCTATCGCACTCTAGTCAGTAGTCTTCTGGCTTCTCAGTGTCCCATCATTTCATGCTTCATAAAAGGACTTCCCCAAGTTAAACTGCCAGTGCAGAAGTCCCCTTTACCATGGGACCTTAATTCAGTTTTATCTTTTCTTAGGATATCACTGTTTGAATCACTGCAGTCTGTCTTACTCAAACACCTTACCTGGGAAGTGTTCTTCTTACTAGCTGTTGTCTCAGCTAGAAGAATTAGTGAATCCAAGTACTAGTAACTGCATGAACTCCAAGCACTAGTGACCTAGGAACCATACATGGACATACAGTTTCATCATAAGATGATTCTACAAACTCATCCCACATTTTACCCAAGATGGTAACGTATTTCCATATCAACACACAAATGGTGCTTCCTACATTCTATCCAAAGCCCTATAGGAAACCTACACAATAAAGTCATCCACACTCTGGACTGTGAGTAGACCCTCACATACTGCCTCGAAAGAATTGAATCGATCAGAAAATCTGTGTAGTTCTTCGTCTCCTCTGATCCCAACAGAACTGGCACACCAGTCACCAAAAGAACTCTAGCAAAAAGACTGCATCCTACATCTAATTCTGTTAGGAACAAATGGGTACTTCTCTAAACACTAATGTAAAGATTCATCAAATCAGAGCCACTGCAGTTATGATGGCTGTTCTAAAGTCTGCTTTACGGGATACAACTTGTAAAGCACCAACCTCATCCTCACTTCATATCTTTACATAGCACTGTAGCTTGGACCAAGCAACCATGAAGGACAGTGCCTTCAGTAAGCTATGCCAGACAATCTGTTTAAGTGATATAGATACTCTCTAACTGTTTTTTGGTATAGGCTACTCCTAAATATGGATCAATACATAAAAACATGAGCAGCCCTAAGCTTGGGAGTCACCCACTTGTGTGGTGGACTCAGTTTTGCTTGTTAACAGAAAAAAACATTGTTGCTCACTTGTAAGGTGGTGCTGTCTAAGGTTTTGTCCTCAGACAGCAGGATTAATCAGTCACACAATCCCTTCTCTCTCTTCAAGAGTTGTATTAATCTCTGAGCTATGGAACTAACGAGGAGCTGAGAACTCTGTGTGCAGGACGGACTGTGCATGCTCAGAACTTTACACTAAGTGACATGTAATGATGTCATTCACTTGTGAATCTGACCAATCCTGCTCTCTAAAGAAAATACCTGTTATAGGTCAGCAACAATATATCTATATATCTATATCTATATCTATATATATAATATCTTTATCCCCCTTCAACACATGCAATCAAGCATTATTTATGTTGACTTAATAGTCATCAGATCTCCAGGAGACTCGATAAACAAAAAATACAGGAAATAAACATAAAAGAATTAAACACATTAGTACTTAAAAATAATAAAGCAAAAATATAACTAATATAAACCATAAAACAATCCAGATCAGCCTTCCTAAATACAAAATGAAAAAGCAATGTCTTAATAATTTTTCACTGCATAAATAAATAAATGCATTTTTTTCAAATATTTTGCCTAGCTTGTGTGACCTACTCATTCTTTTTCTTAAGTTCTGTTCCCCTGTTGACTTATTATGGTCTCTGTAAGCGTCATTCTATAAAATGCTCTGATTTATCCTCGCTCTGCGGAGCTCCCTTTAATCAGGCCCAAAGTGGCAGATAGCAAACAGTTGTCTTGTTTTGCCCTCTGCTACAAGAGTTCAGTCTCCACTGAAGGCCCCTCTGCTCTTCGCTTTTCTCCTCAGCATTCCATTGCTTTGCAGGCCTTTGCCATTGATGTTCCTGAAACCCCAGATGTTTTCATGAGTACTGGGGTTTCTTCTTTGGGACCGAGGTCAATTTACGAGACTTTATGATCAAGGTCAGAATTTCGTGAAACTTATGTTACAGCAATGACCTCCAGCCTATGATTGATCACAGTCACACATTATGAGTTTGGAATGTATTTTGAAGATAGGATACGTGGTAATAAACAGGGCCTGTGTATTCCATGGAAGAACCAGTGACTAAGCCCTAAGGAGATTCCGCCACAAATCATCAATTACAAAAACTAGGGTTGTGTGCCATAGAAAACCAAACATCTCTCAAAGAGCAACAAACTGAGTCTAGAGCCTTACTGAAGAAAAATAACTTAAACAATAACTACCATGAGATATAATTAATGGCCATCTATTTAAAGACTAGCGGCCAAATGACTACCAAGTGATTGCATTCCATTAGGAATATTTGCAATCACCTCATTATTTTTGCCCAATAATGTAAGTGCCCTTCTTTTAAAAGTTCTTTTGTATTTTCCAGTCAAACTGGATTTCATGGTCAGCTTATTCCTGTTTTCAGGTGTCATTAAGAATTTTATTGCTGCAGTCTGCATAATTTCAGCACTTTGCTATCTAGTTCATAATCGCACAATCAGACTTCTACCTCCCAGAAATGAACACTTTCCTCTTCATGGGCAATAGAACTTTGACCAAGCTGGTAACTAACACAAACTGATGCATTTGGAATGAGATAAGGAAAGGCTGTGTCATTTTTATTCATTTTAGGCTGTGTGGGAAAAGCATTTACAATTTTACCAGAGTTTGAAAGCATGTTTTATTTTTTTCATTATTGGAGAATGCTTAGATCCTAATTTTATCTTCCTGTACATATTAACTCTTACAAATTGTTAAAAGCTCAAAGATGAAGAAATTCATATTTCCAATCTGTATTTACTTTTGACACGTTTGGCTTCCAGTATTAGTCATCAATAACTTTTCATACTTTTGTCAGAGTGCATAAATGAAGGAGAAAAACACTACCAGATGCTTAGAGTCCACATCACTGCCCACAAACACTGCTTACATAGCAACATAGTATATGACGGCAGATAAAGACCAGCATGGTCAATCTAGTCTGCCCAGCGAGGTGGCAAGAGTAGGTGCACCTGCTGCTCCGTGCAGGTCACCCCTCCCCATGCCTTTGTTTAGGGGTGCATCCACCTCGCTGTGGAGGTCACCCCTATTTCTTAAGATATAAGAGATAGTTACGTTTATTTTGATTTTATCCTGTTGCTATAAGGGATCCACTGTTTCTGTCCCATGCCACTTTGAATTCTGTCACTGTATTTGCCCCCATCACTTCCATTAGGAAGGCATTCCAAGCATCCACCACCCTTTTAGTGAAAAAGTATTTCCTGATGTTGCCTCTCAGTTTACCCCCTTGCAGTTTCATGTTATGCCCTCTGGTTTTACAACTTCCCCATCTTTGAAAAAGGTTTGTTTGCTCATTAATACCCTTTAAGTATTTAAAAGCCTGTATCATATTTCCCGTGTCCCTCCTCTCTTCTAGCGTATACATATTTAAGTCTTCAAGTCTCTTTTTATACGTCTTAATGCTTAAGCTGTACATCACCACATACATCATAGAAGGCACTAAATATAACCTATGAGCTTTCAATCCACATGGCTACATTAAGAGGGTTTAATCACTCCAAATAATTGCTCTAGTTACAAAGGGTTGAACCTATCATGCAAAAGTGTTTCTCCCTCCAGTCATCTCTAAGACTGATGTTTTCTGTGGTTGAAAAACCCTTATCTTTAAACTAATGAGTTCTGAAATTTTTTTTCTTGTTTATTAAAAAGTGTAATATGAACTCAGGGTCTCAGACTTCCATTAAGCACTATTTTATAGACAATGTCCTCTTATAATGTGCCAATCTTGCATCAATGACCACCTTGTTCAAAATAAATTTAAATACTTCTAGATTTGGGGAGAGATTTCCGCTGCAATTCCTCTGTGGAGGGGGTTAATTAACATCCAGCGTGTGCAGCTTGCCGGCTTCCTCGGGGCAGCTCCATCTACGTCACCGAGGGCCCCTATTTAAAGATCTCAGCGTTCCTCTGATGTCGGGAGAGATTTCCGCTGCAATTCCTCTGTGGAGGGGGTGAATTAACATCCAGCGTGTGCAGCTTGCCGGCTTCCTCGGGGCAGCTCCATCTACGTCACCGAAGGCCCTTTGGCTTTCCCCTCCTCTTCTTGTCTTCTTTTGGATAAAGCTGCGTTGTTTTCCTTTCGGAGTCAGCCGTCGGCGTCTGCAGTGGGCGTTTCCTAAGGGGCGTATCGAAAGGGGCAGGACACGCCCCTTGGGAGCCCCTTAGGAGCAACTTAGGAGGACGTATTGATCGTTCGTTATGCCTGGAGGTAAGAGAAAGAAAAAAACCAACTCTACCGAAACGACCAAGGGCCCTATGGACCGGCATGTTGTGTCGACACCGGCATCTGTTAATCCAGGTACTGTTTCTTCTGTCCCCACCTTGGAGGGCGCTAGCCTCAGTTCGGTGGAGCGCACTCCACCTTTGCCTCCGGGTTTTTTGGAACTCTCCGAAGTGTCTTCTCTTCCCCTAGAGTCTCTGGAGACCGGTGCATTACCTAGAGTTGTGAATTGGAAGGAGACAGTTTCTTCTGTTGCAAGTCCCTCTGGGGCTTCAATTTCCCTAGTGGATATTTGGCAGGTAGTTAAAAGAACCGAGTCTGTTTTATTGGAGACTGTTCCTTTACTTTGCCAATTCACTAGAGATGTTCATTGTAAGTTCCAGTTAGTGGATACCCAAGTGAAGAATTTATCCTCCAGTTCTGTGCAGCTTGACACTCAGGTTAAAGCTCTGTTATCTTGGCAGTTTGATAGTATCAAGGATAGTTTGGTTTATTCTCAGAAACTAGAATACTTGGAAAATATGCATAGATCTAAAAATTTGCGATTGTTAAATTTTCCTTGCATATCTTTATTGTCTCCCTCTATTCTTTTTAGAAAATATATGAAAGATATATTGCAAGTATCTAATGCAGACACGTTAGCACTACTTAGATGTTACTATCTTCCTTCTAAAGTAGTTGTACGCTCCAATAGCGACGACTTAGCTGTTGTAGAAGAACCTGCGGCTTTCGACCTAACAGCTTTTTTGGAAGACACACAGGATAACATTACCACAAGGGCTACTTTGTTAGTCACCTTGGCTTCTGAAGCAGAAAGAAATCTCACTTTTTAAGACTTATTTTCGCAAGAAGGATGTTTTGTATTGCAGTGAGAGGGTCTCTATGTTTCCTGATGTGTCCCGGTCGACGCAGCTCCGTAGGAAGTCTTTTCTTGCTTATAAAGATCATGTTGTCGCTATTGGGGCTACCTTCTTTCTCCGCTATCCTTGCAAATGTATTATCACGATGGATCAGAATAAATTTATTTTTCTGCTTGCCACCGATTTAGATAGATGGCTCCTTGATAAGGAAAAGCAGGCCGTGAGGGTTTCTTTATCTTCTTCTTCTCCTCGTGATGTGTAACTTTGATGACGGAGGGATAGTAGAGGTTAGTTTAAAGATGTTGGTCGGGTACTTGTATGTGCCTGACTTTGTTTTCTTGAGAACTTATTTTTCTTTTTTCTTAAATACTCCCCGTGATGTGGGCTGTGACACTTTGGAATTGTATTATTTTGTGTTGGTTATTTGATGATTTGTATATTGTTTTTCTTTTTCTGATATGGTATTGTCAGAATGTAATAAATTTCAATAAACAAATTGTAAAAAAATACTTCTAGATTTTATCTTCAGAAACCCGAAAAAGTGCTTATCTTAATGTTCTTCAGGGGAAAACTGAAGAACATTAAGATAAGCACTTTTTCGGGTTTCTGAAGATAAAATCTAGAAGTATTTAAATTTATTTTGAACAAGGTGGTCATTGATGCAAGATTGGCACATTATAAGAGGACGTTGTCTATAAAATAGTGCTTAATGGAAGTCTGAGACCCTGAGTTCATATTACACTTTTTAATAAACAAGAAAATTTTTTTCAGAACTCATTAATTTAAAGATAAGGGTTTTTCAACCACAGAAAACATCAGTCTTAGAGACGACTGGAGAGAGAAACACTTTTGCATGATACATTAAGAGGGTTGCAACCCTAGATCTCATTTGACTCAAGGTTCTCCAGCCTCCATAGTAGATATTTTATGGCTGGGATGTACAAATCCAGTCTTCAAGGGCTTTAAGCAGATATAGTTTTCTGACTATGTACAATGAAAATTAATGACATATTTGCACATATTTGGCCTACTTTGCATATTATAGTGACTAAAAACAGATTAGTTTATGGCCTTCAGGAGCCAAAATTGCCCATGATTTATACTTTCTCTCTTAGCAATTATACTACTACTGATCATTCATATAGTGCTACAAAGCACAGTCATGTAAGAGATGGTCCCTGCTCATCAGAGCTTACAATCTAGTCAACTGAAATCATCACATTCATTTCCTTTCATCTTGCTTTTTTGTTTATTGCATATTATGAAATTCTACCATTATTCATGAAAAGAAGGCAGAGGGCTCACAAAATGCTTATGCTGTGGGTTACATCTATATGTACAGTGCTGTGTATGCCTTGTACTGCTATATGGATGATAAGCTGTCGTAGTAGCATAAGATTGTTCGAATCTGGCCCTGAAAGTCAACAGTGACTGTACATTAAGGGCTGTTGCTACTTGCATCTCTCTTTTAGTTTCTCCTGTGATTGCTAGCAAATGAAAAACTGGCAGTGTTTGTTGGCCCTAAGAGGTAATGTCATAGTGCTGTCCAAAAATTAAGATTTTTATAATGTACCCCTAATGCGCACATCTAGAAGAGTCTGTTTTTTAGTTAATGGCTTTAGCAGTAAAATTTACATTGATACATAGTAACTTAGCAAACAATGGTAGATAAAGATTGGAATAGTCCATCCAGTTTGTTCAGTATTAGAGCACTTTGAGTGGGACAGCAATCTTGGACCGGAAGGACCAGGGTCTCTAGCTCATTGGGGCCTTGGGCAAACCACTTAACCCTCCATTGCCTCAGGTATGCATGTAGATTGCAAGCCCTTCAGTATCTGCTTGTAGTGTTTGTAAACGGCTTTAATGCCTTTCAGCCTGGGCGGTATATCAAGAAATTAAATAAAGATTCCCATATGAAACCCAACCCCCTCTTCCATGGTTACTATTTTATCTAAAGAATTTATAGACCATTTTTATTACTCCAGTCCTAAGTGATTTACAGTTAGTAATTAGAAGTAGCCTAGTAGTTAGAGCAGCAGGTTAGAAAGGGAAGCCGGCATTTGAATTCCATGTGACCTTGGGCAAATCACTTAGCCGTCCATTGCCTCATATGTAAACCTTGACCGGAAACCCTCTGGGGACAGGAAAATACCTACCACACCTGGATGAAACTTCCCTTGAACTACTGCCTAGTGGTTTTGAGAGCAGCCTGGGACCAACAAGACCAGGGTTCAAATCCCACTGGCAGTCCTTGTGGCCTTGGGCAAGTCACTTAACCTTCCATTGCCTCAAGTACAAGTTTAGATTGTAAGCCCTCTAGGGACAGGGAAATACCTACTGTACCTGATTGTAACTTTTACTACTGGAAAAAAATAAATATTGAAAAGGTGGAGGCTAAATACATATAAATGTACAAGCTATGATCCAAGACTCTATAATAGAAACACGATGGCAGAAAAAGACAACTATTTTCTCTTCCCTTCTATACCAACTACTATACTCCCCTTTTTTCCTTTAGAGATCTTCTGTGTTTGTCCCATGCTTTCTTGATTCAGATACTGTCCTCATCTCTACTATCTACACTGGGGGACTATTCCACGCATCTAACACTCTTTCTGTAAAGAAACATTTCTGCATATTACTCCCAAGTCTATCCACTTTCACCCTCATCCTATGTCCCCTCGTAGCAGAGTTTGCTTTCAATTGAAAGAGGCTCTCCTCATGCATTTATATCACGGGGGTATTTCAATGTCTCTATCATGCCTGTCCTCTAATGTATACATATTAAGATCTTTAAGTCTGTCCCTATATGCTTTATAACAAAGATCACTAACCATTTTAGTAGCCACCCTCTGCAGAGACAGAGGAGATATGATTCAGACCTTAAATACTTAGAGTATTCATGAACAAACAAACTTCTTCCAAAGATGGGGAAGCTGTAAAACTAGAGGGCATAACATGAAGCTGGCAAGGGGGTAAACTGAGAGGGAACGTCAGGAAATACTTTTTCACTGAAAGGGGGGTGGATGCTTGGAATGCCCTCCCGATGGAAGTGGTGGGGGCAAAGACTGACGGAATTCAAAATGGCATGGGATAGACACTGTGGATGCCTTTATAGCAACAGGATAAAATCAAAATAAACATAACTATTTCAACAAATAGGGGTGACCTAAATGGAGTGGTTGGTACACCCAGGGGTGGCCCAAGGGGGGTGCGGGGCCATGTGCGGAGATTAATTGCGGGGCCTAATTTGCATAAGGAGTCTCATTTGCGTGGATATTTGCATAATATTAACATGCCTCTTAATGAGTGTCTGGATAAAGAAAGACTAACAGATTTCTACATTACTATATTGCAGTGACAGCCGCCAGGTCCATTAGGAAGTTCTATAAACACTGATCCATAGCAAATCCAACCTATTATAACAGCACTACCGGGACTCACAAAGCACCAAATCCTACCTATCAAAAGGCAACACTGCAGATATTAAACCAATACATCTTAGAGAATACCAATACATCTCACTGGGGGAAAAACAACAAGTGGAACTGTCAAACAGAAACTACATGAACAGAATACCTCAGCTCGGTACACAAAACATAGACCATCACCACACAAAGAACAAGGGATCACAATTTAGAAATAGGAAGATAATAATTAAACTGGGAACCCCAAAAGCCAAACATGAAATGTACAACACTGGAGAAATAAAACTATAAAGTAATTTCCTCTAGCACTAAACAAAAATGCAAAGATGTTATCAATACACACTTTCCAGACCAGACATATTCCAGTTAATACATTTAAAATAAAAAGTATTTTTCTACCTTCTGTTTGGGCATTTTATTTTTCAGTTGCAATTGCTCCAGTCAATTTCTTCTGGTTTCTTCTTGTCTTCTGCGAGCTATCCATTTGTCCTTTCTTCTCTTTTAGATGTTTTCCATTCTCTCTCTATATCTGCTTTAACATACTGATCGTTTCCCTTTTCCTCTTTCCCCCATTTCTTTCCTTATTCCTTTATCATCCACTCAAATTTCACCCTTCCATTATCAATTCCCTCCTACTCTCCCAATACCTGGCCCATCGTAGACTTTTCTTTCACACAAAATATCTTTTTCCCCTCTCCATTCTCATTCCCCATCCCCATCCCCATCCCTTCTAGTCCTCCCCCAAAATCAGCTCCCTTATAGTTCTAGACCCACCCAGCATCCGCTCCCTTCTAGTCCCATTCTCCCATGCCCCTACATCAGCCCATTTCCAGTTGTATTCTAGCCCATCACCCATTTGCAGTCCAAGTTCCCCCCATCAGCCCATTTCTAGTCCTATTCCAGCCCATCATCAGGGAGGAGTGGCCTAGTGGTTGGGGCAAGGTACTACAGGCCGGAAGGTCGGTGGTTCAAATCCCACTAGAGAACAGCAACCTTGGGCTGGAAGGACTGGGGTTTCTAGTCCCGCAGGTGCTCCTTGTGGTCTTGGGCAAGCCACTTAACCCTCCATTGCCCATGTTCCCTGTAAGTATTAGTGTATGTGTCTCATATCCCCTCGTGTTAAATGTATCCCCCAACCGCTTTGACCCGGTGAAAAGCGGGATATAAATGCAGCTAAATAAATAAATTTCCAGTCCTAGCCCCACATATGCTCTTTTCCAGTTCCATTCCAGCCCCCATCAGCCAATTTCCAATCCTAGCCCCCTCGTCATCCCACTTCCAGTCCTATTCCAGCCCCCCATCAGCCAATTTCCACTCCAAGATCCCCCATCAGCCAGTTTCCAATCCTAGTCCCCTCGTCAGCCCATTTCCAGTCCTATTGCAGCTCTTCATCAGCCCATTTCCAGTGCTAGCCGCCCCTCCTCCCAATCACAGCCCATTTCCAGTCCAAGTCCCCCCTCCACCATAGCCCATTTCCAGTCCAAGTTCCACCCTCCCCACCATCACAACCCATTTCCAGTCCACGTTCCCCCCCAATAACCCATTTCCAATCCACGTTCCCCCCGAGCCCATTTCCAGTCCAGGTTTCCCCCCATCACAGCCCATCCAGTCCTTGGCCTCCCCCCCCCCACTGACCAGCCCCGCGGCTGTCTGAGGGGCTTCAGAGGGAGCCGGGGAAGCCCACGCGAGGACCCGGCTCCCTCTGTACAAACTCCAGCATGAAGATCCTTTTCCCTCACGCTTGGAGGCTGTTTGTGTAAAGCCATGAATGCTGGGAAAGGTTAAAGGGCAGGAGGCTCCAGAGAGATTTACAGGTAGCAGGTCTGGAGGAAAGTCCAAAAGGTTTTACTCTATTGATTGAAAGATGTCAGTTGGTTAGTGGCTGCAGTTGGAAGGAATAACCAGAATAGAGGTGGCCAAGATAGCTCTGTCGGAACAGTTTCTGGATAGCTTAAGTTTGCTGATGAGAAAGTGGGTTTGCCAATATCCAAAGATTATTCTAGAGGGCCCTCTGGATGCAGCTGATGCCTTCCAGCAAGTTCAGTCAATGCCGGAGAACTCTAGGCTGCAGAAAAGGAGGCCATTCCAGGACTCCAGAAACCGCAGGTAAAATGTGGATTGCTCATAAACAACTCTGGAGAAGGGATGGCTTCTACCACCTACTGACCTCAGCACCAGAAATCTCTGCTCTGCTTTATACTTGTAACTTTGTTGAGATGCAGTACCCAGAGCAGATACATTTTGTGATCCTAGAGGAGTTGGATGGGTCTGCCACCCAAGCCTTGGTAGACTCTGGAAGTGTCAAAACACTTATCCAAAGTAAACTGGTTAAAAGAATTCATTTTCACTATAAAACACAGAGGAGTGGAAAAGTAGCCTACTGGTTAGAGCAGTGGTTCTCAACCCATTCTTCTGGGACTCCCAGGCCAGTCAGTTTTTCAAGATATCTATAATGAATATGTATGAGATAGATCTGCATACAATGGAAGCAGTGAATGTATATATGTATATTCATTGTTAGAGATGTTTATGAATACTGGTAGCTCAGGTTGGTGATCATGCTGTTGGATCATTGTGGATATCCTGAAAACCTGACTGGCCTGAGGGTCCCAGAGGACTGGGTTGAGAACCAATGGGTTAGAGCAACAGTCTAGCACTCAGGAGATTGGGGTTCAAGTCCCATTGGCACTCTTTGTGACCTTGGGCAAGTCACTTTACTTCCCTTGCCTCAAAAAAAAAAAAAAGCCTGACAGAATCTACTTCCACTCATGCATTGCCAAGAAAACCCACCAAGAGTGAGAATTGACTTGACACACTAAAAAATAAATAACTAAAACAAACATAGAATGATTTTGGCTTGTGTCCATTGGAATAATTGACAATAGCCTACTGCCAGAGTATCACTGGAGAGAACAATGTGGCATGCTAGCCTCGAGGTGGGATACTCGTTTGGTTTCCATACCACATCATTTTGGAATGCTATAATCCAGACTTTAGGACTCTGAAAGCCTAGCTGGCTGCTGGATGGGTTGAGACTGAAGAGGAGCCATTCCTGGAGGTCTTCCTTCTAGAGGACCTGGACATATTTGTCAAGGAATTCAAAATACCTAAGCCATGCTGCTAATGCCAGCTGGAAAAGTCCCAGTATATTCAGAATCCAGGGGGCTACAGTATACAGGAACCTGTATACTGTAGCCAAAGACATACAAATATTCCAGGAAGTGGGTCTTCACAACGCCTGCACGTTTGCAAGACCCTGCTGGTTCCACTCCCTTCTGATGCATGCTCCATGTCAGAGGGGGGGCAGGACCGGCAGGGACTTGCAAGTGCATTGGAGTCAGGGGCGGCTCTATGAGGCCGAGTGAGGCAGTAGCCTCAGGCGGCAACTTTTTGGGGGTGGCAAAAATTGCCCACAAAAAGACCACATCACTCGGCCTTCAAAATAAAAATTAAAATAAAAAAACCCAAACAAAACAAAAACTCTGTCTTCAGAAGCTGCTGCCGCTGCAGTAGCATGAACTACCCTGCGGCCACGCCTCCCCCCCCACCTCCCCGGAAGAGCCCAGCATTTACCCTCCATGCTGGCTCAGCTTTGCAGAGTCATGCAAAGGGAGATTGTTTCTCTTCCCCATGGCTCTGTTAAAGCTGAGCCCTCTGGCGCTGATGGGAAACACTGGACTCTTCCAGGGAGGCGGAGGGGGGCCATGGCCGCAGGGCAGTTTATTCTGCTGCTGCAACAGCTTCTGAAGACTGAGTTTTTCTTTCAATTTCCCTGGGCTGGAGGGGGCTAGGACTGAAAGTGGGCTGATGGGGGGGGGTTAGAACTGGAAGTGGGCTGATGGGGGGGGTTGGACTGGCAATGGGCTATTGGGGGGATGGGGACTAGGACTGGACATGGACAGATTGGGGGGTTAGGACTGGTAATGAGATAGGACTGGAAATGGGCTGATTGGGGGATAGGACTGGAAATGGGCTAATAGGGGGATAGGACTGGAAATGGGCTAATAGGGGGAAGGAAGAGAGTGCTGCTGGCCCTGGAAGAAAACTATGGGCTAGGGCTACAAATGGGCTGATGCAGGGGGATGGTAGGATAGGACTGGAAGGGAGTGGATACTGAGAGGGTCTGCCAGGGGAGGGAGGGGGCTGGAAAGGAGCTGATACCTGGGATGTACTGAAGAGGGACTGGAAGGGAGCTGACACTTGGGGATGGGAGTGGTAGGTGGTTGGGTAATGGGAGGAGGCTGGAAGGGAGCTGACATGTGAATTGCACTGGAAGGGAGATGGACAGAGGGTAGAACGACTGGAAGGGAGCCGAGGAGGGGGTGTGACACAGAGTGGACCTGAGCTGATACCTGGGATGGTATTTGGACTAGATGGGCTGGACAGTGGGGAAATAGGGGGACTGGACACCAGTGGAAGTCATGGGAATGCAAGGCGGTTGACATTGGAAGATACTGGGAGGGGAGGACCTGAAAGGGGGCTGGATACTGGGGAGGGTTACTGGAACTGAAAATGGGCTGATGGAAGGAAGTGAAGAAAACAATTGTCGAATAGTGCGGTATATAAGAAATTGTAATAAATAAATAAATAAATAAGAAATAACAAAAGAAGAGATAAGAAATGGCAGATGGACCATAGACCACAGAGTGCGAGCTAAGAGAAGACAGGAAAGCAGAAGTCTCAGATCGAGACCAGCATGATCAGAGAATAAAATGGTCAGACAACAAAGGTAGAAAAATAATTTTATTGAATTTTAGTGATTGGACTTTGTGCTAGTTTTATATTTTACACAGTATTGGGGAACTGTATCTCTTATTTATCTGATGTTGCACTGCATGTGGGCTCTGGCTTCTTGGGGTTTCAGTTTAAATTTAGTCTACATATTTTTATTTTTACTTTAGATTGTGGTTACTAATTCTGTGCTTGGTGAGGGTCAATGTGAGTGTGACTGAGGTCAGGTGTTCTGTTAACATGGAGTTTGTACATAAAGATCTATATTGTATTGTAGTAATTTGATTTGTTCAGCTTTTCAAATAGGTGTATGGATGTTCCAGGGCCCACTGTAGTATTTACAGTGGTGCTTTTTTTGGACAGGCTCCTTATGTGAGTTTTGGAAGTTTATGCTGATATGGTATGGTAGGTTTGCTCTTTGTTGTAGGGTTTTGTATTAGTTCACAATATGCCTGGTACTGGAGAATAGTGGTGGTTGTTGTTAGTGAGATGATCAGAATTAGCTATTTTTTTTTAAATATTGAATTCTGTGGGTGAATGTTCTGGTTCTGCTCTGCACCTACTGTGGATGCAAAATATATGTTGAAAAAGAAAAAGCAAGAACCATAACGCAGTTTATAACAATAAAATAAAAATGAGTTATAATTTAGTTTTATAAACTGTGCTGTTAGTTCTTGCTGTCTTTTAGTTCCTTGGTGTGCAAACGGGATCGCACCTAGCCCTGTGCAAGTGGTGCAGCCGCACAGGGCGCAAAGGCTTGGGGGGTGCATTTCAGCTGTCTACTGTTGCCCTGCCGCTGCTGGCAGAACAATAGCAGGTAGCAGAAATGTGCCCCCAAGCCTCTTCGCAGCACTTTAAGCAGGTCTGGTCTCTCCCTCCTCCAATGCAATGTCAGAGAAGGGAGGGACAGATCTGTTTAAAGTGCCAGTGCCCCCCCCCACCTCCTCCCCATACCTCCGTTCAACGCTGCCTGCTCTCTCCCTGCTGCCGGCGCCGCAGTGAAAAAAACAGAGGGTGGCAGCAGCAGGAAAAGAGCAGGCAGCGCTGGACAGAGGTTTGGGGGGGAAGGGGGGTGGTGCGCCTGAGCTGCAAGTCGCACAGGGCACAATTGTAGCTTGATATGGCCCTGTGTGAAAATATCTTGCATTTCCTCCATATAATTTAATCATCTTTTTGGTTTGGTTCAGTCTCTGATTGGATTTTATTTTATTTATTTATTTATTTTATTCTCTTATATACCGCGCTATTCTGCATCAGTGCGGTTTACATTGAACAAACTGAAATTACATTGAACAGGGCATTATAACTTGGAGATAACTATTTTACAGGGAACATGGGCTATGGAGGGTTAAGTGGCTTGCCCAAGACCACAAGGAGCACCTATGGGACTAGAAACCCCAGTTCTTCTGGCCCAAGGTTGCTGTCCTCTAGTGGGATTTGAACCCCCGACCTTCCGGCCTGAAGTACCTTGCCCCAACCACTAGGCCACTCCTCCACTCCATTTCTGAAAAAGCCCCGCCCCCTCTAAGGTATGTGTGGGGGGGGGGGGAGGCGCCATCTCATTATTCGCCTCAGGCAGCAGATTGCCTTGAGCCGCCCCTGATTGGAGTCACAAAGACTCCGCACTTTGTTTCTGTTTTTTTTTTCTTTTTTAAAGCTGCTACAGATGACATAGGGAGAGAGAGGCTGTGCTGGATAGCAGATGGGGGCTGTAGATGTGGCTGGCTGCCTGGCTGGGACATAAAGGGAAATTTCACCCTAACAGTGTGCCATGAGAGGGAAAGAGGAAGATCCAATGTGTGCAAAGCTGAAATAATTTGAAAAGTGCACGCTTAATGGTGTGATCACAAGGTGGATTTCCCTCACTCACAGGATCTGACATTTGGCTGCTTCATCTGTGTGTGTCATTGGAAGTGTCTGGGGGGGTCTGCACATGTGTGTGTGTATGTATTCTGTGCGTCATGGAGCTGCTGGAGGCTACATACGCACGTGTGTGTCTATGTGGGTGCCATGGTGCAGTATGGAGGTGAGGTGTTTGCATATGTGTGTGTGTGTGTGTGGTGCAGGAGTGGAGTGCCTGTGTGTGTGTGTGTGTGTATGCAGTAAGGGCCAGATGTGCATGGGTGTACAGACGTGGTGTGGCTCAGGTGTCTCTGCGTGTGCATGCAGCACAGCTTAAGAGTGAGTGTGTGTGTGAGGTAATTACATCCAATCCCCCTTCAGCCTCATTAAGTTTCTTAATGGTAGAGGAAATATAATAAATTTGAGAAATATCAATAGAGTCAGAACTGGCTAAATGTTTTAATTTAACTGCCTTCCTGGAGGACTCCCAAGATGATATTAATGTGCGTGCCACTTTACTGGTTACTTTTCATTCTGTTGAGATTAAGCAGCGCATTCTTAGAGCTTTTTTCAAAGTCAAGTCAGCTAAGTTTTGTGGCCAGCCGGTTAATATCTTGCCAGATGTTTCACGTAGCACCCAGTTAGGCCGGAGGCAGTTTTTAAATCTTAAGCCCCGGGTTTTGGCACTTGGTGCTACGTTCTTTCTTCATTTCCCTTGCAAATGCATCGTCTGTTTTGATGGTGCTTCATACATTTTTGTCGAAGTGCTTCACCTGGAGAAATTTTTGACCAAAAAACAGGGTTTAGGTAGGGATGGAGATGCTTCGGTTTGACCTTCTTTTGTGGATAAATAATCCTTTTGTATTCTTGCTCATGTTTCATAAGATATTCAACAGTTTTGACCCCATGTGGACTTTGTCACTATTTGCCTTTGAGTTTTGATGAAAGTTTTTCTTTCATTTCATTTTGTAAATTGTATTATGGGATTGCCCTGTATCTATATGGTTATTGTAATTGACTAAAATGCTATAAAAAAAAAAAAGTGAGTGTGTGTGTGATGCGGTGCGAGACTGGAGTGCCTCTATGTGCATGTGATGCAGGACTGGAATGCCTCTGTGTGCATGTGGTGCAGGACTGGGGTGCCTCTGTGTGCATGTGATGCAGGACTGGAATGCCTCTGTGTGCATGTGATGCAGGACTGGAATGCCTCTGTGTGCATGTGGTGCAGGACTGGGGTGCCTCTGTGTGCATGTGGTGCAGGACTGGAATGCCTCTGTGTGCATGTGGTGCAGGACTGGGGTGCCTCTGTGTGCATGTGATGCAGGACTGGAATGCCTCTGTGTGCATGTGGTGCAGGACTGGGGTGCCTCTGTGTGCATGTGGTGCAGGACTGGAGTGCCTCTGTGTGCATGTGATGCAGGACTGGAGTGCCTCTGTGTGCATGTGGTGCAGGACTGGGGTGCCTCTGTGTGCATGTGATGCAGGACTGGAATGCCTCTGTGTGCATGTGGTGCAGGACTGGGGTGCCTCTGTGTGCATGTGATGCAGGACTGGAATGCCTCTGTGTGCATGTGGTGCAGGACTGGGGTGCCTCTGTGTGCATGTGATGCAGGACTGGAATGCCTCTGTGTGCATGTGGTGCAGGACTGGGGTGCCTCTGTGTGCATGTGGTGCAGGACTGGAGTGCCTCTGTGTGCATGTGGTGCAGGACTGGGGTGCCTCTGTGTGCATGTGGTGCAGGACTGGAATGCCTCTGTGTGCATGTGGTGCAGGACTGGGGTGCCTCTGTGTGCATGTGGTGCAGGACTGGAGTGCCTCTGTGTGCATGTGGTGCAGGACTGGGGTGCCTCTGTGTGCATGTGGTGCAGGACTGGAATGCCTCTGTGTGCATGTGATGCAGGACTGGGGTGCCTCTGTGTGCATGTGGTGCAGGACTGGAATGCCTCTGTGTGCATGTGGTGCAGGACTGGGGTGCCTCTGTGTGCATGTGGTGCAGGACTGGAATGCCTCTGTGTGCATGTGGTGCAGGACTGGGGTGCCTCTGTGTGCATGTGATGCAGGACTGGGGTGCCTCTGTGTGCATGTTTGTGTGCTGCAGGGGTGAAGTGCTTGTGTGTCTTCTGGTAGGGGGTGGGGTGGGGTGAGGGGTTTTATTTCTTAGCATATATTGGTTTTGCCCTTTTCTCCCAGCTCTTCAATTTCCAATTCCTTGGACTTTTACACCCCTCCCTGCAGACCCTCACCTGCTGCTCCCCCACTCTGGTCCCTGCCAAGCTTGTCCTTTTTTCCCTCCTTCCCCTCCCTCTTGTATTCTCATCCTTTGCCCTCCATTCTCCTCCCCCCCATCTTTCTAGCCCAGACCCACTGGTTATCCCACCTTCTGTGCGTCTCTGGCCCCAGTTTCTTCTCCTGCAGCATGCTTCTTCTCTTTGGCCTGTGGGTCAGGTTGCTCCCGCAGGCCCACAACATTGCTGCTGGTCGCAATTGTTGCCATGCTTACATCTGTGGCTCATGGGAGAAACCAGTCCCATGGGCACAAAACTGCAGGCCGTGCTCCCTCTGGCCCACGGGACAGGCTGCTCCTGCAGGCACAAAAAAAATGCTAACAGCAATTGTGGCCTCCTTCACTTCTGCAGCCTTCAGGAGCAGCCTGTCCTGTGGGCTAAAATCGGAACTGCTGGATGTGATCCCTTCGGTCTGCAGGACAGGCCACTCCCATGGACCGAAGAAGTGAAGCTAGCAGCAACACTGAGTGTAGGAGCAGCCTGTCCCATGGACTCAAGGGATTACATCCAGCAATTCAGTTTTTGGCCTGCAGGACAGACTGCTCCCGCAGGCTGCATTAGTGAAAGAGGCTATGATCGCTGGCAGCATTGGTTGTGCCTTCAGAAGCAGCCTGTCCTGCGGGCTGGCAACAAACTGTGGGCTGGAATTTTGATGCCCTTGAACGAGGGTACCCTCCTGCCGCACTTTCCCAGCTTACCGGGTAGCTCTGGCCCTGTGTGGGAGGATAGGGACACAGAGGAGGATGTTGGGCATGGGCGGGGATAGGGACAGGGACAAGAGGAGAGATGGACATGGGGAATAGACATACAGAGGGAATATAGTGGGCATGGAGGGAGGGATAGAAAAATACTGGATGGAAGAGGGGAAACAGGACGTAGAGAGCGGGAGATACTGTGCATGGGGGAGAGAGGGGGAGAGAGGGGGAGAGCTAGTGAAAGACTAGGAAATAAGACTGGGAAAGGAAAGAGGGCAAGGAAATAGGAAGCTGGGGTGAGGTAAAGAGCGATATTGAGGAGTGGTTGATAACAAGGAGTGAAATCTGGATAGAGAAGCAGAAAAATAAATGGGAGAAAACTGAATGGAAGAGATCAGTGTTAAAAACTGATGTAAGGGAGGAAGTGAAGACAAGAGGAGAGAGAATGGCAAATGGAGAGACGACCATGAAAAGAGAGCTAAGAGAAGAAAGAGAAAAAAAACAGAGACTGCAATCTACACAATTAGAAACATAAAATGACTGACAACAAAGGTAGAAAAAAGAAATTTATTTTCTATTTTGTGAATAGAAAATGTTGGTGTTTGGAAAGTACATCTGCCAGGAGTCAGAATTAGTGTTGGACATTGCTGGGACCTATACCAGGGAAAAAAATTGAGAGGGGACCCTAAAGCCCACTAGCAAGCTGTGCCTTTTTCAGTCTCAGACAGATCCGAGGTCTTTTTGACTTGGCGGTCCAGGGCAGTTTTTGCATCCCTCCTAAGGCCAGTCCTGACATCTGCGGTCTTATTTTGCACAATACAGGGGGAAGTGAATTTCTATTTCTCTTGTGTTACACCGCATGCAGAGTCTGGCTTTCTGAGGTTTTAGTTTAATTTTTGTCTCCATATTTCTCCTTTTATTTTGTGGTCACTTATTGGTGAAAGCCTATCTGTATTGTGTGTGTATGTGATCAATGCTGGGTATTCCATTAGTATGGAATTTGTTTAAGAATGTGTAGCAATCTTGCTTGTTCAGCTTGCACATTGCCCTCTCTGCAATTATTTTTTGGGAGTGGGACAAGGGTGGAGCAGGGAGGTGGGCATGGGCGGAGCATGGCTAGCCACAAATGGCGTTTTCTTTTTCAAAAAAAATTGGCAACCCTAACCACATCACACAAGAATAAATACAATCAATTATGGAAAATGAGCTGATCTGGCAGTGTTTCGGCAACTCGCCTGCATCAAGGATCTAGAATCCAAACCATAGTGTGGTAACCTAATTAACCAGCTGCTGTATCATCAATAGATGTTCAAAATATAGGACCGCTATGCTTCTCGAAAGGGAACACTGGTGCAGAGCACAGCAAGTTCAAGCAGCAACGATGCTTCTGATGTGTGTTCTGGACCCCTCTCACAGGCAGGTTGCTAAAATGAGGCCATATCAGGTCATTTTGAATTAATTGTATATTGACTATATTGATTCTTGTGTGATGTGGTCTGTGACCTTTCTCCGCTCTTTATCCTGATTTGCTTCTGTTATAATACATCACGATTCCTGTGCACCAGCTTTGTTTGGTCTTGATGTCTAGCTCTGAAACAACCAGATGGACCGAGCCAACACCCCCAAAACTGTGAGGACAGACATCACAGAAAATCAAAACTGCTTCATCTCTGTGGAGAATTAAAGCCATGAGCAATAGGCAACATCTACCAGCATTCTTGCTTGTTGCAAGTTATTTATAGCCAATAAAGTTGTTGGCCCCTTCAAGCACGACCTCTCCTTTGTTACATGCCACCACAGAACCTACAGTCTCAGGAAAGGAATGAGAGAAGAATCCAAATATGCAAATCACCACCAGCATTACTATATTCAGAAGACTTACAATTAAAAAAAAAAAAAAAAAAAGAAGAGGGAAGTACTGCATATCTGCCTTGGCTCTCCTCAAAGTGCCTCTGCCCCCAACCCTCCTTCACTTTCTGCCTAGACCTCGGCTGACTTCCATGATAAGGTTCACAAGTTACAGCAACAGTTTGAGTTTATTTGATATACTACTTACAACCAAGGCAACTAGGCGGTTAAAGTAAAACAATAATAAAATTAAAATACATTAAAATGAACAATAAGGGGATAAACGACAGGGGAAGACAGGAAGACGATGGGTAAGAGAAGGGGGAAAGGGGGCCTAGGTTACAAATTAGAAGTGAATGTCATGAGAACAAAACACTCAAGAGGAAGGAAGGGAAGGGGAGAGGAAGATGACATACCAAAGACCGGTGCTGCTCCTGAGAAGATCAAGCGAGAAGTAAGCAGATACTCATCAGGAAGAACAAGGAATTAGGAAGGTGATGCTGAAGGGAAAGCAAGGACAAAGAAATGGGCCTTTAATTGAGACTTAAAACAGGCCAAAAAATTTGACAGCAAAGGGCAGAGGGAAGGGAATTCCAGAGGGTGAGGGCAACCACCCGGAAGTAGAAAGAACATGTGTAGAAGAGCGGACAAGATGAAAGGTTGGGCCCATGAGAAGATGCTGTGAAGCAGAACAGAGAGCGTGCTGAGGGGTATACAGCACCAGGAACTGTGATAGGAATGCAGGGTTACTGGAATGAAGGATGTGCTATGTCAAGATGAGAAGTTTATCTTTTTTTTTTTATAACTTTATAACGAGGCAAATACATATACATCATGCACCAACCAAAGGGTGGCATCATTCCCAACAGAATCACATTAACCACCACAGTGTTTGTACTTATAACCCAACTCCATGGTGGTAGATCCTCCAGGCAACTACTCATACCCATACCCCCTCTACATGGATCTGAGTACACCACCTTCCTCACCCCCTCTGAATATCCCAGCATGCTGTCCCCACTGGTGGCAGCCCCCACTGTAGGGGATTAGCACATTCTCCACTCAAGGGAGGAAAGAGAAGAAAATCCTCCTTTCCCTTTATACGAGTTCCACCAACATTAGAACACTCTACTAGCAACAGAAAAGAGGAAAAAAAAGAAATAGACCGAGGCACCAGACCCAAAAGAAGCAAGGAAAAGAAAGAAAAAAGAGAAGAGAAAACAAGCCAAACACCCTAACTCTCGGTGCACCCAGGTAGGCAACGGGACTGTGCCATCATTCAGCAGCATATGGAAACACAAAGGACCATCCGGGCAAGCCCTTAGCTTACTTCCCTACCCCTCCCCCCTCCAAATCCAGGATCCTCTCCCACCCCCCTCCCCAACCTGCGTTCCCATCCATTTCACAAAAGGGGACCATATGAGCTCAAAACTCTCCATCCGCCCTTTGAGCATGGCCGATAATTTGTTAACTCTCAGTTGCCAGTCCTGCACCGTCTGACCACCACTGCTGCGCTATCACTATGCGTGCAGCCACCAAAAGCTGCCCAATCAATTTATCTTGACCCATAGAGCCCCCCCAAACCCAACCCCAGCAGACAACGCTGGCTCCAACTGTAACCGGGTGCCAGCTACTGAGTTAATACAAGCCACAATCTGCGCCCAAAAATTCTGCGCATGGGGGCAGTCCCACCACAGATGATAGGAGCCTACCATTCCGCATCCACACCAGCACGCATCCAAACATCCCCCCGCCCACCACTGCAAGTGCTGTGGCACAACATATGCCCTCTGCAACAACTTAAAATGAGTTTGTTGACAGTTAGTGCTCCGCGTACAGCGATAAAGGTGCCAATGGACACGTTGCCATAGTCCTCTGAGAGGCTCTGCCCCAGAAACCGATGCCACCTGTCCTCATGTACTCCCACACCTGGAAAAGTCGTCAATAACCGGGCACGATATATTTTAGACAACATCCCTCTCCACTCCTCCCTTTCCCCAAATAAAATCACTTCTAAGTCATGTATAGGGCGCAGCAGTTGAGATCTATGCTCCTCACGATTGACAAAACCACGAAGCTGAAAGTATTGAAAGAAAGGGACCTCAACCCCCCCTTCCTAATCAGCTGTTCCATACTCAGTATCCCCCTTCCAATAAATTCCAAAATCTGAGCAACATATTAGCTTCCCAGCTATACTGCAAATAACGACAAACAGACCCACTAAAGGGCCGGAAATCCCAAATTTTGGCATCCGGAAACAAAGGCCCCCCAAGACAATCTCTCTGTCGCAGCACCGTTACCACCTGAACCAGAAAGACCAAAAACACATATCCATCGTTCACTTTGCCTCCCACACCGCTTACCTCAAAGACCGAAAGAGGCAAAATCCAACTTCTTTCCATCTGGAACCACTGCACATCCAGCAGCCTAACATAATGATCCCTCAGGCCACGAAGGACAGCCGCCTTGTAGTACAGCACCAATTTGGGGAAACCCAACCTCCCCCCCCATCTCCACGGAACGAACCAACCGATCCCAACCAATACGGGCTCTAAGCGATTTCCATACAAATTGGCTAAAGCACTTTTCTAATTTGGCAAAGAAGCCCTGCGGTACCTTAATCGGCAACTGAGAAAACAAATACAGTAGCTTAGGCAGAACCACCATTTTTAGTGGCGCCGCTCTACCCAGCCAACCCAGGGTCAACTCCCTCCACCCCACCAACTCCTCACGAACCTTTGTAAATAAAGGAGCATAATTAAGGGAGAAAAGCTCACCAACATTGGGGGAAATCTTAACCCCCAAGTACTTGACTGCCCCAGCTGCCAGATGAAATTGGCAGCCCTTCGGAAGTACTGGCAGAGTATTCCCAAGATGAGGGTGCTACATAACAGAAGCAGATATCATGTAGGATGCAGAAACAATCTAAAATGTGATATCGTGGAAAGACAGAGCTTTTATTGAACCAATGACAACCCGACACAGGCCGTGTTTCTCTACCCTTCGTCAGGGGTTTGTCTGGCGTATGCTCTGATGAAGAACATTACATCAGGTGGTCTTGTACCATACTGTTTTTAAACTATTAGAAATCTGTACACTCTTCTCGACAGCAGCAAACGCTTGCCTCAATGTAGAATGTAATGCCAAATGTATAAGACAGGCTAGCGGCTCAATGGCCAAAGCAAAGAACAGTGAGGACAAGGGACACCCCTGTCTCATACCCCGATATAGCTAAAAACTGTCAGACCGCCACCCGTTCACTATCACTCGTGCTCGAGGGGCTGCATACAATGCCCTCACCCAGCCGACATAGTACTCCCCAACCCAAATTCCATCAAAACAGCATTCAAATATTCCCATTCCACATGGTCAAAAGCCTCTCCGCGTCCAAAAACACGCAGCAAGACGTCCTTGATGACCTGGCAGCATGCATAACAATATTCACCAATCTTCGCACATTATCCGTGATCTGTCGCCCTCTGATAAACCCAGTCTGATCAGGGTGGACTAAATCAGCCATGACAGCATCCAACCAGTTGGCTAACACATGCACAAATATCTTCATATCACTGTTAAGAACATTTGCATACAAGCATTTTAGAGAATGTATTTTACTCATATTAATTTGGCTATTGTTAGACATGGGTAATTTGGGATCTTTAAGCTCAGTCTGCTCCATACTTGAGGGCATTTGGGCTACTTTGCTCTTTTGTGGAACCTCTCTGCTTTTGGTAGTATCCTTCAAAGATACATTCTTCCGAACCATCCGCTCTTGGGTGACTGTCGGCTTTCCCCTAATATCTAGTTTAAAAGCTGCTCTATCTCCTTTTTAAAGGTTAATGCCAGCAGCCTGGTTCCATCCCGGTTAAGGTGAAGCCCATCCCTTCGGAAGAGCCCCTCCTTTCCCCAGAATGTTCCCCAGTTCCTAACAAATCCAAAACCCTCATCTCTGCACCATTGTCTCATCCACGCATTGAGACTCCGGAGCTCTGCCTGCCTTTTGGGTCCTGCGCGTGGGATAACGCCCTCCTACAGTCCAGGGTATGCAGGACCATCTCAGCCCGGCTGGCATGCGACCTGGGAAAGAAAGTCGGAAGAACCACCTCCTGATTGAGGTGGAAAGAGGAGACAACCTTAGGGAGAAACTTAGGGTGCGTCCGTAAGACTACCCTATTCCTGTAGAACCTAGTGTAAGGGGGATCAGACACTAGCGCTTGAAGGTCACTTACTCGCCTAGCAGAGGTAAGAGCTACCAGAAACAAAGTTTTCCAGGAGAGAAAACGGAGAGGACAGGTAGCCATAGGTTCAAATGGCGGACAAGTAATCCGCTGTAAGACCACATTCAAATCCCACTCAGGGGCCGGTGGACATAGAGGAGGCTTAAGCAGGAGGAGGCCTCTGAGGAAACAAGCCACCAAAGGGTGGTTGGAAAGAGGCCTCCCGTCCACTGGCGAGTGGTGTGCTGAGAGAGCACTGAGGTGAACTCTGACAGAATTGGACTTAAGGCCTAGATTGGAGAGGTAAAGCAAACTACCGCTACCAAGCACGAGAAGGGATTCTCGCTGTGCTGAGCACACCATGTGGAGAATCTACGCCACTTAAGAGCGTAGGATTTCCGGGTGGATTTCCTTCTAGAGGCTAAGACTACGTCTTCTACCTCTCTAGGCAGTAGTAGGGGAGCCAGAACTACCCTTTCAGCAGCCAGGCCATCAGATGAAGGGACTGGAGGTTGGGGTGTAAGAGAGATCCCTGTTCTTGAGACAGGAGATCGTGTTGAAGCCCCAGAGGAATAGGAGTGTCCACCGCCAGTTGCAGCAGAAGTGGGAACCACGGTTGCCTCGGCCACCTGGGGGCTATCAGAATCATGGAGGCCCCGTCCTTGAGTACTTTGAACAGTGTTCTGGACACTAGGGGCGTGGGAGGAAACGCATACAGTAGGCCTTTGGACCACGGGAGCAGAAACGCATCCGCTGCTACTCGGAGAGGATGCAGTTGTCTGGAACAGATTCTCGGGAGTTGCCGGTTCAGAGGACTGGAGAAAAGATCCATGGTGGGGAGGCCCCACCTCAAAAAGATCTGCTGAACCACCAATGGATTCAATCTCCATTCGTGTGGTTGCAGGATCCTGCTCAGTCTGTCTGCCAGGTAATTCTCTTGACCTGGGAGGTAGACTGCCTTGAGAAGGATTCCGTGATTGACGGCCCAGGAGCACAGCCGTTGTGCTTCCTGACATAGAAGGAAGGAGCCTGTGCCTCCTTGCTTGTTCACGTAAAACATGGCAACTTGATTGTCCATCTGGACCAGTACAGACTGGTGAGACGTGAGATGGGAGAAGGCCCTCAGAGCTAAGCGTATCGCCCGCAGCTCCAGGAAATTTATCTGCTGTGTAGCCTCCCAAGGGGTCCAGAGACCTTGAGTACATGCCCCTTGGCAATGCGTTCCCCAACCTTGGAGAAGCATCGGTTGTCAGCACGAGAGTGCGGAGGGGTTTGAAAAAACACTCCGAGCACCAGATTCGGAAGATGAAGCCACCATTGCAGAGAGGAGGCAAGCAGTGTGGATATTCTTACTGAGTCTGCAAGACTCCCTGTGGCCTGATGCCACTGAGTTCGAAGACTCCACTGAGCAGGCTGCATATGCAGGTGGGCATTGGGGGTTACATGAACCGTGGAAGCCATATGGCCGAGAAGTCTCAGGAATTGCCTGGCGGAGACCAGGGAATTGCTGCGAAACTGCCTGGCTAGATCCATTAATCTGTGGGCTCTGTCCACAGGCAGAAAAGCCTTCACCTGAAGGGTGTCCAGCCTTGCTCCTATGAACTCCATGTTCTGGGACGGGAGCAAAGTGGACTTTGCGAAGTTTATGACAAACCCCAAGTGCTGAAGCAGAGCCACAGTGCGAAGGGTGGCTTGACTGGCCTCCTGTGAAGACTGGCCCCTTATGAACCAGTCATCCAGGTATGGGAACACAAAAAGACCTTGAAGCCTTAGGTAGGACGCCACCACCGCCAGGCACTTTGTGAACACCCTGGGGGCGAAGGTTAGGCCAAAGGGTAGCACTCTGTACTGATAGTGGTTTCCTCCCACAACAAATCTGAGATATTGTCTGTGGTCTGGATGAATAAGGATGTGAGTATAAGCATCCTTTAGATCTAAGGAGCATAGCTAACCTCCCTGCTGGAGGTAGGGCAGCAGGATTCCAAGGGTAAGCATCTTGAACTTTTCCCTCTCCAGGAACTTGAGGTTTCGCAAGTCTAGGATCGGTCTGAGGCCTCCTGTTCTTTTTGGTACCAGAAAGTACCTGGAATTAAAGCAGTGACCTCTCAGGTGGTGGGGCACCGGTTCCACAGCCCGTTCCTTTAGTAGACTTGCTAACTCCTGTAGGAGTAGGTCCCTGTGCAGAGGGGGTCTTGGAGGCTCCCCCCTGGAAAAAAGGAGGGAGGTACCTGGTGAAAATGAAGAAGATAGCCCTTTTGGACTATATGGAGTACCCAGGTATCTGTAGTGACGGCTGACCACCTGTGGGCAAAGAGGGCCAGCCAGCCTTTATCTTTATTAAAACACTTGATAGACCGCCCAGGCCAGAGCATCAGGGCGGTGTACAATCATAAAAATGACAGCCGCTGGAAAAGAAGAGAGAAAGGAACCCCAAAAATAACAGGACAGAGAGAGAGACAGTAAAGACAGAGAGAGGACAGCAAGAGCACAAGAAGGGCAAAAGGGAAATGAGGGGAGAAGGCGGAAGAACATGGGAAAAATTAAGGGGGATGGGAGGCGTGACTAGAGGGATAAAACACCATCAGTAGGGGGGAAGAACATGGGAAAATTAAGGGGGATGGGAGGTGCAACTAGGGGGAAGAACAGCATCAGAAGGGGGGTGGGAGATCGAAAGCCTGACAGAAAAGGTGTGTCTTAAGAAGGGCCTTGAAACGAGTGTAGGACAGTTCGGTGCGGAGTGGGAGGGGAAGAGTTCCAAAGAGCGGGACCTAAGAAAAAGAAGGCGGAGTGACGAGTGGATTCGAGGTGGGCCTGTGTAGGTGAAGGAAGGAAGAGACGATTGCCGTGGGATGAACGAAGGAGGCGGGGAGAGGGCTGAGGATGAATAATATTGGCTAAGTACTGGGGGGTATCGGAGTGAAGAGCCTTGTGAGCAAGGATAAGTAGTTTGAACATAAACCGGAACTTAATTGGGAGCCAGTGTAAGGAAAACAGACACGGTGATACATGGGAACGAATAGAGGACGAGGTGACAAGATGGGCAGCAGCATTCTGAACAAGTTGGAGACAGAGTTGGTAGGATGGAAGACCGGCATAGATAACGTTACAATAGTCAAGACGAGAGATAACCAGACAGGACAAGAGTGACGACAGAGGATAAGGGAAGAATGGAACGGACGGCCTTAATACGGCGTAAGTGAAAAAAAGAAGAGCGAACGACAGAAGAGATATGATCGTGAAAAGAAAGGGACGGGTCTAGGGTAACACCCAGGTAATGAAGGTTAGGGGCAGAGGGGATGGAGTGGGAGCCTATGACAGGTAGTATCGTGGGGGGTGGGAGACCAAAGGTAATCCAGAGAGCAGAGGATTTTGCAGGATTAGCATGCATGAAGTTGGACTCAAACCAGGAGGCGATAGAAGACAGACAGAGGTTGAGTGGAGCAAGGTCCGGGGAGGAGGGAGAGGTGTGATGAACCAGGAGGATGTCGTCGGCGTATATGTAAAAGGAGAGAGCAGATTGTTGGATTAACAGGGCTAGAGGAGCAAGAAAAGCATTGAAAAGCAGCGGAGCGAGAATGGAACCCTTGGGGATGCCACAGGTGGCGGGGGTAGGGGGGGATGCTGAGGTGCCAGAGTGAACTGAGAAAGTACGGCAAGACAGGAAAGAGTGAAACCACCGGAGGACAGTACCATGGATATCAAAGTCAGACAGACGAGAAAGGAGGGTGCGGTGATCGACTACATCAAACGCAGAGGACAGATCCAGAGAGACCACGAGAGAAATATCACCACGATCGTGAGAGCGGTGAAGTTCGGAAAGCAAGGCTGTGAGGACGGTTTCGGTACTGTGACCGGTGCGGAAACCAGATTAACAGGGGTGGAGGGCGTGGGTGGAATCAAGATGAGAAGCCAACTGGAAGAAGACAAGTTTTTCAAGGACCTTGGACAGGAAGGGGAGGTTGGAGACAGGGCGCCAGTTGGCGGCAGAAGTAGGGTCAAGGGTAGGCTTTTTCAGGAGGGGACGGACAATAGCGTGCTTCCAATGGGAGGGGAAAAGACCAGAAGAGAGACTAGAATTGAAGATAGAAAGAATAAAGGGCACAAGCGCAATATCGGGATTGAGTAGCCAAGAAGAGGGCAAGGGATCGAGGGGGCAGGTAGTTTGGTGGGCAGTCGAAATGGCCTTGAGTTCAGGAGAGGAGATGGGGGAGAAGGAACACCAACTGTGAGGAAAAGTGTGGGTGGGAGATGAAGGGAGCACAGACTGAGAGGAGGAGGAAGAAGGGGAAGTGGGAGGGGGGGAAAGGGGAGGAGGGCAGGTGGAGAAAGAGGAACGAAGGGAGAGAATCTTGCCAGTAAAGAAGGAGGCGAGAGAAGAGGGACTGGGAGGGGGGTTGGAGGGGAGAGAAGGGAGAGAAAAAGTGGAAGAAATAAATTTAAGGACAAGGAAAAGGCGTCTGGCGGAGTTTGATGACGTAGAAATAAGGCGAGAGTAGTGGGAGTGTTTAGCCGAGATGTTTGCAGAATGGTAAGAGAGATGAGCAAGCTGGTAGTTGGAGCGAGAAACAGGAGTGCGGAGCTTCCTCCAGTGCTGCTCAGCACGGCGAAGATTGGAGCGGAGAAGGAGGAGACCAGGGTGATACCAGGAGTGGTGGGAGGAGGGACGGGGGGCCATGGGACGAAGGGGTGCTACAGTGTCGAGAGCAGCCGAGAGAGAGGAAGACCAGAGGTCGACTTGGCGATCAACAGAGAGGGAGGGGAACTCCGGGGGAAATAGCGCATGGGCTGGAGGGAAGGAAAGCAGGGAGTTCAGAGTAAATCGCCGTCTAAGCGACGGGGTGGCAGAAGAGGAGGGACCGATCGGGCCGGAAGAAGGAAGGGGGAAGGTGAAAAAGAGACAGTGATGGTCGGACCAAGGAATGGGAGTAGAGAGAATATTGGAGGGGAGAAAAGGCGAGAGATCAAGGGTAAGAATAAGGTCCAGGGATCGACCTGAAGCATGGGTGGGGCAAAGGATGTGTTGGGTGAAGGACAAGTCGGAGAACAGGGAAGAAAGGGCCTTATCGCAGGGACGAGAGGGAGGATTAAGGTGAGCGTTGAGATCGCCCAATGTGACCAGGTGCAGAGATAAAAGAGCAGTGTCGGATAGCGTATTTAGCAGGGAGTCCCAGAGGTCAGGACGCAGAGAAGGGGGGACATACAAAAGGAGAAAGTAAATAGGGGGAGTGGAATCAGAGCGCACCAGAAGAGATTCGGGGTAGGCAGGAGGGGGCGATACCAGAGAGAAGGAGAGGGAAGACTTAAAGATGAACGCCACTCCACCGCCAGAGCGGCGGAGGCGGGGGGTGTGGAGGGCGGAGTAACCGGGTGGAAGACATTGATGAAGGAGGGCGTCCTCCCCCTCACGGAGCCAGGACTCCGTGATGAAGAGGGCATCCAGGGAGTGTTGGGTTAGGAGGTCGTGAACTAAATGAGTTTTTAAGCGGATAGAGCGGCAGTTGAGAAGGGCCAAAGAGAGTGTGATGAGGGGAACAGCTGTGAGGGGCATTGAGGAGGAGGGAGCAGAGGCAGAAGAGGCCAGACAGGAAGAGCAGGGAAGGAGGTTGAGAGGGTTTCGGGCCAGGGGACCAGGAAAAGCAGGAGACAGAGATAATGGACGGTGACCCCAATGAACGGGAATAGCAGTCATGACCTGAGCAGAGGGGCCGGGTGGCACAGGTAAAGGTATAAGTGTTGTGAGAATGGAAAAACCAAGCAGAATAGCCAGAGGCAGCATAGAGCAGCATAAGAGACAGGAGAAGCGGCCAGAGAGGATAGAGGGCAGCGTAATGCATGGACAGAACGACCTGAAACTAGAGGAACCGGGAGGGGAGGGATGGTGTTGTAGATCGCCCCAGTCGTCGCCCCAAGGAGCTCGCCCAAGGAGCACAGCCTGCTCCTTGTGCGCGCACCTTTGGCGTGCGCCCATGTCGCAGAACACCGCTCTGGGAGAACTTAAATACTGTCGGGTACCTTGGGGATGACGCGGGCGCATTGCACGTGTCTGCGTCACGTCCAGGAGGCGGGGCTTCACCGGGGAGAGAGTGGAGAGGCACCAGGCAATCTACAGAGAAATAGAGAGCACAAGAGGCAGCATACAGCAATCAGCAGGTATCGGCAGGCAGGAGACAGCAGCAAAGCCTACCTCCTCCTGTGCTGATGTGAGCCAGCTGAGGAGAGGCTATGCTTTCGGAGTCAAAAACCCCCACCCTGCTGTGCAGGAGCCGGTGTTGGTGGCTTGGGGGCCTTCTGCCTACGGAGCCCATGACCCTGCCCCTTGGCCTGCTGACCCTGTTGGGGAGCTGCAGAGGCCTGATAATGAGGGTATTGTTTATAGGCAGATGTCTTCCTCGGGTAAAAGGTCTTTTTTCCCTAGCCCTTCTTCTTCTGAGAAGGGGCAGAGGTTTTTCTGGACAGCCTAGTCCTGCTCAGAGTCTCAGTCTCGAGTTCAGCAGCCTTTTCAGCCATGGGTTTGCCAAAAAGGTTCTCACCTCGGCAGGGGACATCGACCAAATTGTCCTGTACCCATGGCTCGAGGTCCGATGACTGTAGCCAAGCCTGTCGGCGGGCACCGATGCAGGCCCCAGCTACTCGGGCCAAAGCCTCGAAGCCATCGTAGGCTGCTCGAGAGATAAACTTCGAGCACTCTCTAATACCAGTGGACAAGGCCTGGAACCTCTGCAAAGGTTCCTCGGAGAGACCAGCAGAGAACCCAGCAATCTCCTTTGCCAGGTCTCAAAGGTACATGCCCATGTAGAGCTGGTATGTCTGGACACGGCAAGCAAGCATAGAGCCCTGGAAGCACTTTTTACCTAGGGCATCCAGGTTCCGGGCCACCCGGCCGGGAGGCACCGAGGAGTGCATCTTCTGACTTTTCAGTCGATGCATGGCCGATTCCACAACCATGGAGTGGTGCGGTAATTGTGCCTTTTGGAACCCGGGGCTCTTGCAGACTCAATAGATGGAATCGACCCACTTGCTTAACACCGGCATCGAGGCCGGGGTCTCCCACATGTGGAAGAGCAGCTGTTCCAGCATCGGAGGAACCGGTACAGTGAAGGCCTCCTTCGGGGGAAAGTCATACTGGAGGGCCTCGAGCTCCTCGGCTCGAGGCTCCTCCTCGGGATCCGCGGGGAATGCCAAGGCCTTGGCCATATCCCGCACGAAATCAGAGAACCGGGTATCCTCCGGTGGGGTTCGTCTCCGAGGTTCGGACTCCGGTGAGTCCGATGGGACACACCGAGTCCGAAAGGTGTCGGGTGACTCCTCATCCTCCGTCTCCCAGCCCGACTCCTCGGAGGAGGAATCGAGCGGTTCCAGTCGGGCAGGCACCGACGCCCTCCGCCCCAACGCCGAGGGAACCGGCGTCGACGACCTCGGTCCCAAATGGGAGGCCGAGGGAGACCGTGGCCGAGGATCGACTCGAGCTCGCATGGACTCGAGGATTGGCTCGGCCTCCGGGGTCGACTTGGACATCGATGTCCCGGTGGTTGGGGCAGATGCACCGGTGAGACCGGCGATCAGTGCCCGCTGCTGCTCCATGAAGGCAGCCAAGCTGCTCTCCAAGGCCGTCAACCTGAGTCCGAGCTCGGGAGACTCAGCAGCCCCCGACTCGGGCCCCGATGGCGTCGGGCCTGACGTAGGCTCCCCTGGAGGAGAGTCCATGAGGACTACAGTACTCACGTGCCCAGGAGACTCCATCTCGAGACGAGGCTGTTTGGCAGGCCTCTCCAACTCCGAAGACCCGGGACGGCGGTCGGGGCTATGCGACCTGGCCCTCGAGGAACCAGGTGCGTCCGCCGATGCCGCCCTTGCGGGTTTTTTCTTCCTGCGCTGCTCCCGCGAAGGAGACCCCCTTCCTGCGCTGCTCCCCGCTCAGAGGAACCCTGACGCTGCTCAGGGCTGGAGTCCCGAAACGTCGAGGCCTCTGACGAGGTCCGGGCCCGTCCGGACGCGGAGTCAGAGAAGATTCTGTCCTTTTGGTGCTGCCGACTCAACGCCTTCGAGGACATTTTTCCACACGGACCACAGATCATCAGGTCATGATCAGGTCAGAGGCAACGGAGGCAGCAGTCATGTGTGTCGGTGAGAGACAAAAGTTTCTTACACCGATCACACTTTTTAAACCCACTGGCAGCCATCGGGGGAAAAAGGGCCCCTGCGAGGTCGAAAGACAGGGCTGCCAGTGAAAAAGAAAATGGCGCTAACGCTAGTCACTAAGGACAAAAACCGAAAAAAAGAGAGTGGGCTCGATACCAGCGTATCGGGCCCAGGCGGGAAAAGCATCTGGCGTCGAACCGAAGAAGGAAGACAAAAAACAAGGTAATCAACTTTTTCCTCGGCGAAAAACGAACTACGTCCGTCGGGCTCCGCGGAAAAAAGAAGACTGAGCAAGATGGCACCCTTGGGCGGGAAGGGGACCGCGCATGTGCGCTGCAATTCCCAAAGGCTTTCTTTGAAAGCTGGGGAAATGCTCCGCACGGGGGCTCCGTCGGCGCCGACGTCACCCATATGTGAGGACCGACTTCCTGCTTGGTCGTGGAGAAGATGGTGTGCTAATGCGCTTGAGATGAGGGGGGGGGGGGTGGTGGTGCAATAAAGAGCTGGATGGAGGACGTACAGAAGGACAGGGGAATGGGAAAAAGAGACAGAGATGGTCGGACCAGGGCTACGAGAGGGAGGAGATGGTAGGGTGTGCATATGGAGAGCTGAGTTGTGTAAGAATGAGGTCTAGGGTATGACCTGCAGTGTGGGTAGGGCAAGTGACATGCTGGTGAAGGGATAGGTCTTCAAACAGAGCTAGGAGGGCTTTATCCCTGGGCCTGAAGGGTGAGTCGGGGTAGATGTTAAAGTCACCCAAGACCACCAAGTGGGAGGATATAAAGGAGGCTTTCGAAAGAGAGAGAGAGTAAGAGGGTGTCCCAGAGGTCTGGGTGAAGGGAAGGTGGTGTGCAGAGAAGAAGAAAGTGTATTGGTGGGGAGGTTCCCAGGCAAAGCAACAGAGATTCATCTCTCCCCTCCTCACTTTCCTGACCCTGGTGCTGGATGGTGTTGCTGAAATCAAGGAAGCATAGTGCAGGTCCAGACCCACATGGTGGGGCACCCAGTATGTTGTATGGTTGAGGTTTGTTCTGTATTGTATTGGTGGCTGTCAGGCATCTTGCTCCTCTGCTACTAGAGAGAGCTGCAGATGTCAGAGTGCATGGTGACTGCACTGCAGAAGAATCTAGATCACTGGCAGGAGGCTGCACTTGGCTGACATGCTTTATTCTGGCTCAGAGCTGCCCCAGCATCACAGCAGGCTCTCACTTCCTCTAAGAGTGCCCCGAGCCATCCCTTTGTTCCTTCTGCAGCTCCAGGGACTGGCACAGGAAGTCCAGTCAGCATCACTTCTTCAGAGTATGTGGAGCACAACAATCATCCAGCCATTTGTACCAATGAAGGCATTCTTCTATGGTTTGGTGTGTATTGGAGGGAATATTGAGCATGCCAGGCTGAAAGGACATGCTTGCCACTCTATTGCTGCAGACACAACAGGGGTCAAGTGCTGGTAGGCATTGTCCTGACAAATGACATGTTTTTCATAAAGTAGACAGCATCACTAAAGGCTACTGTGGATGAGAACCAAAAGGATACCACAACTTTGACAGAGAGCATGGTCTAAGCTTCAGCAGTAAAGTTGAGTGAATAGCTCTACATCTCCAAGTAGAAGAAAACAAATTGCTACTGTCAAGCTTTACATGGTGACTGTTGTATAAAATCTTTATCAAATTTCATTAAGGTAAGCAGTACAATTCCAGTATAGCAAAAAGAAAAAAAAACACAAAACCTTCCACTAGCCAGGATAAAGAGGTACCCACCCTTTTCCTAAGCCTTAGGGCTAATATTGGTAGTAGCAATAGTGCAGACAAGGCAGATGAAGATAACATTCATGCTGTGGGTATAGACTATGGTGAACTTGTTCATCAGCCCACCGCAGCATAAGATAGACTAGAAAAGTAAATAGAGAAATTAAGAGGATTAACTACAATCAAGGGGAGCCCTGTTAAAAAAGCAGAGTCATAGCACCTTTTTATTGCCTGCTAAACTTGACCCATGCTCCCCCTGTATTAATGAAAGAGCCCAGTCCAAAACACAAGCACAGTACACTCCCAAAAAAGTCCAAAACAAGTACGGAGCAAAGTGACATGGAATAATCCTTATTGAAGATGAAAATGCCAAACGCCCGACACAACTGTGTTTCAACAATAGCCTTCATCAGGGGTGAGACAGTTCTAGACAAAACATATAGAAAAAGGTTAAAAACTAACCATAAGCCATGTCAAAGCCTAACAAATAAATCAATTAAATTATAGTAATAAATACATTAAAAAATATGACATATAGAAGTGCAGAGAACACCCAAGTTTGGTAATCTGAATAAGTACGCAACAAATTTTAAAAAAATAAATATGATATCATGAAAAACATAATAGGAAGGCTAATACAAATATTACATAATTAAACATGAAATTCATAAATACCCATTGACTGTTATATAAAAAGTGTAAAAAAAAAAAAAAGTAAAATTGTTTAGAACAGTGGTTCTCAACCCAGTTCTCTGGGACCTCAGGCCAGTCAGGTTTTCAGGAAATCCACAATGAATATGCTTGAGATAGATCTCCATACAATGGAAGCAGTGTATATTCATTGGGGATATCCTGAAAACCTGACTGGCCTGACGGTCCTAGAGAACTGGGTTGAGAACCACTGGATTACAACATGTATTTAATTAGCTAAAAGTAACAAACAAAACCATTGAAGGTTACAAGGAGATACATATATACATGGCAAAACAATTTGACATGGTGGTGGCAAAAGCCAGAAGGATGCTGGGTTGAATAGAGAGGAATTACCAGCAGAAAGGAAGATGCCACTGTACAAGTCACTGATGAGGCCTCACTTGGAATATTGTGTTCAGTTTGAGACCATATCTTGCAAAGTATATAAAAACACTGAAAATGGTTCTGAGGACGGCGACCAAAATTATTTGGAGACTGCGTCAGAAGACGTATGAGAAGAGACTTGAAGACTTAAATATGTACACTCTGGAGGAGAGGAGGGACAGGGGAGATATGATTCAGACCTTTAAATACTTAGACGATTAATGAACAAACAAACCTCTTCCAAAGACGGGGAAGCTGCAAAACTAGATGGTATAACATGAAGCTGCAAGGTGGTAAACTGAAAGGCGTCATCAGGAAATATATTTTTTCACTGAAAGGGAGGTGAATACTTGGAATGCCCTCCCGATGGAAGTGGTGGGGGCAAATACAGTGGCGGAATTCAAAATGGCATGGGATAGACACAGTGCATCCCTTTATAGCAACAGGATAAAATCAAAACAAACAACTCTCTCATATCTCAACAAATAGGGGTGACCTATACAGAGTAGGGGGTATACCCCTAAACAAAGGCATGGGGAGGGGTGACCTGTATGCAGCGGCAGGTGCACCTACTTTTGCAGCCTTGCTAGGCAGACTAAATGGACCATGCTGGTCTTTATCTGCCGTCATATACTATCTCCCCCTTGTTTATCCCTACCTATACCTTCTGTGTTGTCTGTCTTGACTAGATTGTAAGCTCTGATGAGCAGGGACTGTCTCTTACATGTCTGTGCAGCGCTGTGTACAACTTGTAGCGCTATACAAATGCTCAATAGTAGTAGTAGTAGTACTAATGGGAGTAATATGCGCTAAGTAACGAGAAACTGGCTCAGAAAAGCAAAACATGTGTAAATGCCGGCAAGATGAAGAAATGCAATCATGCTGATACTCAAAAAAACAAGGAGTATGAAAGACACAAAAAACCATCAATATGGTACCAAAAGAAAAGGAACAAACAAAAAATACCTTATATCCAGCACTGCAAACCCCACAGGAGTCTTAGAATATGTGTCCAACAGAGTCAGTGTAAACTCTTTTTGCTAAGCAGAGCCTGCACTTTAAAGTTATTTTGGTGTCATTGTCAAGGAAACCAAGTAAACAATTGTACTAGGCGAAACACAAGAGGACATCTAGGAGCATATAAGTTACAAAAACGCTAAAATTGCTTGTCAATAAATAGTGAAATTCTCAAGGAACAGGTGTGTCAGATTGATGCTTTTTTTTAAAAAAAAACTAACATTGCTTAAAATCAACTAGACATCTTAAACGTTTTGGGGGTCTGGTCAGAATAGCATGCAATGATAGAGAAGTCATAGATCAAAGGATGCGGTCTATGAAGCCCAGCCATTAAAAAGTGGCACCAAATAAAGTTAAAAACTTCATAAGTAATAAGACATACAAACACATTAAAATCTACTATAAAAGGGAATATGATGTAAAACATAATACCATAAAAATGGGGATGTATAAAACGGGTCTCCCAAGCTTATAATTGTAACAGAATTAAAAGGGGGTATAATGGATATCCAAATAAAAGGAGGACAAATACTAACACGACAGTGCGATATGCTCTAGGAGATTTGAGCAAAGCAATGGGTTCTGAAAAAGTGCCAACTTTAAACAAAATAATATATAGATAAATGATGGCACCAATGAATCTGAGATATCATAGTGGATGTCATGATCTGAGACACGAGAGCATAGATCGAGACGAATCGATAAGTGCTGGAAAATTTATCAATATACACTATTTTAAACTAGAAACACATCAATAATGGCAGAGTCTGATTAAAAATATCATAGATGTTGCCCAGATTTGGGGTATAAAGCATGGAGTACTCGAGACCATGGCAATTGGCATAGCCGAGTTCAAAGGTGTTTATGGCAGATATCCTACTTCGAAAACATGGACTACTCTTATTGAAAGAGCCCTGCATATGAAAATCAGGACCTATTTTTCTAGGAAAAATGCACTTAGATTATGTCAGTTTTTGAAACTTACCTCTGCTATCTTTATATTTTGCAAGATAATACTCTGCCTGAAAGCTCTCAAAGGCGTTGTGTGTTCATTTCTTAAAGCTAATTCTTAAAGGGGTTTTGGTGTTCAAAAGCTAAGTCTTTTTTCTATACTTCAAAGGGGGAATTTATTTTGTTTGCCTGTAGTGTAGGCAGGGGCGGCCCAAGGGGGGTGCGGGGCCATGTGCGGAGACTCGGTGCGGGGTCTCATTTGCATAAGTGGCCTTACTTGCATAAATATTTGCATAATGTTACCATACACTAACTTTTAGTAAACATGTCTCTTAATGAGGGTATGGATAAAGAAAGACTAAAAGATTTCTACATTACTATAATCCAGTGCCAACCGCCAGGCACATTAGGAACTACTACAAACGCTGCCCATTTAGAACCCATAGCAAACCCGCCATATCCTGACAGCATTACCAGGACTCACAAAGCACCATACCCTACCTATCAAAAGGCAACACTGCAAATATTAAACCAATACATTTCAGAGAATACTGGGGAAAGAGAACAAGTGGCAATGTCAAATAGGAATTACATAAACAGAATACCTCAGCTCAGTTACACATGCAGAACATAGACCATCATCAAACAATGAATCACAATTTAGAAACAGGAAGGTAATAATTAAACTGGAAACCCCAAAAGCCAAACTTGGAATGTACAACAACACTGTAGAAATAAAACTATAAATTAATTTCCTCTTGTACCAAACAAAGCGCAGACGTTAATGATGCACATTTCCCAGAGCTTTCATATTCAGGTTAATAAATTCAAAATAAAGAGATCTTTCTACCTTTTGTGCATTTTTTTTCAGTTGCAATTGCTCCAGCCACTTTCTTCTGGTTTCTTCATGTTTTCTGCTAACTCTCCATCGTCTGCTGTCCGTTTGTTCTTTCTTCTCTCCTAGTTTTTTTTTCCATTCTCTCTCTCTACATCTGCTTTAACATACTAATCTTTCTCCTTTTGCTCTTTCCTCATTCCTATTTCATCCACACAAATTTTACCCCTCCATCCTCAATCCCCACTTACTCTCCCAATAACCGGCCAATTGTAGATTTTTCATCCCTCCCACACAAAATATTTTTCCCCTCTCCATTTTACTCTCCCAGCCCCATCCCATTCTAATCCTCCCCCAACATCAGCTCCCTTCTAGTTCCAGTCTCACCCAGCATCCATTCCCTTCTAGTCCCTGCATCAGCCCATTTCCAGTCCTACCCCCCATCAACCCATTTCCGGTCCTAGCTCCCCCATCCATTTTCAGTCTGAGTCCCTTCATCAGCTCATTTCCAAACCTAGCCCCCCATCAGCCCATTTCTAGTCATTTCCTAGCCCCACCATCAGCCCATGTCAAATCCTAGCTCCCCTCCACTCAGCCCAATTCCAGTCCAAGCCCCCCCATGAGCCTACTTCCAGTTCTAGCCCCTCCATGAGTCCATTTCAATTCAAGCCCCCACCACAGCCCATTTCCAATCTTAGCTCCCCCCAACAGCCCATTTCCAGTACCAGTCCTAGCCCCCCCATCAACTCACTTCCAGTCCTAACCCCCATCACCCCATTTTCAGTTTAAGCCCCCCCTATAACCCATTACCAGTCCTAACCCCCCATCAGCCCACTTCCAGTCTTAACCCCATCAGCCCATTTCCAGTCAGCCCCCCATAGCCCACTGCCAGTCCTAACCCCCTTCCCCATCAGCCCACAGCCCATTACCAGTCCTAACCACATCAGCCCACCTCAAGTCCTAACCCCTCCCCATCAGCCCATGTCCTGTCCTAGCCCCCCCCATAGCCCATTATCAGCCCTAATCCCCCCATAGCCCATTACCAGTCCTAACCCCCCATCATCCCATTTCCAGACAGCCCCCATCAGCCCACAGCCCATTACCAGTCTTAACCCCCCCAGCCATTACCAGCCCTAACCCCCCCAGCCAATACCAGCCCTAACCCCCATCACCCCAGTTCCAGACAGCCCCCATCAGCCCACAGCCCATTACCAGTCTTAACCCCCCCAGCCATTACCAGCCCTAACCCCCATCACCCCATTTCCAGACAGCCCCCATCAGCCCACAGCCCATTACCAGTCTTAACCCCCCCATAGCCCATTACCAGTCCTAACCCCCCCAACAGCTCACAGCCCATTACCAGTCCTAGCCCCCCCAGCCTATTATCTGTCCTAGCCCCCCCTCAGCCCATTACCAGTCTTAACCCCCCATCACCCCATTTCCAAACAGCCCCCATCAGCCCACAGCCCATTACCAGACTTAACCCCCCCAGCCCAGCCTTAACACCCCCCCAGCCCAGCCCTAACACCCCAGCCCAGCCCCAGTCTTAACACCCCGCCCAGCCCAGCACCAGTCTTAACACCCCCCAGCCCAGCCCAGCCCCAGTCTTAACACCCCCCCAGCCCAGCCCAGCCCAGCCCAGCACCAGCCTTAACACCCCCCCCATCCCACCCCAGCACCAGCCTTAACAACCCCCCCAGCCCAGCCCAGCACCAGCCTTAACACCCCCCCCAGCCCAGCCCAGCACCAGTCTTAACACCTCCCCCCAGCTCAGCCCAGCACCAGTCTTAACACCTCCCCCCAGCTCAGCCCAGCACCAGTCTTAACACCCCCCCAGCCCAGCCCAGCCCAGCACCAGCCTTAACACCCCCGCCCAGCCCAGCACCAGTCTTAACACCTCCCCCCAGCGCAGCCCCGCACCAGCACCAGCCTTAACACCCCCCCCAGCCCAGCCCAGCCCAGCCCAGCCCGTCTTAACACCCCCCCAGCCCAGCCCCGCCCAGCACCAGCCTTAACACCCCCCCCCAGCCCAGCCCCAGTCTTAACACCCCCCCCAGCCCAGCCCAACACCCCCGCCCAGCCCCAGTCTTAACACCCCCCCCAGCCCAGCCCAGCCCAGCGCCCGTCTTAATAACCCCCCAGCCCAGCCCAGCCCAGCACCAGCCTAACACCCCCCCCAGCCCAGCCCAGCACCAGCCTTAACACCTCCCCCCAGCTCAGCCCAGCACGTCTTAACACCCCCCCCAGCCCAGCCCCCCGCCCAGCACCAGCCTTAACACCCCCCCCAGCCCAGCCCAGCACCAGCCTTAACACCCCCCCCAGCCCCGCCGCCCAGCACCAGTCTTAACACCCCCCCAGCCCAGCCCAGCCCAGCCCGTCTTAACACCCCCCAGCCCAGCCCAGCCCAGCCCCGCCCAGCACCAGTCATAACACCCCCCCCCCAGCCCAGCCCAGCCTTGCCTTAACACCCCCCCCAGCCCAGCCCAGCACCAGTCTTAACACCCCCCCCCCAGCCCAGCCCCGCCCAGCACCAGCCTTAAACACCCCCCCAGCCCAGCCCAGCCTTACACACCCCCCCAGCCCAGCCCAGCCCCAGCCTTAACACCCCCCCCAGCCCAGCCCAGCCCCCGCCTTAACACCCCCCCCCAGCCCAGCACCAGCCTTAACACCTCCCCCCAGCCCATCACCAGCCTTAACACCCCCCCCCCCGCAGCCCAGCCCAGCCCGTCTTAACACCCCCCCAGCCCAGCCCAGCCCAGCACCAGCCTTAGCACCCCCCCCAGCTCAGCCCAGCACCAGTCTTAACACCCCCCCCAGCCCAGCCCCGCCCAGCACCAGCCTTAACACCCCCCCAGCCCAGCCCAGCCCAGCCCAGCCTTAACACCTCCCCCCAGCCCAGCCCAGCACCAGTCTTAACACCCCCCCAGCCCAGCCCAGCCCAGCCCCGCCCAGCACCAGCCTTAACACCCCCGCCCAGCCCAGCACCGTCTTAACACCTCCCCCAGCTCAGCCCAGCACCAGTCTTAACACCCCCCCCCCAGCCAGCCCCGCCCAGCACCAGCCTTAACACCCCCCCCAGCCCAGCCCAGCCTTAACACCCCCCCCCAGCCCAGCCCAGCACCAGCCTTAACACCTCCCCCAAGCCCAGCCCAGCACCAGCCTTAACACCACCCCCCAGCCCAGCACCAGTCTTAACACCCCCACAGCCCAGCCCTAACACCCCCCCCCAGCCCAGCCCAGCCCAGCCCCGCCCAGCACCAGCCTTAACACCCCCCCCCAGCCCAGCCCCAGCCCAGCCTTAACACCCCCCCCAGCCCAGCCAGCCCAGCACCAGTCTTAACCCCCCCCCAGCCCAGCCCAGCCCAGCCCGTCTTAACACCCCCCCAGCCCAGCCCCAGCCCCGCCCAGCACCAGCCTTAACACCCCCCCAGCCCAGCCCAGCCTTAACACCCCCCCAGCCCAGCCCAGCCCAGCACCAGTCTTAACACCTCCCCCCAGCTCAGCTCAGCACCAGTCTTAACACCCCCCCCCAGCCAGCCCAGCCCAGCCCAGCCTTAACACCCCTCCCAGCCCAGCCCAGCCCCAGCCTTAACACCTCCCCCAGCCCAGCCCAGCCCCAGCCTTAACACCTCCCCCCAGCCCAGCCCAGCCCCAGTCTTAACAACCCCCCCAGCCCAGCCCAGCCCAGCACCAGTCTTAACACCCCCCCCCAGCCCAGCCCAGCCCAGCACCAGCCTTAACACCCCCCCCAGCCCAGCCCAGCCCAGCCCCGCCCAGCACCAGCCTTAACACCTCCCCCCAGCCCAGCCCAGCACCAGTCTTAACACCCCCCCAGCCCAGCCCTAACACCCCCGCCCAGCCCCAGTCTTAACACCCCCCCAGCCCAGCCCAGCCCAGCCCGTCTTAATAACCCCCCAGCCCAGCCCAGCCCAGCCCAGCACCAGCCTTAACACCCCCCCCAGCCCAGCCCAGCCTTAACACCCCCCCCAGCCCAGCCCAGCACCAGTCTTAACACCCCCCCAGCACAGCCCAGCCCAGCCCCAGTCTTAAACACCCCCCCAGCCCAGCCCAGCCCAGCACCAGTCTTAACACCCCCCCCAGCCCAGCTCAGCCCAGCCCCAGTCTTAACACCCCCCCAGCCCAGCCCAGCCCAGCCCCAGTCTTAACACCCCCCCAGCCCAGCCCAGCAGCCCAGCACCAGTCTTAACACCCCCCCAGCCCAGCCCAGCCCAGCACCAGTCTTAACACCCCCCCAGCCCAGCCCAGCACCAGTCTTAAACACCCCCCAGCCCAGCCCAGCACCAGTCTTAACACCCCCCCAGCCCAGCCCAGTCCAGCACCAGCCTTAACACCCCCCCAGCCCAGCCCAGCCCAGCCCCAGCCTTAACACCCCCCCCGCCCAGCCCAGCCCAGCCCAGCACCAGTCTTAACACCCCCCAGCTCAGCCCAGCCCAGCACCAGTCTTAACACCCCCCAGCCCAGCCCAGCCCAGCACCAGCCTTAACACCCCCCCGCCCAGCCAGCCCAGCCCCAGCCTTAACACCCCCCCCGCCCAGCCCAGCCCCAGCCTTAACACCCCCCCAGCCCAGCCCAGCCCAGCACCAGTCTTAACACCCCCCAGCTCAGCCCAGCACCAGTCTTAACACCCCCCCAAAGCCCAGCCCAGCACCAGTCTTAACACTCCCCCCAGCCCAGCCCAGCCCAGCCTTAACACCCCCCCCAGCCAGCCCAGCACCAGTCTTAACACCCCCCCAGCCCAGCCCAGCCCAGCCCAGCCCAATCTTAACACCCCCCCCAGCCCAGCCCAGCCCAGCCCTAACACCCCCCCAGCCCAGCCCAGCCCAGCCCAGCACTAACACCCCCCCCAGCCCAGCCCAGCACTAACACCCCCCCAGCCCAGCCCAGCCCAGCACCAGTCTTAACACCCCCCGCAGCCCAGCCCAGCCCAGCCCAGCCCAGCAGCAGCAGTCTTAACACCCCCCCCAGCCCAGCCCAGCCGCAGTACCAGTACCAGTCTTAACAGCCCCCAGCCCAGCCCAGCCCAGCCCAGCCCCAGTACCAGTACCATCCATCCATCCATCGGCTTATGGCACATTTAAAATTTTAAAAAAAAGCCGGGTTCTGGCTGCTGCCGCCGCGGTAGCAGCAGAATTTAGTGTCCCGCGGGGCCCCCTCTCCTCGCTGAGCCTCTCTGCAAGGGCTTTCAGATTCGCGAAGGGAGAGTGTCTCCCTCGCGTCTCTGTTAAGCCCGCAGGGGCTAATGGGAAATTTCCCATCAGCCCCTCGCGTCTAAAGGGGCAGATGGGAAATTTCCCATTAGCCCCTGCGGGCTTAACAGAGACGCGAGGGAGACAGACACTCTCCCTTCGCGAATCTGAAAGCCCTTGTAGAGAGGCTCAGCGAGGAGAGGGGGCCCCGCGGGACACTCCATTTTGCTGCGGAGGCCGCGGCAGCAGCCAGAGCCAGCTTTTTTTTTAAAATATAATTTAAAAAAAAAAAGCAGAATGTTCTTTGCGCGGGGCCCCCTGAAACGCGGGGCCCTGTGCAAAGAACATTCTTGCTCAATGGACAGGCCGGCCCTGAGTGTAGGGCAAAGGCTCTGTCAGTTAGAGTTCATTGTCTTTGTTCTAGCTACCCATTCACAACTCACTCTTTGAAGCCACTGACCTCATCAGGTGTTAGATCCCACCCTATCCTCCCTGCCCGACACCCCACCCCCACTGTGAGCCTTCTTGATTTATAAGGCAATTCCCCAATTAGCTGCACACAGGGACAGAACAGCACTATTAGAACACACTTAAAAGAGGTTAACTGCTTTTTCTCAAAGGACAGCTAAGGAACAGGTAGGGACTTTGGTAGGTCTCTCTCTCTTACTTCAACAGGTACCAAATCTCCATCAATTAAACAATGGCTGGGAAGAATTGTATTGCTAAAGCTGTTGCCCCTGTTACAGCTTTTGCTTCTGTCCAGACAGAGATTCCAATGCCAGTTGAAGGACCAGTTCCATGTGCAGGATGCCTGCATGCTGAAGCTCTCAGGAAACTAGTGGAGGAGCTCAGAGAAGAGGTGGCAAGGCTGAGGAGCATTCAAGATAGTGAGAACTTCATTGATGAGATGCTTCTTGAAACAAAGAAACATCCAAGCTCTTCGACAGAGGTGAAAATGGGAGGCCACAGAAGGAAGGTGATCAGACATGAGTCACCAGAGTCTGCAATATCAACACATCAACTCCTCCAGACCTTGAATTGAAGAACTAGTATGCAGTCCTGGAAGTGGAGGAGGTAGAAACATCCGAGGAAAGGGAACACACACAGCTTGAGCACCCCAGAGTTGCAGAATCAGTGACCACAAGGAAGCAAAGGGTAGTGGTGGTTGATGACTCTGAGGGGTACTGAGGCATCCATCTGCTGGCCAAATTTATCGTCCAGAGAGGTGTGCTGTCTGCCAGGTGCCAAAATCTGAGATGTTATGGAGAGTTTGCTGAGACTCATCAATCCTGACTATTATCTGATGTTGCTCATCCATGTCGCACAAATGATACTGCTAGGAATCCCTCTGAACATAGCACATATGACTTCATGGCTCTGGGACAGAAGGTGAAGCAGATAGGTGCAGAAGTGGTGTTCTCTTCAATCCTCCCTGTTGAGGGTAAAGGCCGAGGCAGAAAAGCTTGCATCCTGGAGATGAATGCATGGCTATGTGGATGGTGTCATCAACAGCGTTTTGGTTTCCTGGACCATGGGATAGTGTTCCAAGGGCTGCAGAACAGTGATAGTGTCCACCTGTCTAAGAAGGGTTGAAGTGTCTTCAGCTAACCTACTGAAGAGGGCTTTAAACTAGATTCATTAAGGATTTATTTATTTAACATTTCTTATATACCGCACTATTACCATCAGCGCAGTTTACATGGAACAGAGCATATACATATAGGGTAACTGTAGTGCATTTTACAAGTAACAGGGGTTTGAGAACTTGGAGGAAACAGGGTAAACTATATACAGGATGGGTGAAGAGAGCCCCCAGTTAAGTGAAACATTAAATACCTCTGTAGAAATCGATAATAGGGGCAACATCTGGAAAGCAGTGTGTAAAAATGCCTGTAGCATGGGAAATAAGATCCCAGATGTTGAGGCTTTAATCAAAGACTGACTTGGATTTAGTGGCTGTTATGGAGACATGGTTCATGGACAACCATGACTGGGATGTAATTATACCTGGCTATAGTTTATTCAGGAAGGAAAGGGTAGGAAGAAATGAAGGCAGAGTGGCACTATATGCAAAAAATAATATTAAAGCTATAGAATTTCAGGACTTAAAGGAAGAGAGGAGGCACTGTGGGTTAAACTAGAGGGAAAGGGAAATCCATTTGCATTAGAGTCATATACAGATCCCCCTCACAGGGAAAAGAAGTGGACAAAGATTTAATAGAAGACATACACAGTATTGCCATGAAAGGAGAAGTGCTATTGATAGGTGACTTCAATATGCCAGATGTGGATTGGCAGATCCCTGCTGCAGTATCATCTAGAAGTAAGGAGATCTTGGATTCTCTACAGGGAGAACTATTCAGGCAACTGGTAACAGAACCCACACGTGATGGGGCCATACTGGACTTAGTGCTTACCAATGGGGAAAGTGTTTCTGATGTTACAATGGGACATCATCTCACATCCAGTGATCACCAGATGGTATGGCTCAGTACTAGGACCAGGGCTGATAAAACCCATTCAAAACTGAGGGTCTTAAACTTTAGGAAAACTAACTTTGCCAAGATGGGACAATTCAACAAAAAGAGTTGTTAGTAGGATGGGAACAGCTGGGGGATGTAGAAAAACAGTGGGAAAAACTGAAAGAGGATATTTTAAGGGCAACAAAACTTTATTAGAAATGTAAATAAATGTAAAAGGAAAAGGAGGCCCCTATAGATCTCAAAAGTAGCAGCTGAAAAGGTGAAGAAAGAGAGGGAGGCCTTCCTGAAATACCAGAGATCATAGAGAGAGGAAGACAGGTATCTATATTTAGAAAAACTTGGAGAAGCTAGCAAAATAGTCAGGAAAGCAAAGGTACAAAAAGAAGAATCAATAGCCAATGCAATAAAACGGGGGGATACAACATTTTTCAGATATGTTAGTGAGAGGAGAAAGGGCAAAAGTGGTGTTGTCAGACTCAAGGATGCAGGGGAGGAATATGCAGAAACTGATGAGGATAAAGCAGAATTGCTTAACAAATATTTCTGTTCTATGTTCACAGATGAAAAGCCAGGAGCAGGACCTCGATTGCATGAGAAGGCAGTATAAAAATCCTGTTAAATAAAACAAAAAGCACTTGCCTTTAAGCTTTGGCACCATGGTGGTGTTTGTTTCCGCCACCTTTCTGATGCTCGATGCTGACTTCCTGTTTCTGCAGCTTAAAGGTAAGGATTGCATGGCTGTTTGCAGCCCTTACATGTCCCAGAGAAGAGTAACAGCAGCGGCAATGGGCACTGTGAGGGGAGGGGTACAAGAGATGAGGTTCACCTAGGGTGCCTCATCTCTTCATGCTGGCCCTGCATGCAGCCATCTTGGATCCTGGGCTAACAATTATAATATATAGTGTGTGTGTGTGTGTGTCAAAGCAGAAGGGAGGTGTCCATTTGTGCAATCAATGGCAACATTTTTACTTCAGCAGTACTTGATGGATAATTTACACTTCATCAATAACCAGGCACATACTCTAATAGCTTAAAGTGTGTACACATTTGCTCACTCCAGTCCTACTCCCAAGAGGTCCACCACTGACTACTTCCACTGCCTAGAGAGCATGCCCCAACCCTAGATCATCAGCTGATGTGTACATGCCCCCTCCCATACTAACCCCTCTGTCCATCTTACTTGGATTCACCCCATGCCTTTCACTGCAAACATAAGCTCACTGTCGCTGTTGGACTCGTACAAATTCTGTTACCAAGTGCATCATTCCTACACTATGTTCCTAGTGCCTTCTTCCTTCACTACCACTGGACTCCTGTCATTACCACATCATCATTCACTCTGAGGCACTACTCTAGCTCCTGCGGACATATACCCTGCTCTTCCATCAGTCCAATTCCATTACCAGGGTTGTACCTATGGCTGTGCGAGCAGTATGACTTGTGATAAGGAAGCTTATCATAGCTCAGGAAGGAGCTATAGAAAAGGTGAAGTGACTCTGAACAAGCAACCTGTCAGTTCTGGTAGAAATAAGAAAACAGAATTTTCCCATAAAAGACTACCAGTCCCAGAATGCACCAGGTTTCCAACAGCCATTAGAGGAGCTGAAGTGGGGAAACGTGTGTTCAATCAGGAGGGCTATGAGGTAATCCCTAAGCACTCATCTCAAAGGGCAGGGCCTGATTCAGCACAGCTGCGCTGTATTAGGGAGGAGCACTCATCCAAGCAGAATAAGAGTAGAGTTTATTCTACAGATGACCATCTTCATGATCACCTTGGATATCCAGAGAATTATCCTCAGTTTCATCTGAAGGATCATCAGAAGCAGAAGCCAAACCGGACAGACAGAGAGGCAAGGAAACCCTCTGGAAGAAAGAGGAGAAAAGCCTTTGAGAGGTCTAGAAGAGTCCAAAGCAGTACGTATACTGGGAGGTATTCCAAGGGCCAGCATACACCATTGGACTGGGGAAAGCCAGAGGAATGGTGCTGCAGAGCTAGGAATCACCAGAGGCTACCTGTGAGGGAGACGGCTGCACGTGGAAGGGACCCTAAGACCTGTGCCAGAAGGTATGTGAAGAGAGAACCAGTGTCCAGGGATCTGGATTGGAAGGCTGGACATAAGAACTGGACTACATACTGGCCAGGCTATATAGAGAGGAACTCTAGCAGCAATGGAAGCTCAGGTATGAACACTGATCTATGCCCTAGCTATAACCTTGAAAGACAGCAGGGAAACAAGTATTCTCCTGAAAATGCTCCATTGAGAGATTCATCTGTGCCAATCCATGATATTGAACCCATGCTTGTTGAACAAGGGGGAATAATAGCAGATGAGGATCCTGTTTATATGGACTGCTCTCTATCTAAACTCCGTTGGTAACTTTGTTATAAAGTACAGCAACCATCACAAAGAAATACAAATTTGTTCTTTAATCTACTCAGAAAAGCTCCTGAAGCAGGATTTGACCCACACAGTGGAAGGCAAGCCAGCTAAGGGGTTTCAGCTGGTAACTGCTAGCAATTAAGCCTTACCTAATTGCTTGTGAGCTAGGAAGAGAATCACTTCTGTATCTATGTGGGAAGTAATCAGAAGTTAATCTGAAAAGAACAGTTTGTTTCTTGTTTTGTAGCTTTTCATTTGTTGGTTTCCTGATTTTGACTTTGTTTTTCCAAGTTAACACTGAAAGCAAGTTACCTAATTTATGTGCTACCAAGCATATCTGTCAGCAGCTGTGTCTGGTGTGAATGAACTACATTGCCCACAATACCTTGCAAATCATATAGATATATGCACTTGACAAGACTGTGAAGATTCTCACCCAGGCAGCCGTCTGACAGACTGTACAGGGTGCAAGTACAGAAAAGGGCACCAATATCATCACTGGACTTCCAGGAAGCTCAAAGAGTTACTGCACCTGGCTTGGGTGAAGCGGCAGGGGGGTGACAGATTAAGTCATCACACAAGGCACATTTCTAGCTTAGTATGGTCCTTCTCACCACTGTTTCCCTGGTGCATCGTTCTCATGACTTACGGGGGGGGGGGGGGACCTCCCCTCTTATGTGTCTTTTCAAAGCATGCCACAGTCAGTACTGCTGACCTACTCCCGCTAACATGGCCTGTATGTTAATACTAACTTGCTCCTGCCCCTCCATTCCTCACAGATCCCTCACCCACTAAATAGCTTACTTTAGCAACAGATTAATAGGATATGGATTCCCCGAGTTCCATCTGATCTTTATCAGAAGTCCACCTATTCAAGTTTCTGACATAGGTCTGTGTGGAAAGGACTAGATGTCCAGTAGTGATTTTATTTCTACATAAAAGTGGGGGTCCACTAGAGTCCTGAGCACCATGAGAGTCACCGCTGCAGCCACACATTATCTGATCTCCTTAGCTCCAGACGAAGGGTAGCATCGAGGAATGGTTGCCAGTTTTGTTTGTTTTTTCAAGACTCATTCCATAGAGAAGAGACGCTGGACTAAAATAGCTCATCAAAGTTGCGTAGTGATCAAGAGGGAGTCTCCCAGGGATCCAAAATCTAAAATAGCACTAGTGTATATTCTCCTAACAAATGCATCATGGGGATTCAAATTATCTTGTAATTTTATTTTACACTAAAGTGACACATGGCGCCACTTTGACGTGTTGCATGCCTGCCTGTATTTCTGGTAAGTATATTATTGTAACAGGGAGTGGACTGCAGTCAGTATAGACTCATATTATTATAAATCACACTAACTCAACTCCATTTAAAGCAGATGATGCGAGGTGTGTATTACAAGAGTGAATATCCTCTTCCTAGAGTTGAAGTTAAAGGAAAGCCAGCAGAGTAATAGTACTGGATAATCAATATCAGATTTCTAAAACAATGTACTAGTGCCACCTATCAAAACTCTCCCTGTAACTGTTTATTCTACATAAGGCATTCTCAGCCAGTCTTCTTTAAATTCATTTGAAGGCTCTCACTTTGCCACTGATATTCCTTTTGTTTCCATTTGGACCCAACCAAAGAACAGATCCCACTTTCATAGCAGTTTCCTCTTAAATTATTCACTTCTCACATTAACCTAGGAAAAAAAAAACCCTGTAAGAATATAAGCCACACCGAGTCAGACCAAGGTCCATCAAACACAGCATCCTATCTCCTGCCAGTGGCTAGACCAAGTTTCAGGTAGCCAGCAGGTTTTAAAAAGTTGGTCTATTTTTTTTATAGCACAGTACCAGTGAGAGGCATTGCTTATCCCAACTCTACATGTCTAATATTTGTATGGACTTCTCTATGAACTTCTCTAAGGCTATGTTAGAGGCATTTCACATTTTCTATTTATAGTAACATTCTTTATAAGGTCTAAAGGCCTATACGCAATTCTTATTCTTCTTGACTTTTCTGCTGCCTTCAATACCAGTGACCACTCTTTTCTACTTACTACATTATCTTCTCTTGGCTTTGAAGACTCTGTTCTATCTTGGTTCTCTTCCTATCTCTCTAATCGCTCCTTTGGTGTTTGTTCTCACGGTACGTCCTCCTCTGCTATCCCTTTCTCAGTTGATGTTCCCCCCAGGCCTGTTTTCGGCCCACTCCTTTTCTTCCTTTATACACAATTGCTTGTTCCCTTATCACATTCCTTGGCTTTCAGCATCACTTCTATGTGGATGATTCTCAAATTTATCTCTTCACCTGACCTTTCTCCTCTCTAAGGACGTATATCTGCCTGCTTAGCAGATATCGGTGCCTGGATGTCTCAGCACTGTTTAAAACTGAACATGGCCAAAGTTCAGCTTCTGGTTTTCTCCCCTAGTCCATCCTCCCTCCTTTCTCTATCACTGTTGATAACGCTCCTATTTTTCCCCCCGTTTCCTCTGCTCGTAACCTTGGGGTCATCTTTGACTCCTCCCTGTCATTCTCATCTCATGTCTAATTGCTAAATCCTGTCACTTTTTTCTCTTCAACATTAACAAGATTCATCCTTTCCTCTCTGTCTCTACTACTAAGACTCTTTTTCACTCCCTTTTTATCTCCTGGCTTGACTATTGCAACCTCCTCCTTGCTGGTCTTCCTCAATCTCATCTTTTCCCTCTACAATCCATTCAAAATTCTGCTGCATGGTTAATTCTTTGCCAGCCATGTTACTGCTATAATACTCCTCTTCTAAAGTCCCTTTCCCTGGCTCCCTATCAATTCCCACATTCAGTACAAACTACTTATCTTGACACAAATTCATTTACTCTGCTGCTTCTCCTTACCTTTCCTCTCCCTATACCCTTCCCCGTGATCTCCATTCTTCTTCTACTTTACTTCACTCTATGCCGTTCTCTTCTTCTGCTAACTCCAAGCTTCGTTCTTTTCATCTTGCTACTCCATTTGCCTGAAACTAGCCCCTGTCGTGTCAAGTCTTTTTCTTTGCTCTCTTCAAGTCCAAGCTCAAGACTCACCTCTTTGATACCGCCTTTGATTCTTAATCCCATCCCTTGTGTTTCAACTCCTATTGCCTTTATTCCTATGGTATTATTTTGTCCTGTATGTTTGTCTTCTAGATTGTAAGCTCTTTGAGCAGGGACTGTCTTCTGTTGTGTCTGTACAGTGTTATATATGCTTGTTAACACTTTATAAATACTTAACAAAAATTGGTAAAAGGAATCCTGGAAATATTCATGAGCTGGAACAAATCAAAGTTGAAGAGTGGGAGAAACTACCAACAGACAGAAGTATTAAAGTTATAGATGGCAACAAGAAATGTTTGGAGGCTGTCATCACTGTCAAGACTTGTACAACCAAATATTACTGAAGGTGTTTTTCTCAGAAATTACTACGTTCAAGTTGCACAGGCATCTACAGTTGGAATATTTCCAATTATTTCTCAAGATATTGTACACAACATTCCTAAAATACAAGAGTGCCAATAACATTGACCACAACTATAGCAAATCACCTGGATCAGATGGTATACATCCTAGGGTGATGAAAGAACTGAGAAATGAAATTACAAATTTCTAATAGCAGGTCCAAAAGCTATCATTAAAATAGTTTATAGAACCCAAAGAATGTTGAGTAGTTAATATAACTGCAACTTTTAAAAAGGGTTCTAGAGGTGATCTGGGAAACTACAGATATCAGTGCCATGCAAAATATAGTCAACCAAATAGAAAAGTCATTGGCCATTAGCTGATGGGTATAGCAATTGAAAAAAATCCAAGAACTATGTGCCAATACCTATATCTCCATTATTGTCAGGATCGACCTGCCTGAGACGAGAGATGACACTCCCCCCTCGGTGCAAGAAGTGCCCTTTTTAATCCAGTGAATAAAAATCACCCAAAATAAAGAAATAGTGCGAACACACTTATCTCAATGTTAAGACAATGTTCCCGGTCAGAGATAACTGGAATCCAGACATACACCCACGACGTGCATGTTTCGGGCTGAAAAAAGCCCTGTATCAAGTGTTCCTCCGTTGAATGCAAAATATAGTAACATAGTATATGACTGTAGATAAAGACCAGCATGGTCCATCTAGTCTGCCCAGTAAGGCGGCAAGAATAGGTGCACCTGCCACTCCGTGCAGGTCGCTACTCCCCATGCCTTTGTTTAAGGGTGTATCCACCACTCTGTGTAGAGCACCCCTAATTGTAGAAACCATTATAAAGAACAAAATCACTAAAAATATAGTCATAGTTTAACAGGACAAAAACACGGATTTAGCCAAGGGAAGTCTTGTCTCACTAATCAAGTATATGTTTTTTGAAGCTATGAATAAGCAGGTAACTAAAAGGTGAGCTGGTGGATATAGTGTAGCTGGATTTTCAGAAAACTTTTAACAAGGTCCCCTCTTGAGAGGCTCATGAGGAAATTAAGAAGTCATGGAATAGGATGCAAATAGAAAGCAGAGTAGAGCTAAATGACCAATTTTCTCCATGGAGAAAGGTGAATACTGGAGTATCCCAGAGATCTGTGCTGGGCCCGCTGCTTTCTAATATATTCATAAATGACCAGGAAATGGGAATATTGAGAGAGATGATCACATTTTCAGATGAGACAAAATTATTCATGTTGATAAATCACAAGAGGATTGTGAAAAATCACAAGAGGATCTTGAGAAATTGGGAGACTGGGCATCCAAATGACAGATTTAATTTTGGGCGTTCGTTGCTAATGCCAAAACAGCAGCTGGCAGAAGCAGCTAATACAGTGGAAATACAGATATTGCAGCACCTTTTTGCAATATCTGTATTTCACATGGTAGACCAAGGAGGATGGTGGGATTGGGGCAAGGAATAGGCGTGCCAATTGTCGGTAGCCATCACATGAACCTTTGTTGTGAGATGGCTGCCATAAAAAGGCCACATCTTGACTGCAGATAATGCTAACTCAAGAAGTGGCATTAGCTACAGCCAATGCCATTGTAGGGTTGATTGCGGCTGCAATTGCCTTCCCAGCTTATATCTGCTTCCCCCCACCCTTTGATCTGACAATATTGCTAGTGCCACAGATCTAAAGATCCATGGTTCCAGCAATAAAAGAGACTGTCCTCCCCCTGTCAGCACCAATTCCCAGACAGCTCACAACCCCCATTGGGAGCTATCTGTGGGGGGAGGACAGTGCACCTCCCCCAGCCATGGCAAGCATCCTGGCTAGCCAATCAGGTGGTCAAAGATCACCCCTGTCCCCATCCTTTCAAAATTTGCAGCTAGTCATTTGGATTCCCCTTCTAAAGGAGGAAACTCAGCTCCTGAGTCATAACTAGTCTCCCTGGTGGTCTAGTGCTAAAGTGGGGCAGAAGTGGCTCCCCCCCCCCCACCCAGTTCCTGCCCCCATTGGCCCTCTTGTCCAAAATGGCCACAATCACATGATGCTGCCCTCTAGCCTCACACTAGGGGGATAACATCACAAGATTGCAGCCATCTTTGTGAGGCCCATTGAGAAGGGCAGGAGCAAAGAACCACTGCCAAAGGCTTCCACGGTTTAGTAAATGTGTCCCTTACTGTGGGGTCCCCAAAATATAGTTACACAAGGCAAGGTTCCATGCTAGGAATCACCACCCACAAAAAGAACCTAGGCGTTGTGGATAAAATGTTGAAACCTCTGCTCAGTGTGCAGTGACCAAGCAAGCAAACAGAATTCTAGAAATCATAAGAAAATGAACGGAGTATAAAACCAAGGAAAATTATGTTTTTGCATTGCTCCATGGTGTGACCACACCTTGAATGCTGTGTGGTTCTGGTCACTGCATCTAAAAAAAGAATATAGTGGAATTAAAAAAGATACAGAGAAGAGCAACCAAAATGATAAGGGATGGAAGGATAACCCTACAAGAAAAAGCTTAAAAGGTTAGGCCTCTTCAACTAGATAAAAGATGGCTGCTATAGAGGAAAATAAGATGAGTGGAGGGGAACATGGAAGAGGCAGGAACTGATTGAACTGGGGATCAGGGAGACCAGCGAGTCAGGTTGTTCCCCTACAGGGAGCACATGTGCACCCTGGCCACAGGCAATCAGTTTCAGGGTCGATGTCATGGAACCAGGAGCTACAGAAATTCTCAGGCTTTGGGAGCTGCTTGCCCTGTAGTGCAGACACCTGCCTATCCATTCCAGGGTTAGGAACACCCTGACCAAGTGAGTGCTGAGACGGGCCCCCACATACTCCCAGTCCTGGGAAGGGACAGGATGCTCTTGGGGTAGTTGAATACCCAAGTTAGCATCTTCAACCACTGGATTACCTGAGCTCTCTCACCTCTAGACATCTCCATTGAGTCTCAAATCTGGGAATGGGTGAACCTGGATTCCCTGTTCATGCAGGAATGCTGTCACTACTACCATGACCTTCAAAGAAGGTGCCATGGCCAGTTCAAAAGGCAGGTCACAAAATTGAAAATTGTGGCCCAGGACGCAGAAGCAGAGAAACTGCTAATGTTGCTCCTGGTCAAGGATATGAGTAGCCTTCTGAAAGGTCTAAAGCTATTAGAACTCTTTGATAGCCCAATGCAAACACCAACTGGATAATCCTCCATGCAGAAGTGAAGTACTCCATGTTGCGCTGACTACCTTTCAGGTGTCTCTAAGAAGCTCCACAAACCTCCACATATCCTTTTTCAAGGACCTCAAGGACTCACTGTTCAGACGTGATATGGTCCCCACTGTGAGAAAAAAGCAAAGATGGCCTCTGACCACCTGTCCCTCATTATGAGGGCTTACCAGCTTCCAAGGGAGCTCTTGCTGAGTCTTGGGAATACTGGGGACCCCAAAAAGACTGACTTTTCTTGGTCTTAGAGTAATAGGAGGAAAAGGCCATTGAACGCTTTCCAGTCCTAAACCAGCTCCATGCTGGGCCCTAAATAAGGAACCTTGAAGACCTCTGGGTTTATCATCCAGGACCTCTGTGGGCAACCCATCCCCAGGACTTTCATCAGTTTTTCCAGGTCTTACCAAAAAATTAACTGGTCCTTGAAAGGGAGCATGCTCAACCACAGCTTAAATGCAGCCTCAAACTAATTCCTGAACCACCTCTGGGCTACCATGGTAGCAGCCACGATTTAGAGATCCTGATTAAGAGCAACAGCCACAAACAATGCTCCATACAAATGCACCATGGTCAGACAACTACCGAATCCAGTGTGAAAGTGCTCAGATCGCTTCCTGAGAGCACAGGGCTGAAGCAGTGAAAGCACTTTTGAGGGCAGCTTCCACTCACCTTTAGTGCAGCACCCCTTCCACTGAAATGGTTGTGCACTTTGCCTTTGCCACCACTGCGATCAGGGTATCTATCTTAGGGATCCCAAACAGCTATTCCATCTCCCCTTGGGGTAGAGAATACAACCAATTCAGTACCTTAGTGCCCCTCAGCCACAGTCATACCTCCCACTGAGAGGACATGAGCTGCAGCAAGTGGTCAAGGAAGGGATAAAAGTCATAGGGAATCATAACCCCTACCAGATGGGGTCCATTCATGCAACCTCCACCATAGAGGGTTCAAAAATGTGCAGGGGTCATCATGGCATCTGGAATAAGGATGGAAAGATCCTCCCTAAGAAAAATATGCATCACTAATAGATCCTCTCCCTCCACCAGAGGAAGCTCCCTTTCCTCCAACTGTTTCAAACCAGGAATCCTCCTCTTCTCCCAGACAACTCCATGGAGGATAAGGCTAGACTCTCAAGAGGAATGGACAGATAAAAATGTCTCTCCCCATAGAGGAGAGCAGGGCCACAGGTCCTCATGAGGGGGATGCCATGCAACACTCATGAGCTTTTTCAGGAGTTGCTGATCAAAGTCATCAGAGAAAGGGCCCTGGGGCCCCAGAGGATCCTCAGGGTCCTGCCAGTTAGAGACTGCAGACTCCTTACCATGATCCTGTTCTGCCAAGTTCATAAGGCCATCCAAGATGGTCTTCATTCCCACTGATAGGAAAATCACATTCTTGGTCTGATACATATACCATGTTCTTTCCTGATTTATTATCCAAATATAGTTAGACTAATGTCATTGTTTAATATTAGCATACATTGTATGTTTCTCCATTTTTATTATTTATTTTTTATTTTTAATTCGTGTTTGTTTTACATGGTTGCCCTCCCTTACATTTGGGCAATTTATGATTTTTTATTTTAATATTTATCATTCATATTTATATATTTATGTTTTTTTATCGATTCATTTTTTTGTTTATTGTCACAATTTCTGATGGTTGTCATTTCTGTGTACATTGCTGTACTTTTATATTATAATATTTATCATTTTAAGTATTTATTCTATCCTCCTTCCCTTTATTACCATAGTATTTTAGCTTGTTTTTTCATTTGCTTATATATTTGTTTAAATTATTGATTTATTTATGTTATTATCACATTATTAATCAGTCCTTGTGCAGTTTACTTGGTTTAATTTTGTTCTACAGGATTTAGGTTCTATCAGTATTATATAAGTATTTTATCTTCTTTTTAGTCATATAAGCATATTACATTTCTCTCTAAGTTTGGTCAGCGTTCCCTTCTCACATCATCTCATATGGATTGAACTGTCTTCTTCCCTCAGCCCTGCCCTGTATTGTCTCTCTAACCTTAATGCACCTTGATTATTTGATGTTGCACATTTTGCCGGTGTTTTCATGATTTAAATGTTTTTAAGTGTGTTATATTGGTTTTTAACTTTTATAGTATTATGTTTTTCAATTTATACGTATTTTTTATATTTACCAGTGTCATTCCCCCTGAGGAAGGCGTTGCCGAAACGCGTTGGGGTCCCTTGTGTATAATAAAGACCCTTATTCTTCCCACATCTCCTGCTCCTTGTGTTTGCTTGGTCTACCCGCAGGAGGTTGCTCCTCCTTGTATTTCTGGTCTCCTTGGAGCCATGTTCACCCCGTGGCAAGAGGTCCTCAGCTTCAAAGAAGATGAACTACGTTCTATGCTCCCAGAGGAACCTTTCTACACGGAAGAAGAGGGTGTTCCTGATTTAGAGGATGAGTGGCAAGATTGTGTATGGATGACACAACGTTTAATTAGAGAAGATCTACATGCAGCCTCTTTACTTGAGTACTGTAGGAAAAAGATCATACCCAGAGGATTAAGAGTTCAGAAAGCACCCGGCATGTACAAAGATGATGAGACATTTACGTCTAACTGGATTAAGATCCTGAACAAGTGTTCATTAGATTTAATGATTCTTTTAATTAATACATCAAAACGCAGGGCTGAGGTTTTAAAACCTAAAATAGATCAAAAGATAGAACATCTCAAAAAGAAAGATGTACAATTTGATATTGAGAAAAGGAAGTTTGACCAAAATATGGTGGATTATAAGAAAGGTGTGAAAGAGAAGAAGATTAAAAAATTGAAACGGGATGATGATGATTATAGGTTGAACATGGTATACTATTGGACCTATAATAAATCTGATCTTAGGGAGAGGAACAGGAACTTCTCCTATAGGAGAAGGGAGTCACCCAAACAAGTCCATAGAAATAATTTTAGAGATAATACAAGGAATAGATCTAGATCCCCTTCCGTTACCCCTGAAATTGAAAGACATACTAAAAGAACAAGACATCATTCACGGGTACAGGTTAACCCTTCTGCTTCCCTATTTTCTGTTGAACGCCCCCCGCCGAGAGAGCATAACCCCATAAAAAAACGGGATTTTTCAATGGACAAATTATGGGAAAAAGGGAAAAGAAACTTGTCCCCCAAATCGCCACGACGTCGTCCATACAGGCCCAGGTATTCACCAAACAGACAATACCCACAACGGATGAGAACGCACAGTCAGGGCCTAATGTCCAAGAGACAACTCGACTGGGACCTTTAAATGCTGTTATTAATCTTTCCAAATATTTACCATCAGAGGCGGAGTTAGAAGTTCTTAATAAGGGTCTTTCGTTTCTACCCACTAAATCTCACGACAGGTTTGCCACTCATGTTGAGCTGTTCAGATTTTTTCGAAAATTAAAAATTGTAGATCACTACTCTGGTACGTCGAGTACTGTTGCAATCGACCCCTCGGTTGTGAGAAAACCCTCTACATGGATGCCAACATACAAACCTAATGTCATGATTTCGGCCTACGAGACTGTTGTCTTGAATAAAATTGACAACTTGTATAAAACACACGTTAAGAAACCTTTCTTCAATTTGTCACGTTCTCAAAAGGCAGCCCTTCAAAGTTTGAAGTCCAATCATGATATTATTATCAAACCAGCCGACAAGGGTGGAGCCATAGTCATACAAGACAAAGACTCATATATTACAGAGGTCATGCGTCAATTAAATGACACGGAATATTACTTAAAGATTTTCGACGACCCTACGGATCGATTACGACAAAAGGTTGACACCTTACTGTATATTGGCAAGGAAGCAGGGTACCTTACTGCAAAGGAGATCTCATACCTTACAGTTGCCCATCCCATCACACCTACCATATATATGCTTCCCAAGATTCATAAATCTCTACAGAATCCACCAGGTCGCCCTATAGTGTCGGCTATTGGATCGCTCTTTGAACCCTTATCGAAACTTCTTGACGTGCACTTAAGACCTTTTGTTACACAGGCACTTTCATATGTTAGAGACTCTGCACATATTATACAGATTTTACAGTCATTTGAAGGCCCTTTTGAGGATGTGCTCTTAGTTACCTATGACATCCGCTCATTATATACCAATATTCCTCAACAAGCTGCGTTGGAGGTATTAGCCAACACTTTAATTTTAAGATCCAAACCTGTACGTACTCCTACCTTTTTTCTAACACAATTGGCAGAACTGGCTATGACTGAAAATTATTTCTGTTTTAGAGGTATCCTTTATAAGCAGGTAAAAGGGGTGGCCATAGGTTCTCCCATGGCACCCGATGTAGCAAACTTGTATGTTACAAACTTCGAGACTACCTTTTTGTCGTGCCATCCATACCAATCTAACGTGCTTCTTTGGAAGCGATACATCGATGACGTTTTCATGATATGGCACGGGACGGAAGAGCAGTTACAGACTTTTCATTCATGGCTCAATGCATTAGATGTAAACTTACAATTTGAAGGCAATTATGATAGTAAGGAAATCTCCTATCTGGACATTCTGATTAAAAGGTCTAACTCAGGTTTCTCAACTACTCTTTACCGCAAACCCACGGATCGCAACACATTCCTCAAATATGATAGCTTCCACAATCCATCTTTCAAGAATAACCTCCCAGTTAGTCAATTTTTGCGCATTAAAAGATTATGCACCAATAATGAAGATTTTGAACATCATGCTTCAGATATGATGAATAGGTTCGCACAACGAGGTTACCCCTCCTCTTGCATCAGGCGAGCTTACCAGAGAGCATGTGCCACGGATCGTTCTTCTCTTCTTGAGAAAACCACACGCACACATTCTGATAAAATTGTATGCCCTCTTACTTTTTCAGGTTTTTCCAAAGCTATTGTCAACATTTTAAAGCAAGAGTGGCATCTCCTTTCTACTATACCTGCCTTTGCAACTAAAAAATTAATGATTGCCTACAAGCGCACTTCAAATCTGTCTGATTCACTTGTTCCATCTGCTCTTACTAGTAATAGACCCTCACCCACTGTTAAGGGGCATTACAGTTGTGGCAACTGCTCTGTGTGCACTCATGCCATTACAGTTAAAGATGTTTTTGTGGATATCAATACAGGACGTAAACTTTTTTTACATCAATACTCCAACTGTAAAACTGCTAATGTGATTTATTTAATCCAATGTCCATGTCAGAAATTGTATATTGGCAAGACCTTGAGACAGATTCGCACCCGTATCATTGAACATCGCAGCAATATCTCTAGGAAACATCCAGATAAACCACTGGTTTCTCATTGGTTAGATAAGAACCACAATATCAGTGATATTAAGTTTTTAGTGCTCAAAACGATCATCCCCCACTGGAGGGGAGGCAATGTGGAAAAAATTCTGTTAAGACTTGAGCAGCGTTTTATTTACGAATTTAACACTTTAGAACCGCATGGCTTGAATCAAGAGGCAGATCTATCAGTTTTTTTAGGTTGATTTTGTCTTTTCCCTTATTACATTATTCCATTTGGGTATTTTAGTACAAATTCCCCTTTCCAATTGCTTTTCCTTGATCTCCTTAGTATTACTTTCATTCTGTATTACAGGGCTAACACCCCTCCCCCATTGTGACGTCATTGAATTTTGGCGCCCTTTCGGCGTTTAAATAGTAGCATAGCATCACTCTTTCCTTTCTCAGCTGATCAGAACGCGGTTTCAGCGTTGTAGTTTCTCTTACAAGTCCGTGTGTCTACGGCTCTTTTGAGTATTGGAGAGTCCTCTGACTGTAAGTTTTCTCTTTGTCTCCCTCTCTTCCCTTGATTTTAAGGTTCACTTTCGATTCATTTACGTTTGTATATATATTTTTATCCTAGTGATTTCGTTACTAGTTGGTATACTAGTTTGGAGTGTTAATCGTCAACGTGTGTATGGGTGAGTTTTCATAGTACTCCCTCTTGTATATTAGCACTACCTTCGGTACTTTATTTATAAAGTTCCCCTCTTGCACTGATTTACCATCATAATTTCATGACTTATTAACACAAGTCTCATGGCCTTGGCGCTCAAATGTGCTTTTATTCATTCACTTTAATTTTTTATTCTCCCGCGGTGCTATTACTGTTTGTATATTTGCGCTCATACACTTTCAATGCGCTTCGGAGGTGTTTCTCAATTTCATGCCCATACCGTTCCTCACACACTTCCCGCCCTTCCAGTCCGCTGGGTTACCTTGGTACCTTACATTTGCCTTCGGTCCATTACTCACACGGTTTAATGCACATTCTTATTTGGTATTCATTTTTTATCATGTTACCATTGATGTTCTGCCTGACAAGCAACCTTTATACACACGGTTTTCCCTGGTCTCTCTCGCCGTCCGGCATGCTTACCTTTACATGGCATTCAGCTACTGAGTATGCATTTATACCACTTAGCTTTAATTCGTTTTTTTAGTCATAATATCACAATCCGTTGGGGCAGTTTGGCATCGTATAATTGCCTTTGTTCTATTGCTTACATGGCTCAGTGCATATTTTTATTTGGTCATTATTTTTTGTTAATCATGCTAACCTTGAGAGTCTGCCTGATAATAGCATGTCTTTTATACAACATTTTCCCCTGTTTTCTCATCCCGTCGGCATGCTTATTTTCACATTACAACTAGCCACTGAGTATACATTTATGATACTCAGCTTCTGTCTTAATTCATGTTATTTTAATTATATATTTTTATTATTCTTTTTGTCTCATATACACTATATTTTAAATCTTCATTTTACTAATTATTTTTAATATAATAATTAATAATTAATATTTTTAATTAATTTTTTTCTTATCCCTTGGTCCACCAGTTCCTCTTCGTTACTGTTAGTTTTTATTCTTGGTCTGATACAATATACCATGTTCTTTCCTGATTTATTATCCAAATATAGTTAGACTAATGTCATTGTTTAATATTAGCATACATTGTATGTTTCTCCATTTTTATTTTTAATTCGTGTTTGTTTTACATGGTTGCCCTCCCTTACATTTGGGCAATTTATGATTTTTTATTTTAATATTTATCATTCTTATTTATATATTTTTTATGTTTTTTTATCGATTCATTTTTTTGTTTATTGTCACAATTTCTGATGGTTGTCATTTCTGTGTAAATTGCTGTACTTTTATATTATAATATTTATCATTTTAAGTATTTATTCTATCCTCCTTCCCTTTATTACCATAGTATTTTAGCTTGTTTTTTCATTTGCTTATATATTTGTTTAAATTATTGATTTATTTATGTTATTATCACATATTATTAATCAGTCCTTGTGCAGTTTACTTGGTTTAATTTTGTTCTACAGGATTTAGGTTCTATCAGTATTATATAAGTATTTTATCTTCTTTTTAGTCATATAAGCATATTACATTTCTCTCTAAGTTTGGTCAGCGTTCCCTTCTCACATCATCTCATATGGATTGAACTGTCTTCTTCCCTCAGCCCTGCCCGGTATTGTCTCTCTAACCTTAATGCACCTTGATTATTTGATGTTGCACATTTTGCCGGTGTTTTCATGATTTAAATGTTTTTAAGTGTGTTATATTGGTTTTTTAACTTTTATAGTATTATGTTTTTCAATTTATACGTATTTTTTATATTTACCAGTGTCATTCCCCCTGAGGAAGGCGTTGCCGAAACGCGTTGGGGTCCCTTGTGTATAATAAAGACCCTTATTCTTCCCACATCTCCTGCTCCTTGTGTTTGCTTGGTCTACCCGCAGGAGGTTGCTCCTCCTTATAATTCTGTAAGAAAGGCCTGGAAACGGTGACTCACCTCATAGCTGGCTTTGAAGTTCTGATGGTGGAAATTTTCTATACAGAAAGGCATAACAACCCCCCCCCCCCCACCAGCTGCAGAGTCCACTCAATGGGAACTGCAAGCAGCACACTTACATGCACCCAGCATCATGGCAGAATTCAAACTCAGTCAAAAGACAAAGTCAAAGATACAGGCCAATGGATAAGAAAAATTTAAAAAGCAACAAAAAAGAATCCAACTGGTAAATGAATCTCTTCACCTGAAAGGGTGGCCAAAGAAACCTGAGAAGGGCCTCCCTAGGAAAGTCAACCTCCCTGAGAGAGCTTCCCCCCCCCCACCCCCCACTATTGGGACTGCTGATATCAGCTCCGGGATTGAGTCCTGCCTCATCATGCTCACTACAGCATCCATCCTGCTTACGCTCAGGGACAGCAGTGGTTTTCCCCAGATCTGTCTTAATAGTCTATTGACATTTTCTCCAGGAACCTGTCCAAACCTTTTTTCAACCCAGTTTAACTACTTTTATCACCACCTTTTTTGTCAGATTTATAAAAGAGCTTTGCAACAGTACATGCAGAGAGAACACGGGGGTAGTATCTGTAGCAACAACAACAGGTGAGATAAGAGGCGTGAAAATTTGAGTGGTTGTAATGGATAATTTCTCCAAATGGGTTAATTTTGCACATACCATGACATTCATGAACCTTACTTCTAAAGCCAGGCTGTGTGGAGTTTGATTTTGGTCTCATATTTACTGCTAATGCTCAACGTAGTACTTGCATCATGCCAAAGAGTTTCCTTCTGGAGTTCGTAAGATATAACTTGTATGGGTAGTTTTTGTCAAGATGTGCTTGGAAATTCTTTTTTTTTTTTTTATCAAGCCTGTGGCTCCCATCTTTCTGCCACATTTTCTTGGTTTCAGACTGCATTTCTTGGTACTTCAGGATCTTCTGCCTCTCCAAGCAATTCACAGAATAATCATTTGGAACAGACACCTCTATTATTAATGCCGTTCTGGTGTTCTTCTTTACCACTATGTCAGGTTTCCTCGCAACCAGTTTCTTATCCGTCAGAATGGGAATATCCCAGGTGATCATAACCTCTTCATTCTCTGTAAGCCTCTTAAGGTCATAATCCCAGTGCTTTTCAGGCACAGTGATGTAATGTTTACAAAGTTTCCAATGGATGAAGCATGCTACTTTGTTATGCCTTTCTGTATAGAAATTTTCTATCATCAGAACTTCACAGCCAGCTATGAGGTGAGTCACTGTTTCCAGGCCTTTCTTACAGAATTGACATATGTCTGTTTTGCCAATTTTTTCAATGCTTGCTATAAACCATCTCATCTGTAAGCTGCTGTCCTGGGCTACAACTATCAGTCTCTCATCCTTAAGTTTCAGTATGACTCTCCTTAACCATTCATGTGTCTGTTCTTGATCGACAAAGGGTTCCTGGAATAACACTATTTCCCACTGTTTTTGTGCATTTGCCACTTATTTTTCCTCGTTCGCCGATTTAATTCTTTGAAGAGTTTCTTTCTCTTGTTTTGTAAATTGCTACTTCCTTCCCCATGTACGCTGGTGGATTCTCACTCATTCCTTCCAGTCATCAGAATGCTTGTGCAAGTTGGAGACAGAGTCTGGACGTTTACTTTCATATTTCAGTATTTTTTGCATATTGAAATCTGATGATGCTGTCAGGTAGGTCTGGAGGCTTATGATAGTAGCCCTTTATATGTAACACTGGTCAACACTGAAATCGTTACTGACTTTAAAAGGCCCTAATCTGTAGTATCTTGGTGAGCTGAACACGAGTATAACATTAAAAAATTTTTATTGGCTCTTGTTTTGAAGATATTGCATGTAGTTCATTTTTGACGTTTCACCGTGTAAATTTATCCACAGTAGGACATCAACAACATCCCAAATAAGCCTTGAATGATGTAATCTTGCATCACATTGCATAATACCAGCATGCACACATCATCCAGAGTTGATTGCATCATTTTCTGATGCAATGCAATACTACTTCCAGATGGCTGCTGAAGCCATCTGACGTCAGCAGTGTACTATACGCAGGCGGAAAGGAAAGTAATCTGGTATTCTGTTCTGATATTGAAAACCTCATGAATGCCTTTAAAATCACTAATGACCCACAAGACTGGAGAGACTACTTATAGACTCTTCGAAACCAAGTCTGAAGGCTGTGCTTTTGAACAATGGAAACCGTTTTCCATCTATTCCAGTAGCGCATGCAGTCCACGTGAAAGAGACATACAATAACTTAAAGCATCTACTGACTTCCATTAGCTATAACAAGTACAGCTGGCACCTCTGTGGTGACTTGAAGGTAGTTGCCCTTTTAATGGGACTGCAGCAGGGATATATAAAATACATGTGTTTCTTATGTGAGTGGGATAGCCGAGCAAGGGATTGGCACTACTTGTGGAAGGAATGGAATCGCAGACAAAATGTAACAGTTGGAGAGAAGAATATTCAGCACCCAGCTCTGGTTGAGGCTCACAAAATCCTGCTACCACCCCTTCACATCAAACTAGGTTTGATGAAAAACTTCGTAAAAGCCATGGACCGCACTTCGCCACCTTTCCGATACCTGCATGAAAAATTCCCTCGACTCAGCGAAGCAAAGATTAAAGAGGGAGTTTTTGTGGGTCCTCGGATTTGAGAGCTCTTCAAAGATGACCGGTTCAACAACTTGCTGCAGGGTGATGCGAAACAAGCATGGAATGCTTTTCGCCTAGTGTCAAACTTTCTCGGGAATGTTAGGGCAGAAAACTACAGGAACTAGTAGAAGACATGCTGATGCAGTATCAGAAACTTGGCTGCAATATGTCTCTAAAGATCCGTTTCCTTGATTCCCATCTCGATTTCTTTCCTGACAACTGTGGTATGGTTAGTGATGAACAGGGTGAATGTTTTCACTAGGATATTGCAACGATGAAGCAAAGCTACCAGGGAAAATGGTCCACTACAATGCTGGCTGACTACTGCTGGACACTCCCCAGAGAAGCTCCTGAACAGCTGTACAAGAGACAGGTGAAAAAATCTAAGTAGTCTTCTATGACTTGGATTTTTACAGGTATTACCTGAAGGCCTATTATATGGAGTGGAGGAGTGACCTAGTGGTTGGGGCAAGGTACTTCAGGCCGGAAGGTCGGGGGTTCAAATCCCACTAGAGGACAGCAACCTTGGGCCGGAAGGACTGGGGTTTCTAGTCCCACAGGTGCTCCTTGTGGTCTTGGGCAAGCCACTTAACCCTCCATAGCCCATGCTCCCTGTAAAATAGTTATCTCCAAGTTATAATGCCCTGTTCAATGTAATTTCAGTTTGTTCAATGTAAACCGCACTGATGCAGAATAGTGCGGTATATAAGAGAATGTAAATAAAATAAATAAATAAATTTACTATTGACATGCATTTCATGATGTAAACATTAATTCTTGTAGATTACAAAAAAACTAAAGCAAACTTTGCAATTTCACTGTCATATTCGTGTTCAGCATATAAAAATTGATAAGAAATGACTATTTTTATTTCAGTAACATGACTTTTGTAAAACCTTGTTGACCAGTAATCACTCTCAATGAGTCCTAGCCCTCCTTCAGCTCTAGAGATGTACAGTCTTGGCATATACAGATTCTCGTAAATTACTTCATGGGCCTTTGTAGACATTTTTTTTAGTTAAACATTGATTTTGTTTGCTTCGATCATATTAACACTATCACAGCCTGTTCACACAATGTTAAATATTTACTCCTCAGCGCTTGTTTTTATTCCAGCTAGGCATTTGCCCCTTTCCTGCAATTTTCATGTTACAGTCTTTGTTTTGAAGGAGAAATTCTAGCATCACATGAAGAGATCTCACAAAGGAATTTTGGGAAAGGGAGGGGTGCAGCCTACCATTAATTGTAATGAGGGAAGCGAGGCGCCGATTTATAGGTTGCAGGGGAGTGCTAGAGACACTAGCACAAGCCCCGACTGTGTGTAGTCCTGAGTGCTCCATCTCATAAAAAGACAGAGGAACTGGAAGAGATATAGAGAAAGGCAATCAAAATGATAAAGGAGTAGAGAAAAAGCTAAATTGATTAGGGTCCTTCAGCTTGTAGAATAGACAGAGGATATAAGTCTATAAAATTACAAGCAGAGTAGCTCAGATTAACCCTCCCCACCTGTCATGAAAAGAAAACAATGTTAATACTATTTGCAGTGTTTGTGAAAGCAAATAGCATTAACTGCAGATATGGTGGATTTGGTGGAGGTTATGGATGATGACACCTCTACTGTTCCACAGTTCCTGAGGCAGGGCGAAAGTGACGGCCCGAAACGTGCACATTACGAGACACAGTATGCAGTGGTTCTACCATCAAAACAAGTTTCACTAATCAGTTAAGTGTGTTGCTTTGGAACTAAAATGAGTAAAAGGATATGGCAGCTTGGTAAGTGTGATACAGTCATCTAACAAAAACACTGTTCTGACTAAGGGGTTTTCTTTTTCACAAACACAGTTTATTGTGATTACCTCTGGTGGGTTTTACTTTTGGCAATACTATCTGCAGGACATTTAAACCCAAACCCTATACACAAACATTAGTACAATTCTGGGGTCCTTTTCAATACAGATCCAAATAGCCAATAAATAGCACAAACACAAAATAAATCATGTTTTCCCCCAAAGTTAACATTATATTTTATTTAGTACAATTTTTTTATCATCTCCCATGAACATAAATATATTTTTATTTTCCCCCCAAAGCTATCTTTAATAGCCCAATATGAAATCTTTCACTGAACACATCTTCATGATATTTATATGTAGGGAGTATATAACTCTTTTGCACGCGTCACACTGTTTTCATGATTTGTGGTCTGCAGCACTAGGACAGAATGTGCCCTTTTCTTTCAGTAAATTCAGTGGCGGATACTGGTTTCTGCATTCTAGTGTAACCAATGCAGTTCTGATGGGCCTAATCAGATTATATTTATAATTTCTAACCTAATGGAGGCTGGAAATTTATACAAAAAACTCAATACATGGTTTATTTTGCCCCCCAGACATACTTAACAGAATGGAATGAAACTTTGCATAATGAAACCTCCAGTAAAAAGATCTGAGCTCAAAAATGGGCCAGATCGGACCATGGGCTCCACATAAATAAGCCTTCCCCTTCAAAAAAAAGGGCTGTATGCATTTCTATGAAAGACGCCGTTCGAGCTTCTGCAGCAGCAGAAACTCTTACATATGTAGAACACAGCATTTAGGGACCTGCTCCTTCCAAACTCCCACCCCACACATTCGACATAGGCACAGCACATTTAATATATTTCTCCCTTATTCCGTTCCCTTTCCCACCTTACACTGTAAATAGCTCTGCCTCAGCATCCGCTATTCTGTTGTATATGTGAACAGCTGATTTGTAAATAGTATTTTGTAATATAGTTTGATATATTCTATGTTCTTTGTAAGCCACCCCTGATCACTGGAAGGGGCGGTATATAAAACTTTTAAATAAATAAAACATACATAACAGACATCTACATAAACAGATTGTAAATGATGGACTGCATTTTTAGTCATTCTAATCCAGGCTTTGACAAATTGTGTTTGAATTTAGGAGTGAGACCAAAATCTTAGGAGTCAGCGAGTGCCTTTGTGTAGATGGGGTGCAGGGCTATGGTGCATGTGTGGTGCAGAGGTACATGTGTATGTGTAGTGTGGGGGGTTGGGGTGCTCATGTGTGTGTTCTAGCAGGGAAGCACTTTTAGATTGTGTCCTTTTGTCCCCAGCCATTCATCCCTTTAACCTCCAAAGGTTTGTACTCTTTCTTCCTTCCTTCAACTCCTCCGCACTGTTCCCCCATCCAGACACTCCCCTTCTCCCTCCCACCCCCTGCCCTCCATTCTCCACATCTTTCTTTAAATTTTTGCTGCCTCACTCCTCCCCATTTTTTTTGTAAGCCCTGTTTCAGCTGTCCACTTCTGCCTATAGGGGATAGGATCCCCACCAGCAGTTGCTGCTTTCCAGGCTGCAATCACGGCAAAGACTCTGTTTTGCCTGCAGGGATCTGATCTTCCATAGGCAGACAAGGAGTCTTCTGCCCGTTATTGCAATATATATTTTTAAAGGGGGTGGGGGAGAAGGGGAGAAAATCCTAGGCACCAAGTGCAAATTTCTGGTTGCCATTGCAACTTGGTGCCTGGGATTTGTCAAGCCCTGCTCTAATTCGTATTTCATTTTCTTTGTTAATTCTACTGTGAAAACTAACTAAATCAGTTTCCATATTGGGTGCTTTGTGTACGCCAACTAATTACCTGTTGCAGTGGGCAGAGATAGATTAAAGCATCATTAAACTATACACATTCTTTGGATCCAAATGTAGACCGGGGCCTATAAAATGTGCTCAGGAGCCAGGATTGCCAGCTGTCTGGCTTTTTCATGATGCAAAAGCTTTTTGAATTAAAGGTCAAGAAGGTAGAAAGAAGGCATCGTTTCAGAGTTTAAAATCGTTATCTGTCGTTTTCCAATCTTCCCCGTGTGAGTGAGTAAATGAAGCTATCTTGTGTGCTTCCAATGTAACTAGCAGCAGACTGTGGGTAGGATCCAGCCAAAGTCAAGGTTACAGGGGGAGGAGTATTGGAAAGCTACTCTAGTTACAGAAGGGAGGTATGTTGGGGGAAATTCTTGTGCTGTACAAGTTTCAGCATTTGATGAGGGGCGGAGAAGACTGCCAAAACATTAGCTGCCTGACTGAAGACCAAACACAGTTCAAGATAACTATTCAGAGGGTTGCCATGACTCAACACCAACTCAACACTTAACTTAATAACTAAACACTGGTGCACTCTAAGAGTAATAATGGAATTGCACCTTTCAAACAGCCCTTCCTTCTCATCTCCAATCTCGTTCAAAATGCACGCAAACTGCATAGACACAAACCACTCACACACATATAAAGCGTAGTTACTCACCTGTAACAGGTGATCTCCGGGAACAGGAGGAATTTAGTCTTCACATATGGGTATCGTTGGTACAGACAGAGCCTGCGTGGGAACGCTCCCAAACGTCCAATAGGAAAGCTTTTGGGAGCATCCCACAGCACCTGCGTGCTGCCTTCCCAACTGCCCCTCTCCAGTTGAGTTTATAGCTGAGACAAAAGAGAGAGAGAGAGAGAGGAGGGAGAAAGAGAGAGAGAGAGAGAGAGAGAGAGAGAGAGAGAGAGAGAGAGAGATACAACTCCTAGGGGAGGTGGGCGGGTTGTGAAGACTAAATTCCGGCTGTTCCCGGCGTTCACCTGTTACAAGTGAGTAACTACGCTATTTCCAGGAACAAGCAGGAATGTAGTCTTCACATATGGGGACTCCCTAGCTGCAGATGCCAGGGAGATGGCCCCAGGAAGTTGTTAGGCCTTGTGAAAGGGCTATACTTCCTCCCCATGGATCTCTGGAATCCTACTAGGGACGGTGGGGGTAGGAGTTGGTTAAGTCTGAAAAAGGTGTTGAAGAACAGCCTGGCCAAACAAGGCATTCCAGCGGGCGTTCTTGTCTAAACAGTAGTGGGCTGTGAAAGTATGTACCGAAGCCCAAGTAGCTGCTCGACAGATGTTGTCGATAGACACAGAGTGAAGACGAGCCATTGAGGCTGCCATGGCTCTCACATTGTGAACTGTGACAGGGCCTTCAAGAGGAAGGTTCTTACTCTCATAGGCAAAGGATATGCAATGAGCAATCCAGTTAGATAGAGTTCTTTTGGAAACTGGAAGTCCCAAATGACTAGGATCAAAAGCAACAAAGAGTTGAGAAGATTTTCTATGTTGCTGTGTCCTTTGCAAGTAAAAGGCCAAAGCTCTTTTACAGTCCAAGGTATGAAGGTTCCTTTCTGCACTGGAGGCATGAGGCCTCGGAAAGAATACAGGAAGGTAAACCGCTTGGTTTAAATGGAAAGGCGAAACCACCTTTGGCATAAAGTGTGGATGAGTCCTAAGAACTACCTTATCATGGTGAAACCTTGTATAAGGAGAATCAGCCACTAACACTTGCAATTCACTGACGCGACATGCTGATGTGATTGCAATGAGGAAGATGACTTTTCAAGAAAGGAATTTCAAAGATGTAGTGGCTAATGGTTCAAAGGGTGGTTTCATGAGCTGCCCAAGCACCAGATTCAAGTCCTATGCCACCGGTGGTGGCTTAATGGGAGGCTTTGTTAAAAGAAGCCTCTCATAAATTTCGCTATGGAGGATGAGTGGAGTGGAGGAGTGGCCTAGTGGTTGGGGCAAGGTACTTCAGGCCGGAAGGTCGGGGGTTCAAATCCCACTAGAGGACAGCAACCTTGGGCCGGAAGGACTGGGGTTTCTAGTCCCACAGGTGCTCCTTGTGGTCTTGGGCAAGCCACTTAACCCTCCATAGCCCATGTTCCCTGTAAAATAGTTATCTCCGAGTTATAATGCCCTGTTCAATGTAATTTCAATTTGTTCAATGTAAACCGCACTGATGCAGAATAGCGCGGTATATAAGAGAATGTAAATAAATAAATAAATAAATAAATGAGAGGAAATAGGTTGTCCACTTAGAGGCTTGTAAGAAGCTGCAATAGCACCAAGTTGGACTCTTACTGAATTTGTCTTGAGACCCGCATTTGACAAATGAAGGAGATACTCCAGTATTGATTCCAGAGGTATCGCAATAGGGTTAAGACCCTTCTGCGAGCACCATATGGTAAACCTTTTCCATTTAAGGGCATACGAGCGTCTTGTGGAGGGTTTCCTAGAAGCATGAAGGATTCCTTTACTTGTTGGGAAAGGTTAAGATCCTGAAGTTCTAGGCTTTCAGCAACCAGGTCCTGAGATGCAGAGACTGGGGATTCGGATGCCAGAGCATCCCGTCCTCTTGGGAGAGAAGATCTGGAGCAGATCCCAACTCCAGAGGCGGAGCTTGAGAGAGATATAGGAGCAGAGGGTACCACGTTTTCCGTGGCCAACGTGGAGCTATGAGGATCATATGACCTCTGTCTCTCTGAAGCTTGAATAGGGTTTTGGGGATGAGGGAAAAGGGTGGGAAGGCATATAGGAAGTCATGACCCCAGTGGAGGAGGAAGGCGTCACTTGTCTGACAACATCGAGCTGGAATTCTGGAACAGAACCGGGGAAGTTTGGCATTCAGCGGACTTGCAAAGAGGTCTATGTCCTGGGTTTCCCAAATCTGAAATATTTGGGCCAACTGGCCTGCATGGACAGACCATTCATGTGGAAGCCGAACTCGAATGAGTTTGTCTGCTCAAGAGTTTTGAATGCCTGGAAGATACACCACAAGGAGATGACTCTGATGCTTTCTGGCGAGGGCCCATAGTCGCAAAGCTTCGTTGCATAGCAACAGAGCCTGTTCCGCCCTGCTTGTTCACATAGAACATAGCTACCTGATTGTCCGTTTGAACTAGGACTGTCTTGTAGCTGAGCTGGGCGTGAAATACTCGAAGAGCAAAGAAGACTGCTCTTAGCTCCAGGAGGTTGATATGAAGACAGGCCTCCTGTGGAGTCCAGGTACCCTGGGTAGAGAGATCGTGCAGGTGGGCTCCCCATCCCACCTGTGATGCATCTGTTAGGGTGGCTTGGGATAGGGGTTGCTGGAAAGGAGACCCCACCAGAAGGGTTTCTGGGTGATTGCCACCATTGGAGGGACGAAATAAGACGATTTGAATTTGTTATTTTGTCTGACAGGCATCCTGAGGCCTGTGTCCACTGAGTGGATAAAGTCCACTGTGCTGCTCGCATATGGAGGCAAGCATAAGGAACCACATGCACGGTGGATGCCATGTGGCCTAGCAATTGTAGCATTTCCTGAGCAGTGAGACAAGGTTTGAGCACTGCTTGGGAAGCTAGTTGTACTATGCGAAGACAGCGGGGCTGTGAAAGGAAAGCCCTTGTCTGTCTGGTATCCAGATGAGCTCCTATGAACTCTAGGGACTGAGTGGGAGCAAGATTGGATTTTGGGAGGTTTATGACCAGTCCCAAATACTGAAGGATTCGCATTATGCGAAACAGAGCAGAGCTGGCTTCTGGCACTGTAGGGGCTCGAATGAGTCAGTCGTCTAAGTAAGGGAAGACGAATAGTCCCAGAGTGCAGAGAAATGCTGCTACCACAGACATGCATTTTGTGAACACTCTTGGTGCAGAAGCCAGGCCAAAGGGAAGAATCTTGTATTGGTAGTGCTTTCCTTGAAACAGGAATTGGAGGAATCTTCTGTGATTTGGATGGATGAGAATATTAGTATATGCATCCTCATCAACAGCATATCGTTTCATCCTCCCCACTAGACCCTTGTCAGCATGGATTCAGAGAAGCCCATGGTGTAGAAACTCTAACGACATTAACCAATACACTTATCAATGGCATAGACAGCATCAAGAAAGGCTTTGCGCTAATCTTCCTTGATATAGCGGCAGCGTTCAACTCCGTAGACCACACACAGCTCCTGAGGCGGCTTCATGAGAAGGGAATTCAGGACCGAGCATGGGACTGGTGCAAATCCTACCTCGAAGGAAGATGGCAACAAGTCCTTTTATTATCTTTAGCCAGGCTGGCGGTTCGTCAGAATTATTTTGAGTTTAAAGGTACTCTATATAAGCAAATTGCAGGGGTTGCTATGGGTGCAACATGCGCCCCATCTATAGCTAATTTTTATATGGCTCAGTTTGAAACCAGTTGGATATCGAAATCCCCTTATAAGAAACATATTTTGGTATGGAAGAGGTACATCGATGATGTTTTTCTGTTATGGAAGGGCACAGAGGAGATGTTTCTTCAGTTTGTGCAGTGGACTAATGGATGTGACCCGCATATTAAGTTCACCTATCAATATCATGCACAGCATATTTCTTATTTGGATGTTCAAATTATGCGTGGAGTAACTGGTTGGAAGACCACAGTATATCGGAAAGAAACAGATCGGAATGCCCTGCTTCACTTTTCTAGTAAACATCCGCGCCCACCGAAAGAAGGCCTTCCATTTTCTCAATTCCTGCGATTTCGCAGGAATTGCACAGATACTATGGAGTTTAAATGTCAAGCGAAACGTCTTATTCAAAACTTTCTTGATAGAGGATATCCATTAAAGGTTGTTGTACGTGCCTATAAAAGAGCTTTATACAATCATCGACCCCTTCTGCTGCAAGAGAATTCTGTTGACCAGCAAACATCTTCCGATTCAACTTATGTGAATTTAATAACAGGCTACTCTCCACTTAGTGCCTCTATACAGAAGATAGTACGGAAACATATGAATATCTTACAGGTGGTTTCAAGTTTGCATGATAAGCGTATCCGGTGTGTCTGGAAGCGCGGGCGGACATTGAAAGATAAATTATGTCCGGCGATTCTTCCTCCTGAAAGCCCATTGATAATTAATGGCCGGCATAAATCATGTGGCCACTGTGAGATGTGCCCTTTAATGTTAGAACTCTCTAAATTTCAGTATAAACAATTTGAGTATCAACTTCGTGCATGCACGGACTGTGACACTGCGTCCGTGGTATACGGAATTAAATGCCCCTGTGACTTATGGTATATAGGGAAAACAGTACGCCCTTTGAAAATTTGTTTAAGGGAACATAAAAGTCGCCTGAAATGTGCAAAATTAGAAGCACCAATAGTTCTACATTGTGCAGAATTAGGTCATACTTTTTTTCAATTACGATGCCTAGTGCTTGAGCATGTGGTGAGAGGAGTCGGTGGTAGAACGACAGATCAGACTTTATTAAGGAAAGAGCAGCATTGGATTTTTCAACTAAACACAATGTCTCCTTTTGGCTTAAATCAAGACATAGATTGGGGAGCGTGTGTCTGAAGTGAATTTTTGGGAAATCTCGACCATCGGATATTGCTCCAATGACTTATTGTTTCTTGATGCCAGTGAAGTGGGATGTGGCCTAATGCCAGTCTATTCACGCCTCCACTATACGTAATGAAGCCGCTGGATAGCTATATAATACCCCTTTTGAGGGCAGTCTGCATGCGCGGCGTTTTTTGAAGATAGCTGGCGGCGGAAAAAGTTAAGCCTGGCTTTTTTGTTACAACGTGGGCAGCATCAAAATCGAGCAAGTAGGTGTGTGGGTTTTTTTTTAAGTATTTTAATCATTTTAATGGTATTAGGATAGCAGTAGACGTTACACGTAACTTTGCATTTGTTTCACAGAACATTTTGAATGACATCGTTATTATGATCCCCTGAGGAAACCGATGATGGTGAAACGCCGTAGTGGTGCCCTGTATGAGTGTTGGGATCAGGGCCGGAATGCTTGAGAAGATACAGCGTTTGATGGTCTGAAGATAAGTGTTTCTTTTGAAAATAATTACTTGGTGCTAAACGCTGGAGCTCAATGCTGAAACATTATAGCATTCCAAGTTCTGTTTTGTACACGATTGAGTATGGTGAAAAAACATGCAGTGCTGATTTCCTGCGTAAAGGTCGTTGATGCGAAATGAGCAAATTCTAGTTAGGCTTGCCTGCTAGTTTGTGATCTCTGAGTCTGAGACCTGGAAATTGGCTAATGCTGTAACGTGAAGTCTATAAGATAAAATAATAAGATTGCCATTTTGCTTCTGGTTCATTTTGAACGCACCACTGAGTTATCTTGTGAACAAGTCCTTATTGACAACACCACATCCAAGCCCTTCCAGCAGACACAGGGCATACCCCAAGGCTCCTCCCTGTCTGCGCTGCTCTTTAATATCTATATGCAGCCAATCTGTGACATTACACGATCCTTTGGCATATCCTGCCTTATGTAGCAGATGATGTGCTGCTATTCACACCTATAACTGTCACATGCCCTGACTATACAGTGTTAATTAACTGCTTCAACGCAATAACGGATTGGCTACTCAATCAGAACCTCCGTATAAATTAAAAAAAAAAAAAAGAAGTCCTAATAATCACAAGAAACAGATCCTGCTCACCTCCTCCAACACTAAAGGTCAGAGACGCAGAACTTCCGGTCAAAGCCAATATACGCTACCTAGGAGTGATACTGGATCAGCAATTGGACTTCAAGGACCACATAAAACACACTGTAAAAGCTATCTACTTCAAAATCAAAACCCTGCGGCACTTGAGACCTATGATGGATCCCGATGACTTCCGCACCATTTTTCAAGCGCTAGTCACACCTCACTTCGACTATGCTAACATAATACTTCATGGCCTCCCGAAGACTACCCTCAACCCTCTACAGTTAGCCATGAACGCAGCAGCTCGTGTCCTTTGCGGAGCCTCAAGGAGTGACCACATCCCCTCCATTCTAAAAGAACTCCATTGGCTTCCAATAAGCTGTAGAATCTTATATAAGGCCCTCCTCATAACCTTCAAGGCCTTTAACAAAATGTCACCTGCATCAATTTCGGACCTAATCGCACACAACGCAAACAGATCAAGGAGATCCCTAACTGCAGACATGCTAATTATACCGAGTGACTCTACAAAGCTTAACTAGACAACCATCAATAGAGCATTTGTGAACTTCGCCCCCAAGTGTTGGAACAAACTCCCTCCCAGCATTAGAGCAATCAGGGACCTTAGACAATTCAGAAAATCCATCAAACACCACCTTTTTCTCATGCACTTTACTCATCTAGATATCCCCCCCCTTGCCCTCCCCCACCCTCACAATTCCTAACCTCTGTTAACTGATTGTATGGAACTACTATGAGCGAGTACCGACATGTAAATTACTAGAGATGTAAATAGTTTTCCCCAGTTTACCTCCATGTTAAAACCCTGTTATATGTAAACGAAGGTCACATTCAAATGACCAAGTGTTAAATTGTTTCAATGTGAACCGCACTGATGACAAAGAGCGCGGTATATAAGAAATGTTAAATAAATAAAATAAATAAATCCTTGAGATCTAGAGAACAAAGCCAATCCTGACTTTGAAGGCATGGCAGCAGAGTTCCTAGAGAGACCATTTTGAACTTCTCTCGGAACAAATATTTGTCCAATTCTCTGAGGTCTAAAATGGGTCTGTGTCCCCCTGTTTTCTTTGGAATAAGGAAATAGGGGGAGTAGAACCCTCTTGACCTAAGAGACTGTCGAGAGAGATCTGAGAATTGAACTGTCTTACAATTGTAGGAGGGGGCATGCTGTGAAAATGAAGCTTGTACCCCTCTCGTACAACGGACAGAGTCCAATTTTCTGCTGTTATTTGGTACCATCTGTGGGCAAAATGACATAACCTGCCTGGGATGGTCAAGGTTTCTGGACCGTTCAGAGGCAGGAAGGCAAAGTTCTCTAGAGAGGAGTCAAAGCCCTGAGGAGGCTGAGCCTGCTGAGGTGGCTGAGGTTTTGCAGCTTTTAGCTTCTTTTGTCGTCTAGGTTGTTGCTGTTGTCCCTTTTGGGCAGTCTGACCTGGACAGTGTCCCTGTTGGGTATAGGAAGGATAAAACTTTTTCTTATTGAAAAATGGTTTCTTAGAGGATTTTTCCTTGCAGGATCGGCTGTAGATTTGGACAAGGTGATATTGCCAGCATCTATCTCATTAGCCTTCTCCTGCCAATTCATTCTTGCCAAAGAGATTTTCTCCTGTGCAAGGAATGTTTCCTAATTTATCCTGTACCCAAATTTCCAAGTCAGATGCCTGAAGCCAGGCAATCCGACGTGCACCAATGGCAATAGCAGAGGTTCTGCTTATGCACTCAAAACAGTCAAAGGCTGCACGATTTACAAACTTGGAAACATCCTGAGCATGTTTGACTAGAGTAAAATAGTCTTGGCCTTTTGTCATCAGGAAGGAGGGGGCTCATAAGCTCCAAGTCTCCTGTGACCTCTTTAAGGAGCATTCCCATATATAAGATATAGGAACTGATCCTAGCTGAGAGCATGGAAGCATCGACACCCAAAGGCATCGAGAGTCCTACATTCACGACCTGGAGGATTGGATGCATGTCTCTCTGCACTTTTCATCCTTCTCATGGCTGATTCCATCACTATTGAATGGTGTGGTAATTGAGTTTTTGAAAGCCAGGACAAGGTGGAACTCGATACATGGTATTGAGTCTTCGAGAATGAGATGTGGTTAAAGGTGTTTCCCACATCCTTAGCATAAGATCATGTAAAATCTCATGAATAGGCAGAGTAGCTGCCTCTTTGGGAGCCTTATGGTATTGGAGAATTTCCAACTGCTTTGCCCTAAGCTCTTTTTCAGGAGGTACTGTGATGGAAAGGCCTCAGGCCACATTACGGATAAAGTCCTGAAAGGCGGAGACATTCTGCGCTGATAAGAGGAATCCTCGGGGAGAAGTACTCTTGTATCGGCAGAGTCTTCGGAGTCTTCAGACTCAGAGGATTCAAAATACCTCCGATCCAGGGTGATCGTGCAAAGCATGGTACCGGTATCGTTCAAAGTCGGTATCGGGTTATTCCGGTACCGATATGTCAATGCCGGAGACAGACGCATGACCTGGTATGGGTGGCATACCCGCCGATGCTAATGCAGTCGGTACCGGTTCTGGTACCGGTGTCAGTACCGGTTGAGGTGTCTGAAGCGGTTTCAACGGTACCGAAGCCGTGAGAAGAGCCGCTAGACTGCGTTTGATAGCAAGGAATCTCTGGTCTATCAACGCTACCGATGCTTGGGTGTCGGTACCGGTAGAAGCAGCCGGAACCCCAGAGCATGGCGCCAGTAGTTCTGCCAAGATTGAGGCCTCGAGAACATCCTGGAGCCCCGTTAGTGCTTTGGAAGCCGAAGCCTCCTGTCAGGGCAGTTTTGCCAGTGACAATTCCTCAAGGGCAACGCCAGGGGCATCTCGATACTTAAGAGACCTACCCTTTGAGGACCGGCTAGATTTATGTTTAGTTACCTGAGATCCATGGGAGGAAGATGAGGCCCTGGAGGACGTCGATGCAACAGACTGAGGGAAAAAGGGTGCAAAGTTTAGCAACTCGGTTCTGCCGGCCCCTTTTTGACATCATTCCACAGGAGTGGCACTATGAAATAGAGTGGTCAGGACCTAAACATTTGAGACACCAATCATGGGTGTCAGTGACGGAAATAGTACCGCCACATTTAGAACATTTTTTAAAACCTGAAGTAGGTTTTTCCATTTTCAAGGAAAGAATTGGGCCTAGTGCCCAAAATGGCGCCTAACACCAAGGAAAAAAGTTTCTAAAGTAAAACACCTCAGAAACTAAATTTTTTTTTTTTTTTTTTAAAGAACGACGAACCGGCGGTACCGGTATGGCATCGAAGGAAGGCAGACGCGACCACAAAAACAAAGATTAAAGACAAAAGTTTTCTGCGGTGACAGGGTATGTGACCTGTCGGCGCCACGGAAAACGAAGAACTGGAGAGGGACAGTTGGAAAGGCAGGAAGGCAGCACGCAGGCACTGTGGGATGCTCCCAAAAGCTTTCCTATTGGACGCTGGGGAACGTTCCCATGCAGGCTCCGTCGGTACCGACGATACCCATGTGTGAAGACTACATTCCTGCTTGTTCCTGGAGATACATAATATACCACAGATGTGCAAAACAGACACACATATATGCACTGCAGATTCAAATTGAGATGTCTGCATGCACGCACGCACACATGCAGAGGCGTTGCAAAGAAATCTATGAGCGGTTTGTAGTCTGCATGTGTTATGTCCATCAGTCTTAACTCCCAACTGAGCAAGGAACAGGCAGTCTCTCATAGTAATCGGTTCTAAGCAAGATGATTTTTCATTCAAAGTCAGCTATTGCACCAATATCAAACTTAAAATTATCATTGACCACCTCTATTTTGCGTTTGCAAATAACCATGCATGGAACACACAGCTTCAAGAGAATCTGCACAGCTAAGGTCTAACTTTTTGGCTGGTTTTTGATACAGATTTTCCTTGCCTATTTATTATTACCTCTTATACTTCTATGTCGAAGTGCAGTACAATCACATTTTAATAAACCATACTTTGCCACTATGGTGTGTTAGGGTAGCTGCACACAAAAAAAACCCTCCTTTGCTTGCAAATTTCTGTGTCCACAGCTTCCTTGATCTACAGTCCACTGTCAGACAACCTACATTTTGGTTATAAGCATAGGAAAATTTAGTTTCTGTATTCCTTGCCTAGCCTTTTTGTTCAGAAATTTGAGTGCACCCTCAATTCATATAAGGTCTACTGGCCAGGGATACAAATTCCCACTCACTGTACTCCTTACCCCACCCACCCCAGAGTTGCATTGCTCTTTATGCTTAGAATAAACTTCTTGAGTTTGTACTTCAGGCTTCATCTCTACCCCTTATCAAAATCTAAGCTAAGCTAAAGGCTCACCTCTTGAGGCTGCCTTTGGATCCTGATCCCTTGGTTCTTTGTATCTATCTCTCTACCCTTCTCCTTATTCTATGACTGTTCTCACTTTTTTCTTGTTTGTCTCAATTAGATTGTAAGCTCTAACGAGTAAGGACTATCTTTATCTTTGTTTGTACAGTGCTGCGTATGCCTAGCAGTGCTTCATAAATGTTTAATAGTATAATAATCTGTCCTCCAATTAAAGGGGACACCTACCTTTTCTTCTTTTGCTAAAACTGCTTTATAACCCTATCCAGGGGCGGCCCAAGGGAGGTGCGGGGCCATGTGCAGAGATTAATTGTGGGCCTTATTTGCATAAATATTTGCATACCGTTAACATGTCTCTTAAATGAGGGTCTGGATAAAGAATGACTAACAGATTTCTAAATTACTATATTGCAGTGACAACCGCCAGGCCCATTAGGAAGTACTATAAACACTGACCATTTAGAACCCATAGCAAACCCACCGTATCATAACAGCACTGCCAGGACTCACAAAGCATCAAACCCTACCTCTATCAAAAGGCAACACTGCAAATATTAAACCAATACATCTCACTGGGGGGAAGAGAACAAGTGGGACTGTCAAATAGAAACTACATGAAAAGAATACCTCAGCTTGGTTACACATGCAGAATATAGACCGTCACCACACAAAGAACAAGGGATCACAATTTAGAAATAGGAAGATAATTAAATTGGGAACCCCAAAAGCCAAACATGAAATGTACAACACTGGAGAAATAAAACTATAAATTAATTTCCTCTTGCACTAAACAAAAATGCAAAGATGTCAGCGATACACATATCCCAGACCCGACATACCTCAAGGTTCAGCTTTATCATCTATTCTCTTTAATATTTATATTCAACCCATATGTCAAATTATTAATCTTTATGAAATTAATTATCATTTATACGCTGATGACATTATGGTTTATACTATAATCGACCGAGATACCTTTGATACAACAAAAATTAATAACTGTTTGGCTGATATGAATGATTGGCTTAACAACAACTTAAAAATAAATTCTGACAAAACAGAAGCAATGTTCATATCTAAATGCCAGTCCTTAAAATCTACCAATTGAAATTAATTTATTAAATAGAGAAATAAAAATTAAAGATGAAGATAGATATTTAGGTGTAACATTAGATAAATATTTAAATTTAAAATCTCAAACAATATTGCGTCAAAAGCATGCCGTCATTTACAGATTATAAGACGACTAAAACCAATATTAAATACAAATCACTTTCGCACGGTATGTCAGGCAGTCATAACACCTCTACTTGATTTTGGAAACATCTTGTATCAAGGTCTTCCTAAACACTCTATCCATCCTCTCCAATTAGTTCAGAACAACATTGCGTGTATTATAACTGGCTCTACAAAATTTGAACACAACTCCTGTCCTCAAACAGTTACATTTCCTTCCGGTTATTGCAAGAGCAAAATATAAAAACCTAATGACTATTTTAAAATTTTCACCAATCCTCAGCGGATATTCTACAATCTATAATTTCAAAAGACAAGAGCATAAGACCAAGACGATCTCAAAATATCAATAAACTTAATACTCCTTTGAACTTCAATAAATCAAAACAAATGACTTCTAAAAGAGCGTTTTCCTTTATGGCACCAGAGTTATGGAATTCTATTCCTGAAGACTTAAGAACTCAGGAAGACATAGTAACATAGTAAATGACGGCAGATAAAGACCAATATGGTCCATCTAGACTGCCCTGCAACATGGCAGGAGTAGGTGCACCCCTACCCATGTCTTTGTTTAGTGGTGCACCCAACAGGAGCAGGTGCACCCCTCCCCATATCTTTGTTTCTTTGTAAAAATCTGTTAGACATTAAGGACATTCGCAAATCTTTAAAGACGTATTTATTTATAGAATCATTTGGTGAAAACTTAAACCATTATGTATATTTAATTTCACTATGATATAGTAGTAACACATACTGTTTTGTTTTGTATTTATATTGTAACGTATTGTTTTTGTTTTCCCATACCCTCAGTATGTAAGCCTTTGTTGTCTTGTCAACCACTTTGATTGAAGGATAAGGTGGTATACAAAACTGGTTACATAAATAAATAAATATTCAAGTTAATAAATTCAAAATAAAAAGTATTTTTTTACCTTTTGTTTGGGCCTTTTATTTTTCAGTTGCAATTGCTCCAGTCACTTTCTTTTGGTTTCTTCTGTGAGCTATCCATTTGTCCTTTCTTCTCTTTTAGATTTTTTCCATTCTCTCTCAATATCTGTTTTAACATACTGATCGTTTCCCTTTTGCTCTTTCCCCCATTTCTTTCCTTATTCCTTTATCATCCAAATTTCACCATTCCATTCTCAATCCCCACTTACTCTCTTAACACCTGGCCCATTGTAGACTTTTCTTCCCTCCCACACAATATATCTTTTCCCCTCTCCATTCTCATTCCCCATCCCCTTCTAGTCCTCCTCCCCCCAAATCAGCTCCCTTATGGTTCTAGACCCACCCAGCATCTGCTCCCTTATAGTCCCATTCTCCCATGCCCCCACATCAGCCCATTTCCAGTCCTAGCCCTCCATATGCTCCTTTCCAGTTTTGTTCCAGCCCCCCCCCATCAGTCCATTTCCACTCCAAGCTCCCCCATCAGCCAATTTCCAGTCCTATTCCAATCCCCATCAGCCCATTTCCAGTCCTATTCCAAATCCTCATCAGCCTTCATGCTGGTGGTTGTGCAGAGGGAGCCGGGGGCCTCACACGGGCTTCCCCCGGCTCCCTCTGCAGTTGTCCATTGTGCGAGAATGGACTTCATGCGGGGCCCTGTGCGAACAACATTATTGCACAATGGACAGGCTGGCCCTGACCCTATCAACATGTCATGTATTCAATGCAATAGCTACTACTACTATAAATCATTTATATAGCACATATGCAGAACTCTACAAGAACATATAAAAGAGGGGCCCTACTTATTAGAACTTACAACCTAATCAAGACAGACAGAGTACACTATAAGAGAAACAAGGGGTTCATATAGGGAAAGGAGACGCAAAGAGAACAAGGCAATTAAGATCCAAAAGCAGCCTTAACGAGGTGAGCTTTTAGCATGGATTTGAAAAGGGAGAGAGAGATAAGACCTGACATATGGATTCAGGAAGTTTGTTCCAGGTATAAACAGCAAGATGAAAAGATCAGAGGCTGGAGATGGCAGTGGAAGAAGAGGACATACAGAGAAGAAAGCCAGAGGAAGAGCAGCATTCATGAAGAGGGGTGTAGGGAGAGGGGCAGTAGAGTGAATACATTTAAAGGTCAGAAGGAGGAGTTTATTTATTTATTTTATTTATTTATTTAGTAAACACTTATATACCGCTACTTCCAGCGATCAGAAGCGGTTTGATTATAATTTTGGGATTTGTCAAAAATAAAGACAGAAAAGTTGGGGCATAGATAGAGAGAACAGGGGTAATACACAGCACACATAGTAGGGTCTAAATATAGACCTTAATGTACTAACATACATTTACAAAAGAGATTATCCTTCATCTATTTACATTTTTACATACAGCTATTCTCTTCCTCTTTATCATCTTGGATTTACATCTGGTCGTAGTGACAATTGAACAGATGCGTTTTCAATTTCTTCCTGAAGTCAAATATGTCTTTAATTGCTCTCAGCTCGTGTGGTAGGTGGTTCCATAAAGTGGGGGCAGAGAAGGAGAACGCTCTGCGGCTAGTACTGACTTTTACATGTCTGATGCTGTTTGGAACAATTAGTGTGTCTGAGTTGATGGTTCTCCTGCTTCTGGTGGTTGGTTGCTCGGAGATAAGGGTGGAGAGGAATGAGGGGGCCAGGTTGTGTATTAGTTTGAACGTAGTTACCAATGTTTTGTATTGAATCCTGGCAACGACTGGTAGCCAGTGCAGTTCCATCAATACAGGTGTGATATGTTCAGTGACGCTTGATCGCATGATGATCCTTGCCGCGACGTTTTGTGCCAATTGTAATATATTGGTCGTTTTCTTTGGTAGACCCTGTAAGATGGCGTTACAGTAGTCTAGGTGAGGCATGATGAGCGCTTGTGCAACCGACCGGAAGTCACATGGATCAAGTATATTCCGCAGGGGTCGTAGTACTCTAAGCTTGTGAAAGATGGCTTTGTTGGTGTTGCTGAGGTGTTTTTCCATTTTTAGTTTGCTGTCGATTGTGACTCCTAGATATTTAATTTCATTTTTAGTGATGTAAGTATTGTCGCACAGTGTGATTGTTGGAGGTGGTTCGAAGTCAGGTTTACTGGATATAAACATTACTTCTGCTTATACCCCAAACAGATTACAGAGTACAGCCTGGCCGAAGGCGCTGTCCCAGTGGGACTCCCTCTCCAGGCAGTAGTGCGAGGTGAAGGTGTTTGCTGAAGACCAGGTCGCAACTCAGCAGATGTCTGCTAGAGGCACTGAGTGCAGTGAAGCCACCAAAGCCACCTTGGCATGGATGCCGTGCACAGTGACTCAGTGATCCAGCGGGGCCTCAGCCTTTGCTTGGGTGAAAGCGATGCAGTCTGCCACCCAGATTGAGAGGGTGCACTTGGTCACTGCCAGCCCCAGATGGCTAGTATCATAGGCGACAAAGCACCGATCAGACTTGCGATGACCCTGAGTACGCTGCAGGTAGAAGGCGAGAGCCCTCTTGCAGTCGAGTATATGCAGGACCGCCAATGCTCTGTTGGCGTGAGGTCTCAGGAAGAAAGTCAGCAGGACTATCTCCTGGTTGAGGTGGAAATCCAAGACAACCTTTGGTAGGAACTTGGGGTGGGTACGGAGGACCACCCTGTTCCCGTAGAACCTGGTATAGGGGGGCCTCAGCCATGAGGGCTTGGAGCTCGCTGACTCATCGAGCCAAGGTCAGAGCCACCAGGAAGACAACCTTTTAGGAGAGGTGCCGGAGCAAGCACGTCGCCATCGGCTTGAATGGTGGCTGTATGAGCTGCATAAACACAATATTCTAGTCCCACTCTGCTGGCAGGGGCCGGATGGGTGGCTTGGAAAGCAAGAGGCCCCACATGAAGTGGGAGATCAGGGGCTGCCCTGAGAGGGGTTTACCCTCTATGGGGAGGTGGTTAGCTGAGATGACACCGAGGTGCACCCTAACCGAGTTGGATTTCAGCCCCACATGCGAGATGTGAAGGAGGTACTGGAGAATCCACCTGGTAGAGCAGGAGAATGGATCAATCTGGAGCTCGGAAGACCAGACCGAGAAGCGCCACCACTTGAAGGCATAGACCCGCCTCGTCGAGTCTTTCCTCAATGCAAGGAGGATCTCCTCAACCTCCCCCAAGAGGTGCAGTGGAGCTAAAGCAACCCGTTCAGACGCCAAGCTGTGAAGGATAGCAAGGAGACGTTCGAATGTAGCACCCGCCCTTCCTCCTGTGTTAACAGGTCTGGGGCTCAGCCCAGGGGAAGTGGCAGCTGCGAGGAGAGCCGGAGCAAAAGCAGGAACCAAGGCTGGCGAGGCCACGAGGATCACCGAGGCTTGGTCCCGCTGAATCTTGTGGAGAGTCCTTGCGATGGGGAGGAGGGGGTTGGAGGGAATGCATACAGCAGCTCGGAGGTCCAGTCCAGGAGTAACACATCCGGGGCCACCCTGTCAGGGTGCGGGACCAACCCACAGAAGCGGGGAAGCTGCACATTCGCCAGGCTGGCCAACAAGTCCAAGGACAGAGTCCTCCACCATTGAAACAGGAGGAGAGCCACCTCTGAGTTCAGGGATCACTTGTGAGGGCGAAGAAGCCTGCTGAGTTTGTCAGCGAGGACATTGTCCTGGCCGGGTAGGTAGACCGCTCTGAGGGTCATACTTTGGCACACAGCGAAGGAGCAGAGGACCACCGCCTCCTGACAGAGAAGGGGAGAGCCCATCCCTCCCCTCCTTGTTCATGTAGAACATTGCAACTCTGGGCACATAGGTTGCCATAGTGGGCTCCCCAGCCCAACAGCGAGGCATCCGTTGACAGGACGAGCTCATGTTGCGGGGCATGGAAGGGCATGCCTCAGAGAAGACTCCGGGAGTTCTGCCACCAATCCAGGGAGCCGAGCAGCTTGCGAGAAACCCAGACGAGGTCCCGAAGGTAGCTGGAGGCTTGGGTCCATTGCATTTTCAGGCACCACTGTGTTGCCCGCATGTGCATGCGGGCATGGGGAATGACATGGACCATCGAGGTCATGTGACTAAGAGGTGCAGCATGGTCCATGCTGGCACCCTCGCCTTGGACCTTAACAGCCAGGGCGCGGAGATGATCCGTGCGGGCTTGCGAAAGGAAGGCGGTCGCCCGACCAGTGTCGAGGAGAATGATGATGAACTCCAGAGTCTGCACTGGCTGGAGGGGGGACTTGGAGTAGTTGATCAGGAAGCAGAGATGTTCGAGTAGAAGGACCATGCGGGACATCCCGAGGCGAGCTTCCTCCGTGGACTCCCCCATGACGAGCCAATTGTCTAGGTAGGGGAAGACAGGTATGCCTGCTGCTGGAGGTGTGCCACTGCCACGGATAGGCACTTTCTGAAGTCCCGAGGAGCAGATGTGAGCCCGAAGGGGAGCATCCTGTACTGGTAGTGCTGCCCTTGCACCCTGAAGCGCAGGTACTGCCTGTGCCTGGGGTGGGGATCAGTATGCGAGTGTAAGCATCCCTGAGGTCCAAGGAGCACTGCCAATCGCCATCGCCAATCGCAGTAGGACGCCAAGAGATAACATTCTGAACTTCTCCCGCAGCAGGAATATGTTCAGGTTCCAGAGGTCGAGGATGGGGCGCAGGCCCCCTGTCCGCTTCAGAACGAGGAAGTATCGGGAGTAGGACCTCCGGCCTCGGAGATGTTGCGGTACCCTTTCGACCATCTGCTGACCGAGAAGGTTGTCCAACTCTTGCTTTAGGCAATCCTGGTGCATGGGAAGCCGAGAAGGCTCAGCTGGGGAGAACGTGGGAGGGGGCCCATCTAGGTGAAGATGGTAACCATCCCGGACCACCTGGAGGATCCGGGCATCTGATGAGATCGACGCCCATTTGGGTACAAAGAGGGATAGGCATCCTCCCACAGGAGGTGGTGCCGCCAGGAGGCAAGAGACTATGCACTTGGCATCAAAACCCTTGTGTTGGCTGGGGTGGTGCCAGTGTTTGGGTCTTAGGGCCATCACAAGCCGAAAGGGCCCGAGTCTCTAATTTGCCCTTTGCGGTCGATGCCGGCGCAGGAGTGGGTGGGTACCCTTGGTAGGGGAGCCCCTTCCACTAGTAGAAGGGCTTTTTGGTTTGCTGCTTCTTCCGCGGAAGGGAAGTAGTCTTCTGCAAGAGACGTGTGCGGGTTACGAACTCCGTCTCTATCTCTTATGTTTTTTATAGGGGAAAGCCGACAGTCGCCCAAGAGCGGATGGTTCAGAAGAATGTATCCTTGAAGGATACTACCAAAAGCAGAGAGGTTCCAAAAAAGAGTAAAGTAGCCCAAATGCCCTCGAGTATGGAGCAGACAGAGCTTAAAGATCCCAAATTACCCATGTCTACCAATAGCCATATTAATATGAATAAAATACAGTCTCTAAAATGCTTGTATGCAAATGCTAGAAGTCTAAAAAATAAGATGGGAGAGTTAGAATATATAGCACTAAATGAGAGGTTAGATATGATTGGAATATCAGAGACATGGTGGAAGGAGGACAACCAGTGGGACACAGTGATACCTGGGTACAAACTATATCATAATGATAGAGCTGATCAAAATTGGTGGAGGGGTTGCGCTCTATGTTAGAGAGGGCATTGAGTCAGAAAGGATTAAAGTTTTTGCAGGAAACAAAATTTGCTGTAGAATCTCTATGGATTGAAATTCCATGTAAAAAGGGGAAGGCAATGGCAGTGGGGTTGTACTATCGACCGCCTGGCCAGAATGAACAAATGGATGATGAAATGCTCAAAGAAATCAAGCAAGCTAACAAAAGTTACAGCGTGGTAATAATAATGGGTGATTTCAATTACCCCAGTATCGACTGGGTCAGTGTCACGGCAGGACATGCTAGGGAGATAAAGTTCCTAGATGAAATAAATGACTGCTTTTTGGAGCAGCTGGTTCATGAACCGACCAGAGGGGAAGCCATATTAGACCTAGTCCTTAGTGGAACACCAGATCTAGTGCAAGAGATAAGGGTGTTGGGACCACTTGGCAATAGTGATCATAGCATGATCGCCTTTGATTTAATTAGTGGAGGAGGGATAGTAAGGAAATCCACAGTACTACCTTTTAACTTTCGAAAGGGAGACTATGATAAAATGAGGAAAATAGTTAAGAAAAAACTAAAAGGAGCAGTTGCAAAGGTTAAAGACTTACATCAAGCTTGGGTGTTGAAAAATACTATCTTGGAAGCCCAGACCAGCTGTATTCCACGCTTTAAGAAAAGTGGAAGGAAGTCCAAAAAACTGCCAGCATGGTTTAAAGGTGAGGTCAGAGAGGCTGTTGTTGCCAAAAAAGCATCTTTCAGGAAATGGAAAAAAGAGCCAAACGACGAAACCTGGAAACAGCACAAGCACTGGCAGGTCAAATGCAAGGCATTGATAAAGCAGGCAAAAGGAGAATTTGAGAAAAAGCTTGCTGCGGAAGCAACACGAAATAAAATTTTTTCAAGTACATTCGTAGCAAAAAACCTGTGAGAGAGTCAGTTGGTCCATTAGATGATAGAGGAGTTAAAGGGGCACTAAGAGGTGACAGGGCGATAGCGGAGAGACTGAATTAATTCTTTGCTTCGGTCTTTACTGAGGAAGATGTAGGGATGTTACCCATAATTGAAGTGGTATTTAAAGGTGCGGAAGAATTGAAGGAAATATCGATACATCGGGAAGATGTATTACAACTATTAGATAAACTGAAGAGTAGCAAATCACCTGGGCCGGATGGTATACATCCAAGGGTGTTGAAAGAACTGAAATATGAGATTGCAGACCTATTAGTAATCTGTGAACTATCATTAAAATCATCTCTAATACCTGAAGATTGGAGGATCGCCAATGTAACACCAATTTTTAAAAAGGGTTCCAGGGGTGATCCGGGAAACTACAGACCGGTGAGCCTCACGTCAGTACCGGGAAAAATGGTAGAAACCATCATAAAGAATAAAATTACTCAGCATGGCCTAATGGGAGACAGCCAACATGGCTTTAGACAAGGAAGATCTTGTCTTACTAATCTGTTATGTTTTTTTGAAAGTGTGAATAAACAGGTGGACAAAGGTGAATCGGTTGATATAGTGTATCTAGACTTTCAGAAAGCCTTTGACAAGGTCCCTCATCAGAGACATTTGGCAAAACTAAAGAGTCATGGGATAGGAGGCAGTGTACTACTGTGGATCAGGAACTGGTTAAAAGATAGAAAGCAGAGGGTTTGGCTAAATGGCCAATTTTCCCAATGGAGAAAGGTGAATAGTGGTGTACCCCAGGGATCTGTGCTGGGTCCGCTGCTTTTTGACATATTCATAAATGACCTGGAAAGAGGAATAACGAGTGAGGTTATCAAATTTGCAGATGACACAAAACTATTTAAAGTTGTTAAAACCCAAGAGGATTGTGGAAAATTGCAAGAGGATCTTGATAAACTGGAAGACTGGGCATCAAAATGGCAGATGAAATTTAATGTGGACAAGTGCAAAGTTATGCACCTAGGGAACAACCCAAACTATGGTTACACAATGCAAGGATCCACATTAGGACTCAACACCCAGGAAAAAGATTTAGGCGTCATTGTGGATAACATGTTAAAACCCTCGGCCCAGTGTGCAGCGGCAGCCAAGAGAGCAAATAGAATGCTAGGTATCATAAGGAAAGGAATGGAAAATAAAACAAAAGATGATATAATGCCTCTATACCGTTCCATGGTGAGACCGCACCTTGAATATTGTGTGCAATTCTGGTCGCCGTATCTTAAAAAGGATATAGCGTTATTAGAAAAGGTCCAGAGAAGAGCCACCAAAATGGTAAAGGGGATGGAAGGATACTCCTTTGAAGAAAGACTAAAAAGGTTAGGACTCTTTAACCTGGAAAAGAGATGGCTGAGGGGAGATATGATAGAAGTCTATAAATTAATGAACGGAGTGGAACGGGTAAACGTAGATCGATTGTTTACGTTATCAGAATATAGAAAGACTAGGGGACATACAATGAAGCTACAAGGTAAACTATTTAAGATTAATAACAAAATATTTTTTCACTCAACGTGTAATCAAACTCTGGAATTTGTTACCGGAGGATGTAGTAAAGGCTGTTAGTGTAGCTGGGTTTAAAAAAGGTTTGGACAAGTTCCTGGAGGAAAGGTCCATAAACCATTATTAAGAAGGGACCCAGGATATCAATGCTTGACCCAGTACAAGCATTGCGGAACCTGTGTCTTTTGGGGAAACTGCTAGGTACGTATGACCTAGATTGGCCACTGTTGGAAACAGGATACTGGGCTTGATGGACCTTGGTCTGACCCAGTATGGCATATCTTATGTTCTTATGGCCACCTTGTCTTCCATGGGCTTGCTGAATAGTTTTTCAGCAAGGCAGAGCACGTCCAGGAATTTCTCCTATAACCACTACTCCAGGTCCGAAGACTGGACCCATGCCTGACACTAGGCCCCAATGCCGGCCACTGACACGTGGGCTGAGGATTCAAACCAGTCGTATGCAGCACGGGAGAGGTACTTCAAGCAATCCGTGACCAACTTCAGCAGGATCTGGAACCTGAGAAAGTGGTCACCCCCAAGGCCTGCCGAGAAGCCACCAAACTCTCTGGTGAGGTTGTGCAGGAACATGCCCATGTAAAGTTGGTAAGCCTGGATGCAGCATGCCAGCATGGACCCTTGGTAGGCCTTGTGCCCAAGGGTATCGGATTCCCTGCCAGGTGGAACCAAATAGTGCGACTTCGGGCTCTTTTGTTTCCACATAGCGGATTTGACTACCATCGAGGTGTGGGGAAGCTTCCAGAACCCTATACATGGTATCGAGTCTATTGCTGACAATGGGGACCAGAGCAGGTGTCTCCCACATGCGGAGAAGCAGCCGGGCCAGGATGGGCGGCACTGGGACCGTGAGAGATTCCAGAGGCGGGGACTCGTACTTTAAGATGTCCAATTCCTCAGCTCTCTGTTCCTCTTCGGACTGCGTCTGCAGGTTGAGGGCCTGCGCCATGTTACGCACAAACACCAGAAAGGAGGTGACCTCTGCGAGACGGGGGAGGGGGATGGATCCGAGGGCAGATCCCTGTGGGCATGAGTCTCGGGGGAGGTATCACTCCAACTCAGGCTGGTCGCCCTGTTCCACGGCAGAGGCCTGTCTGGAGCCATAGGCGCTGGCCTTGGAAGACCTTGCCCCCAAAGAACAAGATGGCGAGTGAGACTGGTGCAGAGGATCCGCATGAGGCCTATGGCTCTCAGGGGTTTCCAGGGCTGAACTGGGTTCCTCTTTTGAGGCCTCTCTGTCTTGAGGCGCAGGCCAGCAGTGCTGGGCAGAAGCACCTGCTGGGAAGCTAGGAAGGCAGAAACACTACGCTCCAGTGCCAGCATTTGGGACTCCCACTCGGGCGTGGGACCCTGTGACAGACGCCGGGATTACCGGGTCTGGCATAGAGGAGGAGAGGAGGTCCTCACCAGGACGACCCTCCGGAGACTGGGCGCCTTCGCTGGAGGCCTCTGCATCTGTACGTACCACCTTTCAAGGCATGGAAACCGCTGGCACTACCACCACTTGTCAGGCTCTTGGGAACACCAAGGAGGGCTAAGAGACCGAGCACGAGAATGCTCATGCTTGTCCAGTGCACCCGACAGTAACTTCAAGGTAGTTGTCTTCTTACGCCGCTCCTCTTCAGGGGAGCCCTGGTCCGAGTGCCAACTTGGGTGCAGGGTCTCAACCGTGGATCTGAGGAGTGGTAGGATGGCTTGGGGTGCTGCTGGGGATCCCAGGGCTGCCTTATGGAAAATGTCATTGAACTTCTGTTTACAACTTAGCAGGGCCTTGGCAGACATTTTCTCACACAACGAGCAGAGCTCTGGGTTTATGATCAGCCCCCAGGCACCGTACACAGTAGTCATGGGTGTCTGTGAGCAACATGTTTTTTGGAGCATTTGTTGCATTTCTTGAAATCAGTGGCCATTGGGGCAAAAAGGGCCCCTGCGAGGTCGAAGACCCTCGAGGTCAGCAGTTGGGAGAAAAGGGTGTGAAAAGGACCCGAGGAGAAAAAATCCTAAAAAAAAAAAAGGTGGAAAAAAAGGAATTCCCTTGCTCACAGAGGGCAGGGGCAAGGGAATGGATGGGTATAGGACTGGTGCAACTGGATAAAACAAGGGCCAGAGGCCGAAAACGAAACACTTTTTTCCAAGGGATGAGGATGCACGTCCGAAGGGCTCTGCAGAAAAAGGGAGACTGAGCAAGATGGCACCCTTGGGCAGGAAGAAGACCATGCATGCATTGTAGCAATCCCAAAGGCTTTCTTTGAAAACTGGGGAATTGCTCCACATGGGCTCAGTAGTGAGGACTGACTTCCTGATTGTTCCTTGAGAACAAGCAATACACAGTACAGCGAAGATCCGCATCCCGGAGGTGAGAAAGAAGAATAGTATGATTAACCAGGTCAAAGGCATCAGAAAGATCCAGAGAGACAGCTATAGAGATGTCACCCTGATCATGAGAAATGTGGAGGTCGTTGAGAAAGGAGAGGAGAATAGTGTCTGTGCTGTAACCGGTATGAAATCCAGATTGTCGAAGTGCAGAAAATGAGTAGAATCCAGGTAGGACGACAGTTGAAAAAAAAAACTGCTCAAGAATTTTAGATATGAAAGGCAGGTTGGAAACTGGACGGTAATGAGCGGGGATACTAGGATCAAGGGAAGACTGCTTGAGAAGTGGACAAACCAGTGCATGTTTACAAAACTTAAGAAAAATATCAGATGAAAGACTAGATTAAGCATAGAGGAGGAGGAAAGAGCGAGAGGGGGTTCCAGAAGCCAGCGGGAGGGAATCAGGTCGAGGGGACAGGTGGTCTTCAGAGTGGTGGAGATAGACTTATGAACTAATCAGCTGAAAGGAAGGAAGACCAGGTATGAGAGGGGGAAGGGGAGACAAGGGGTGAGGGTGGAGGGGGGGGGGGTAACAGATGCGAAGGAGAAGCAGAGGTGCTCAATTTTGATGGCAAAGTGATTAGCCAATTGCAAGCTGCTAGGCACTGAGGAAGGGGCAGCAGATGGTGGAGATCACTGCAGGGTGGATAGGGACTATAATATATTTAGAAGGGATAGAGAAGGCAGAAAAGGAGGAGTTCCAGCCCTCTATGTCAAAAGCAATATTAAAGCTACTGAAATGCAGAGGATATGGGGGAAAAAGAAGCAGCGATGTGGATTATTTTAGAAAGAGGAGTTGGAACTATCATCCATACTATGTAGTCTACAGGCCTCCAACTCAAACAGAAGAAATGGATAGAGGCTTGATCCTTGATACTGCCAAGGTAGCTATGAAGGGAGATGTGATCATACTGGGCGACTTTAATCTACCAGACAGGACTGCAGTATTTCTTCTACAAATCTGGAATGGAGTAAAAAGATTGTGGAGGCCTTCCAAGAAGCACTGCTCAGACAAATGGCGATGGAACCAACCAGGAGAAGTTCAACCCTGGATCTAGTACTCACCAGTGGAGACAGCGTGTCTAATGTCTGGGTGGGTGCCCACGTGAGCGATCAAACGGTATGGGGTTTGAGGTAAAAGTCAAGGCAGAATCCAATCACAGCAAAGTCTTAGACTTCAAAAACACTGACTTTAAGAGAGGTGTTGCTTGCTATTTCTACAATTACTTGTGTTTGGATCTCTGTTTGCTGCGGCTGGAGCTGGAGGCAGAGCAGTCCTGCTGATGTCCACCCTGGCCATTATAAGAACGTTGGCATGCTGCAGTATACGTAGAGAGGCTTTGTTGCTTGCTGTTTCTACAATTGCTTGGATCTCTATTCGCCGCAGCTGGAGTTGGAAGCGGGCAGCCCTGCTAACATCAACTCCAGCCACTATAAAATCATTGGCATGCCGTGAGATGCAGCCACAAGCTGTGGGCACATGCCCGAAGGGGCATGTCCTGCCCCTTTGGAGCCCAGCAGTGTGTTTTCTGAATAGGAGACTTTATGGGAAAAAAAAAAAGGTGGTGGTAGTGCCAGCGGCTTCAGCCAAGTCTGTAAAAATTGTTAGACTGCTGGATAGCGTAGTTACTCACCTGTAACAGGTGTTCTCCAGGAGCAGCAGGAATCAGTCCTCACTTATGGGTGACGTCGGCGCCGACGGAGCCCTCGCGGAGCAATTTTCCCCAGCTTTCAAAGAAAGCCTTTGGGAATTGCAGCGCGCATGCGCGGTCGTCTTCCCGCCCGAGGGTGCCATCTTAGCCAGTCAGATGACATAGCTAAAAAAGACAGCATAAAAATTTGCAAAAAGAACATAAGCAGACGATTGCAACTCCAAGGGGAGGAGGGAGGGTAGTGAGGACTGATTCCTGCTGCTCCTGGAGAACACCTGTTACAGGTGAGTAACTACGCTTTCTCCAGGACCAAGCAGGAAGTCAGTCCTCACTTATGGGACTCCCAAGCTCAAGGCTACCGGAGACCCTAAGCACAAAAATGAGCTCCCTCCAGCTCAGCAGCACAGAAGGATAGAATCTTCGCTGAATTATCACCCACCGGTAGCCCACATCCGGGATGGAGGGTAGGAGTTGCTCAGACCTCAAAGAGATTACGGAGGACTGCCTGTCCGAAAGCACTGTCCCTACGGGACTCCCTCTCGAGACAGTAATGGACCGCAAAAGTCTGGCTCGAAGACCAAGTAGCGGCCCGGCAGATGTCTGCCAGCGGAACAGAGCGGAGGTAAGCCACTGACGTGGCCTTTGCCCGAACGCAATGAGCCGTGACTCGACTTTCTAAGGAGAGTCCGGCTGCCCCATAAGCCCAAGAGATACAGTCCGCAACCCAGATGGACAGAGTACGCTTGGAGACCGGGAGCCCCAATTTATTGGGGTCAAAAGACACAAAAAGCTGAGCAGCTTTACGGTGCTCCCGCGTACGGTCAAGGTAGAAGTTCAATGCCCTTCTACAGTCCAGGGTATGGAGGACCGTCTCAGCTCGGCTGGAGTGTGGTCTGGGAAAGAAGGTTGGAAGTACCACCTCCTGATTGATGTGAAAAGGGGAGACCACTTTAGGCAGAAATTTTGGGTGAGTCCGTAGGACTACCCTATTCTTGTAGAACCTAGTGTAAGGGGGATCAGACACGAGGGCCTGCAATTCACTTACGCGTCTAGCGGAAGTGAGGGCTATCAAGAACAGTGTTTTCCAAGACAGAAAACGGAGAGAACAGGTAGCCATAGGTTCAAAAGGCGGACAGGTGATCCGCTGCAAAACCACATTCAGGTCCCAGTCAGGCGCTGGCGGGCGCAGAGGTGGTTTAAGTAGAAGGAGACCTCGGAGAAATCTCGCTACGAGAGGGTCATTGGAGAGAGGTCTGCCGTCCACCGGCACATGATGTGCTGAAAGAGCACTGAGGTGAACTTTGACGGAGTTGGACTTAAGTCCCAGATTAGAGAGGTGGAGCAAGTACTGCAAGATCACCGACACCGGGCAGGAGAAGGGATCCTGAGACTGTTGGGTACACCAGACTGCAAAGCGACGCCATTTAAGGGCATAGCATTTGCGGGTAGAAGGCCGTCGCGAAGCCAAGACGACCTCCTCCACCTCCGCCGGCAGGAGAAGGGGAGCAAGGACTACCCTCTCAGCAGCCAGGCCATGAGGTTGAGAGACCTGAGGTTGGGGTGCAGGAGGGACCCCTGATCCTGAGTGAGGAGATCCGGTTGCACCCCCAGAGGGATTGGATCCCCCACCGCCAGTTGCAGCAGGAGCAGAAACCACGGCTGCCTGGGCCAGCAAGGGGCCACCAGGATCATGAAGGCTTTGTCTCGGAGAACCTTGAAAAGAGTCCGAGAGACCAGCGGGATGGGAGGGAAAGCGTACAGAAGGCTCCCCGACCACGAGATCAGAAAGGCGTCCGCCGCCACCCGAAGGGGGTGTGGCCGACGAGAGCAGAAGCGAGGAAGCTGCCGGTTGTGAGGACTGGCAAAGAGATCCACCGTGGGGAGACCCCACTTGAGGAAGAGCTTCTGAACTACCAAGGGATCCAGACGCCACTCGTGCGGCTGGAGGACCCTGCTGAGTTTGTCTGCAAGGCAATTTTCTTGGCCCGGGAGATAAACTGCCTTGAGGAGAATGCCGTGACTGACGGCCCAAGAGCAGAGCCTCTGTGCCTCCCGGCAGAGGAGGAAGGAGCCCGTGCCCCCCTGCTTGTTCACGTAGAACATGGCAACTTGATTGTCCGTCTGGACAAGGACGGACTGTTGGGAAGTCAGGTGGGAGAAGGCCTTGAGAGCCAGGCGGATCGCCCTGAGCTCCAGGAAGTTGATCTGCTGAGCAGACTCCCACGTGGTCCAGAGGCCCTGAGTACGTGCCTCTTGGCAATGTGCTCCCCAGCCCAGGAGGGATGCATCGGTGGTCAGCACCCGGGTCGGCTGAGGTGACTGGAAAGGCATTCCGAATATCAGGTTCGGCTGCCGGAGCCACCACCGGAGAGACGAGACCAGCGGCTCGGAAACGCGCACTAGGTCTGCTAGGCCGCCCGTGGCTTGTCGCCACTGCTGGCGGAGACACCATTGAGCAGACCGCATATTCAGGCGGGCATTGGGGGTCACATGGACGGTGGAAGCCATATGGCCGAGCAGTCTCAGGAAGCGCCTGGCAGAGACCAGGGGCTGGCTGCGAAAGCGGTCGGCTAGGTCCATGAGCCGTTGAGCCCTGTCGAGCGGTAGGAATGCTCGCGCCTGAGGAGTGTGCAGCCTTGCGCCGATGAACTCGAGATCCTGTGAGGGGAGCAAAGTGGACTTTGCGAAGTTTATGACAAAGCCCAAGTGCTGCAGCAGAGTCACCGTGCGGCACGTGGCGTTGGTGACCTCCTGAGCGGACGCTGCTCTGATGAGCCAGTCGTCGAGGTACGGAAAGACATAGAGGCCGTGAAGCCGGAGATGGGCCGCCACGACCGCGAGACATTTTGTGAAGACTCGCGGTGCGGAGGACAGGCCAAAGGGCAGTACTCGGTACTGGTAATGATTTCCTGCCACCACAAACCTTAGGTATTGGCGGTGGCTTGGGTGGATGAGGATGTGCATGTAGGCATCCTTTAGATCCAAGGAGCATAGCCAATCTCCCTGCTGGAGGTAGGGCAGAAGGATTCCAAGGGTAAGCATTTTGAACTTCTCCCGCACAAGGAACTTGTTGAGGTTGCGCAAGTCCAGGATGGGTCTGAGGCCCCCTGTTCTCTTTGGTATCAGAAAATACCTTGAATAAAAGCCTTGACCTCTCAGGTGGTGTGGCACCGGTTCCACCGCCTGTTCCTGCAGAAGACCTGCTAACTCCTGAAGGAGCAACTCCCGGTGCAGAGGGGGCGCGGAGGTTCTCCCGGAAAATAGGAGGGAGGGACCTGATGGAAGTGGAGAAGATAGCCTTCTCGCACGACCTGAAGCACCCAGGCATCTGCGGTGATGCTGGACCACCTGTGGGCGAAGTGAACCAGCCGGCCTCCGGTGCTGGGAGGAACCAGCGGGGGGGGAGAGGCTATGCTTAGCGAGTCAAAAGCCCCCACCCTGCTGAGCAGGGGCTGGTGGTGCAGGCTTGGGGGCTTGCTGCCTACGGGACCCGTTACCCCGTCCCTTGGCCTGCTGGCCCTGTTGGGGAGCTGCAGGGGCCTGATAATGGGGGTATTGTTTGTAGGCAGCCGCCTTCCTCGGGTAAAAGGACTTTTTCCCCGAGCCCTTCTTTTTCTGGGAAGGGGCGGAGGTCTTCCTAGAAAGCCTGGTCCTGGTGAGAGTCTCAGTCTCAATTTGCGCAGCCTTTTCCGCCATGGGCTTGCCAAAGAGGTTTTCGCCTCGGCAGGGGACATCGACCAACTTGTCCTGCACCCAGGGCTCAAGGTCTGACGACTGAAGCCAAGCCTGTCGGCGGGCACCGATGCCGGCTGCGGCCACTCGAGCCGAGGCTTCAAAGCCATCATAGGCTGCTCGGGACATGAACTTTGAGCATTCCCGAATGCCAGTGGACAAGGCTAGGAACCTCCGCAAGGGCTCCTCGGAGAGACCAGCGGAGAATCCGGCTAGCTCTTTAGCCAGATCCCGGAGATACATGCCCATGTATAGCTGGTAAGTCTGGACACGACATGCGAGCATAGAGCCCTGGAAGCACTTCTTGCCAAGGCCATCCAGGTTACGGGCCTCCCTGCCAGGAGGCACCGAGGAGTGCATCTTCTGGCTCTTAAGACGATGCATGGCCGATTCCACTACCATGGAATGGTGTGGCAGCTGTGCCTTTTGAAAGCCAGGGCTCTTGCGGACTCGATAGATAGAATCGACCCGCTTGCTCAGGACCGGCGAGGAGGCCGGACTCTCCCACATGCGGAAGAGTAGTCGTTCCAGCATAGGAGGAACCGGCACAGTAAAGTGTTCCCTCGCGGGAGAGTCATACTGGAGGGCGTCGAGCTCTTCGGCTCGAGGCTCCTCCTCGGGATCCGCAGGGAAGGCCAAAGCCTTGGCCATATCCCTAACGAAGTCCGAGAACCGGGCATCCTCCGGGGGGGACTGCTTCCGAGGCTCGGACTCCGGTGAGTCCGATGGGACACACCGAGTCCGGAAAGAATCAGGTGACTCTTCCTCCTCAGACTCCCAGACCGACTCCGACGAGGACTCGGTGGGGTCGGCCCGGGCAGGGTGCGGCGCCAGCCGCCCCGACGCCGAGGGAGTCGGCGTCGGCGACCTCGGTCCCGAACGGGAGGCCGAGGGCGACCTCGACCGAGGATCGACTCGAGTTCTCATCGACTCGAGGATCGGCTCGGTCTCCGGGGTCAACTTGGACGTCGACGTCCCGGCGGTCGGGGCAGCGACGCCAGCGAAGCCAGCGAGCAGTGCCCTCTGCTGGTCCATGAAGGCAGACAGTCTGCTCTCCAAGGCCGTCAACCTGAGTCCGAGCTCAGGTGACCCAGCAGCCCCCGACTCGGGCCCCGACGGCGTCGGGCCCGACGTCGGCTGTCGCGGAGGCGAGTCCAGAAGGACCACAGGACTTACCCGGGCAGGCATCTCCGACTCCAGGCGAGGTCGCTTCGGGACGTGTTCCTTCTCCAAGGACCCGGGGCGGCTGTCGGGGCTATGCGACCTGGCCCTCGCGGAACCAGGAGCGTCCACCGACGCCGCCCTCGCGGGTTTTTCCTTCCGACGATGGTCCCCGGAGGGAGAACCCCGGTCGGAGGAGCTCCGGCGACGGTCCGAGCTGGAGCCTTTCGACACGGAGGCCTCCGACGAGGTCCGGGTACGGCTGGGGTCAGCGAAGATTCTCTCACGCTGATGCCGCCGACTTCTCAACGCCTTTGAGGACAGTTTGCTGCAGGGCCCACAGATCAGTTCCTCATGATCCGGGCCCAGGCAGCGGAGGCAAAAGTCGTGTGTGTCGGTTAGTGACATATTTCGGTCACACCGACCACACCGCTTAAACCCACTGGCAGCCATCGGGGGAAAAAGGGCCCCTGCGAGGTCAAAGGACCGGGCTGCCAGGGAAAACGAAAACGAAAGCTAAGTCAGAAAAACCGAAAAAAGTAAGAGGACTCGAGACCGGCGTCGCGAGTCCGGGCGGGAAAACGATCGGCGTCGAACCGAAAGAAAAAAGGATAAAATAAAGAAGAAAATCAACTTTTTCGCGGGGACAAGACGGGGACGTCTGTAGGGCTCCGCGGAAAAAAGAAGACTGGCTAAGATGGCACCCTCGGGCGGGAAGACGACCGCGCATGCGCGCTGCAATTCCCAAAGGCTTTCTTTGAAAGCTGGGGAAAATTGCTCCGCGAGGGCTCCGTCGGCGCCGACGTCACCCATAAGTGAGGACTGACTTCCTGCTTGGTCCTGGAGAACAACACATTAAGCTGGCTACCCTCGCTGTGTCTAGGTAAGGATATTTTGTCAGACTAAGTACTATTTTGGATATTCCCTCTCCAGTAAAGGAGGGTCTTACCTCGCCAAGTCAGGAAGTTCGTGCAGATACAGGAGCCTTCCCAGTTTGTGCTGAAGGTGGAGCTCTGTCTTCAATTCTCTGGAGGACTACCACCAATTTGGATAGCAATTTACCTAATCAAGTTTTGATTAAGATGCCAGTACCTCTAAATCTTTCAAATTCAGGGGAGAATGTTGTTCCTAAGGATATTTTGTTGTGAGATATATGGGAAGTTGTCTCTCGAACAGAGGTTTCCTTGCGTTTTTCTCTTTCCCAAATCTCAATTTTCCTCAAAGGTGGACACCAAAATATCTGAGCAAGATGTCCGTACCACTAATTGTAATTCTGCAGTATCTAAATTAGAGGGACAGATGTCGCTTGCCCAAGCTGCACTCTCTTCTTCCATGCGGGATAGTTTGGTAATTCATTATCAATTGGAATCTTTAGAAAATGCAGCTCGTGCAAAGAATCTCAGTTTCTTAAATTTTCCCTGTACGCATTATCTGTCTCGTCTTATCTTGTTCCAGAAGTACCTTAAAGCTATTCTTATAATTAATGATGTGGAGGCAATCAAGTTGTCCAAAGCTTATTATATTTTTCAAGAGGTCAAGACAGAGGCTTTGATAGGAGAGTGATGCTTCTCAGCTGTCTCTTAATGAGACATTAGATGTGTCTGCATTTTTGGAGTCCTCGAGTGATGTTATTCCAACTTGAGCTACTTTAGTTTTGTTTTTGTCTATTACAGATAAAAAAATGGTTCTGAGATTTTGTGAACAAAAATGTAGAATTTTGTGGTAAACCAATTCAGGTATTTCTTGATGTGTGCAAAGTCATGTAAAAACATAGGAAAGAATTTCCGAGTTTAAAACCTCAGGTCTTGGCCCTAAGGGCTTTTTTTTTTTTTTTTTTTTAAATACCCCTGCAAGTGCGTGGTAAATTACCAGAGTGCTAAGTATGTTGTTTTGGATCCTATTCAATTGGAGGCTTTTCTTTCAGGGAAAAATAAATCAATCAGATTGATGTATTTTCAGTTTTATTTTCTTTTTTCTATGTTAATGAGGGTATAATAGAATCATAGCATTTGAGATCTAGTTAGATATGTATATACCACTAATTTTTGTTTTTCTTTTGTGCTTTCTGGAGCTGATCTCTCCCTTGATGGGTACTTTGTTATTCTCCTCTTTATCACCATCTCAAAATATTTTTGAAATGAAAAAAAAAACCCCACACCAAAAAGCTGACCTCAGTAAAATGGGAACGTTCCTGAAGGAGGAGCAGGCAGGGTGAGAGGAGAAAAGGGAAGTGGAGTTGCAGTGGGCTAAACTAAGTTAAAGAGGCAACATATATATCTATATATTTATCTATATCTATATCTATATATAAGGAAAGTAAACAAAAACAAGAGCAAAATGAAACCTATATGGTTCTCAAAAGAAGTGGCTGCACAAAGAGGCAAAACACACAGCTTTCAATTCAAAAGATCGAAAACAGAGGAACACAGAAAAGAATACAGGATAAAGCTAAGAGAAATATGGATAGCAAAAGCAGAAGAAAAGATGGTTAAAGTTGTGAAGCATGGACAGAACGTTTTTCAGGTATATTTGGGAGAAGAGTAAGATCAGAAGTGAAACTGCAAGACTCTAAATTGCCAAGGAAAATGACATTGAAAAAGTGAAAATGCTAAACAAATACTTCTCTTCTGTATTCACTTAAGAAAATCCTGGATGAGAAGCATGCATGATTGTCAAATATACAAATGGGAATGGAGTAGATAAACCATTTACAGAAGATGATGGTTTTGAATAGCTAGCAAAACTGAAAGTGGACAAGGCCATGGGACCAGTTATGATACATCCCAGCTCAGAGAGTTTCTGGCAGGCCTTAAAGAATGTTTTTAATAGATGGGAGAGGTGCTGCAGGACTGGAAAAGGGCTGATGTGGTATCTCTTCACAAAAGTGGTAATGGGGAAGAGGCGACAAACTATAGGCCTGTAAGCCTTGCTTGTGTAGCACGAAAAGGAATGGAGGTGCCCTTGAAAGAATGAATATTGGACTTTCTTGAAACAAATGGGTTGCACAATTCCAGGCAACTTGATTTTAGCAATCATGCCAAACAAATTTGACCGAGTTCTTTGAATGGATGACCAGAGAACTAGATCAAGGGCATGCGATGGATGTGATCTATCTGGATTTCAGCAAAGTCTTTGATACTGTACCTCATAGGCGGCTTAAACTAAGCAGACTGGGGATGGGTCCCGAGAGGGTGAACTGGATCAGAAATTGGTTGACGGACAGAGAGAAGGTAGTGATAAATGGAACTCACTCAGGTGAGTTGTGGTGTGCCCCAGGGTTTGTTTCTGGAACTGGTACTGTTCAATGTATTTGTGGGTGATATTGCTGAAGGACTGAAGGGAAGTCTGCCTTTTTATAGACATGAAAATTTGCAGAGTGGACATCATGAGGAAAGCTCTACAAAAACTAAAAGAATGGTCTAATGCTTGGCAGTTAAGACTTAATGCAAAGAAATGCAGTCATGCACTTGAGAGAGAGAAATCTAAAGGAATCACGTGATAGGGAGCGAGAGGTTGGTGTGCACAGACTATGAGAAAGTGCTAGTGTCTGAAGATCTCAAGGCGGCAAAACAATGTGACAAGGAGGTAGCCAAAGCTAGGAGGATGCTGGGTTGCATACAGTGAAGAATAACCAGCAGAAAGGAGGAGGTACCAATGCCCTTGTACAAGTCATTGGTGAGGCTTCGCTTGGAGTATTGTGTTCACTTTTGGAGACCATATCTCACAAAGCATATAAAAAGACATGAAATTGTTCAAAGGAAGGCAACCAAAATGATCTGCACATAGGTTACACGATGCAAGGTACAACCTTAGAAACCACTTCTCAGGAAAAAAGATTTAGGCGTCATCATGGATAATAGGTTGAAACCCTCTACCCAGGGTACAGTGGCAGCCAAGAAAGCAAATAGAACACTAGGAATTATAAGGAAAGTAATGGAAAATAAAATAAAGGATACTGTAATGCCTCTATTGTTGCATGGTGCTACCGCACCTTGAATACTGTATGTAATTCTGGTCGCTATATCTTAAAAAAGATATAGCTGAATTAGAAAAGGTATAAAAAGAGTCAAAAATGATAAAAGGAATGGAAGGATACCCCTATGAGTAGAGGGTTAAAATATTGGGGCTCCTCAATTTAGAAAAGAGACAGCTGAGGGGTATGATAGAGGTCTATAAATTAATGGTGTGGAATGGGTAAACATAGATTGGCTGTTTACGCCATCAAAAAGCAGAAAGACTAGAGGACACACAATGAAGCACAATGCAACCCATTTAAGACTAATAAGAAAAAAATATTTTCTTACTCAATGTGTAATCAAACTCTGGAATTCATTACCAGAGGATATAGTAAAAGCTGTTAGTGTAGCTGGGTTTAAAGAAGGTTTGGACAAGTTCCTGGAGGAAAGGTCCATAAACCATTATTAAAGAGGATCTGGGAAATCCACTGCTTGACCCGGAACAAGCATTGTGGAACCTCTGTGACTCTTTGGGAACCTGCCAGGTACTTGTGTTCTGGATTGGACACTGTTGGAAACAGGATACTGGGCTTGATGGACCTTGGTCTGACCCAGTAAGGTATTTCTTATATACATACACGAGGAGCCTTCAAGAGCTAAATATGTATGACACTGCCAAGAAAACCCAGGAGCTTCTGGGTCGCCAGGAGTCAGAGCTGACTCGAAGGCACACATTGCATTTTGCAAAGGAGAGGAAGGACAAGGGAGATATGATACAGACATTTAAATACTTAAAGGCTATTAATGAACAATCCTTTTTCAAAAATCAGGAAGCTGTAAAACTAAATGAAGTTACAAGGAGGTAAATTTAAAAGCAATGTCAGGAAATATTTTTTCACTGAAAGGATGGTGGATGCTTGGAATGCCCTCCCAATGGAAGTGGTGGAGGCAAATACTATGAGGGAATTCAGAATGGCATGGGACAGACACAGTGGATCCCTTTATAACAAGGGCTTAAATCAAAATAAACTTTACATTTATACTTCAAGAAATAGAGGGGGAGGGGGAAGTAGCCCTGCACAGAGTAGGGGGTACACCTACTCTAGACACCTTACTGGGCAGACTAGATGGACCATACAACATAGTTACTCACCTGTAACAGGGGTTCCCCTGGGACAGCAGGAATCTGGGCGACATCAGCGCCAGAGCCCTTGCGGAAGCATCTCTGCAGCTTTCAAAGAAAGCCTTTGGGAGATGCCACCAAGCATGCATGGTCCCCTTCCTGCCCAAAGGTGCCATCTTGCCTCAGTCAGATGACATAGCTAAAGATGGCAAAAATGATGAGAAGCAACTCCACAGGGTGGAGAAAGGGTTGAGAGGCCCGATTCCTGCTGTCTCAAGAGAATACCTGTTATAGGTGAGTAACTACACTTTCTCTGGGAAAAAGCAGGAAGTCAATCCTCATATATGGGACTCCCTAGCTACAGGCTACCGAAAGCCTACAGAAACATGGAAGCCCCCAAGGGGAGCAGTGAACAGCAGAAATTGAGTCAAAGGATACAGTCTACAGAAGGACCCATGTGTCCAGTGAGGAACTAACACTCCAGTAACCTGAAGACAGAAGAGTCAGATGGTAAGAGTTGCCTAAACCTTGAACAGATTACAGAGTATGGCCTAGATGAACGTGCTGACCCATCAGGACTCCCTCTCCAGGCAGTAATGAGCTGCGAAGGTATTGGACAAGACCAGGTGGCAGCCTGGCAGATGTCAGTCATTGGGACGGAAAGCAAATTTGCCACAGAGGCTGCCATGGCTGACAATGTGCGCCGACATGGCACTTCAGTGAGTGCCCAGTCTGTTCATAGGCAAGGGTAATGCAGTCCACCATCCAGGTGGACAGAGTCCGCTTGGTCACTGCCTCCCCTAGCCAACTGGGGTCATAGGAAACTAAAAGCTGTGAAGCTTTGCAGTGGCCCTGGGTACATTGAAGATAGAAGGGCAGGGTCCTCTTACAATCCTGAGTATGGAGGATGACCTCCACCCTGCTGGTGCAAGGCTGCAGAAAGAAGGTGGGGAGCACCACCTCCTGACTGAGGTGGAATGGGGATACCACCTTTGGGAGGAATTTGGGGTGCGTGCGGAGCACAACCTGTTTTTGCAGAACCTGGTATAGGGCGGCTCTGCCACCAAGGCTTGAAGATTGATGACCTTGTGAGTGATTGTTAGGATCACCAGGAAGATGGACTTGCCATGAGAGATACCTCAGGTGGCAGGGACTCGAATGGCGACCTAGTGAGCTGTGCTAGCACCACACTGAGGTCCCACTCCACCACTGGTGGGAGGATGAGGGGCTTAGACAACAGGAGATCCCGCAGGAAACAGGTCACAAGAGGCTGCACTGAGAGGGGTTTGCCCTCGATAGGGTGGTGGTGCACCACCATAGCACTCAGGTGTACCCTGATGGAAGTGGATTTGAGCCCGGATTGCGACAATGAAGTAGGTATTGCAGCACCGGCTGCACCGAGCACGAGAATGGGTTTGCCTGTCACTCCACGCACCACACCGAAAATCTGCGCCACTTGAAGACATAGGCTCGTCTGGTGGAGATCTTATGGGAGGCCAAAAGGACCTCCTCCACCTCTGCCCAGAAGTTGAAAGGGGCCAAGGCTACCCTCTCAACCAGGCTATCAGAGACAGGAACCCCTGACTGGGGTGCAGGAGGGAGCACTCCCGAGACAACAACCCCAGGGCATTCCTCTGAGTTGGAACCACGGTTGCCTGGGCCAATGTGGGGATACCAGGACCAGTGATGCAGTCATGAAGAGCCCTGAAGGTGGTCTTGACAATCAGTGGCGTGGGCAGGAAGGTGTACAGAAGGCCCTCTGACCACGGGATGAGGAATGCATCTGCAGCCACCCGAGATGGGTGGGGCTGCTGAGAGCAGAAGCAGGGTAACAGTTGTCCAAGGCTGGCAAGGAGATCCACTAGGAGTCCCCCAGAACTGGAAGAGCCGATTGGCCACTCTGGGGTCCAGCCACCACTGATGTGGCTGGAGAACACTGCCCACAGAAGCATCCCTTGGCAGATCGCATAGGAGAAGATAGCCATTGCTTCGTAGCAGAGGATGCAGAATCCCAGACCCCCTTGTTTGTTTACATAAAACACTGCCACTTGGTTGTTCATTTGGACTAGCACAGACTGGTGCTGCAGACAGTGGCAGATGGCCCGGAGATCCAGGAGGTTGATCGGCTGCTGGCTTTCCGCCTCAGACCAACTGCCCTGTGTGCCGAGTTCCTCGCAATGTGTTCCCTCCCCCATCCCAGCAAGGAGGCATCCATAATGAGGACCTCTAGGGGGTGGGGGGTCTGAAAAGGTACACCCGCTTGCAGGTGCTGTGTGCCAGCTGGCAGGTCACTGACATTTTCGCACAGTTGGCCCGTGGCCTGTGTCCACTGGGCACAGAGGCATCACTAGGCCACTCTCATATGAAGACGGGTGTATGGGGTAACATGGACCATGGAAGCCATGTGGCTGAGTAGACGCAGCAGGAGGTGAGCAGACACCAAGAGTTGGTGCTGAACGTCTGCAGCCAGTGCCCTGAGATGGTCGGCTCTGTCCAGGGGGAGAAAGGCTCTGGCCTGAATGATGTCCAGCCTTGCCCCAATGAATTCCAGACACTGTCAGGAGGGGGTGATACTTGGGGCAGTTTATTACCTGCATGGCCTGCTGCACCTCGGAGGCTGTCTCTCCCTTTATGAGCAGTCATCCAGGTAGGGAAAGACGAAGGCCCCCTGGAGATGGAGGTAAGCAGCAACTACCACCAGGCATTTGGTGAAGACACTGGGGCAGAGGCCAGGCCAAAGGGTAGTACCTTGTATTGATAGTGGCTGCCCCCCACCAAGAGTCTGGATACACTGCCTGTGGCTGGGATGAATGAGGATGTGGGTTTAAGATCCAAGGAGCATAGCCAGTCTCCCTACTGGAGGTAAGGCAGCAATGTTCCAAGGGATAGCATCTTGGAACTTTTCCCTCACCAGCAACCTGTTCGGGTCTTGCAGATCTAGGATAGGTCCCCTGTTCTTTTTGGCACAGAGAAGTACCTGGATTAGAACTCTGCCCCAGAGGTGCTGGGGCACCGATTCCACTGCCCTGTCCTTGAGGAGACCTGAGAGTTCCTGCAGTAGGATCCTGGTGAAGGGGAGTCCTTGGGGGGGGGGGCTCTCCTGAGAAGAAAGGGGGAGGCGTCTGTGCCAGGGGGGAGGAGGTAACCGTCCTTGACCACTTGGAGTGCCCAAGCATCAGTGGTAATGGCTGGCCACCGATGGGCAAAGTGGATCAGACATCCCCCTGTGGGCTGCTGACCTCCTGGATGTGGAGAAGCTATGTCTAAGAAGTTAAACTCACGCCAGGCTGGGTTAGGGCCTGCGCCTAGGGCTTGGGAACCTTCTGCTTACAAGGGCCATGCCTATGTCCTTGGCCTGCTAACCCTGCTAGAGGGCCCTGATACTGCAGGTAGTTTCTTGTGGTAGACTGCCTTGACCATGTTATTTATATGTGCTTTCATGTCTAGATGTTGGTCTAATGTGACCCCTAGACAGCGGATTGTGGGTTTGCTTAGGAGCCCAGTGTCTCTTACTTTTAATGAGGTGGGAGGTGTAAATGTTTGGTTCCTGATTATGAATAGGGCATCCATTTTGTTGAAGTTTATTTTGAGGTTCTGAGTGTGGAGCCATTCGATGACGGCATCGAAGAGGTTGTTAGTGGTGAAAGGTTTGTCTGGTCGGTTGAGAACGGCATGTAGAGCAGTACATCGTCAGCATATACCAGGCAGTCAACGTTGAAGGAGCAGATGAGTGAGCAGATGGGTTGCATGTATATATTGAACAGCAGGGCTGAGAGCAAAGATCCCTGTGGTATGCCTTGTTTTTGTTGGAAAGGTTCAGAGGTTGTGGAGCCGGTTCATACATGTTGCCATCTGTCAGGTATGACTTACACCACTTTAGAGCTGCGGCATGGATTCCCTTTTCCCTCCTGTGACAACTTGCAGTGAGTTCTAGCTGTTTATTTAATTATTTATTGTTTGTCTTATTGGTGTGCTGCTTCAGCTTTCTCAGCTGTATAACTTACCTTGCCTCTCTCAACTAACTGGGCTTTGTGTGGTACCCCCCTCCCCCTCTGTTGAAGGTTCAGGACAGGGTACCTTGTAACTGCCCTCTTTAATAGGACTTATTTCCCTCCCTCCCTCCCCAGCACCCACCCACCCCTGGGGTAATTGTAGCTTTATAGGTACCTACACATCTTGAAGGAAAGGGGCTGCTCTCAGGTGCAGCTCTTTATCCATATCAGTCATACACTGAGGACCTGAGATTAATTAAGCTTCAGGTGAACAAGGTGTATTGGGGGTGTTAGATACACTTATTAGTATAAGCATCTACACCAGTCCTTATTATATACAGAATTTAAAAGACCTAAACACAAGCTTTAAACTAAGATGCAGACGAAAGTCCAGCAGCGAGATGGAGGCTTTCCGGTCTTTTGCATTGAGTGTCACATGTATGATTTTCTCCCAGTTGGTGAGAGGTCTTACGTATGCACTAAGTGCAAGGAGCTCTTTGCTCTCAGGGAACAAGTTTGTTCTCTAGAGGCTAGAGTAGCAGACCTGGAAGACATAAGAAAGACAGAGAAGTACATGGACGAAACCTACAGGGATATAGACCTGAAGTCCCACCTCGTCTGGCAGCATCCCTGTTGCCATGGAGGAGAGAGGTCACGTGACAGGAGAGCATCACCCTGGTGTGGCAGGAAGTGATCCTGTAACTAGGACCTGTCCTCCAGGTGATGTAAAACCCTCTCGCACCGAGGACGTTTCTCCAGGGCCATGTCCCCATGAGAGGAGATTCAGGACAGCTGTCATAGTTGGTGATTCAATCATTAGGAATGTAGATAGCTGGGTGGCTGGTGGACGTGAGGATCGCCTGGTAACATGCCTGCCTGGTGCGAAGGTAGTGGACCTCACGCACCACCTAGATAGGATCATAGATAGTGCTGGGGAGGAGTCTGCTGTCTTGGTACATGTCGGTACCAATGACATAGGAAAATGTGGTAGGGAAGTTCTGGAGGCTAAATTTAAGCTTTTAGGTAGGAAGTTGAAATCCAGAACTTCCAGGATAGCGTTCTCCGAAACACTTCCTGTTCCACGTGCAAGACCCAAAAAACAGGCAGAGCTCCGGAGTCTCAATGCATGGATGAGACAATGGTGCAAGGATGAGGGTTTTGGATGTGTTAGGAACTGGGGAACATTCTGGGGAAAGGAGGGGCTCTTCCGAAGGGATGGGCTTCACCTTAATCAGGATGGAACCAGACTGCTGGCATTAACCTTTAAAAAGGAGATAGAGAAGCTTTTAAACTAGAAAATAGGGGAAAGCCGACAGTCGCCCAGGAGAGCATGGTTCGGACGAAGGTATCCTTGAAAGATACTAACAAAAGCAGTGAGGTTCCAAAAAAGAGTATAGTAGCCCAAATGCCCTTGAGTAAGGTGCAGAGAGAGTGTAAAGATTCCAAATTACCCATGCCTACCAATAGCCAGATTCATATTAATAAAATACAGTCTCTAAAATGCTTGTATGCAAATGCTAGAAGTCTAAACAATAAGATGGGAGAGTTAGAATATATAGCACTAAATGAGAGGTTAGATATGATTGCAATCTCAGAGACATGGTGGAAGGAGGATAACCAGTGGGACACTGAGACCTGGATACAAACTATATCGTAATGATAGAACTGATCAAATTGGTGGAGGGGTTACTCTCTATGTTAGAGAGGGCATTGAGTCAGAAAGGATTAAAGTTTTGCAGGAAACAAAATTTGCTGTAGAATCTCTATGGATTGAAATTCCATGTAAAAATGGGAAGGTGATGGCAGTGGGAGTGTACTATCGACCACCTGGCCAGAATGAACAAATGGATGATGAAATGCTCAAAGAAATCAAGGAAGCTAACAAAAGTCACAGCAGAGTAGTAATAATGGGTGATTTCAATTACCCTGGTATAGACTGGGTCAGTGTTACGGCAGGACAAGCTAGGGAGATAAAGTTTCTAGATGAAATAAATGACTGCTTCTTGGAGCAGCTGGTTCATGAACCGACCAGAGGGGAAGCCATACTGGACCTAGTCCTTAGTGGAACACCAGATCTGGTGCAAGAAATAAGGGTGTTGGGACCACTTGGCAATAGTGATCATAGCATGATCATGTTTGAGTTAATTAGTGGAGGAGGGATAGTAAAGAAATCCACAGTACTACCTTTTAACTTTCAAAAGGGAGACTATGATAAAATGAGGAATATAGTTAAGAAAAAACTAAAAGGAGCAGTTGCAAAGGTTAAAGACTTACAGCAAGCTTGGGTGTTATTTAAAAATACTATCCTCGAAGCCCAGACCAGCTTTATTCCACACATTAAGAAAAGTGGAAGAAAGTCCAAAAAACTGCCAGCATGGTTTAAAGGTGAGGTCAGAGAGGCTGTTGCTGCCAAAAAAGCATCCTTCAGGAAACGGAAAAAAGAGTCAAACGAAGAAAACTGGAAACAGCACAAGCACTGGCAAGTTAAATGCAAAGCATTGATAAGGCACGCAAAGCGAGAATTTGAGAAGGAACTTGCTACGGAAGCAAAAACACAAAATAAAGACTTTTTCAAGTACATTCGTAGCAAAAGGCCTGTGAGAGAGCCTGTTGGGCCATTAGATGATAGAGGGGTAAAAGGGGCAGTAAGAGGAGACAGGGCTATAGCAGAGAGACTGAATGAATTCTTTGCTTCGGTCTTTACTGAGGAAGATGTAGGGATGTTACCCAAGACTGAAGTGGTATTTAAAGGTGATACTGCAGAGGAATTGAGAGAAATATCGCTACACCGGGAAGATATATTACAACTATTTGATAAACTGAATAGTAGCAAATCACCTGGACCGGATGGTATACATCCAAGAGTGTTGAAAGAAGTGAAATATGAGATTGCGGACCTGCTATTGGTAATCTGTGAACTTTCATTAAAATCATCTGTAATACCTGAAGATTGGAGGGTCGCCAACGTAACACCAATCTTTAAAAAGGGTTCTAGGGGTGACCTGGGAAATTACAGACCGGTGAGTGACGTCAGTACCGGGGAAAATGGTAGAAACCATCATAAAGAACAAAATTACACAGCATGTAGATAGTCATGGCCTAATGGGAGACAGCCAACATGGCTTTAGACAAGGAAGATCTTGTCTTACTAATCTGATATGTTTTTTTGAAGGTGTGCATAAACAGGTAGACAAAGGTGAGTCGGTTGATATAGTGTATCTGGACTTTCAGAAAGCTTTTGATAAGGTCCCTCATCAGAGACTTTTGGCAAAACTAAAAAGTCATGGGATAGGAGGCAGTGTACTATTGTGGATTGGGAACTGGTTAAAAGATAGAAAGCAGAGGGTAGGGCTAAATGGCCAATATTCCCAATGGAAAAAGGTGAATAGTGGAGTACCCCAGGGATCTGTACTGGGTCCGCTACTTTTTGACATATTCATAAATGACCTGGAAAAGGGAATAATGAGTGAGGTTATCAAATTTGCAGATGATACAAAACTGTTTAAAGTTGTTAATACCCAAGAGGATTGTGGAAAACTGCAGGAGGATCTGGATAAATTGAAAGACTGGGCATCCAAATGGCAGATGAAATTTAATGTGGACAAGTGCAAAGTTATGCACCTAGGAAAGAACAACCACAGGCCGGAAGGTCGGTGGTTCAAATCCCACTAGAGGACAGCAACCTTGGGCCGGAAGGACTGGGGTTTCTAGTCCCATAGGTGCTCCTTGTGGTCTTGGGCAAGCCACTTAACCCTCCCGTTGCCCTTGTTCCCTGTAAGTATTAGTGTATGTGTCTCATATCCCCTCGTGTTAAATGTATCCCCCAACCGCTTTGACCCGGTGAAAAACGGGATATAAATGCAGCTAAATAAATAAATAAATAAATAAACAACCCACACTATAGTTACACAATGCAAGGTTCCACATTGGGAACCACCACCCAGGAAAAAGATTTAGGAGTCATCGTGGATAACATGTTAAAACCCTCTGCCCAGTGTGCAGTGGCAGCCAAGAAAGCAAATAGAATGCTAGGTATCATAAAGAAAGGGATGGAAAATAAAATAAAGGATATTATAATGCCTCTGTATCGTTCCATGGTACGACCGCACCTTGAATTTTGTGTGCAGTTCTGGTCACCGTATCTTAAAAAGGACATAGCATTATTAGAAAAAGTACAGAGAAGAGCCACCAAAATGGTGAAGGGGATGGAAGGCTACTCCTATGAAGAGAGGCTACAAAGGTTGGGGCTCTTCAACCTGGAAAAGAGATGGCTGAGGGGAGATATGATAGAGGTCTATAAATTAATGAATGGAGTGGAGCAGGTAAACTTGGATCAATTGTTTACGCTATCAGAATATAGAAAGACTAGGGGACATGCAATGAAGCTACAGGGTAAACTATTTAAGACAAATAAGAGAAAATATTTTTTCACTCAACGTGTAATCAAACTCTGGAATTTGTTACCGGAGGATGTGGTAAGGGCTGTTAGTGTAGCTGGGTTTAAAAAAGGTTTGGACAAGTTCCTGGAGGAAAGGTCCATAAACCACTATTAAAAAGGGACCCAGGATAATCAATGCTTGACCCAGTACAAGCATTGTGGAACCTGTGTCTTTTGGGGATACTGCTAGGTACATATGACCTAGATTGGCCACTGTTGGAAACAGGATAATGGGCTTGATGGATCTCGGTCTGACCCAGTATGGCATATCTTATGTTCTTATGTTTTCCTTGAGGCGCCCTATGAGCAGATCATGATTGACGGAGTCAAATGCTGCAGCAATATCCGTGAAGATTAGTGCAAATCCTTGTCTGATGTTGTCTATTCCGGTGATTAGGGTACTGAATAGGGTGGTCAGGAGAGTCTCGACGCCATGTGATTCTCTTGAATCTGTGCAGACATGGGTCTAGAGGAGCAATGGTCTCGATGTGGTGTTGGATTTGGCATTGGATAACCTTTTCAATTATTTTGGCCAGTAGTGGAATGCTTGAGATTGGTTTGTATGATTCCACCTTCTGGGGGTCTAGCTTGTGGTTCTTTAGAAGAAGCCTGATGGATGCTTGTTTCAGACTTCATGGGAATGTCCCTGTTGAGAAGGAAAGGTCCATGAGTTTGGATAGGAATGGGCTGAATTCCATGCGTAGTGACTTTATCCAGAATGCTGGGCAAGGGTCGTTTGGAGCTGTGGTGGTGTTGATGGCAGTGATGATATCCTCAGTGCCTTTCTCTGAAGGATTTGAGAAGGCGATCAGTGGTGTTGGATGGTGTGACTCGTGTACCGGTGTGGAGTTTGTGGTTAAGTTTGTCGGGCTTGTTTTGGTCTGGCTTGTTTTGTCGTGGAGAGCTTGGTCCTCATCATAAGCCCCGTCTCCAACTCAGCAGCCTTATCAGTTATGGGTTTGCCAAAGAGATTCTCTCCCTGGCAGGGGACATCAACCAATTTGTCCTGAGCCCATTGCTCAAGGTCAGACGACTGTAGCCAAGCCTGGCGTTGGGCACCGATGCCCGCTGTAGCTACTCTAGCTGCCGACGAAGCAGTCCTAGGGTGCTCGAGTCAAACTTGGAGCACTCATGGACAGCTTTGGCAAGGCTCCGAAACTGCTGTATGGGCTCCTCTGAGAGACCAGCCAAGAACCCGGCGAGTTCCTTTGCTGGATCCCTCGGATACATGCCCATGTACAGCTGGTATGCCTGAATCCGGCAGATGAGCATCGAGCCCTGGTAGCACTTCCTGCTGAGCACATCCAGGGTGTGGGCTTCCCTACCTAGGGGCACCGAGAAGCGAGTCTTCCAGCTCTAGAGCCTAGGCATGGCCAACTCTACCACCATAGAGTTATGCGGCAACTGTGCTTTCTGGAAGCTTGAGCTCCAGTGGACTCGATACATCGAGTCAAGCAGTCGACTCATGATGGACACAGATGCCAGTGTTTCCCACATGTGGAGAAGCAGTCATTCCAGGATGGATGGGACTGGCACTGTCAGTGTTTCCCTCAGCAGGGCCTCGTACTAGAGGATCTCGGGCTACTCCGTGCGGGTGTTCTCCTCTGACTCAGTGGTGAATACCAACGTCTTTGATATGTCCCATTTGAAGTTGAGGAATGCCATGTCCTTGGGTAGGGATCAGCATCAAGTCTCTGAGGGGGATGTGTCCGAGGGTATGTCGCAGTGGCGACGGGTGTCCAGGGACTCCTCGTCCTCAGTCTCCCAGTCCAAGTAATCAGTGGAAAAGTCAAAGGAGGGCTGGCCTGGATGATCTGGCCCTGATGATCTAGTCCCAAACACGGTCTGGGTCCCTCGCAGGCTCCACAGCTGAAACCTTAGGCGCTCGCTGGGGAGGACCCCAGTCCCGTTCCAGGGGACCAGGATCGAGACCGATGTTGAGGATTGACTCAAGGCTGCAATGCTCTTGAGGATTGGCTCTACATCCAGGAATGTCCTCGATATCAAGGGCCCGGTAGTCAGGGCTGATGACCTTACGGAACCAGGCATCAGGGCCCGCTGCTGAGTCATGAAGGCAGAGAAGCTGTGCTACAAAGCCATCATTCTGGTCTCGTCCAGAAAGCTCTGCAGCCGCTGAAGTGGAGTCCTCAACAAGGATGGCCTCAGGGATCCAAAGCTGATCACCGGAGAATTCTTTCCTGGAGACATTGGTCAGCTGCTCCTGCTCCGAGCCCTCAGACGAGGGATGTGGACTGCGGGATCTGGCTCCAGACTTACCCACCTTCCCGGATCGGTCTGCACACACAACCCTTGAGGTTTTCTTTTTGTGTTCCCAGACCAGGAAGTTCCGTATGGAGGACCCACGACCTTGCTTGGAGCCCACAGAATCACCACAGGAGTCCAAGACCTCAGAGGGGACCTTGAAGCACGGTGTCACTGGAGAATCCAAGAAGAACTTGTGCTGCTGCTGACAGCTCTTAAGGGCATTGGATGACTTTTTTTGCAAAGGCTGTAGTCGTGGTCCAGCCCAAAGCAACGGAGACAAGCAGTCATGCATGTCTGTGAGGGCCATAACCCTCAAGCACCTAATCACACTTCTTGAAGCCACTAGAAGCCAGGGAGGCAAAAAGGGCCCTAGCTAGGTCAAAGACCCGCTAGCGGTAAAAAGGGTGAACCACAAAAAGGAAAAAAGAGAAAATATAAATGGACCTGAGGCGATGCCAAGACAGCACATTCGGGGGGGGGGGGGGAGAGACAGGAAGAGTACCCGTGCAAGACCAAAGAAGAGTAGTAAAAACTCAAAAAAACTGATACTTTGTACAGGGGAAAAAAGACAGACATCTGGGTGGGCTCCACAGAAAAAAGGAGAATGAGGCAAGATGGCACCCTTGGGTGGGAAGGGGACCACAGATGCATGGTGGCATCTCCCAAAGTCTCTTTGAAAGCTGGGAAAATGCTTCAGTGAGGGCTCTGATGAGTAGCAGCAAATCACCTGGACCGGATGGCATACATCCGAGGGTGTTGAAAGAACTGCAATACTATCATTAAAATCATCAGTAATACCTGAAAATTGGAGGACAGCCAATGCAACGCCAATTTTTAAGAAAAGGTTCCAGGGGTGATCCAGGAAACTACAGAGCAGGAAAAATGGTAGAAACCATTATTAAAAACAAATTTTCTGAACCTGTAGAAAGTCATGATTTAATGGGAGACAGCCAACATGGCTCTAGCCAGGGAAGTTCTTATCTTACTAATTTGTTGTTTTTTTTTGAAGGTGTAAACAAACAGGTAGAAAAAGGTGGGTTAGTCAATGTAGAGTATCTGGATTTTCAGAAAGCTTTTTTTTTTTAAAATTTATGCAGTTTTCAACAATATGAGAATAATCTTGCAAGAAGAGAGCAACATCGAAGAATACTACAAAAAAAATCCAAACTGATTGTAATAAGGAAAAAAAGATTATTGTATGCACCACCAGTCCCCAAAATAAAGAAGGGTAGACAATTCCAAAGAAACATACAAGGAAAACAAAGCATACACATAAAAGACAATTAGGAGTTTCAAGGCAAAGCCAATTGGCTCACCCTACCAAATAATAAGGCTTGCTCGGGGGGGGGCTTAACATAATGGGAAACTGCCAACTTAGAGGAGATAAAGACAGACAACTACTAGGGATCCAGAAAAACAATTAATCCCAGCCAACTTGACCAGGCATTTACATTTACAAAGAAAAAACAAACCCCCCAGCTGAAGCACCCCCAGATTTAAGAATCAAAAATTGTTTCCTCCTCTTTTGTGTAGCCCTGGAAACATCTAGGAAAATCCTAATAGTGGAACCCATAAACTCTGACTGGAGATTGGAAAAACATTTTTAATAACTAATCTCGGTCAAAGTCTAGTGCCAGTGTGACCAACAAAGTAGCAGTCACCACAGAATCAGACCCCGACTGCTCCAAAAACCCAGTTAGATCCAGGCTATCAGAGGAGAGGGCCAGAGATTAACTTAAAACCTAACCCCCCCCCCCCCAAACCAACTTAACCTTAGCTACAGGCAAATAGGCACGAGAAACTGGTGCAATAGGTTTTGAAGATTCCATCAGAATATTAGTCAAGAATTTCTTGAAAAGTTCCAATGGTGAAACAGATGGGACTTTAGGAAAGTTCAACACCCTTATGTTTCTGCCTCTAGATGTGTTTTCCGGAGCTTCAGCTTTCCATTGTAAATTTTCAGAGTCACACAACAGCACTTACTGAGTCCTGGATACAGAACACCCTCTGCTCCAATGTGGAAACGTTCATCGGCAGTTCTCTCAAAAGTGGATCTTGTGCTTCAACCTTATGTCCTAACCTAACTGGCTGGAGATAACCTTAATTGCCCAGACTGTTCAAGTTTAAAAAGCGCTTACCATACAGTCTCGCGTGTAAAAACATCAGGTCTCACCAGTACTGCCCGATGCTGCAACACTGAAAATTGCTCTCCCACTGTTCCAGGTTGCTGCACCAGAGTCTGCCAACACTGCACTCCAGATGGTGGATCGAGCTGGCCCCTACCAGCCCCCACCTCTCCAGCGACTCTGGCTCCAACTTCCATTACCTGTGAATCCTTTCCAGGGTAGAGGGGCTGCTCAGCCCGTGAGGAAGGGCCCACCACGCTCACCAGTGGTGCCTCACTCACAGCGGCCTCCATATTCTTACTTGCTGACGGAACTTGAGGAAATTGGTACTCAGGGCTTAGAGAAACCTCAGGCCCAGGGCTTTGCAGGAGTCCTCCTTCCACCCCCGCATCTGCCAGCAAGCCATTTGAATCATTCACTTCTCCACCAAGCACCAGGAACGCATCCATTGGCCAGGTGCTCCCCGGGGGCTCCAGCCACAGCAGCACCTTCCATTTATGAGCGGTATGAGGCATGTGGTAATAAAGTTCAAGGTAAGCAATGCCACCGCAGAGGTCCTCAAAGAGCATCTTCATGCACCGCTGCTATCTTCCTTCGATTTTCAGAACGCTTTTGACAAGGTCCCTCATGAGACACTCTTGGCAAAATTTAAAAAAGTCATGGGATAGAAGGCAGTGTACTATTGTGAATCGGGAACTAGTTAAAAGATAGAAAGCAGAGGATAGTACTAAATGGCCAATTTTCCCAATGGAGAAAGGCGATAGTGGAGTAACCCCAGGGATCTATGCTGGGACCACTGCTTTTTAACATATTCGTAAATGACCTAGAAATAGGAATAACGAGTGAGGTAATCAAATTTGCAGATGATACAAAATTATTCAAAGTTGTTAAAACCCAAGAGGATTGTGAAAAATTGCAAGAGGACCTTAATAAATTGGAAGACTGGACGTTCAAATGGCAGATGAAATTTAATGTGGATAAGTGCAAAGTTATGCACTTAGGCAAAAACAATCCAAACTATGGTTACACGATGCAAGGTTCCACATTAGGAACCACCATCGAAAAAAAAGATTTAGGCGTCATTGTGGATAACATATTGAAACCCTCTGCCCAGAGTGCAGTGGCTGCCAAGAAAGCAGAATGCTAGGAATCATAAGGAAAGGCATGGAAAATAAAACCAAATATATTATAATGCCTCTATCGTTTTATGGTGCGACCGCATCCCGAATAGTGTGTGCAATTCTGATCGCCATATCTTAAAAAAGATGTGGCAGAATTAGAAAAAGGTACAGCCACCAAAATGGTAAAGGGGATGGAAGGATACCCCTATGAGGAGAGGCTAAAAAAAGATTAGAGCTATTCAAAAGAGATGGCTAAGGGGAGATATGATAGAGGTCTATAAATTAATGAATGGAGTGGAATGGGTAAATGTAGATAGTTTACACCATCAAAATGTAGAAAGACTAGGAGGGCTTGCAATGAGAACACCCTCAATGCATGCCCTCCAGCCCTGCACAGCTCTCCAGGCTTGGATTGAGCCCGCCGGAGCCAGATCCAACCAGCACGGCTTCCGCCCAATCGAGGCAGCCCTCCACCGCCTTAAGAAGAGCACCTCCAGGCGCACGGACTCCAGCCAGGCCCGATCGCCGTCCTCCGGCCCTGCACAGCTCTCCAGGTTTGGATTAAGCCCGCTGGAGCCAGATCCAACCAGCGCGCGGCTTCCGCCCAATCGGGGCAGCCCTCCACCACCTTAAGAGCAGCGCCTCCAGGCGGGCCCACGCCTGAGGGCCTCGTCAGAGGGCCCTTTGGCTCGGCCCTTAGGCTCAGGCCAATCCTCGAGGCCCACATCATCAGCTATACCAGGTGGAACAGGAACAAACCCAGCGAGATCACCTTCAAGAAGCAGTAAACGCAACAGCGAACTGAGCGGTGAACCGAGCAGTGAACCTGAACCTAACAACTATTTACCGTCGTCCCGAACACTGTGCCATCTAGAGTTCCCAGCAAGGACGTTGAACAGCCACTGTTAATTGTTCTGTGAGTATTTTCTCTGAGGAGTGCTCTACGAAGTATTTCTCTGTTGATTGCCTTGTACGTCAGTGCTAATCGCGCTGTTTTACACTGCCAATTGTGCTGCGAGTATTTCCACTGCTAAATGCATGCAAGTATCCTCACCTCTATCACCAGTTAGTTGCCACAAAACAAGCTAGCCACTGCCGGACAGTGCAGATTACACACACCCTGGTAAGAGGCCCCACCAGCATATACATCCTCAGCAAGGAAGTCCTGCCACACACAGGACGCACCGAACCAGCTCAATATGGCCATATCCATTATAACCCTATCCAGTCTATACCTCCTCAGCAATATCCTCAATGGCTCCTTATCCTCTGCCTCCAACCATAACCCGATTACAATTGTACGAGCCCCAAGGAAGGAGACAGTACAGTAACATATCGCATACCAACAGAACCCTCCCAAAACCCTCGCTCATACTTAATCCACATACCGCTTCAATACACCACAAAACCCAAAGAGGAGCAGCACCAAAACCCACGCAACCTGAAGTGTGCCCTCAAACGCTTGGTCAGTCCGTAAAAAGTGGCCAGTTATTGACCTCATAGCACAATTCGAGCTAGACATCCTGCTAGTAACAGAATCATGGCTCACTGTCTCAGATTCAGTCCTCAATCAACTCATCCCCCCGACTTCTCAATACATTCTTGCCACAGAACGGACCGCAGAGGAGGCGGTGAATTCATTCTGGCAAAAGCGGATCTCCACTATCAAACAATCAGCACTAATAGCTCAGCTCACCTTGATGTAATCACCATATCCAACAACCATAGTACCATTAACCTTATCTACAGATCCCCTAATGCATCCTCTGAAGACCTCACAATTATAATTGACCTAGCTTCCAACCCCAAGAACACACGTAAGCCAAATTGGGTACTGGGAGACTTTAACCTACCAGCCCTGCAGGATAGTCACTCCAACGCCTTCCTTGAAGCACTCAACAACCTAGGATACGAACAAATAGTTGATGCCCCCACCCATCGAAAAGGAAACATACTAGACCTCATCTTCAACCCTCGACCAGAAGGGAACTCGAACTACAATCATGACGTAGTTATCTCACCCGTCCCATGGTCAGATCACAACCTAATCCAATTCCAAATACCTCTTCAGCAGGATAGTGAACGAACAAAGATTAACTGAAAAACCAGCAACACCCACAGGATGCTTCAGACTCTGACAAAGAGGCAATCAAAGAGGTCCTTCCTAACATCATGTCTGCACCACTGAACCTCAAAGAGATGGCCTCATGGAACAATGGCCTGAGCTCCTTTGCACGCAAACCTGCCCCAGACAAGCGCCCAAGAAGTAGAAAACCTGCACACTGGTACACCACCGAACTACGAATCTCTCTACTTCTGCTGAGGAAACTAGAAAGAAGATGGCGACGTACACGGTCCCCAACAGACCAGACAGTCTACGCCTCCCACCTTAAGGAACATCGAGAATCAATATCAGCAACAAAGAGAGCATCACTCTGAACTCTTAAGCCGTGCCCTGAACAAACCCCACGAGCTTTTCAATATAGTGAAAACCCTAACGAAGGAACCCTCGCCCTCCCCCCCCAACTAACCATGATACACCCTCAGGACTACGCAGACTACTTACTGGCCAAAACCAATAAAGTCAGCAAAGCCACGCTGTCCAGCCCCAGTAACAACCCAGCCCATCTTAAGCCACTTATCTCTATCACGACACCATCAGCTGCAGGAATTGACGACATCGCTGTCATCAATGCTCCAAACAACCCTTTGTCCAGCATTCTGGATAAGAGCACTACGTAAGGAAATCAGCCCTATATTGGTCAAGATCATGGACTTATCCTTCACCACAGGTCTATTCCCATCATGCCTCAAGCAGACATCAATCTGGCCCCTTCTGAAGAACACCAAACGAAATCCCCAGAAGGTAGAATTATACCGACCAATATCGAGCATCCCGCTGCTAGCAAAGTTAATTGAGAAGGTCGTCCAACGCCAAATACAGGACCACATCGATTCCACAGCTCCCCTTGACCCATCCCAACATGGCTTTAGGGAATCACACGGCGTGGAAACTCTCCTTACCACACTAATCAACACATTGATCACGGGAATTGACAACAAACAAGGTTACGCTTTAATTTTCCTGGACATTGCCGCTGCGTTTGACTCCGTAAGCCATGATCAACTCCTGATACAGCTTCAAGATAAGGGAATTAGCAGCTCAGCACTGAGTTGGTGCAAATCCTAACGGACAGATGGCAGCAGGTTCGTACAGGACCGACAACCTCTGAGCCTTTCCAACAAAAACATGGTGTACCTTAGGGCTCCTCACTCTCTGCCCTTTTATTCAACATATACATGCAACCCATATGTGAAGTAATCCACTCTTTCAACATCTCATGTTTGATCTATGCAGATGATGTACTACTACTACTCTTCATCCCATTCTCGATCGACAATCCGGATTTCTCCCTACTAGTAAAATGCTTCGAGGCCGTAACAGACTGGCTCCACGCACAGAGCCTCAAGATAAACTTCTGCAAGACAGACGCACTCTTCATTACAAGAAATCAATCCTTCTCCCCACCACCAACATTAAAGACAAGAGATGCTGAGCTCACAAGTAGACCCACTATCTGCTACCTCGGTGTTACACTAGACCAGCAGCTCGAATTTAACACACAGTATCATCAGGCAAATTCACCACAAAATACGAACATTGAGACATCTCCGACCCCTGTTACAAACAGACGACTTCAGAACAGTTTTTCAGGCCCTGGTGACCCCCCACTTTGACTACGCCAATGTGATCCTTTATGGCCTACCCAAAAACACACTAAACCCGTTACAACTGGCAATGAATACCGCGGCACGCTTCCTACACGGAGCCTCCAGAGGAGACCACATTACCCCGATTCTAAAGGATTTGCACTGGCTACCAATCTACTACTGGACCACATATAAAGTAGTCCTGATGACTTACAAGGCCATCAACAAAATATCCTCCACCTCCCTAACGGATCTGCTCTACCCCACTCCAGCAAACAGACCAAGGAGGTCATTCGCCATCAATACCCTTCAGACCCCCAATGAAATAATAAAATGCACCCAGGCAACAAAGAACAGAGCCTTTAAGCTTTATGCCCCCATCTTCTGGAACGCACTCCCAGCCACCATCCGAGCAATCACGGATATTGCCCAATTCAGAAAAGCACTAACACACCACCTCTTTCTCCTACACTACTCACAGCCCAACCTTAGCCACCTTACACCCAGCTAAGCAACGGTCACAGACAACTCATATTTATAATGTAGATAGCTGTAGATAGTTCCCCCAGTTTGAAATCCAAGGTGTATCATCCGTTCACTGTAAGTGCATAGCAGACATCCTGTTCTGCATAAAAATGTTATCTGTAAACCACACTGATTTTAAAGAGCACGGTATATAAAAGCAATAAATAAATAAAAATACAGTGTAACCCATATTAAGACTAATAAGAGAAAATATTTTTCACTCAACACATAATCAAACTCTGGAATTCATTACCAGAAGATATAGCAAAAGCTGTTAGTGTAGCTGGGTTTAAAAAAAGGTTTGGACAAGTTCCTGGAGGAAAGGTCAATAAACCATTATTAAAGGGGACCCAGGAAATCCACTGCTTGTCCCAATACAAGCATTGTGGAACCTGTGTCTTTTAGGGAAACTGCTAGGTACTTGTGACCTAGATTGACCAATGTTGGAAACAGGATACAGGGCTTGATAGACTTTGGTCTGACCCAGTATGGCATATCTTATATTCTTATGTTATGTCATCCATATGTGAGGACTGACTTCCTGTTTGTTCCCGGAGAATGGTCTTTATCTGCCATCATATACTATGTATAAATGATCTAGGTTGTCCACCCTTACTATTGGCTTTTGTTATAGTCCATAAGTAGTATTCTTTCGCTTTCCAACTACCGTAATGTCACTGCATTGCTGATAGCAATCCTACTACTTTACACACTCTAGCCACATCAACCAAGGTGAGAACCCCATCGAAAAGCAAAGGTGGATAAGAATGTCTTTTGCAATCAATAAGGCCAGTTCTAAGTGCCTATTTTATTAGCAGCACATAAGCAATATGTTGCTTTTATGAAATATAATTCAATTAGCACAAATAGAGTCTCAAAAACACTCAGGGTCATATGCTCCCAAACATTTTATTTAGCTGTCTCTATATATCGCCTTTCACTGGGTCAAGGCAGTTTACAATGAATAAGTGATTGTACATTGAAACAATAGGGAGAATAGTAAAGTAGGAGTTTAAACTATATACAACATGCAACTGATAACTTCTGGGGTCATAACTACTATATATACAGATGTGGGTTATTTGCAGAGGTCGTCTTTTTGGTATATTTCTTTGGAGGAGAGGCTACGTGTTGGGGCTGAAATGTTCTATGAAAAGGGGTGTCTTCAGGTGTTTCCTGAAAGTGGCAAGGGGTCCAATGTTTCTTAGCTGGTCTGGCAGGGTGTTCCATGTCATTGGTGCATATAGTTGGAAGGCATGATTGCATGCTTCCTGGCTGGATTTTGTTCTGTTGTGCAGGATGAGGGTATTTTGTGGAGGACCATCTTGATCTGTGTGGTAGATAGGTCTGAAGTAGAGCATGGAGGTGCACTGGAGGGTCAGAGTGGATTGCTTTCTACGTTAGGATGATTGCTTTGTATTTAATATGACTCTGTAGTGGGAGCCAGTGGAGTTGCTTTAGAATAGGTGTGATGTGGTCCCATCTTGTTGCTGCTTGTATGGTCCTTGCGGTTGAGTGAAGAGCAGTTTGCAGGGGCAGGAGTGTTGATTTTGGTAGTCCTTGGTAGACAACATTGCAGTAATCAATATGAGGTATCACAGAGACTTGCAGAACAGAACAGAAATCTGTGGGATTAAGGAGTGATCAGAGGCATTGCAATGTCTTCGCTTTGTATCATACAGTCTGGGCAGTTTTGTTGATGTATGCTGTGTGTGAGATGTTGATCTAGGGTGATTCCAAGGTACCTGACTTGAGTCTTGGTTTGAATTGGTGTGTTGTGTTATTGTTGAAGGGGGTGGCAAAACGGGTCTCTCATTATGAAGAGAGCCTCCATTTTGCTGTAGTTAATTTGAAGGTTATTGTCTTTCAGCCAGTTGGACACAGAAAAGCATTCCTGGTGTGCAGAGAGTGAGGGTTGGTTTGTGTCAATTGGTCCATAGATCATATCATCATCAGTGTAGACGTTGAGGTTATGTGATCTTATGGGTGTGCAGAGCAGTTAAAGGTAGAGGTTGGATAGGAGAGCGGAGAGGGTGGATCCTAGGGGTACTCATTGCATTTGTTTGTATGGTGTGGAGATACTTTGGCCAATCTTTATTTGTTGGTGATGATCAGTGAGGTAGGATATAATAAACCATTAGAAGACTGTGCCTTGAATTTCATTGGATTGAAGATGTTGCAATAGAAAACAGTGGTTCAGTGTCAAACACCAAAGAAATGTCTAAAGATTAGTAGGAAGCCTTGGATGATGTGCTGTAGTTCCTGAACTAGTGTATTTATCAGGGTGATTAGCAGTGTCTCCACTCAGAGGTTTGGGTGGAATCAGTGTAGTTGAGGGTCTACCCTGAAAAAATATTTACGGACCAAAGGACCCACAATTCGTCATATCATGAACTGTGGGCGCTTTTATAAAATAGGCATCTTTTTTCAAATATGACAGACATCCTTTATAAAATCACCTCCACACTATCTAAAGATATTGCAATTCCCGAAAGATGATCATCCAGTCAAGAGCATCCCTGGCACATACCATTTTGAAAGTTCCTCCACACTGTACGCATTTCATGAAAGGCAGCAATTATCCACAGAGCTCCTTCCCACATAATTTTATTATCAGAAAGCATGTGCACTATTTGTTATAATTCTTTCAGATTCACTGACATAAAAAAGGGTCCCTTTTGGTGGAGACAGCTACAATGCCTTGCAAAAGTACAAGTATTCATCCCCTTGGCTTTTGTCCTATTTTGTCACATTACGTACAACCTGGAATGAAAATGGAGCTTCATTTGGATGTTAGGTAATGGATCTAACAATATAGTCCAAATCGGTGAAGTGAAATAATACTTTTTTTTTTAATATACAAGTAAAAACTGAAAAGTTGTGAGTGCATATGTATTCATCCCTTTTGCTACAAAACCCCTAAATAAGATCTGTTTCAACCAATTAACCTCAAAAGTCACATAATTAGTTGATTAGATCCACCTGTGTGCAAATCGCATGATGCCTGTATAAAATATACCTGTTCTGAAAGCCCCTGACTGCAAAACCACTAAGCAAGCAACATGAAGACCAAGGAGCAATCAAAACAGGTCAGAGACAAAGTTGTGGAGAAGTATAGATCAGGGTTGCATTATAAAAATATATCCCAAATTCTGAATATCCCACAGACCACCATTAAATCCATTATAACAAAATAGAAAGAATATGGCACCACTACAAACCTGACAAAAGAATGTCGCCCACCAAAACTCAGACTGGGCGAGGGCAGCACTAATCAGAAATGCTAGCTAGACAGACAGACCAAGGATAATACTGAAGGAGCTGCAAAGACCCACAGCAGAGATGGGAGTATCTGTCCATGGGACCACGTTAAGCCATACACTCCAGAGTGGGGCTTTATAGAAGAGTGGCCCAAAAAAAAGCCATTGTTTAAAAAAATAAATAAGAAAACATGTTTGGAGTTTGCACTACAGCATGTGGCGGACTCCCCAAACACATGGAAGGTTCTCTGGTCAGATGAGATGAAAATTGAACTTTTTGGCCATCATGGGAAACACCATGTGTGGCGCAAACCCAACACTTCCCATCACCCCGAGAACACCATTTCCACAGTGAAACATGGTGGCGGCAGCATCATGCTATGGGGATGTTTTCATTGGCAGGGACAGGAAAACTGGTCAGGATTGAAGGAACAATGGATGGCACGAAATACAGGGCAATTCTTGAGGAAAACCTGTTTCAGTCTGCCAGAGATTTGAGACTGGGACAGAGGTTCACCTTCCAGGAGGACAATGACCTTAAACGTACTGCTAAAGCTGGTTTAAAGGGAAACATTTAAAAGTCTTGGAATGGCCTAGTTAAAGCCCAGACCTCAATCCAATTGAGAATCTGTGACATTACTTAAAGATTGCTGTACACCAGGGGTCACCAACCTGCGGCCCGCGAGGTCCCTCCGTGCGGCCCGCAAGACTCTACCCCGGTGCGGCCCGCCAAGACAAACTCACCGACTCCTTCTGCAGCCGCAGCTCCCTGCCTCTTAGGGAACTGCGGCTGTACTTGTAAAATCATCGCGGAGCCCTTCCTGTCTTGACGGGCTCCGTGCAGCATTGTCCCGCCTCCAAAGGAAGTGGTAAACAACTTCCTTTAGAGGCGGGACAATGCTGCACAGAGCCCGTCAAGACAGGAAGGGCTCCGCAATGATTTTACAAGCACAGCCGCGGGTCCCTAAGAGGCAGGGAGCCGCGGCTGCAGAAGAAGGGAGGGAGCTGACATGGATTACACAGGTACACTAAAAAAATTTTTTTTAAACTGCCTCTAATGTTTCGATTGATTTTTACGTTTTTTGGTGCGCTGAATCCAAATCTGGTAACCAATTTGCTCCATCACGTACAGATTATTTGCTACATTGGGTTAGCAGTTTGAGGTGAACGTTTCAGATTGAGTGCGATCGAGATAAAATTTTCTTGGATGAATTCTTTATACTAATTGTTTAGTAGTTATTCAAATAAGAATAAAAAAATTGTAACAAGGCAGCACATAAGAATAGAGTAATGTCAACAAAACACACTGTGATGGTAGCAAAATTGTCTGCACTTAAAACAGCCACATACATGTGCACAAACATTGAGCATATAAGAGCGAGGTTAGACACAAAGCAAAGCAAAGAAATGTGCAAAAAATGTTGTACAGGTATGTATGTAAGAATAGAAAACGCAAACCGCACCATTGCAATACATGAAGACAAACACCCGATGGTGTGAAAATAAAATTCTAATAAATGAGATCCGACACTGTGGTAATAACTAGCAAATTTTTATTTCAAAGTTTAGTAAAAACACGATATTTGTCAACACAGTTTAGATTTTAAAGTCATTCTTGGGTCAATCAATCTCCTGGTGGGCCCGTTTCTTCTTCCCCCGAATGCTTCTCTTGGTGCGCTGCTTGGCGTATTTTTCATCTGGGGTTTCCCGCAGCAGCAACCAGCAGAAATCAGCCATCATAGTGGTGTTCCATCTTCCTTGGTACCTTCTCTCTGCGTCCTTGATGTCCTGGTGAAACCTTTCACCTTGTTCTTCACTGTACGCCCCCAAGTTTTCGGGAAAGTAGTTCACATGGGAGTGCAAGAAATGGACTTTCAGGCTCATGTTACAGCCTTGTTCTTTGAAGGCATTGAGCATCCTGGCAACAATATCCTTATAGTTCTCATCCCACCTGTTCCCCAAGAATTTGAGAACAACATCCTTGAAGGAATCCCAGGCTTCTTTTTCCTCCTCAGACATCGTTTCAGCGAATGCTCCATCTGAAATGAGTTTCCTTATATCAGGGCCAACAAACACTCCTTCCTTTAGCTTTGCTTCAGAAAGTCGGGGGAACTTTGAGCAAAGGTACCGAAAGCATTCACCATCTTTTGGAAGGGACTTGATGAATTGCTTAATGAGACCCAACTTAATGTGGAGAGGTGGTAATAGAATTTTATCACGAGGTACCAAGCTCTCATGCAGAACATTTTTCTCACCGGGTCTCAAATACTCCCGAATTGGCCAGTCTTTTTTCCCCCAGTGTAGGTCGCGGGCCCGGCTATCCCACAAGCAAAGGAAGCAGGGATATTTGGTGAAACCGGATTGCTGCCCTAATAGCATGGATAGAATTTTAAAGTCTCCACAAATCATCCACTTATGCTCATCATAACGAATCTTCTGAAGAATCAGGGCCAAATTCTCGTATTTTTCTTGGAGAACAACAGAGTGAGCAATAGGAACTGAAGCGAATGTGTTGCCATTATGAAGAACACCTTTGATACTGTCTTTTGACGAATCAATGAACAGCCGCCATTCAGCAGGATCATACTTGAGTTTAAACTTTTCCATCACTCCGTATATATCGTTGCAAAATACCAAATCTTCCTCTTTGCTGAAATACTTCAAAAATTGTGTCTCGCTGTTGCGGTACCAATAAAAAGTTGTTCCTGGTGACAATAGATTTTTCTGTTTAAGCCGAGAACCTAGCAGTTGGGCAGTATCTTTTGGGAGTCCTAAATCCCGGACTAAATCATTCAATTCAGCTTGAGAGAAAAGTTCAGGTTTCGGATCTGGTTCAGTTTCAAACTCGGAAGTACTGGACTCATCGGGAAAAGCCATCTGAAGAGTCTCATCATGATCAGAACCGTCCACACAAATATGATCAAAAGATTTTGGTGGTTCAGGCACGGGTACTTCGTTGCTATGAGGCATAGGCCTAATTGCTGAGGGAAGGTTGGGGTAACTTATTACGTTCTTATTTTTTAAGTTGTATCCCTTCACAATGCAAGAGCAAAAATAGCAGTCACTGCTGTGGTCTTTGTTCACGCCACATCATAGGTATTCCGAAACGAAATGCTTGTTTTTTACCTTTCATCCATAAGCGTAGATCTTCCTCACATGTCTTGCACACTTTGTGAGGAGCCCACGGTTTGTCTTGATCGCCTAACTTTAAACCGAAATAGGCGAAATATACTTTTTTAATAAATGCAGAAATGTTCCTCTGCCGCTTTTTCACGGTATATTCCCCACAAATAAAACAAAAACTGTCCGGAGAGTTGACGCAACCTCTGACTCTGTGAGCCATCACAAATACACAGCACTGCAAACTACAACTGTAGTGAACCACTTCAGAATAAAGCTGGATTACGACTGAGCAAACAAAAGGTAATAATGAACTTGCAAGAAACTGAAATTTGACAGGAACGTTCATGTCGCAACCACCGTGTTTGAGCGAGCGAACGAGGCGAGGCGAACAGGAAAGAACATGCGCCAGCGCGAGTACTGGATTTAGCCCCCCGCCTCCCAATTGTCCTGTTAATGTATAAAATGAATACAAAACACTCTAAAATATCATGAGGGAGTGTTTCTAGTTAGTTAACCATTACAACCTCTATTTTGGGCCAAGAAAATAAACTGCAGTCGGCTAAAAAGAAATTATGTGAACATTCCTTATATGGGTAAGAAATCTAATTTTGCAAGAAAACGTGACGTGATGGAACATTTTGGCTATTTTTCCTGGATTCAGCACCCCAAAATCTATAGGAATCAGTTGCAAAACTGGAGGCAGTTTTTTGGTAGTGTACCTGTGTTATTCAAGCTCAGGTATGAGCAGGGTTTTTTTCGCGCGGGGGGGGAGGGGGGTGCGGCCCGCGAGTCTGCCGGTAGTCGGCTGTGCGGCCCGCGGCCCTCTGGAGGTTGGTGACCCCTGCTGTACACCAACGTAAGCCATCTGAGTTGGAGCAGTTTTGCCTTAAGCAATGGGTGAAAATCCCAGTGGTTAGATGTGCTACCCTCAATTGGTTTGCAGCTTGTCGTGCTGTGAGGGCTTGTGTGCATCAGTGATGCTGAGAGCTAAACTATCGGTAGTTTAACTACTGGAAGGGTCTCCCAAGATGGACAGGTCTCAGCTGAGGTGCCAGACCAAGACAAACCACCCATCTGGGCAGCAGAAGAATGGGATAATGTTGATGGCAGAGGATCACATTTCTGTGACAATGGAAACACCACCAAACTTAAACTGCGCGGAAGAAAGGCCCGGCACTCTACTTCTGTATCTTGCCATGAAAACCCAATGGATAGTTATAACAAAACAAATTGTGCTATAGTGCTGGAAGATGAGACCCCCAGGTCGGAAGGCACTCAACTAGCTACTGGGGAAGAGCTGAAGACTTCTCAGAGTAAAGCCAGCATTTACGATGTGGTTGGATCAAAGCCCTCGGGACATCTAACTGCTGATGTAGCTGCGCATGAAATGAGAGTCAGAAGCTGTAAAGATGTCTTACGCATTGGAACATGGAACGTACGAAGCATGAACCAAGGGAAGTTGGAGGTGGTCAAGAATGAAATGGAACATGTACAACTTGATCTGTTGGGTGTCAGCGAACTGAGACTGGCATCGGGCACTTTGCATCAGATGATCACATGGTCTACTATGCTGGAAATGAAAGACAAAGAAGAAATGGTGTTGCATTTTAATAAAGAAGAAACTTGCAAGAACTGTAATGAAATACAATGCAGTCAGCGAACGCTTAATCTCTATTCGTCTACGAGAAATGCCTATCAACACAACTATAATTCAAGTATATGCCCCAACAACAGCTGCAGAAGAGAATGAAATTGAAGAGTTCTATGAACAAGTACAAGCTGAAATTGACAGAACATGCAAACAGGATATCCTGATAGTCATGGGTGACTGGAATGCAAAAGTTGGCAACAAAGAAGGCAAAGTATTTGAAAAATATGGACTTGGCAACAGAAATGAAGCTGGAGAAAGACTGATAGAATTCTGCAAGACCAACAATCTATTCATCTAAAACACCTTCTTCCATCAACACAAGCGGCGACTGTACACATGGACTTCACCCAATGGATTGTATAAAAATCAAATTGACTACATCTGTGGAAGTCAACGATGGGAAAAGTTCTATAACATCAACAAAGACAAAACCTGGAGCTGACTGTGGTTATAGATCATCAACTACTATTATGCAAACTCAAGCTAAAATTGAAAAAGAGCAAACCACTCATGAATGCAGCAAAATATGACCTTGAGAATATACCACTGGAATTTAAAGACTGCCTGCAAAATCGATTTGCTGCTTTAGATACAAATGACAGAGCTCCAGAAGAGTTATGGAATGACATCAAGAAGGTTGTGTTGGAAGAAAGCGAGAAGTCTCTACAAAAGGTGAAAAAGCAAAAACGGCCAAAATGGATGATGGAAGAAACTGAAAATTGCCAAGAAACGCAGAGAAGCTAAAGCCAGAGGAGAAAGAAAGACAATAACAGAACTCAGATTTCCAACGTGCAGCAAGACAGGACAAGGAAAAGTACTACGACGACACATGCAAGGAAATAGAAGCAGAAACTATTAGAGGAAGAACAAGATCGGCTTTCCTAAAGCTACGAGAGTTAAAGAAAAAGTTCCATCCTCGAATTGGAATGTTACAAGATGCTCAAGGTTCTATGTTGAATGATGCTGAGAAGATCAAGAAAAGGTGGAAGGAATATACAGAGTTTTTATATGATAAAAATCAAGTGGACCAACAGCCGTTTCAACCTGTACCTTATGATCGGGAACCATTGGTGATGAAAGAAGAAGTTAAAGCAGCATTGAAAACCTTATCAAAGAACAAAGCACCAGGCATTGATAGCATTCCCATAGAAGTATTACAGCAATCTGATGCAGCTGTTACCGTACTTACAAGGCTCTGCCAAGAAATATGGAAGACAACATCATGGCCAACTGACTGGAAAAGATCTGTGTTTATACCAATACTAAAGAAAGGTGATCAGACTGCGGAAATTATCGCACAATCGCTCTGATCCCACATGCCAGCAAGATTCTACTGAAGATTATTCAAAAGAGACTGCAACCATACCTGGAACAAGAACTACCTGAAGTGCAAGCAGGGTTCAGGAAAGGGCAAGGAACGAGACACATCATTGCAGATGTGAGATGGATCCTTGAAAAGACTAAAGAATACCAAAAGGATATCCATTTGTGCTATATCGACTATAGCAAGGCTTTTGACTGTGTAAACCATGAGAAACTCTGGGCCACATTAAGCAGCATGGGTATACCAGAACACTTGATCATACTCTTGCACAATCTGTACATTGATCAAAAAGCAGCAGTTCGAACGGAACAAGGAGAAACAGAATGGTTTAAAATAAGCAAAGGTGTAAGACAAGGGATGCATACTTTCCCCCCTACCTGTTTAATTTATACGCAGAACAAATCAGAGAAGCAGGATTGTATGAAGACAACAGAGGTGTGAAGATTGGTGGAAGACTCATCAACAACTTTCGCTATGCTGATGATACCACATTACTGGCTGAAAGTGAAGATGATATGAAACATTTGCTACTCACAATCAAAGAACATAGTCTCAAAATGGGCCTTCACCTTAATGTAAAGAAGGCAAAGATCATGACAACTGGCATAATCAACAGGTTCATCGTTGAAGGAGAAGAAATTGAAATCGTGAAGAACTTTAGGATCAACTATCAATAAAGAAGCAACAAGCAGTCAAGAAATCAGACAACGCATTGCTCTTGGCAGAATGGCTATGAAAGATCTAGATAAGATTCTCAAGAGCAGAGATGTCTCTCTCCATACAAAGATTCGACTTGTTCAAGCCATGGTATTTTCAATAACATCATATGGATGTGAAAGCTGGACAGTGAAAAAGATAGACAGGAAGAAAATTGATGCCTTTGAATTATGGTGCTGGCAGCGAATACTGTGTATAGCATGGACTGCCCGAAGAACAAACCAGTCAGTACTACAGGAGATCAAACCTAAGCTTTCTTTAGAAGCTCAGATGACAAGACTTTGACTTTCATACTTTGGACACATCATGCGAAGAAAGATCATTAGAGAAAGACATCATGCTTGGCAAGATAGGTCAGCGCAAAAGAGGAAGGCCAGCAATGAAATGGATCAATACAATAACAGCAGCTACGGGTACCAGTCTGTCAACAATGAGCCGCCTGACTCAAGACCGAACACAATTTAGAATAGCTATCCAGAGGGTCATGAGTCGACTCCGACTCGACGGCACTTAACAACAACAGATGTGCTAAGCTAATAGAGACATACTCCAAGAGACTTGCAGCTGTAATTGCAGCAAAAGGGGGCTCTACAATGTACTGACTTGGGGGGGGGGTGTGAATACACATGCACACTCCTGCTTTCAGTTTTTTTTAGTCTTCATTATTGTTTGTTCTACAATAAAGGATATTTTGCACCTTCAAAGTTGTAGGTATGTTGTGCATATCACATGTTGCTAATCCAAAATCTCCATTTTAATTCCAGGTTGTAATGTGACAAAACATGACAGAAGAGATGAATACTTCGGCAATGCACTGTATTTCTTATATTAGATCCTGCATTTCACCAAGGACTAGGTCTAAAATTGCTTCATGGAGCAGCTGGTTCAGGAATCAATACTAGGAGGAGCTGTCATTTATTCCATTTAGAAGCTATCTCCCAGCATGACCTGATGTGATACTGATCCAGTCAATACTGGGGTAATTGAAATTTTGTCAGTTTACCTAACTTCTGTTAGCATGTCATCTGTCTGCTGATTCTGGCCAACTGGATAATAGAACAGCTGGTAAACCACAAGAGGACCATGAGAAATTAGGAGTGGGCATCCAAAATGGCGCACAAAATTTGATGTGGACAAGTGTACTTATGGAAGACACCCCCCCCCCAAACTAAAGCTACGTGATGCAAGCTTCCACATTAGAAATTACCCCCCCCCCCTCTCCAAGGAAAAGGATCTAGACATTGTGGGTAATACAATGAAATCTGTTTGGTGTGCAGTGGTAGCCAAGAAAACTAAAAGAATGCTTGGAATTATAAAGAGGAATGGAGAATAAACCAAAGGATATAATGCCTCTGTATGGCTCCATAGTGCAACCACACCTTTAGTGTGCAGTTCTGATTGCTGCATTATAAAAAATGGAGTGAAATTAGAAACGGTACAGGGAAGAGCAACCAAAGAAGATGGAATGATACTCAAGAGGAAAAGCTTAAAAGGTTAGAGCTCCTAAACTTGGAGAAGAGATGGATGAAGGAAGATATGGTAAGGTCTATAAAATGAGTGGAGTGAAACAAGTAAACTTGAATGGGTTTATTCTTTCAAAAAGTACATAGACTAGGGGACAGATTGAGGAAGAATCCAAACAGTTGTGGTCAACATTATTGGCACCCTTGCATTTTAGGTATGTTGTGCACAATATCCTGAGAAATAATTGGAAATATTCCAACTGTATGTTGTCATAATATTTTAATATGTTCAAAGGTATACAACAAAAGAAAAGATGTCTGTGCAACTTAGACGTAATAATTTTTGGAAAATAAAACAAAATATGACTTGGACAGCTTTAATGGCACTTTTCGCTAATATTTGGTTGCACAACCCTTGGCAGTGATGACAGCTTCCAAGTGTTTCTTGTAGCCATCTATAGGTTTCGTACATCCATCTGCTGGTAGTTTCTCCCACTCTTCAACTGTGATTTGTTCCAGCTCAAATGTTTCCAGGATTCCTTTTACCAATGGCAGATTTCAGCTCTTTCCAAAGGTTCTCAAATGGATTGAAATCAGGATTTATTGCTGGCAAGTTTAAAACGGTCCATTTGTTTCTTTTTAAACTATTCTTTTGTACTTTTGGATTTACGTTTTGGATCATTGTCCTGCTGGAGGATCCATAACCTTTGACCCAAACCTAGCTTTCTAATACTAGGTAGCAGATTTTGCTCCCAACTACCTTGGTAGTCCTCTGACTTCATGATTCCTTTAATACGCTCCAGGCCTTCAGTTCCTGAGGCTGCAAAACAGCCCCACATTATGGAACCTCCACCATTTTTAAATGTAGGAAGGGTGTGTTTTTTCTCTCCTTATAAGCTTCATTTCTTTGCCTGTAAATGTATAGCTGGGCAGCATTGCCTAAGAGCTCAAGCTTGGTTTCATCTGTCCACAGAACATTTTCCCAAAAATATGTGGTTTCTCAAGGTGGATTTGGGCAAAGATCAGGCATGCCTTTTTATGTCTTCCTTGGCCTTCACCCATGAAGTCCTTTTGTTTAGTATGCAGCATATGGTGCGGATTGAAACCGCCACAAAAGATGGCTCCAAGTCAGCCTTAAGCTCTCTGGATATTGTATGTGATGTTTTTCCAGCAGTTCATAGTAATTTTCAAAGACATCTTGGATTAAGTTTCCTCTTCCTACCATGTCCTGGAAAGTTCTTGACAGTTCCATCAGCAGAAAACTTCTTAACATTGGGAACGACAGACATAGGAATCCTAAGGTATTTGGAGATGGCTTTGTACCCCTTTGAAGTTTGATAATGGTATTTCTAATAGTCTCTGGCAGCTCTCGCCTTCACTATTGTGAAAATGGAACAGGGAGTGAATGACATTTTAAACATTAGAGCCATCATTAATTGGTTGATTCAAATCATGTGAGTACTGACAATTGATCACAGGTGCATCTAATTTTACTGCAATGGGAATGTGATGGTTCTGTTCAAACTGATTTGAAATTTTTATAAGGGTGCTAATGTTCTGGCCATGTCCCAGTTTTTATACTATTTCCTTGGATTTATTTTATTTGATTCTGCTGTGTGTCAAATGTGTGCATATATAGTCCAAAACCATTTCACTTGCCTTTTATTTATTTATTTTTTAAAGGCAATATTGGACATTAATGGGTTGAACTGAAAGGGTGCCAATAAAGAGTAGTAACTCACCTGTAACAGGTGTTCTCCAGGAGCAGCAGGAATTATGGGTGACATCGGCACCGATGGAGCCCCCGTGCGGAGCATTTCCCCAGCTTTCTATGAAAGCCTTTGGGAATACTACATGCATGCGCGGTCCCCTTCCCGCCTAAAGGTGCCATCTTGCTCAGTCAAATGACATAGCTAAAAAACAGCGCACAAAAATGTAAAAATGAACTACGTACAACTGCAACTCCCAGGGGAGGAGGGAGGGTTGTGAGGACTGATTCCTGCTGCTCCTGGAGAACACCTGTTACAGGTGAGTAACTACTCTTTCTCCAGGACCAAGCAGGAAGTCAGTCCTCACTTATGGGACTCCCCAGCTTCAGGGACCCAGAGCTGAAAAATGAGCTCCCTCTAGCCTCAGCATCAGAGAAAGGATTTCACTGAAAACACACCTCCACCGGTAGCCCAACCAGAGGGCTGGAGGGTAGGAGTTGCCTAAACCTCAAAGAGATTCCAGAGCACTTCTTGACCAAAAGCACTATCCCTGCGGGACTCCCTCTCCAGGCAGTAATGGGCTGCAAAAGTCTGGCTTGAGGACCAAGCTGCAGCCCTGCAGATGTCTGCCAACGGTACAGAGCGGAGATGAGCTACTGAGGCAGCCATTGCCCTGACACACTGGGCCGTGAGCCGACCCTGCAAAGGGATGTCAGCTGCCCTGTAAGTCCAGGTGATACAGTCAGCCACCCAGAGGGACAAGGTACGCTTGGACACAGGTACCCCCAAGTTATTGGGGTCAAAAAATACGAAGAGCTGAGTAGCCCTTCTATGTCCCTACGTATGCTCAAGGTAGAAGGACAAGGCCCTCCTACAGTCCAGGGTATGCAGGACTGTCTCAGCCCAGCTTGCATGGGGCCTAGGGAAGAATGTTGGAAGAACCACCTCTTGGTTGAGATGGAAAGAGGAGACAACCTTGGGGAGGAACTTAGGATGAGTCCTAAGGACTACCCTGTTCCTATAGAAGCGAGTGTACGGCCTGTCACAGACCAGGGCTTGAAGTTCACTCACTCACCTGGCCGAGGTCAAGGCCACTAGGAATAGAGTCTTCCAGGATAGGAAGCGTAAAGGACATGTAGCCATGGGCTCAAAAGGTGGGCGGGTAAGTTGCTGCAAGACCACATTCAACTCCCACTCAGGGGCCGGTGGACGGAGAGGAGGCTTGAGCAATAGTAAGCCTCTGAGAAATCTGGACACCAAGGAGTGAACTGACAAAGAGTGTCCCTCCACCGAGAGTGATGAGCTGCCAGAGCAGAGAGGTGGACCCGAACAGAATTGGACTTAAGGCCCTGATTGGACAAGTGCAGCAGGTACTGGAGCACTACTGGCACAGTGCAGGTGAAAGGATCTTCCTTGCGTTGCTGACACCACAAGGAGAACCTTCTCCACTTTAGAGCATATGTTTTCCTGGTGGATTGCTTTCTAGAGGCCAAAACTACCTCTTCCACTTCCTGAGGAAGATCCCAGGGAGCCAAGACTATCCTTGCAGCCTCCATGCCATCAGATGGAGAGATTTGGGATTGGGATGCAGAAGGGAACCCTGATCCTGAGAAAGAAGGTCAGGTTGGAATCCCAGAGGCATGGGTGTCTCCACTGCCAGTTGAAGTAGCAGGGGGAACCAGGGCTGCCTCGGCCATCTGGGAGCAACCAGAAGTACTGAGGTCTTGTCCCTGAGAATCTTGAACAAGGTTCGGGCCACCAGAGACGTCGGAGGAAACGCATAGAGCAGGCCCTGGGACCAAGAAATCAGGAAGGCATCCGCCACCACCCTCAGGGGATGCGGTTGCCTGGAGCAAAACCTGAGCAGTTGGTGATTCAGGGGACTGGCAAAGCGATCCATGGATGGAAGTCCCCATTTTAGGAAGATCTGTTGAACCACAAAAGGGTGCAGCTTCCACTCGTGGGGCTGCAAAATCCCGCTTAAGCGGTCTGCCAGAAAGTTCTCCTGGCCAGGAAGATACACAGCCCTCAGCAACATCTGGTGCCTGAGGGCAAAAGAGCGAAGGGGCTTGTGCTTCCAGGCATAGAGGCCTGGACCCAGTGCCGCTCTGCTTGTTCACATAGAACATGGCTACTTGGTTGTCTGTCTGAACTAGAACAGACTGATGGGCCAAGGAGTGAGAAAAAGCCTTGAGGGCTAAGCGAATAGCCCACAGTTCCAGTAGGTTGATCTGTTGCAGGGCTTCCCATGGGGACCAGAGGCCTTGGGTGCAGCTCCCTTGACAGTGTGCACCCCAGCCCTGCAAGGAGGCATCGGTTGTCAACACCACTGTGGGGACAGCTACCTGAAAAGGCACCCCCTGTAGCAAGTTGGGGGGGTGTAGCCACCACTGAAGAGAATCCAGGAAAGGTTTGGATACCCTTACTGGGTCTGCTAGGCTCCCTGTGGCCTGCTTCCACTGAGTTCTGAGGCACCACTGTGCAGGCCTCATGTGGAGGCAGGCAATGGGGGTCACATGCACAGTCGATGCCATGTGATCCAGGAGCTGCAGACAGAGCCTGGCAGGAACTCTCGGCAGACTGAGAAACCGGGATGCCAACGCTATGAGCCTTTGAGCTCTGTCCTCTGGCAAGTAAGCCCTTGCCTGCAGAGAGTCCAGCCGTGCTCCTATGAACTCGAGGTTCTGGGAGGGGAGCAAAGTGGACTTTGCGAAGTTTATGACAAAGCCTAGGTCTTGAATGAGTGTGACAGTCCTGAAGGTGGCCTGCCTGGCCTCCTGGTAGGTGTGGCCCCGGATAAGCCAGTCGTCCAGATAGGGGAAGACAAATATCCCTCGAGTCCTCAAATAAGCTGCCACCACAGCTAGGCACTTTGTAAAGACCCATGGGGCGGAAGTTAGGCCAAAAGGCAGTACCCTGTACTGGTAATGGTTTCCTCCCACCACGAACCTGAGGTACTTTCTGTGGTCTGGATGAATGAGGATGTGAGTGTACGCATCCTTTAGATCTAAGGAGCATAGCCAATCTCCCTGCTGTAGGTAGGGCAGAAGTGTTCCAAGAGTAAGCATCTTGAACTTTTCTCCAAGAACTTGTTGAGGTTTCTGAGGTCTAGGATAGGCCTGAGGCCTCCTGTCCTCTTTGGCACCAGAAAATAACTGGAGTAGAACTCGTGCCCTTGTAGGCGAGGAGGTACCGGCTCCACCGCCTTGTCCAGAAGCAGACCCTGAAGTTCTTGGAGTAGGAGGATGGTGTGCAGGAGAGGCCTGAGAGGTTCTCCTGGAAAGTAGACAGGAGGTAGTTGTTGTAAATGAAGCATATAGCCTTGGTGAATGATGCTTAAAACCCAAGCATCCCCTGTAATGGGTGGCCACCGGTGGGCAAACAGGGCTAAGCGACCTCCTGTGCAGGGATGGGACAGCAGGGACGAAGAGGCTATGCCTTGGGAGTCAAAAACCCCCTCCCTGCTGGGTAGGAGCAGGAGCCGGAGGCTTGGGGGTCTTCTGCCTACGGGGTCCATATCCCTGCCCCTTGGCCTGCTGCCCCTGAGGGGGAGCTGGAGAGGCCTGGTATTGAGGGAAAGGTTTGTAGGCAGACACCTTTCTCGGGTAGAAGGGCTTTTTACCAGAGCCCTTCTTTTTGTGAGAAGGGGCAGAAGTCTTTCCTGACAGCCTAGTCCTGGTCAGGTGCTCGGTCTCGAGCTCAGCAGCCTTCTCGGCCATGGGTTTGCCAAAAAGGTTCTCACCTCAGCAAGGGACATCGACCAACTTGTCCTGTACCCAAGGCTCGAGGTCCGATGACTGCAGCCATGCCTGGCGTCGAGCTGCGATGCCAGCGGCTGCCACACGAGCCGAAGCCTCGAAGCCATCGTAGGCCGCTCAGGACATGAATTTGGAACAGTCCTGGATTCCTGAAGACAAAGACTGGAACCTCTGCAAAGGTTCCACAGACAGACCAGCAGAAAACCCGGCAAGCTCCTTTGCCAAGTCTCGGAGAAACATGCCCATATACAGCTGGTATGACTGGACACATTAAGCAAGCATCGAGCCCTGGAAGCACTTTCTGCCGAAAGCATCCAGGTTCCGGGCCTCCCTACCAGGGGGCACCGCAGAGTGGATCTTCTGGCTCTTCAGTCGATGCATGGCCGATTCCACCACCATGGAATGGTGTGGCAGCTGCGCCTTTTGGAAGCCAGGGCTCTTACGGAGTCGAGACCAGCGCCGAGGCCAGTGCCTCCCACATCCAGAAGAGGAGCCGTTCCAGCATCGGAGGAACCGGCACAGTAAAGGCCTCCTTCGGAGGAGTCATACTGGAGGGCCTCGAGCTCCTCGGCTCGAGGCTCCTCCTCGGGGTCCGTGGGAATCGCCAAGGTCTTGGCCATGTCCCACACGAACTCCGAGAACCAGGTGTCCTCCGGAGGGGACCTACTCTGGGGCTCGGACTGCGGTGAGTCCGACAGGACACACCGAGTCCGGAAGGTTTCGGGGGGACTCCTCATCCTCCGTCTCCCAGGCTGACTCATCGGAAGAGAAGTCGAGGGGCTGTGACCACGCGGGTCAAGGTGGCACCCGCCCTGACGACGAAGGCACCGGCGTCGATGCTCTCGGTTCCGAGCGGGAGGTCGAGGGAGACCTTGATGGAGGACGACCTCGAGCCTTCATGGTCTCGAGTATCGGCTCGGTCTCCGGGGTCGACTTCGAAGTCGATGTCCCGGTGGTTGGGGCAGATGCACCAGCGAGGCTGGCCGTCAGTACCCGCTGCTGCTCCATGAAGGCAGACAATCTGCACTCCAAGGCTGTCAAGCCTGAGTCCAAGCTCAGGAGACTCAGCAGCTACCGACTCAGGCCCCGGGCCCGACGTCAGCTCCCTCGGAGGAGAGTCCATGAGGACTACAGGACTTACGTGTCCAACGGTCTCCAGCTCTACACGAGGTACTTTGGACGGCTTCTCCTGCTCCAAAGGCCCGGGATGGCGGTCGGGGGTCTTAGACCTGGCCCTCGAGGAACCAGGGACCTCTTCCGACGCTGCCCTCGCGAGCCGTTTCTTCCTCTTGCGTTCCTGGTCGGGGGACCCCCTGTCCGAGGAACCCCGGCGATGCTCGGGATCAGACTCCCGAGACGTCGAGGCCTCAGACGAGGTCCAGGCCCGGCTGGAGGCAGAATCCGAAAAAATCCTTTCCTTCTGGTGCTAACGGCTTTGCAGTGCCTTGGTGGACATTTTATCACACAGGCCACAGATCAGGGGATCATGATCTGGGCCGAGGCACCGAAGGAAGCAGTCGTGTGTGTCGGTGAGAGACATTAGTTTCTTGCACCGATCACACTTCTTGAAACCATTGGAAGCCATCGGGGAAAAAAGGGCCCCCGCGAGGTCAAAAGATCAGCCTTCCAGGGAAAACCAGAAAAAAGGGCGCAAACGCCAGCCACAAAGGGCAAAAACCGAAAAATAGAGAACAGGCTCGATACCGGTGTACCGAACCCAGCAGGAAGGGGAACTGGCATCGAACTCAGAGAAAAAGCAAAGAAATCTTCAAAAAACGTCAACTTTTCCTGGGTGACTAGGATGAACGTCCAAAGGGCTCCACGGAAAAAGAGAGACTGAGCAAGATGGCACCTTTAGGCGGGAAGGGGACTGCGCATGCGTGTAGTATTCCCAAAGGCTTTCATAGAAAGCTGGGGAAATGCTCCGCACGGGGGCTCCATCGGCGCTTATGTCACCCATAAGTGAGGACTGACTTCCTGCTTGGTCCTGGAGAATATTGACACAGCTGTAAATCACTATTAATGAGCACTGGAATCTATATATCTTTTGGGATCCTGGCGGGTTTTGCCACGACTGGAAACTTAACACTGGGCTTGACGAACCTTTGGTCTGATCCAGTATGACATCTTATGCTCTAAAAACGTTCAGATTTTCATTGTTCCATGGATTAAGCCATGCAAAGTGAGGAGTCTTATCAAGAGTCTTCAGGTCAGTGCTATCCGGCTGCTTCTGTTTGTTCTCGACCCCCTGAAGTTTATGCTCTGCCTCCTTACGTTACTTCCAATTATTGACAAAATATTGGCAGACAAATGAGCAAAGGTTTCTGACCCATTCTCCCTCCAGTTGACTTCTGCTGGCAGCAAACGACGCTGCATGAATGAAATAGACCATTTTGTTACTCACCTGCTGTGAAATGTTTTGCCACAACCTGTCGTTTTTGTCTGTCATGGAGGCAGCATCCAGAATGTGCTCAGAGGGAGAGTGGCTGTAGTCCTCTGGACTGTGAAGCCCAAGGTCTGCAGCTTCCATGCTTGTCATAGGAAAATCTTCTCTATCACTGGAGGACTTGGTATTTTGGCTACTGACTCCTGCTTCTCCCCATTATTGCTGGATGAGCTTTAATGGGAAATATAATCTTCGGGTTCAAAGTAGTCATCACTCCCGGAACCAAGTCTGGATCATTGCTGTCTAATAGCCTTCTAATTGTTGCTAACATCTGTGAAGAAAGTCTGGACATTTTGGCTTGTAGGAAAAAAATAAGCAGCACAAATAAACTTAATAGCCCCCCCCCAACCATGAAAAGCTTCAGGCATGGCATAGCTCTGAAAAGTCAAAAATAGGACCAAATTCCCATCCACCCCTGAAAAGTGTAAGCAAGAGACATCATCCCCTGTAGGGGGAGCACAAGTACAGGTTTTTTTTTTTTATCCTTTCCAACCCAAATAAATAAAATCTACATCTACACAATTGCCTCGCCTCCAAGAACGACACCCCACCACTGCACTTTATACAAACACTGATTCACAGTGATTACAGGACTTCACGTGTCAAACAGCTCTCCCCACATCTCCTCTATCAGAGAGACACAGAGATATTGTGTGCGCCTATTTATATGTCCACACATGCACAGACATACTGTACATCCATGAATACATGAAATGACAAACACATGCACATTGGTACAAACTTGCACAGACCTACCAGCACACATACACACAGAAAGCATAGTTACTCACCTGTAACAGGTGATCTCCAGGAACAGCAGAAATTTAGTCTTCACATATCGGTATCGTTGGTACTGACGGAGCCTGCGGGGGAACACTCCCCAGCGTCCAATAGGAAAGCTTTTGGGAGCATCCCACAGCGCCTGCATGCTGCCTTCCCCAACTGTCCCTCTCCAGTTGAGTTTAAAGCTGAGACAAAGAGAGAGGGAAAGAGAGAGATAACTCCTAGGGAAGGGGGGTGAGCTGTGAAGACTAAATTCCTGTTGTTCCCGGAGATTATCTGTTACAGGTGAGTAATTATGCTATCTCCAGGAACAAGCAGGAATGTAGTCTTCACATATGGGGACTCCCTAGCTGCAGATGCCAGGGAGAAGGCCACAGAGGTTGTGCCCCCCTGTGAAAGGGCTCCACTTCCCCCCATGGATCTCTGGCATCCTACCAGGGATGGTGGGTAGGAGCTGATTAACTTTGGAACAGGTGTTGAAGAACAGCCTGACCAAACAAGGCATCCCAGCAGGAGACCTTGTCTAAGCAGTAATGGGCTGTGAAGGTATGAACCAAAGCCCAAGTAGCTGCTTGGCAGATGTCGTCAATAGACAGAGTGAAGATGAGCCATAGAGGCCGCCATAGCTCTCACATTGTGAGCTGTGACATGGCCTTCCAGAGGAAGGATTTTACTCTCATAGGCAAAGCACAGTTACTTACCTGTAACAGGTGATCTCTGGGAACAGCAGGAATTAGTCTTCACATATGGGTACGTCGGTACCGACGGAGCCTGCACGGGAATGCTGCCCAGCTTTCAATTAGAAAGCTTTTGGCAGCATCCCTCGTGCCTGCGCAGTGACTTCCCGCCTTCTCCACAGCCTCTCTTCAGTTGAGTTTCAGAGCTGAGACAAAGGCGAGGAGAGAAAAGGAAAAAAATAAAGATGCAGCAACTCCTAGGGGAGGTGGGAGGGTTGTGAAGACTAATTCCTGCTGTTCCCAGAGATCACCTGTTACAGGTAAGTAACTGTGCTATCTCCAGGAACAAGCAGGAATGAGTCTTCACATATGGGGACTCCCTAGCTGGAGATGCCAGGGGGAGATCCCATAAAAATGCAAGTGCCTCTAACAGGGGTGCATTTTGTTTCCAGGAATCCCCGGCATCCAATGTGGGATGGAGGGTAGGAGTTGATAATAAAAGAGCTGTAAGGAAAGAAACAGCATAGCCAAGGACTAGAAGGTTCTACAGAGTACAGGAGTCCTTGGTAGATATGATAAGTAGCATTAAACAAATTTAATGTACACCTAAAATATGCAGCTTACCTACTGTATTGTAGGAAGTAGAAAGCATGATGGAGTCTACTGGATAAGCAGTGGCGGAATCTTCAAGGTGACCTCTCAGAGTGAGGATGAAGGTTCAGACCTGGAGGTAGTAGATGATCCAGGTGTTAACTGGGTAGGAGTAGACGTCTGGTCTTCAATGGAAAGCTTTATGGGAAAAGCTGAAAAGTCCTTTAGGCATCATGAACATTGAAGTCTAAAGGAAGAAGACTGACGGAGTTGAAGAACTAGCCCAGTCCTGGCAGGAAAGGGGGGGAATGGAAAACACCTATTCCTACGGAAAACAGTTGTGTACTCGAAGATAAAGATGTACACTGTTTTTCCTAGCTGGCGAGAGATAGGAAAAATATTGAAGCTGGATGCTTCAAAGACAAAGAAAAATGGAAGATGTTAGCACCAAAGTGGTTGTTGGTGCTTAACATGTCCTGCATCATAATTTGGTATGGGACGTAGGGCAACAATCTGTCTAAAACCTCTAAGAGATAAATCATGTAGTATAGACCGTAAGGGTGATAGTGAATAAGATTGACCCACCCTTAAGAAGCCCCCCATCAAACACATACATATGGGGAGATATATAGATATGTGGCTGGAATAGATATGTATATTTATATCTATATGAATATATACATATGTCCAGATTTGTATATTAGGATATGGGTGGTGCAATATATCATAGATAGATAGATATAGATATATATATAGAGAGAGAGAGAGATGATATATCTAGATATATGGAAATTTGTGGGGCATGGTTTAGCACCACCAGAGTAATGATATAAGTATGTAGACATATATGGAGATGCTACATACAAGACAAGAGATTGAGATACATGTCTACCACCCAGCCCCATAATAGTACATGGGGAATATAAAAGAAAAAGATTCTGCGTTCTACAAGAGGGTGAGCCCACTTGGGATATGCATAGAGAATCTATTTTCATGGGTTGAGGGATGCAGGAAAGCAATCCAGTGAGATAACCGTGATGTTCGCGTGAGAACAGATGAAGATATGAATCTGTAGGGAACAAGGCAGGGAGTTCTACAGAACACTGACATGGTAGATGCCTTGGATTTTCACACAGAAGAACTGCTATCTCGTGTTAACACCCTAGGCTAGAAGGGGTGTGGAGAACCCTCACAGGTATAGGAAGGGTTGATAAGTTTCTCTCTAATAATAAAGGAACTTCAGAGACAAGGACAATGCTCTATAGCAAAGCCCTCATAGTAGAAAGCTTCTCTGAAGACTGCAGAGAGCATTGTGCAGGAGAGCTATGAGATAAACTGACTGAAAATCAGTTATGTTGCCATATCCTAGAAAAGGAGATGGTTAGAATAATGTGAGAAAGCCTAACGAGTAGGAGGATCCAAGATAGTTTGGAATCACTACTGAGGCTAGACAAAAATTTTGAACAAGGGACTGGAACTTGGAAAAGTCCCAGTAATACAATTACTATAACTCCTGCAGGCAGAGCTGCTGACAGAAACAGCAGAGAGATTGTCCTGTGCTGAATAAAGAAAAACAGACAAGAAAAGAGAGGGGATATCTCTTCTCACTGTCTGGGGAACGACCAGAGAAGTAGTTCAGTATGGTAGCCCTCAAGTAGTTGGAGGGTGACGTACCCATGGGGTAAGTCAACTGAAGGAAAAATGTTCAGTTGGGAAAGAAACTATCAGGTGATAGTTGCAACTGCTCTTCTGGAGAGTAAGAAGAGGAGAAGTGTGTAGTACCTGAACAAAACAAGTTTTTGACAGGTCAGTACACTGAAAAAGAAAAGCACAGTGAATAATCTTTTAATATGTAAGTTACAATTCCCGGCCCCTATGGTTGCTGGGAATGTTGAGACTGGCCAGAACTGGAGGACTTCAGACTAGGCTGAGGCGTCTCTTGTTTAGGTACAGCCGAATGATGGGCAGGAGAGGAATGAAACTTTCTTTTCTTAGGAAAAGAAGGTTTGGTAGGACATTTCCTACTATTTGAAGAAGGTGGCTTAGAATGGTTTCTAGTGGAAGAAGAGTCAGGGGAGCATTGAGCAACCTGACGTAAAGCCTCCTTATTAAAAAGACCTTCCCCTGTACAAGGAGAATGAGCTAGTATAGTTTGTGCCCATTTGCTCAAGTCTGAAGCCTCAAGCCAGGCTCTGCGACGTGCTGCAATGGCAATAGCAGAGGATCTGCTAATGGACTCAAAAGAATCTATAGAAGCACGAGACAGAAACCAGGATATATTCCGGCTGTGATTGATGAGCAAGGTATAATCAGTAGCCTTCGGCACTGGTAAAAAAGGGGTCAAAAGAGACAATTTCTCTGTGACTTCCTGGAGTGTTAGACTCATGTGAAAAATATATGAGAGAACTCTGGAAGCCAGCATAGAGTTTTGGAAGGCCTGACGGCCAAAAGCATCAAGTGTTCTTGAAGAACGACCTGGCGGAAAAGAAGAATGCTTCTTCTTGCTCTTAACCTTCCTCAGTGCTGATTCCACTACAAGGGAACGATGAGAAAGTTGAGGTTTTTGGAACCCTGGAGAGGGTGGCACACGGTACCTAACCTCAATGTCAGTAGAAACTTGAGGAAGTCGTAAGGGTGATTTCCATACCCTAAGGAGATCCTGCAGAGCAGGATGTAAAGGAAACTGTATATGTTGCATTTGTGCCGGTGAGCCATGGGTAGGATCACAACCAGGGATAGAAATATTAAGAAAGGTTGCCATATCCAGGAGAAAAGTCTGATCTCCTATGGGTACTATTCCTGGTGAGGCTAAAGAAAGAGCCTGAGTATCAGAGGACGTACAAGGTACTGCACCAATGCCAGGTATCGGTTCCAAACTAGGCAGCGGTGCAAAAACAGGCATCAACCTCGCTACTGATAAAGGACTAGCAGGTGAAGTAGTCATCGGGAACTGCTGTAGTGGTACCGAGATCATGAGGGAGTTATGGCTAGGATCTTCGGAACTACCTATTGGGAAACGACAGGAGTCGGTTCCGGGACGCGTCGGTACGCAGTCCTCGAGACTCGATATCGACTCAAGACTCGGCATCGAAGAGAGCGAGACTAGCGATGCATGTCTCGACAGTTCCGACGCCAGTGGCAGTATCGGCGATGCCGATACCACTAAGGCAGCCTGGGTGACATCGATCGATACCGACGGTACCGAGGATACCCGATGAGCACCCATCCATGTCGATGCCGATGCTAGGGTATCGGAACCGATCGACGTCGGTACCGTCCCGGAGCATGGCTGAGATTGAGGGAAGTCAATGCGGTGCGTATCGATCGGTCCCGAAGGTACCGAGGATGCTTGATGACGATCCCTGGTGAAGAGTGGCGTACTCGACACCGGTGCCGATGCCAGAGGCTCGGTACCGCTCGAAGCGGATACCACCCCCGCGCATGGCTCAGGTATGTTCTGTGAGGGGTGAGCCCCAGGAACATCCTGAAACCCCTTCAACGCTTTGGAGCCCGAAGACTCCCGCAGGGGTAATGCCAATGGAGTGGAGGAGTAGCCTAGTGGTTGGGGCAAGGTACTTCAGGCCGGAAGGTCAGGGGTTCAAATCCCACTAGAGGACAGCAACCTTGGGCCGGAAGGACTGGGGTTTCTAGTCCCACAGGTGCTCCTTGTGGTCTTGGGCAAGCCACTTAACCCTCCATAGCCCATGTTCCCTGTGAAATAGTTATCTCCAAGTTATAATGTCCTGTTCAATGTAATTTCAGTTTGTTCAATGTAAACCGCACTGATGCAGAATAGCGCGGTATATAAGAGAATGTAAATAAAAATAAATAAAATAAGGCCGGAGCCGTCACCATGCTGGGCATGGGACATACCACTCAAGCATTGACTAGTCTTAACAGACTGTTTTTGGGTTACCTGATCCTGTGAAGTAGAGAAACCGGGTACCCTCACTGCCGAAGAAAAAATGGTATCGAGGGAAATTCTAAATACCGAAGGTTTTCTCACAAAATTATCTCCTGACAAGTCAGGGGGAAAAGGGTCAGGACCCACACAGTTGAGACACCAACTATTGGTGTCTAAAAAGAAACAGGTGTTTCCACAGCGGATGCACTTCTTAGGAAAAGAAGGCTCCATAATGAAAAAGGCCTAGTAGGCCTAAGAAGTTAAGGCAAAAAAAAAAACTGAAGAAACGTTTTACAGACTTTAGCCTAAAAACCACCGGCGGTACCGGGAAAAACAGCCGCGACCACAAGAAAACAAAAAAATTAAAATAATTAAAGCAATTAAAAAGAAAAGTTTCTGCGGTGACAGGAGGACGTCCTGCCGGCTCCACGGAAAAACGAAAACTGAAGAGAGGCTGTGGAGAAAGCGGGAAGTCACTGCGCAGGCGCGAGGGATGCTGCCAAAAGCTTTCTAATTGAAAGCTGGGCAGCATTCCCGTGCAGGCTCCGTCGGTACCGACGTACCCATATGTGAAGACTCATTCCTGCTTTTTCCTGGAGATAAGATATACACTGTGCGATCCAGTTGGATAGTGTTCTTTTGGAGACTGGAAGTCCCAACTGACTAGGATCAAAAGCAACAAAAAGTTGAGGACTTCCTATGTTGCTGTGTCCTTTGTAAGTAAAAGGCCAGCGTCCTTTTACAATCCAAAGTATGAAGATTCCTTCTGCATTTGACGCATGAGGCCTTGGGAAGAATACAGGAAGGTAAACCGCTTGGTTTAAATGAAAAGGTGACACCACCTTTGGCATAAAGTGTGGATGAGTCCTAAGGACTACCTTATCATGATGGAACCTTGTATAAGGAGGATCAGCCACCAAAGCTTGCAATTCACTGATGCAACGTGCTGATGTGATTGCAATAAGAAAGATGACATTCCAGGAAAGGAATTTCAAGGAGGTAGTGGCTAATGGTTCAAAAGGCGGTTTCATAAGCTGCCCAAGAACCATATTTAAGTCCCATGCCAACGGTGGTGGCTTAATGGGAGGCTTAGTCAAAAGAAGGCCTCTCATAAATATTGCTATGACAGGATGAAGGGAAATAGGATGCCCATTTAGAGGCTTGAAAGAAGCTGCAATAGCACTCAAATGAACTCACTGAATTGGTCTTAAGCCCTGCATTAGATAAATGAAGGAGATACTCCAGTAATGATTCCAGAGGTATCGCAAGAGTGTTAAGACCCTTCTGCAAGCACCAAATGGTAAACCTTTTCCACTTGAAAGCATAAGAGCATCTTGTGTGGAAGGCTTCCTGGAAGCATAAAGGATATCCTTTACCTGATGAGAAAGGTTAAGACCGTGAATTTCTAGGCTTTCAGCAACCAGACCATGAGATGCAGAGACTGGGGATTGGGATGCCACAGCATCCTGTCCTCTTGAGAAAGAAGATCTGGAGCAGATCCTAACTCCAGAGGCGGAGCTTGAGCGAGATGTAGGAGCAGAGGGTACCACATTTACCGTGGCCAATGTGGAGCTATGAGAATCATATGACCTCTGTCTCTGAAGCTTTAACAGGGTTTTGGGAATTAGGAGAATGGGTGGAAAGGCATACAGGAAGTCCTGGCCCCAATGGAGGAGGAAAGCATCCCTGGCCCGACAACCCTGAGCTGGAATTCTGGAACAGAACCGGGGAAGTTTGGCATTCAACAGACTTGTGAAGAGGTCTACGTCCGGGGTTCCCCAAATTTGGAAAATTTTGGCCACCTGGTCTGCATGGAGAGACCATTCGTGTGGAAGCAGAACTTGACTGTCTGCCCAAGAGTTTTGAATGCCTGGAAGATACACCGCAAGGAGATGAATCTGATTGCTCTCTGGCGAGGGCCCATAGTCGCAAAGCTTCGTTGCATAGCGACAGAGAGCCTGTTCCGCCCTGCTTGTTCACACAGAACATGCTACTTGATTGTCTGTTTGAACTAGGACTAGCTTGTAGCTGAGCTGGGTGTGGAATACTCGAAGAGCAAGGAAGCTTGCTCTTGAGTTCCAGGAGATTGATATGTAGATAGGTCTCCTGTGGAGTCCAGGTACCCGGGGTAGAGAGGCCTTGCAGATGGGCTCCCCAACCCACCGGTGAGGCATCTGTTAGAGTGACTTGGGGTGGAGGTTGCTGAAAAGGGGACCCCACCAAAATGTTTTGGGGTGATTGCCACCATTGGAGGGACAAAATAAGGCGATCTGAGTTTGCTATTTTGTCTGACAGACAACCTGATGCCTGAGTCCATTGAGTGGATAAAGTCGACTGGGCTGCCCTCATATGGAGGCGAGCATAAGGAACCACATGCACGGTGGATGCCATGTGGCCTAGCAATTGTAACATTTCCCGAGCAATGAGGTGAGGCTTTAGCACCGCTTGGGAAGCTAACTGCACAATGCAAAGGCAGCGGGGCTGTGGAAGGTAGGCCCTTGTCTGTCTGGCATCCAGCAGAGCTCCTATAACTTCTAAGTAAGGGAAGATGAATATTCCCAGGACGCGGAGAAATGCTGCCACCACAGCCATGCATTTTGTGAACACCCTTGGTGCAGAGGCCAGGCCAAAAGGAAGAATCCTGTACTGGTAGTGCTTCCCTTGAAATAGAAAGCGAAGGAACTTTCGATGAGTTGGATGGTTGAGAACATGAGTGTACGCATCCTTAAGATCTAGAGAACAAAGCCAATCCTGACTCTGAAGGTATGGCAGCAGAGTTCCTAAAGAAATCATTTTGAACTTCTCTTTGAACAGGAATTTGTTCAATTCTCTGAGGTCTAAAATGGGTCTGTGTCCTCCTGTTTTCTTTGGAATAAGGAAATAGGGGGAGTAGAACCCTGTACCCTGTTGGAGAATGGGTACCTCTTCTATGCCCCTTGGGCAAGAAGCATAGTGACCTCTTGACCTAATTGGTCGTTGAGAGAGGTCTGAGAATTGAACTGTTAGCATTGTAGGAGGGGGCATGCTGAGGAAATGAAGCTTGTACCCCCTCTCTTACTATAGATAGAGTCCAATTTTCTGCTGTTATCTGACCCCATCTGGGGGCAAAATGACATAACCTTCCTGGAATGGTGGAAGGCTCTGGGCCGTTAAGGGCCAGGAAGGCAAAGTTCTCTAGATAGGAGTCAAAGCCCCTGTGGAGGCTGAGTCTGCTGAGCCGGTTGAGGCTTAGCAGCTTTTGTTTTTCTTGTCTAGGTTGTTGCTGCTGTCCCTTTTGTGCAGATTGACCTAAACGATGCCCCTGCTGGGTATAGGAGGGATAAAACTTCTTACTGAAGAATGGTTTCTTGTAGGATTTTTTCCTTGCAGGATCAGCTGTAGATTTAGACAATCTATCCAAAGTGATATTGTCAGCATCTCTCTCATTAGCTTTTTCCTGCCAATTCTTGCCAAAGAGATTCTCTCCTGTGCAAGGAATATTCCCTAGTTTATCCTGTACGCAAAGTTCCAAGTCAGATGCCTGGAGCCAGGCAATCCTACGTGCACCTATGGCAATAGCAGTGGTTCTGCTCATGCACTCAAAGCAGTCAAAGGCTGCACGATTTACAAACTTGGAAACATCCCAAGCATGTTTGACAAGGGCGAGGTAATCCTGCCTCTTATGAGGAAGGAGAGGGCTCATAAGCTCTAAATCTCCCGTGACCTTCTTAAGGAACATTCCCATATATAATATATAGGAACTGATCCTAGCAGAAAGCATGGAAGCCTGGAAGGTTCGACGTCCAAAGGCGTCAAGAGTCCTACACTCACATCCTGGAGGATTAGATGCATGCCTTTTTGCACTCTTGATCCTTCTCACAGCTGATTCCACCACCATGGAATGGTGTGGTGTGATGTGGTAGCCGAGTCTTCTGAAACCCAGGACAAGGAGGAATTCGATACATGGTATCGAGTCTTTGAGAGTGAGGAGATGTGGTTATTGCTGTTTCCCACATCCTTAACATGAGATCATGCAAGATCTCATGAATAGGTAAGGTAGCTGCCTCCTTGGGAGCTTTAGGATATTGTAGGATTTCTAATTCCTTTGCCCTAGGCTCTTTTTCAGGAGCCACTGTGATGGAAAGACCTCGAGCCACATCTCGGATAAAATCCTGAAAGGATATATCCTCTGGTGGAGACATCCTACGCTGAGAAGAAGAATCCTCAGGAAGAAGTACTCTGGTATCGGCAGAGCTTTCAGAGTCTTCAGACTCATCCGAGGATTCAAAGTATCTCCGATCTGGGTGATCGTGCAAAGCACAGTACCGGCACTGACCAAAGTCGGCATCGGAGGGGTCCGGTACTGACTTGTCGATACCGGATGGATAAGCATGACTCGGTCCTGGTAGAATACCTGCCGATGTCGATGCAGTCGGTACTGGTACTGGTTGAATTATCTGAATCAGTTTCAGGGGCATCGAGGCCGTGAGAAGAGCCGCCAGACTGCGTTCAATAGCCAAGAATCTCTGGTCTATTGACGCTGCTGATGCTTGGGTATCAGTACCGGATGAAGCAGCCGGTACCCCAGAGCATGGCACCAGTAGTTCTGCCGAGACTGAAGCCTCAAGAACATCCTGGAGCCCCGTTAGTGCTTTGGAAGCAGAAGCCTCCCACCGGGGCAATTTTGCCGGTGAAAGTCCCTCAAAGGCAACGCCAGAGGCATCTCGATGCTTATGGGAAGATCTACCCTTTGAGGACCGGCTAGATTTATGTTTAGTTACCTGAGATCCATGGGAGGAAGACGTCTATGCCAGAGGCTGCATCGGAGGGACAAAGGGTGCTAGGTTTAGCAGTATGGTTCTGCTGGCCCCTTTTCAACATCATCCCACAGGGAACACACTCCGAAATACAGTGGTCAGGACCTAAACATTTGAGGCACCACTCATGGGTGTCGGTGACAGAGATGGTACCGCCACACTTGGAACACTTTAAAACCCGAAGCGGGTTTTTCCATTTTAAAGGAAAAAAAGTTGGGCCTAGTGCCCAAAATGGCACGTGGCATCTGAGGAGAAAATAACTGGAAAAGACTCCAGAAGAAAGGGTTTTTTTTAAAAAAAAAAAAAAAAGAAAGAACCGGCGGTACCGGTGTAGCGTCGAAGGAAGGCAGACGCGACCACAAAAAAGATGAATAGAAGGGAAATATTTTCTGCGGTGACAGGATGTGCAACCTGTCGGCTCCGCGGAAAACGAAGAACTGGAGAGGAACAGTTGGGAAAGGTGGGAAGGTAGCACGCAGGCACTGTGGGATGCTCCCAAAAGCTTTCCTACTGAACACTGGGGAGCGTTCCCGCGCAGTCTCCGTTGGTACCAACGATACCCATATGTGAAGGCTACATTCCTGCTTGCTCCTGGAGATAGATGAACGTAGATAAAGACCATACAGCCTAAGCCAGTCTGCCTTTCCATACCAAGTACTATAGTCCTCTTTCCTTTAGAGATCTTCTGTGTTTGTCCCATGCGCTCTTGAATTCAGATACAGATCGTCTCTCTACTACCCTCAGTGGGATACGGTTTCATACATTTACCACTCTTTCCATAAAGAAATATTTACACATTCCAACTAAGTCTATCCCCTTCCACCCTCATCCTATGTCCCCCTCTTACAGAGCTCTCTTTCAATTGGAAGAGGCTCCCCCTGTGTATTTATGCCATGGATGTATTTAAACGTGTCTATCCTACTGCCTCCACACACACAAATAAAAGAGATGACCATACAAAGAGATGCACACGCGCATACCACATATACAGGAGGCGCACACACAGGCATTACAGCTACAAATTGATGAATGTGTGCATGCACATACACAAAGGGGGTGGAAAGAATTCCATAAGGAGTGCTCTGCATGCTTTCCCACTTATGTATATAAATAACCTACATCCACTCAATGAATCAGAACTAGGTCATGTTTTGCAAAAAGGACACCAGGAGAAGAAATGGAAAAAAATACATAGCTTTCATTCAATGAAACAAGGTACAGAAAGTCATGTTTTTTTGTATTTCATCTTTTAATCTGCATAGTGATTTAACATACAGTATTCTTGCTGTAAACATGTCATGATTACTTCTGTTTCAAAATGCAAATTAAAACTTGTTGAACATTATAAAAACAATTTGCAGTGCCTGCCCAATGGCTTACCAGCAGCACTACCAAACAGGAGACCCAGATTCAGTTCATGAACCCAGCTCCTGTTCCTGGGATTGATAGGGGGACTGGGGGGAGCTGTAGCCTCTAAAGGAACAGCAACAATGACACCTACTGCCCAAATTTACAGTGACTGCATACTGGGTTATTGAAGATGCAGTTTGTGGATTCTGGCCAAGAACTCTTGCAAAGATAACTGGGCTAGAGGCACAAGTAGGATCACAAGTAGGGAAAAAGAAATAATGGATAACAGCACAGTGGCCTCAGTAGAGGCCGGTTCTGAATTGAGCTGGATGCCCAAAGAAGCAGAAGAGAGCTGCCAGACAAAATAAAAAATTAAAAAAAAAAAAAAAAAAGTTTACAAATTAAATTTAAAAAAAAAAAAAAAAAAAAAAATCCAATTTCTGGTTTTACACCTCTTATTTTTTGTGTTTTACTTATGAAATTGCGAACTTCACTCTTGAGCAGAGCATCAGCTTCATGCTGTTGCTTTGATTTTGGTTTAGCGGAAGATCAGCTCCGGAATTTCCTCAGTGGTAAATAAATCTGTGTTGTGTATACACACACACATACATATATATACACTATGTCATTCGTTATTCTGGAGAACTTCTTCTTGAGCTGATTATTACCTCCGATGACTCTTTTGCGCTTGTTTGAGTAAAGTGTCAAAGTCAAGAGAATCAAACTTGTTCTTCATACGAGCTGGGTCAAAATCATCTTTGTTAGAGTCTGAAAAAAACACGGTAAAGAGAACCTGAGCATTAATCTTCACTCAGACACTTAGGAATCCTGAGATCCAAGAAAGCATGGCTAATGTCGTAGAGAGGAAAAGCAATCGCCTGTCATTCTTCTGCCCCATGCCAGAGGACAGAGATTCAATTACAACACTAACAAGAGACTGAAAAATCGCGTATATTTTGGCCAACCCTCTCCTGATCCTGCATGACTCTCTCTTTGAAAAGATAATCCATTCACCTATGTTTATTGTCAAATCTAGGAGGTTAAAAATCTCCACCCCCCAAACAGGATCTGCCCCTCACTGAAGTACTAGAGACGACTTCTATCACTAGAACATGGGGTAATAAAGAAGAAAAATATAATTACTGATATAGTTTAATATACAAAATAATGCTTGAGAACTGACTGGGATCAACCAGTACATTAGATTATTTTAACAGAATAAGGTAGCAACTACAAAACAGAACCACCACCACTTAACCACAAATAGTAGATGGTACTTAGGGCCATTTAACACTCATCCTAAATAATGTGTGGGTTCTTGAATTCAGACTTAAGATCACAGGCAAAATACAAGTTTAGAAGTGCATTGCAGAAGCTCCATCTCCTGTTCCATGAACAAAAATAACTACTCTCCCATCAATGAAAGCAGTTACTTACCTGTAACAGGTGATCTCTGGGAACAGCAGGAATAAGTCTTCACATATGGGTACGTCGGTACCAACGGAGTCTGCGCGGGAACGCTTCCCAGCGTCCAATCAAGAGCTTTTGGAAGCATCCCCCCAAGCCTGCGTGCTGCCTTCCCGCCTTTCCTAACTACCTCTCCTCAGTTAAGTTTTAAAGCTGAGACAAAGAGAGAGAGAGAGGAAAGGAAAGATAGATAGATAGATAGAGAGATACAACTCCTAGGGAGGTGGGTGGGTTGTGAAGACTTATTCCTGCTGTTCCCAGAGATCACCTGTTACAGGTAAGTAACTGTGCTATCTCCAGGAACAAGCAGGAATGAGTCTTCACATATGGAGACTCCCAAGCTAAGATGCCTGGAGTCCCAGCATATCATAGATTGGAACATGCTATCCCCCACAACACCAGGCATCTTGAGGATGGAGGGTAGGAGTTGAAAAAGAAAGGCGCTGTGGAACAGCTAACCTAGCATAGGACTGCAGACAAGGAGTCCATGTTTGGATGATAATTATTATCAATGATATTGAAAGAAATATTGCAATATGGACCTCCCCTAACAGGATTACAGAGCAGTAAGGAGGTTCATGGGATCTACTGGGGAACCCAGTAGAGGAACCTCACTGTGAAGTGGAGGTAATAAACCTGTAGGAAAAACAGTGGAGGTCAGATTCCTGAAAGGTAAGAGGGAACCCCAGTAATAACTGGGGTAGTACAAAAACGGTGGGCCTTCAGCGGAAGGCTTTATGACAAAAGCCGAACTCTTTTGGCAACAGGGTGGCTCACCCTTAGGAGCAAAAAGAGAAAGCTGACCGATTTGGAAAAAACAGGCACAGTCCTTGTGGGAGGAAAAGGTATGGAAACCCCTTGTATCCCAAAAAGAAAGGACAAATGCCTGAGGCGTTAGAGCCTGTGATTAACTGAAGATCCGCAATGTCTCTCCTAACTGGAGTCAGCTAGGAGAGATACTGGAACATGGAGAGCCTCTGAGGTACCTAAACCTCAAGGTTATGGTGGAAGTTGTTAACTACCACAGAAAGTGGTTGTGCGTGTAGAACCCCAAACATGCTGGATAGCATAGGTATGGGTAAAGCCCATCTGTCAGAATCATATAGCTATATGAGCCTAGACAGTCAGGTAGAAAAATATGCAGATACATATCTACCAATAATAAAATATCTCGACCGACACACATACACACAGACACACATTATATATATATATGCACACATAGATATATAGACATAAGAATATATCTATAGTGAGATATGAAAAAGCATAAAATACACAAATGATAGACAGACATCTGTAAGATGTATGCTATAGATATGAATATATATGCCTTTATATGGGTGTCTGCAAAGAAGCAGACAGATAAGCCCACAGAACGGTATTCACATAGGAAATGTGGAGAGGAAAGATTCATCTAACAAGAAGGTGGAACCTACTTGAGAAGATATATAGAGAATCTATTCCGACTGGTTATGAGCTACAGGGATGCTAGCTAGTGAAAAAAACCAGGACAGTTACGTGAAAAGCAGAGGATGATATCAGTCTGCAGCCAGCAAGTACCGAGTATTCCAGAACTCTAGCATGGTAAGTGAACAGAAGACGCATAAAAATGAGATACCTTTTTGCCCTTAAGCAGGTCAGCATGGTATCATGCGTTCTTACCATGAGGACGAGCTACAAGGAGAAAAAGCATATTCCCGATTGGAAATACTATGGACCAAAGCAGGGAATTGGCAATGCCTTAAGCTTTCACGTAAGAGAAGGCCTATGTCCTTTATATTAAAAAGGAGATAGTGAAAAAAGGGAGAACCTTTCTAGTCATGGGAGACATGACTGAAAAAGCCTTTTCCAACCATCTAGGATAGCTGTTGGAGAAAAAAAACCCCATGCTCTCTAGCAAGGGCCCATAGTGGAGAGCTTCTCTGTAGAATTGCAGAGAGCATGATGCAGGAGAATGAGGAGATAGGTACTGGCTCTCCAGCAGCCAGTTCTATGTCAACTATGCTGCCAAACCCAGGGGAATGGAGATGGCAGAAAGAGAAGACAATCCAACAAGCCTAAAGTGAAGTAGTTTCCAAGACAGATGACAGCACTGACTTGGAGCCACTACTAAGACCAGACAGAATGTTAGTGGAGGACAACCTGGTTGCTGGTGGACAAGAACCAGTGGTCCAAACATTAAGGCTCCTGCATAGGCAGCTGCTTGTCAGACAGCAGAAAGAATCTGTTTAAAAACAGAAAGAACAGACAGAACAGGAGTAGAAAACTCTGGACATGTCTGATGAACTGCCTCAAAGCAAGATTGAAAAAGAGGAGTTAATTCAGAGAGGAAACTCCGCACTGGAAAAGTAACAAAACTAGAGAGGCTGAAGAAAAAGCCCTCCAGTGAAGCAATACCGCTCTTACAGGGGAAAAACTTGGTAAGAGGGTAAAGAGAATGGAGCTGAAGAAGACATACAAAGTAGTAAAGTCTATAGAAAGGGAAAAAAAAAAAAAAAAAGACATGCTGGCACTGGAAACTATCGTTTGATAGTGGTTAGACCTCTTTCCCTAGCAGGCATGAACATCCTGACAGCTCATAGAACATAGAAAAAATGGATGTCTTTTGGGAAGAGCTCCATGTCTAGGGTTTAGAATGAAAGCAGTGGATTGCCTCTATTGAGAAGAAGCAACTGCAGATTCTAACCCCAAGAGTCACAAGCATCTGATGAAGATTGATCAGAAACCCTGCGGTTGCTGGGTTTGCTGAGCCTGGTGAGAGGTTGAATTCTGAAGACCAGGACGATGCTTCCCTTGTTTGGGAACATCTGTATGATGGGCAGATGATGCATAAAACCTTCTTCTCCTATGGGAAGAAAGTTTGGCAGGACATTTCCTACCTATAGGGACAGAAGAAGGTGCAGAGCAGCACCTAGGAACAGGTAAGTCAGTGGACAACTGAGTAACCTGACGTAAAGACTCCTTGTCTCCAGTGCAAGGAGTATGTCCCAGTCTGTGTTGTGCCCATTTATCCAAGTCTGAAGCTTGGAGCCAGGCTCTACGTCGTGCCCCTATAGTTATAGCAGAAGTCCTGCTAACAGACTCAAAAGAGTCTAGGGAAGCACGAGTAAGAAACCAAGAGATATTCTGAAGATGCTTAAGCAGTGAAGAATAGCCTGCACTCTTGGACTCTGGAAGGGAAGGAGTCAAAAGATGTAATTGATTTGTGACCTCCTCAAGAGATAGACTCATAAAAAATATGAGAGAATTCTTGCAGAAAGCATAGATGTCTGGAAGGTTTGACGTCCAAAGGCATCTAGTGTCTTAGACTCACGACCTGGCGGATAAGAAGAGTGCTTTTTCTTACTCTTTACCCGCCTCATTGCTGATTCCACTACTATGGAATGATGAGGAAGTTGAGTCTTTTGAAACCCTGGAGAGGGGGGCACCTGATATAAGATCAGTTGCTCTGGAAGGTGGAGGTACCTTTAAAGGTGCTTCCCACATTCCTAGAAGGAGATCCTGCAAGGAATGATGCAAAGGAAGCATTATGTTCTCCTTTGCTTTGGTAGAAACAGAGCCTTGTGCAGGATCATATCCAGGGATAGGAATGGCAAGAGATCTTGCTATATCCAGGAGGAAACTCTGAAAAGAGGGATCTCCAACTGGAATCTCCTTTGGACATGTTAGATCTGAAGAACTAGCCTGAGCACCGAAAGAGCTACCCAAATATATAGGAATAGAAGATCCTGCACGGTGCAGTGTGGAATCCTTAAGGGATGGTCGCCGGTACTGGCTGTCAGGAGCAGCGACCGTCAGTACCACATCATCCATGCCAGGTATAGACTCCAATTCATAAATATTATCGCTCAAAAAATGTGAATGCCCTTCAATGCTTAATTGACTTTTCTCTAAGATTTGTTCATGTAATGGACGGCTAGGTCTCAGACTTCCCGACACTTAAGGCTAACTGCTAATAACTTTGGTTAGCAGGGCCGTGCCATTTAGCATCAATGACCTGCCGATAATCAACAAATGAACAAGGTATATAAAAAGACCAATACGTGCTAGATATCACCAAAAATAGATAAAATTCTATCGAAAACTTCTTGTCCTGTAAGGGTGTATCTTTACACGATCCGATGGGTGAAGACTTATCTTAAATAGTTAAAAGATTGTTTTAATGCGTGTACAATATCACCAAAAAACGTATATATATCTATCAAGGCTGATTGCCATATAATGGTGAAGCAACACGCAGTTCAATAAGTAAAAAACTTATCTTGAGTGATTAAAGGATTGCCCGACGCTGTTCCATATAGCGCTTCAACGCGTTTCTCCGTGATAGGATTCTTCAGGGGGTTTCCTTCATAATATCACAACTCCAACATCCCCATGGGAATGAAATTAGACTTGAGAGAAAAGCTCCTACCTCCCATGGCACTCAACAGATGTTGACAGACTCAAAATGATTCAAAAAGGATTCTCAATACTGCTGCCCACGTTTCAATAGCGATGTTGCTTGCATCAAGAAAAACGCCGCGCATGCGGGCAGACGATCTGTCGACTCATTTAAATCAAAAAAACACCAATCAGATTAAGGTATTGGTGAGAGCTGTCTGATTACGTCAAACAAGCACGCCATTCAATTATGTTATTCAGACCTGTAGGTTCCACGGCTCGCAAAACAAAAATCCATCGTTGTTCTGAAAACGTCAAAAATTGTTCCCGTGTCTGGTTCCCTCTACCTGAATGTATCTGTTCAATAACAAAACACTTATAGTCTGTAAACACATGTCCCTTCAACAGACTATGCTGGACAATGGGAGCTTCTGTCTTTCGACATTTTAATCGACTCTTATGTTCCCCCAGTCGTAATCGTAAAGATCTGGTAGTTTTGCCCACATATAATAGGTTGCAAGGACATCGTAAAGCATAAATTACGAAAGCAGATTCACATGAAGTTATGCTCCTTAAAACATAAGTGGTATCGTGATACATGAAATGGTCAATCTGCAAGTTCATAAAGCAAAAAGCACAATTCCCACAGGGAGAATGACCCCGTGGTTCATTCAAAGGAGTAGGGACTGATGAAAGATGACGCAACTGAGTCGGACTCACTAATTCTTTCAAATTAACATGCCGCTGCCAAACACATCTAATATGGCGTCCCTGTAGCCCCCGAGTATTTTGTAACACATTCGAATGTTTACGTAGAATCTTCTGTATAGAATAGCTTAGAGGAGAGAATTTTGTAATAAAATTCACCGTGGTGTTGTTCTCCTGGTTTTTTTGTCGGGGACACAAGAGAAGAGCTCGATGATTGTATTTGGCCCGGCAATAAGCCTGGTCAATAAGTTTCTGGGGATAGCCTCTGTCCTGAAAATTAGTCTTCAACTCCTGAGATTGAAGGGCAAAATCGACATCATGAGAACAGTTTCGTTCGTCTGAACCGAATAAATTGAGAAAAAGGTAACCTTTGTTTCAAACGACTCGGATGTGCACTGCTATAATGTAGCAGAGTATTACGGTCAGATGGTTTTCTATATACCGTAGTCTTCCATCCCGTGGTGAGACGATAAATTTGCACATCCAGAAATGTAATAACATCAGTGTGACTGTTACTAGTAAACTGAATATGGGGATCAATATGGTTCAACCAAGCGAGAAAATCCTTTAATTCCGTTTCCTGCCCCTGCCAGATTAAAAAAATATCATCAATGTATCGGCTCCAAAGCCTGATATTAGATTGAAAAGGGCTAGTTGTTAACCACTTAGTCTCATATGACCCCATGAACAGGTTAGCAATTGATGGGGCGCACGTAGCCCCCATCGCAACTCCAGAGACCTGTTGAAAGATATCTCCCTCAAACTGAAAGTAATTTTTCTGGATGGTTAAGCGGGCTATCCGCAGCAAAAATGCTATATATTCGTCTGAAAGATCACCTCTAGTACCCAATGCAGTGTGCACGGTCTCCAATGCTGCTTCCTGAGGGATACTAGTATATAATGCTGCTATGTCTAGTGTGACCAATAAAATATTATGTTCCACAGTTAGATAATGGTGCTGTTCCAAAATGTTCAAAAAATGAGACGTGTCCCGTAGTTGAGTGCCATGGGAGGTAGGAGCTTTTCTCTCAAGTCTAATTTCATTCCCATGGGGATGTTGGAGTTGTGATATTATGAAGGAAACCCCCTGAAGAATCCTATCACGGAGAAACGCGTTGAAGCGCTATATGGAACAGCGTCGGGCAATCCTTTAATCACTCAAGATAAGTTTTTTACTTATTGAACTGCGTGTTGCTTCACCATTATATGGCAATCAGCCTTGATAGATATATATACGTTTTTTGGTGATATTGTACACGCATTAAAACAATCTTTTAACTATTTAAGATAAGTCTTCACCCATCGGATCGTGTAAAGATACACCCTTACAGGACAAGAAGTTTTCGATAGAATTTTATCTATTTTTGGTGATATCTAGCACGTATTGGTCTTTTTATATACCTTGTTCATTTGTTGATTATCGGCAGGTCATTGATGCTAAATGGCACGGCCCTGCTAACCAAAGTTATTAGCAGTTAGCCTTAAGTGTCGGGAAGTCTGAGACCTAGCCGTCCATTACATGAACAAATCTTAGAGAAAAGTCAATTAAGCATTGAAGGGCATTCACATTTTTTGAGCGATAATATTTATGAATTGACATACGCTCAGTAAGTCTACCCAAATACTACGTCTAGGTATAGACTCCAAGCTTGGTATAGAAGGGAGCGATCCTGTTGAAAGAAGCATGGCAGGAGTTGGCCACGATGGTACTGTGGATACCGGTACCGATGCCAATACCGGTACCGATGTCGGAGCCGAGCCCGACACAGACATCGGAGCAGCCATCGGTGACAGTTCAATCGGTACAGAGGTAACCGAAGACCTCCAGCCACTATCCTCGGTACCGAGCCTCCGGTATCGATCGGTGTCGGTACCAAAGCGTGTTGGTACCCAGTCTTCCAGACTAGAGATCGATTCCAAACTCGGCATCGAGGGCAAAGAGCCTGATGAGCGAAGCATGGAAAGCACCGACCGCAAGGGTAATGTGGACATCGGTACAGACTTCGGTACCGTGTCTGATACCGGTGGATGAAGGCCAACTAGTGGCAACTCAAACGGCCTCGGAGAAACCGAGAGTTGCGGATCCGAATCATCGGAACCGAGCCTTCGGTACCGCCGGGAGCCGGTACCAAGGCGAGTCGGTACCTAGTTCTCCAGACTGGAGATCGATTCCAGACTCGCCATCAAAGGAAGCGAGGCTATCGATGCACGTCTGGAGGGTACTGACGTCGGTGGTAGTATTGGTGCCGGTACCGATACTGGAAAGTCAGTCTGGAATGTATCCACCGGTCCTGTAGGTACCGAGGATGCCAGACGACGATCCCTGGTGAGGAGTGTTACGTCCAACACCAGTGCCGATGCCAGGGTATCGGTACCGCTCGAAGCGGATGCCACCACCGGGCATGGCTCAGGTATGTTCTGTGAGGGGTGAGCCCCAGGAACAACCTGAAACCCTACATAGGCTTTGGAGGCCGAAGACTCCCGCCAGGGTTTTGAAGCCAACGGGCCCTCGAGGGCAAGGCCGGAGCCGTCTACATGCTGTGCATGAGACCTACCACTCGAGGGTTGGCTAGTCTTAACAGACTGTTTGTGGGTTACCTGATCCTGTGTAGAAGAAATGGTCGGTGCCCTGAAGTTGGAAGGGAACCTCATATCGAGGGAAACTCGATGTTGAAAACCTTTTCTCACAATATTGTTGCCCGAGGGCTCCGGAGGAAAAAGGTCAGGACCCAAACAGGTTAGACACCAATTTTGGGAGTCTAAAAATAAAGGTGTACCGCCACAGTTTGAACATTTCTTGGAGGAAAAGGCTGGCGGTTCCATGAGGGACATGGAGAGGCCTAGAAGGCCTGAAAAACTATAAGACACTCAGAAGAAAAAAATATTCCCTTAAAGGGAAAAATTTACAAGAAAAGAAAAAAGAAACACCGGCGGCGTCAGGGAGACAGCCGCGACCACAAGAAAACTAAAGAATTAAAAGAAGAATTTTCTGCGGTGACAGGAGGATGTCCTGCCGGCTCCGCGGAAAACGAAAACTGAGGAGAGGCAGTTAGGAAAGACGGGAAGGCAGCACGCAGGCGTGGGGCAATGCTTCCAAAAGCTCTTGATTGGACACTGGGAAGCGTTCCCGCGCAGACTCCGTCGGTACCGACGTACCCATATGTGAAGACTCATTCCTGCTTGTTCCTGGAGATCATCTGCTCCAACCACCACATTCTGCCAGAGAGAAAAAAAAAACACACTCAAACCCATTTGTTTCCTAGATGAAACACAAGACTATTTCAGTATTAAACTCAGTACCTTGTAACCTGTACAGAATTTGTAAAAGAAACCAACTTACCTAGATCTGCATAGCGGCCCTTGCAGAATTGTCGACGGCCACCAAAACAGAGGTCAAAGGGTAATTCACCCGGATACTGCAGTTTGTGACCATTCTCAAGGGCAGTAAAAGCTTCTTCAGTGTAGCGGTAAGTTACAAATCCATAGTTGTCGCTGAAAAAAAACACATTTATAAAAAAAAAAATATTCAGATGCCTTTTTCAAGTCACCCTCTCTGTGAACTTATTATAGTAATGACTAGGCTGAATTGTCCACTGGAGGGAGCAAGAGACAGAACCAGATCATGCATCAAACAGAGGTGATACTGGATGCATTTAAGTAGGACCATCTCTCTGCCTCATTTTCTATTCCAAAAGCAAACCAGGCCACAGATAAATAAGGAAGTTGAACCCTATCTACGGAAATTTATAACCATGAAACCCGTACCCCTTTTCCCTGAAGTGAATGGTACAATCCTCTATATCGCCGAACACTGAAAATCGGTGCTTCAGTTCAGATCTTGTCATCCTACTGTGAATCTTGCCAATATAGACAACACGCCTTTCCTCCTGCAGAAAGAAAGCCATGCAAACTGTAATCAAACCATATTTAGAAAAGAAATGGGGGCCGGAGTAAAGTGCTCTACAGCTCAGATTGGACACACAGATCATAGCTTGCCTCTCTGCTGTGAGGTTTTTCACAAAGATGTGGGGCTTTTTAGAACTATGGTTGCATTTAGAGGATTGGTGTTTCCTGTTGGCTGGATAATATCTATGCTGCTCTTTTACTGCCAAAAGTATTTTTTCACTGAACTGATCTGTTTCATGGTTGAATGTTCCTATTTCTAAAAGGTTAGGCACAAATATGAATACACTGTGGGTATGTACAGAACTCTAGGCAAAGGCATTCATTTTTATTGCTTTAAGCCCGCTACCACTTTCACCATTCTTCATGTGCAAGACATTCCCCTCTCGATTTTTCCTTGCTCTATAGTAGAAGGCGTTTTAACTGAGCCAGGTTATCCAGTTCCTATGTTTTAGAGTGTTAGACATTTTGGACATTTTCAGTCTGATCTGTACTTTATTCCTGTTTTTTTTCTTATTGTAATTGCTTTAATTTCAAGTGCAAACCATTTTGAATTATGTATATCAGTAAGATGGTATATAAAAAACATTCTGTAAATAACTTATGCCATCAAAATATAGAAAGACTAGGGGACATGCAATGAAACTACAAGTTAACCTATTTAAGACTAATAAGAGAAAATATTTTTTCACTCAACGCATAATCAAACTCTGGAATTCGCTACCCGAGGCTGTAGTAAAAGCTGCTAGTGTAGCCGGGTTTAAAGAAGGTTTGGATAAGTTCCTGGAGGAAAGGTCCATAAACCATTATTAAAGGGGACACGAGCTATCCACTGCTTGCCCAAATACAAGCATTGTGGAACCTGTGTCTTTTGGGGAAACTGCTAGGTACTTGTGACCTAGATTGGCCACTGTTGGAAACAGGATACTGGGCTTGATGGACCTTGGTCTGACCCAGTATGACATCTCTTATGTTCTTATGCTCAGTGTTTTCAGGAAAAGGATTAAAACTTGATTAAAATTTCATAGCTTAAATGAGATTTAAGGTTTCCACATACTAGGGCTGATTTTTAAGGGACATGTGGAAGGTTACACACAAGTTATGTGCACAAGACCCTATTTTAAAGTGCTTTTGCATGTGAATGAGCACTTGCACATGCTCAAGGTGATCACTATTCTGAGCACATGCATTACGTCCTATCATGCATCCTTTGTGTGTGCATGGGGCGGAGCTTGAGCACAGGCTACATTTACACACATATATTATGAAATATTATAACTTAAGCATGTTTTTTGCAAAATTTAGATGTGGACATTTATGCCTGCCCTAGAGCAAGCATAACTGTCGTAGCTCGGTTGAAGCAGATCTTTATACCCCAATTTTACATAAAAGTAAAGTAAATGTTTATTATGTTACATCAATAGTTTACTATTTACTGTTCCATGTAAAACAAATACACTGTTTTATGCAAGCCACCTTGGCCAAGTTGTTATATGTAACCAGACTCATAAATCAGTGGTATATAAGCACAATTGTATAAGTATACACATACTTTACTTTACTTTATAAAACAGGCCCCTGAATATGCATGTGGCAATGTATGGTAACTGTGCGGGAGTTTATAAAGTTACTTTTATCCTTACCATAAGGATTTCTTCAAGACCAATGGTGCACTGGGGCTGATTAAGATAAATAAGATTTAACTAGTTGAGCAGATCGTCCTCTCTTGCAGGAAAAATAAAAAGGGATTCTTCCCCAATTACGTGTGTGCATTTTTTTGTTTTGTGTTTTTATGTTGTATATATCGTGTTGTAAATTGCTTTCCACACAATACTCTGTTCTCCTGCACTTGTCCAGTTTCACATGTGTGAGTATTCTGTAGTTGGTAAAGGATCTAGGTGGAATTGGTCTTTCAAGCCTTAGGTTTTATTGGGCTGTTTGGATGAGATCTGACTGGTATCAACCAGCTTGAAGGAGTGGCTTGGTGCTGGTTCTCCTAAATCATGTACATCTCTGGAAGTGGACCTAATGGCTGGAAATAGCTTTTTTACTCTTCAGTAATTTTTCCTGAAATTAGGCAAGACATGCACAATATATTCAATCATTTCCCATACATTAGGAGTGTGGGCTTCAGTATGTCAAATTTATCAAGAAAAATATATTTCGATGTTCTCTCTCATGCTATTGTGGGTCTGTTCTTCTAATGTGTTCACTGGGCATAAGCTCGGACAACTTTTGCAGGTCAGAGTACTTAAGCCCCTCTACAAGTTTTTCCCAGTGAACTTCTATACTTACAGCTCATACAGATTGCCTATATTTACCAAGACAAAATAGACATACGTAGTTTGGGTTAGTCTCCCCTCATTATCAGCATCCTTGAGTAATTATTTGGTTTGCAATTAGCAGCTTTAGTGACATTACCTATTTTCTCTCATTCAGAAGGAAAACTTGGAACTGCATTTACATTGATATAGATCTGTATGTTATGTAGAAGATGCTAATATCAATTTGTTGCAGAACAAGAGAACTTACATACAGGCTCTTACACTACACATAAAAGCTTCCCTCGCTGTTCTCTCTGAATGGATCTAGCCTGCTGTGCTAGAGAGACGTGGACAAACTGGCTTCCACATGTGATGGCATTGTAGCATCATTCAGGCTTAGCGTAGTTACTCACCTAACAGGTGATCTCCGGGAACAGCAGGAATTTAGATTTCACATATGGGTGACATCGGCACTGACAGAGCCGCGCACAGGAATGCTCCCCCGTGTCCTATAGGAAAGCCTTTGGAGTACTCCACTGCACCTTGTGACTGGCTTCCCACTCTGACTCCTCCTCCTCAGTTGGGTTTGTAGCTGAGAAGGAAGAGTAAAAATAACCCTACAACTCCATGGGGAGGAGAGTGGGTTGTGAAGATTAAATTACTGCTGTTCCCGGAGATCACAGGTTACAGGTGAATAACTACACTATTCTCCAGGAACAAGCAGGAATGTAGTAATTCACATTTGGGATACCCTAGCTTCCAGATCTTCAGGAATCTTGGAAACCAGGTCAGAGTGGTCTGACTGGGTTCAGTTGGACAGACATCCCCACCATGGAGATCTGGAATAAACAGTGTGAGCGGGGGGAGGAGTTGTAGCTATGTTCCAAAGAGATGTTGGAAGACCGCCTGGCTGAAGGCCGCATCCCTGCAGGAATCCTTGTCCAAGCAGTAGTGGGCGGCAAAAGGTGTGGATAGAGGACCAGGTTGCTGCCCGGCATATTTCGTCAATGGCTACTGAGCACAGGTTGGCTACAGAAGTTGTCATGGCTCAGACATTGTGAACAGTGATATGCCCTGTGAGGACGAGTCCTACTTTATCATAAGCAAAAGTGATGCAGTCTGCTATCAATCTGGAGAGTGTACGCTGTGTTACAGGAAGCCCCAAGTGAGTGGGGTCAAAGGAAATGAACAATTGTGAGAACCTGCAGAGATCCTGAGTCCTCTGCAGATAGGCGGCCAGGACTTGTCTGCAATCTAGAGTGTGCAGGGCTGCTTCTGTATGGGAAGAGTGAGGTCTTGGGAAGACGACCAGAAGTATTACAGATTGACGTGGAAGGGCGATACCACTTTTGGTAGAAAGTGAGAGTGTGTCCTTAGGATGACCTTGTCACGATGGAATCTGGTGGATGGTAGATGGCCTACCAAAGCTTGTAATTCACTAATGCGCCTGGCTGAGGTCAGTGCAACCAGGAATATGACCTTCCAAGTACCGTAGGTGAGCAGCTGCTAGGGGTTCAAACCAGGGTTTAAAAAGCTGAGCAAAAACCACGCTGAGATCCCACGCCACTGGAGGTGGTTGAATGGGTGGCTTAGAGAGGAGGCTGCCTCTCATGAAATGCGCCACTAGGGGGTGCGCAGAGGTGGAATGACCATCGATTGGCTTGTGAAAAGCCGCAATGGCACAGAGGTGAACTGGAACCGAATTGGTCTTTAGAATGCGACTGAGCCTGTCTGCAAGGTGATTCTGATCGCTGGAATATACACTGCAAGGTGTATGTGGTGAGAGATGGCAAAGTTCCACAGGCGACAGGCCTCTTCACAGAGGGGAAGTGAGCCTGTCCTGCCTTGCGTGTTCACATAGAATATTGCCACCTGGTTGTCTGTCCTGATGAGTACCTGGCTGTTCGAGGGGTGGTGTTGAAACAGCTGCAGGGCATTTGTGTTGCCTGAAGTTCCAACGAGTTGATCTGTAAGGATGACTCCTGAATCATCCACAGGCCTTGTGTGGACAATGACACCAGGTGGGCTCCCAACCCAGTTTGGACTCATCCGTGGTTAGGGTGTGTTGAGACTGAGGCATCCAAAAAGGTGACCGTTCCAGCAAGTTTGCTGAGGTGCACCACCATAGGAGGGATTGGACTAGTGGGTGGGTGATCTGAATGATGTCCCGTAGGTGTCCTGTGGATTGTGTCCACTGGCATGCTAGGGTCCATTGCACTAGGCGCATATGTAGTCTTGCATATGGCACCACGTGTACTGTGGATGACATGTGGCCTAAGACGAAGGAAGTTTCGAGCTGTCGAGCTCATCTGTTGATGCATATGAATGACTAGGGTTACTAGTCTGTCTATATGGTCTGGAAGTAGAAAGGCTCTGGAAAGTCAAGTGTCTAGCACTGCTTCTATGAATTACAATCTTTGGGTTGGGGTTAAATGGGACTTTGGGAAGTTTACTACAAATCCTAGGTGTTGCAGCATTGTGAGGGAGGTTTTGAGTGAAGTGCAGAGCTCTCCTGGAGAGTCTGCCTTTATCAACCAGTCGCCTAAGTAAGGGAAGACAAAGATCCCCTTGCCTTACAGGTGGGCTGCCACCACTGACATGCATTTTGTCAACATCCTGGGAGCAGATGCTAGTCCGAAGGGAAGGACTCTGTACTGGCACTGGGTCCCCTGAAAGGCAAAGCAAAGATATTTCCTGTGTCCTGAATATATTAGGATATGGGTATATGTATCTTTGAGATCTAGGGAACATAGCCAGTCTTGTTCATGGAAGTAAGGTAGGAGGGTTCCGAGGGAAATCATTCTGAACTTCTCCTTGACCAGGAATTTGTTGTGATTTCGGACGACGAGGATAGCACAGTTACTTACCTGTAACAGGTGATCTCTGGGAACAGCAGGAATTAGTCCTCACAAATGGGTACGTCGGTACCGACGGAGCCTGCGCGGGATAGCTCCCCAGAAAGAAAGCTTTTGGGAGCCTCCCACAGCGCCTGCGCGCTGCCTTCCCGCCTTTCCTAACCAACTCTCCTCAGTTCAAGTTTAAAGTTGAGACAATAGAGAGAGGAAAGGAAAGATAGAGAGAGAGATACAACTCCTAGGGGAGGTGGGAGGTTGTGAGGACTAATTCCTGCTGTTCCCAGAGATCACCTGTTACAGGTAAGTAACTGTGCTATCTCCAGGAACAAGCAGGAATGAGTCCTCACATATGGGGACTCCCTAGCTAAGATGCCTGGGAGATCCCCAAGGGTATGAGACCCTGAAGGGTTCCTCGTCTTCCTATGGATCTCAGGCATCCATTCAGGGAAGGAGGGCAGGAGTTGTTCAAGAATGGAACAGGTGTCTGAGGACAGCCTGACCAAACAAGGCATCCCGGCGGGAGTCCTTGTCCAAACAGTAATGGGCTGTGAAGGTATGAACAGAGGCCCAGGTGGCTGCTCGACAGATCTGGTCGATGGACACAGAATGAAGATGAGCCATAGAGGTGGCCATGGCCCTCACATTGTGAGCTGACACATGGCCCTCCAGAGAAAGCACAGTTACTTACCTGTAACAGGTGATCTCTGGGAACAGCAGGAATTAGTCTTCACATATGGGTACGTCGGTACCGACGGAGCCTGCACGGGAACGCTGCCCAGCTTCCAATCAGAAAGCTTTTGGCAGCATCCCTCGCGCCTGCGCGCTGACTTCCCGCCTTCTCCAGAGCCTCTCTTCAGTTGAGTTTCAAAGCTGAGACAAAGGCGGAAGAGAAAAGGAAGAAGAAGATAAAGAGATGCAACTCCTAGGGGAGGTGGGAGGGTTGTGAAGACTAATTCCTGCTGTTCCCAGAGATCACCTGTTACAGGTAAGTAACTGTGCTATCTCTAGGAACAAGCAGGAATGAGTCTTCACATATGGGGACTCCCTAGATGGAGATGCCAGGGGGAGATCCCAGAAAAATGCAGGAGCCTGGAGCAGGGGTGCATTTTGTCTCCAGGAATCCCCGGCATCCGATGTGGGATGGAGGGTAGGAGTTGACAATAAAGGAGCTGTGAGGAAAGAAACAGCATAGCCAAGGACTAGAGGGTCCTACAGACTACAGGAGTCCTTGGTATATATGATGAGTAGCATTAAAACACAGTTAATGTACACTCAAAATATGCAGCTTACCTACTGTATTGTAGGAAGTAGAAAGCATGATGGAGTCTACTGGATAAGCAGTGGCGGAATCTTCAAGGTGACCTCCCAGCAGTGAGGATGAAGGTCCAGACCTGGAGGTAGTAGACGATCCAGGTGTCAACTGGGTAGGATTAGACGTCAGGTCATCAATAGAAAGCTTTATGGGAAAAAGCTGAAAACTCCTTTAGGCATAAGGTCATTAACATTGAGGACTAAAGGAAGAAGACTGACGGAGTTGGAGAACTAGCCCAGTCCTGGCGGGAAGAGGGGGACTGGAAAACCCCTATTCCCAAGGAGAACAGCTATGTACTCAAAGATAAAGATGTACACTGTTTTTCCTAGCTGGCGAGAGATAGGAAAAATATTGAAGCTTGATGCTTCAAGGACTTAAAGAAAAAATGGAAGATGTTAGCACCACAGTGGTTATTGGTGCCTAACAGTTTCTGCATCGTAATATGGTATGCGAGGTAGGGCGATAGACTGTCTAAAACCTCTAGGAGGTAAAACATTTAGTATAGACAGTAAGGGTGATAGTGTGTAAGACATATCAACCCTTAAGAAGCCCCCCAACAGACACATATATAAACAAATATATATATGTTGATGGAATATATATATATATGTGCAGATGTGTATATTAGGATATGGGTGGAGAAATGTATCAAACTATATATATATATATATATATATATATATATATATAATATATATATATATATAATATACATAAATATAGACACATTTGTGGGGCATGGTTTTGCACCACCAGAGTAATGATATAGGTATGTAGACATATATGGAGATGCTACATACAAGACAACAGGTTGAAGATACATGTCTACCACCCAGCCCCATAATTGTACATGGGGAATATAAAAGAAAAAGATTCTGCGCTCTACAAGAGGGTGAACCCACTTGGGATATGTATAGAGAAACTATTTCCGTGGATTGAGGGATGCAGGAAGGCAATCCAACCAAATAACCGTGATGTTCGCGTGAAAACAGATGATCATATGAATCTGTAAGGAACAAGGCGGGAGTTCCACAGAACACTGACATGGCAGATGTGCAGAAACACAGAGAAAATACCAGAGGGACCTACAGGTAGCATGCGTAAACATCAGCCGTGGATTATCACGCAGAAGACCTGATATCTCGTGTTAACACCCCAGGCTAGAGGGTGTGGAGAACCCGCACAGGCATGGGAAGGGTTTATAAGCTTTTCCCTACTAATAGAGAAGCTTCAGAGACAAGGTCAATGCTCTATAGCATGGCCCTCATAGTAGAAAGCTTCTCTGAAGACTGCAGAGAGCATTGTGCAGGAGAGATATGAGACAAACCGACTGAAGTCAGGTGTGTTGCCATATCCTAGGAGAGGAGATGGTTAGAATAATGTGAGAAAGCCTAAAGGAGTAGGAGGATCCAAGATAGATGACGAATAGCTTGGAATCACTACTGAGGCTAGACAAAATTTTGAACAAGGGACTGGAACTTGGAAAAAGTACCAGCAATACAATTACTGTAAGTCCTGCAGGCACAGCTGCTGACGGAAACAGCAGAGAGATTGTCCTGTGCCCAATAAAGAAAAACAGACAAGAAAAGAGAGGAGATATCCCCTCTCCTTGTCTGAGGAACGAGCTTGCTAGAGAAGCTTTCCAGCATGGTACCCCTCAGTCAAGGGAAAAAACCCGGTTGAGAGGGTAGAGTAAGTAATTGGAGGGTGACATACCCATAGGGTAAGTCAACTGAAGGAAAAAATGTTCAGTTGGGATAGAACTATCAGGGGATAGTTGCAACTGCTCTTCTAGAGAGTAAGAAGAGAAGTCTGTAGTCCCTGAACAAAATTTTCTGACAGGTTAGTACACTGAAAAAGAGGAGCACAGTGAATAAACTGCTAATGGGTAGAAGTGAACTGTAGATTACAATTCCCGGCCCCTATGGTTGCTGGGAATGCTGAGACTGGCCAGAGCTGGAGGACTTCAGGCTATGCTGAGGCGTCCCTTGTTTAGGTACAGCCGAATGATGGGCAGGAGATGAATGAAACTTTCTTTTCTTAGGGAAAGAAGGTTTGGTAGGATATTTCCTACCCCTTGAAGGAGGTGGCTTAGATTGGTCTTTAGTGGAAGGAGAGTCAGTGGAGCATTGAGCAACCTGACGTAAAGCCTCCTTATTGAAGAGACCTTCTCCTGTACAAGGAGAATGAGCCAATATAGTTTGTGCCCATCTGCTCAAGTCTGAAGCTTCAAGCCAGGCTGTGCGACATGCTGCCATGGCAATAGCAGAGGATCTGCTAACGGACTCAAAAGAGTCTATAGAAGCACGAGACAGGAACCAGGATATATTCCGGCTGTGATTGACGAGCAAGGAATAATCAGTAGCCTTGGGCTCTGGTAAAAAAGGGGTCAAAAGAGACAATTTCTCTGTGACTTCCTGGAGTGTTAGACATGTGAAAAATATATGAAAGAATTCTGGAGGCCAGAATAGAGGTTTGGAAGGCCTGACGACCAAAAGCATCGAGTGTTCTTGAAGAACGACCTGGCGGATAAGAAGAATGCTTCTTCTTGCTCTTAACTTTCCTTAGTGCTGATTCCACTACAAGGGAACGATGAGAAAGTTGAGGCTTTTGAAACCCTGGAGAGGGTGGCACCCGGTACCGAACCTCAGTGGTTGTAGAAACTAGAGGAAGTCGTAAGGGCGATTTCCAGACCCTCAGAAGGAGATCCTGCAGAGCAGGATGTAAAGGAAGCATCATATTTTCCATTTGTGCCGGTGAGCCATGAGTAGCATCACAACCAGGGATAGAGATATTAAGAAAGGTTGCCATATCCAGGAGAAAAGCCTGAAAAGACTGATCTCCTATGGGAACCATCCCTGGTAAGGCTAAAGAAAGAGGCTGAGCACCAGAGGACGTACAGTGGTGTGAAGGAAGAAACCTAGTAGATGGACAGGGATACTGGCATGTTAACTTAGAGGCAGTGGGTACTGCATCAATGCCAGGTATCGGTTCCAAACTAGGCATCGGTGGAATCGGTGCAAGAACAGGCATCGACATCGATACTGATACAGGACCAGCAGTTGAAGTCGCCATCGGGGACTGCTGCAGTGGTACCGAGAGCATGAGAGAGTTATGGCTAGGATCTTTGGAACTGTCTATCTGGAAACGACAGGAGTCGGTTCCGGGACGCGTCGGTACCCAGTCCTCGAGACTAGATATCGGTTCAAGACTCGGCATCGAAGAAAGCGAGGCTATCGATGCATGTCGCGAGGGTTCCGACGCCGGTGGCAGTATCGGCGATGCTGATACCACTAAGGCAGCCTGGGTTACATCGATCGGTACCGATGGTACCGAGGATACCGATGACCACCCCTTGCAAAGGGTAAGGCGGTCCACCTCGATGCCGATGCCAGGGTATCGGAACCGATCGACGCCGGTACCGTCCCGGAGCATGGCTGAGATATGGAAATGTCCATCGGTATCGTATCGACCGGCCCCAAGGGCGCCGAGGATGGTAGAGGACGATTCCTGGTGAAGAGTGGAACACTCGACACCGATGCCGGGGTATCAGTACCGCTCGAAGCGGATACCCGCACCGTACAGGACTGGGATCGAGGGAAGTCAATCCGGTGCGTATCGATCGGTCCCAAAGGTACCGAGGATGCCTGATGACGATCCCTGGTGAAGAGTGGAACACTCGACACCGGTGCCGATGCCGGAGGCTTGGTACCGCTCGAAGCGGATACCACCCCCGAGCATGGCTCAGGTATGTTCTGTGAGGGGTGAGCCCCAGGAACAACCTGAAACCCCTTTAACGCTTTGGAGCCCGAAGACTCCCGCAGGGGTAATGCCAATGGATTCTTGAGGGTAAGGCCGGAGCTGTCACCATGCTGGGCATGGGACATACCACTCAAGCATTGACTAGTCTTAACAGACTGTTTGTGGGTTACCTGATCCTGTGAAGTGGAGAAACCGGGTACCCTCACTGCCGAGGAAAAAACGGTATCGAGGGAAACCTTAAAAACTGAAGGTTTCCTCACAAAATTATCCCCTGACAAGTCAGGGGAAAAAGGGACAGGACCCACACAGTTGAGACACAAACTATTGGTGTCTAAAAAGAAACAGGTGTTTCCACATCGAAAGCACTTCTTAGGAAAAGAAGGCTCCATAATGAAGAGGCCTGGTAGGCCCAACAAGTTAAGGCAAAAAACTGAAGAAAAAGTTTCTTAGAATTTAGTCAAAAATCCACCGGCGATACCGGTGGTAGCGGGGAATACAGCCGCGACCACAAGAAAACACTAACTAAAGTAATTAAAGTAAAAAGAAAAGTTTCTGCGGTGACAGGAGGACATCCTGCCGGCTCCACGGAAAAACGAAAACTGAAGAGAGGCTCTGGAGAAGGCGGGAAGTCAGCGCGCAGGCGCGAGGGATGCTGCCAAAAGCTTTCTGATTGGAAGCTGGGCAGCGTTCCCGTGCAGGCTCCGTCCGTACCGACGTACCCATATGTGAAGACTCATTCCTGCTTGTTCCTAGAGATAGGTTCTTACTCTGGTAAGCCAAAGAAATACACTGAGCAATCCAATTGGACAGTGTTCTTTTAGAGACTGGAAGTCCTAAATGAAAAGGATCAAAAGCAACAAAAAGCTGGGAAGACTTTCTATGTTGCTGTGTCCTGTGTAAGTAAAAAGCAAGAGCTCTTTTACAATCTAGAGTATGAAGGTTCCTCTCTGCACTGGATGCATGAGGAGCTGGAAAAAAGACAGGTAAATATACCTCTTGATTAAGATGAAAAGGTGAGACCACTTTAGGCATAAAGTGAGGATTTGTCCTAAGGACTACCTTATCATGATGGAACTTTGTATAAGGTGGATTAGCCACTAAGGCCTGCAGTTCACTGATGCGGCGAGCAGAAGTGATTGCAATAAGGAAAATAACCTTCCAGGAAAGAAATTTCAAGGAGGTAGTGGCTAAGGGTTCAAAAGGTGGCTTCATAAGCTGACCAAGAACCATGTTTAAGTCCCATGCCACCGGAGGTCGTCGAATGGGAGGTTTAGTTAAAGTTAGGCCTCTCATGAATCTTGCAATAAGAGGATGAGAGGAAATAGGTTGTCCATTGAGAGGCTTAAGGGATGCTGCAATAGCACTCAAATGGACCCTTACTGAATTTGTTTTAAGGCCTGCATTGGAGAGATGCAGGAGATATTCCAATAGAGAATTCACAGGAAGTGCCAGAGGGTCAAGACCCTTTTGAGCACCCCAAATGGAAAATCTTTTCCACTTAAAAGCATAGGAACGCCTAGTGGAAGGTTTTCTGGAAGCATGGAGGATTATCCTTCACTTGCTGAGAAAGATTGAAGTCTTGAAGGTCTAGGCCTTCAGTAACCAAGCTCTGAGGTGAAGGGACTTGGGGTTTGGATGCCACAAAGTCCCTTCCTCCTGGGACAGGTGGTCTGGCGCTGCTCCCAAGTCCAGGGAGGGGGCTTGGGAGAGATGCAGAAGTAGAGGGTACCACACTTGGCGTGGCCAGCGTGGAGCTATGAGGATCATAGATTCTTGATCCCTCTGGAGTTTGAACAGAGTCTTGGGAATCAAAGGAATGGGTGGAAAGGCATACAGGAAGCCCTGACCCCAATGAAGGAGGAAGGCATCCTTGGCCTGAACGCCCTGACACGGAATTCTGGAACAGAACCGGGAAAGTTTGGCATTCCACGGACTTGCAAAGAGGTCTATTGTCCGGGGTTCCCCATTCTTGGAAGATTCTGAGTACCTGATCCATGTGCAGGGACCATTCGTGTGGAAGCAGAACTCGACTGAGTCTGTCTGCCCAAGAGTTTTGGATTCCTGGGAGGTATACTGCCAGGAGATGGATTTGATGCTCTCTGGCGAAGGCCCATAATCTTAGAGCTTCACTGCAAAACGACAGAGAGCCAGTTCCTCCTTGCTTGTTTATGTAAAACATGGCTACTTGATTGTCTGTATGAATGAGGACTGTCTTGTAGCTGAGGAGGGTATGAAAGACCTTGAGAGCTAGGAACACTGCTCGAAGTTCCAAGTGGTTGATATGAAGAGAGGTCTCCTGTGGGGACCAAGTGCCTTGGGTGGAGAGGTCTTGTAGATGAGCTCCCCAACCTGTTTGGGAGGCATCTGTTGTGAGGGTTGCTTGGGGTAACAAGGGTTGGAAGGGGGACCCCAGCAACAGATTTTAAGTGGACATCCACCATTGGAGAGACCAAGAGAGACGTTTGGAGGTTGCTATTTGGTCTGAGAGAGCTCCTGAAGCTTGAGTCCACTGGGTGGACAAAGTCCATTGAGCTGCTCTCATGTGTAGGCGAGCATAGGGTACCACATGTACTGTGGAAGCCATATGGCCTAGCAGCTGTAGCATCTCCCTGGCAGTTAAGTGGCTCTTTGACTGAATCTGGGAGGCTAACTGCACTAGACGTTGACAACGGGCCTGAGGAAGGTAGGCCCTTGCAGAAGTGGTGTCCAACCAGGCCCCTATGAATTCCAGGGACTGAGTAGGGGTGAGCTGGGACTTTGGGAGGTTTACCCCAAGTCCCAGGTATTGCAGAATGCACCTGGTGCGGTTCAGGGAGATCTGAGCCTCTGACTGGGTTGGAGCTCGGATGAGCCAGTCGTCCAGGTATGGGAAGACAAATATTCCCAGAGTGCGTAGAAATGCAGCAACTATTGCCATGCATTTGGTGAACACTCTTGGAGCAGAGGCTAGACCGAAAGGAAGCACTCTGTATTGGTAAGGTTTTCCCTGGAACAGAAAACGTAGGAATTTTCTGTGAGATGGATGGATGAGGACATGAGTGTACGCATCCTTGAGATCTAGAGAACAAAGCCAATCCTGACTCTGCAGGTATGGAAGGAGAGTGCCTAGAGAAAGCATCTTGAACTTCTCCTTGCATAGGAATTTGTTCAATTCTCTGAGATCTAGAATGGGTCTGTATCCCCCCTGTTTTCTTTGGAATGAGAAAATAGGGGGAGTAAAACCCTGACCCCTGTTGAAGAGGAGGAACTTCTTCTATGGCCCCCTGGGCCAGAAGGGTAGTCACCTCCTGATCCAGAAGGTCGAGGAGAGATGTGGGAGAATTGAAGTGTCTCACCATGGTGTAGGTAAGAAGGTCTAAGAAATGAAGTTTGTAGCCCTCTCTTATGATGGAGAGGGTCCACTGCTCTGATGTGATTTGCTCCCATCTGGGAGCAAAATGAGCTAACCTTCCTGGAATGGTGAGAGGTTCTGGCTGTTGTAGAGCCAGAAAGGTTAAGTTCTCTAGTATCAAGTCAAAAACCCTGAGGGGGTTGGGACTGCTGGGTTGTAGCAGTCCCTGCAGGTTTAGGCCTGGCCGGTTTAGGTTGCTGACGCTTAGTAGCAAAGCGACCTGTAGAAGATTGTTGGCCAGAAGTGGAAGGAAATCTGCTCCTTTTGTAAAAAGGCTTTTTGAAAGGTTTTTTTCTTGGCTGGAATGGAGGTTGACTTGGAAAGTCTATCCAGAGCAGAATTCTCTGCATCCATTTGAGTGGCCTTTATTTGCCACTCTTTGCCAAAGAGATTTTCACCCGTACAGGGCAGATTTCCTAACCCATCCTGAACCCAGGGCTCTAGATCAGAAGCCTGGAGCCAAGCAATTCTGCGAGCAGCTATGGCAATGCCTGAGGCTCTGCTGGCACCTTCAAAGGAGTCAAAGGCTGCCCTGTTGGAAAACTTTGAAATATCTCAAGTATGCTTAAGCCAAAGGAGGAACTCATCCCTTTTATCCTCTGGAAGAAAAGGGAGAAAGTTGTGCAGCTTTTGTGCAACTTCCTTTAGAAACATACCCATATAAAGACTATATGAGTTGATTCTGGCAATAAGCATGTTGGCTTGGAAGATTATCCTACCAAAAGCATCCAAGGTCCTGCATTCTCTTCCTGGAGGAGCAGAAGAGTGTCTTTTGGTACTCTTTATCCTTTTCATAGCTGACTGCACCACAATGGAGTGGTGAGGAAGCTGAGTTTTCTGAAATCCAGGACAAGGAGGGACACGGTACAGTGTCCAATCTACGAGAATGAGGAGAAAGGGTGAGAGGAGTCTCCCATAAGTCAATCATATGTTCATGAAGAATTTCATGAATTGGCAAGGTGACTGCCTCTCTGGGAGCCTTAGAGTATCCTAAAATATCAAATTTTTTTGCTCTAGGCTCTGTTTCAGAGGTTACTGAAATAGAGAGTCCTTTAGCCACTTCTATTATGAAGTCTTGAAAGGACAAATCCTCTGGAGGAGACATTCTCCTTTTTGGAGAAGTAGGTTCCTCAGGAAGGGTAATGGATACTTCAGGAGACTCATCTGATGAATCAGAATCATCAGAGGAATCGAAGTATCGTCTGTCCCCGCCCAACGATCGATACGCGTATCGATCGGTACCGACATCGGGCATTCCCGGTACCGAGAAATAGCCCTGGACAAGGAACCGAAGTCGGTATCCTGGCCGATGTCGATGCAGTCGGTACTGGTATCGGCGCTGGTACCGGTACCGACAACGGAACTCGTTGCGGTACCGTCGGCGTCGCAGCATTAATAAAAGCCATTATAGCCTGCTGCATGGATTGAACAGTGTGATCCATGGACGCCACGACTGCCTGGATGTCGGTACCGGGAGAAGGTGCCGGTACCCCAGAGCAGTCTAACAGGTGATTGGTCGAGGCCGTGCCATTGATGTCAACCTGTAACCCCATAGGAGAAGCTTTGGAAGCCGGAGCTTCCCGCCGGGGTTGTTTGGCTGGGGCAGGATCCTCGAAGGCAAGCCCGGAGGCATCTCGTTGCTGAGAGGGAGATTTGCCCTTCAAGGACCTGCTAGGTTTATGTTTGGGAAAGAGGATGGGAAACAGCACATGGAGCTTGGCTGCTCGGTTCTGTAACCCTCGTTTAGACATTAGAGAGCAGGACTGGCAATCCGGAATGGAGTGTTCAGGGCCCAAACATTTAAGACACCATTCATGGGTATCTGTAACAGAAATTGTACCGCTACACTTAGTGCATTTTTTGAACCCGGAGGCTGGTTTTTCCATGAGGGAAAAATTTTCATGTGGGCCTGTAGGCCTAAGAAGAAAAATACACCAAGTGAGGAAAAAAAAAAATATATTTTTTTTTTTTTAAGAAAAGAAAAGAAAAGGACCGGTGGTACCGGTCCGGCGTCGGGGAAGGCAGACACGCGACCAAAGAAATAAATTAAAATAAAGAACTTCTTCAGCGGTGACAGGAACACGACCTGCTGGCTCCGCGGAAAAGAAGAACTGGGGAGCTTTCCCGCGCAGGCTCCGTCGGTACCGACGTACCCATATGTGAGGACTCATTCCTGCTTGTTCCTGGAGATAGGCCTGTATCCTCCTGACTTCAATATGAGGAAGTAAGGAACGTAGAAGCCCTCATGAAGTTCTTGATATGAAAACCCCTCTATGAACCCCCCTTGGGTAAGCAGTTGGAGATTTCCTCCGAGTAGGGCCCTGAGGAGGTTGGAGAGGATATTAGTCTCTGAAGTGAGGTGGACGAGGTTGTTTGAAGTTTAATTGGTACCCCTCCTGAATGATGTTTAAGGTCCACTGTTCTGAGGTGATCATTTGCCAATGGTTGGCAAAGAAACAAAGTTGGCCTGCTATTTTTGTTGGATTGGGCCTTTGCAGGGGCAAGATGACCATGTTCCCCAGAATGGAGTCAAAAGCTAGGTGTCACTTGTGGCTGAGCTGCTGGCTGTTGCTTAGCAGTTCTGGTTTCTTAACAGGTTTAGGCCCCTATTGCTCGCTCTGAGGCTGGTAGGATGGTTGTGAATAAGAAGTGTAGAACCTCTTCTTTTTAGGATAGGAAGGCCTCTTTGTTGCTGGTTTCTTTGAGGGGTTAGCAGTCTTTCTGGAGAGCCTCTTCAGAGTGGTATCATCAGTTTCAAGCACTCCAGCTTTCTCTCTCCAGTTTTCACCGAGGAGATTTTTCCCAATGCAGGGGATGTTACCCAGTTTGTTTTGGACCCATTGCTCTAGATCTGAGGCCTGTAACCATGCTAGTCTTCGAGCACTGATTGCAATACTGTAGCTGATGCTCTGCTGGTGGATTCAAAGGCAAAGGCTGCCCTGTTCACAAATTTGGAGACATTCTGGCTGTTTTTGAGGACTGTCTCAAAAGCTGGCCTCTTTTCCTCTAGGATGAAGGGAAGGAAGGCTTCCCAATCCTTATTAATTTCCTTAAGGAACAGTCCCATATATAAGGTTTAGGAATTAATCCTACTTGCCAGCATGGAGGCCTTAAAAGAACATAGAGCAAAGGAATCAAGGTTCCTCGATTCCCTGCCGAGGGGTATCGATGCATGTGTCTTACCACTTTTGATGCGGCACATCCTTGATTCAACTACCATTGAGTGATGTGGTAGCTGTGCCTTTTGAAAACCTGGGACCTCCAGAACTTGATACATTGTATTGAGGTGTCTGCTTGATGGGTGATACTGTAAGCGGGGTTTCCTACATGCGAAGCATCAGGTTATGTAGGATCTTATGTTTATGTTTATTGTGATTTGATAAAATCGCCCTTCTCCAGAAATCAGAGCGATGTACAATTTAAAAAAACAGTTATTAAAATGGCCAGAGCCATGGAAAAGAAAAGGAAATTACAATATCTTTATAAAACCATAGTATAGACAAGAGAGGCAGGAAAGAATAGAAAAGAAAAGAAAGAGATCATAATTTCATTATAAAAACAGGAATATAGACAGGGGAGACAGAAAGGGATAGGAAAGGGAAACAGAAGGAAGGTTGGGGCAAGGGAAGTGGAGGTCACACAAAAGGGGAGGGCACATCATAAGCAAGGGAGAAGAGGTGAGTTTTCAGATGCTTTTTGAAGGTAGGGTGGTGAGGTTCTAAACGGAGGGAAGAGGGTAGAGAATTCCAGAGGGCAGGGCCAATGAAGAAGAAAGCAGAAGAACATGTGGATTGTAGGTGAGCACGGGAGGGGGAAGGGAGACGATTGAGGTGAAAAGAACAAGGAGTGTACCGGGGAGAGTGAAAAGAGAGAAGGTCAGCAAGATATTGAGGGGTGCCAGTATGGAAAGCTTTGTGGACCAGAGTGAGCAGCTTGAATTGTGAGCGGTAAGGAAAAGGCAACCAGTGGAGATGAAAAAGCAGGGGTGTGACGTGATCTCGGAGAGAGGCATGACAGGCAAGACGAGCGGCAGTGTTCTGTATCCGTTGTAATTGAGATAGTCGGTACTTGGGGAGTCCAATGAGAGTAGAGTTGGCGAAGTCTACACGAGACATAACTAGAGACATTAACAAGGTGGAGAGGGCTGAGGGGGACAGAAAAGGACGCACCGCACGAATTTGACGAAGGAAGAAGAAAGATGATTTAGTGACATGAGAAAGGTGTGACTGAAAGGAGAGATCCGAATCAAAAAGAACACCAAGGTAACGAAAAGAAGAGACTAGGGGAACAGCAGAACCACAGAATGAAGGGGCCAGCTGAGGGGGTGGACAACCGTGAGAGAACCAGATAGCCACAGTCTTAGTGAGATTGAGGTGAAGGCAGTGAAGAGTCAACCAATTAGCTACATCCGAAAGACAAGAGTTAAGTGCAGTAAGATCAGGACAGGAAGGGGAGGTGTGATGCAGTAGAACGATATCATCGGCATAGAGAAAAGCAGAGATTCCAGACTGTTGGATTAAGAGAGCAAGAGGAGAAAGAAACAGATTGAAAAGAAGAGGTGCTAAGACAGAACCCTGGGGGACTCCACAGGAGAGAGGGAAGGGATCGGAGGGGGGAATAGAAGGGGAGGGGGAAAGAACCGCAAAGGAGCGAGAGGAAAGAAAAGAATGAAACCAGTGATAGACAGTACTACATAGACCAGCTTCCCGTAGACGCTGAAGAAGGGAGTGGTCAACAAGATCAAAGGCTGCCGAAAGATCAAGAGCAACCGCCACTGAAATATCCCCACGATCGTGCGCCACGTGTAGTGCATTAGTGAAAGCGAGTAAGATAGTGTCAACACTGTGACCCTGACGAAATCCAGGGTCACAGTGTACTAGCAAGATTGTTGCCTCCTTCGGGGCTGTGGGGTACTGCAGAATCTCCAGTTCCTCTGCCCTGGGCTACGGTTCCGCCACAGCTGGTATCAATAGCCCTGGCGCCATGTCCCAAATAAATTCCTGGAAGGACATGTCCTCCCGTGGTGACTTTCAGTGGGAGGTGGTACTTGGAGGCGATTGCTCAGATGCTGACGCCATATCCAGTAGCTCCTGAGTTGAGGGAAAGATGGTCTGAATCAGAGGCCTCAATCTGAGCTCACTGAGCATTGTTGGTGCTGATGGCCATGTGAACAGTGCCGCTAGTACCAGTCCTGCTCGATGTCCTCCCTTTGCTATCTTGGCAGTGGTGACGAACCTGGTATCAACTAAGTTGATGGGGCTCTCAACATTGGTCCCAGTGGTGGAGCGGAGGCACGGGGGAATGTGGACATCAGGTAGTTACACTGGCAGTGATACCAATGTCGGCACAGATACTGCTTCTGCTGTCAGTACTGATGTCGATACTTATGTAAGCGGTCCTGGAGTCATCTGTGCTTGGGGTACAGAGGCTGCTAGGAGATCTGCTAAGGGCTTCGATGGATAGCATGTGCTGATCCAACTAGATTGCCGGTGTCTGGTCTAGAGATGGAACGGGGCTTGTAGCCACCGTAACAGAGCACAGCACCAGGGGCTCTGCAGAGCTCAATGCTCCAGAAGCCTCCTGGTTCCCCACAGAGGCTCTGGAGGACATCCTCCCGCCAGGGGCTTTCGGTTTAACGGCCAGTGTCAGAGGACATCTTCAGGGAGTGTCTGTGCATTGAAGGAGACCTCTCCCTTGATCCTCTCGATGTCTCTTTGGACTCCTTGGATGAAGCTCGAGACTCCTTCAGATCCCTTGGAGATTTCTGCAGGGATCTCAAAGATTTCTCTCTCAGAGTCCAAACTATGCTTTGAGGTCTTCGAGGTTTTGGATACCTTTGAAGCCGATGACGTTTGGGAGGATGTCTATGCCAATGAGACTGAATCCAATGGGAAAAGCACCAACAACTTTCTGGCCCAGTTTCCTAGTCCTCTCTTCATTTTCTTACAGAGGGAGCAAGTGTCTGGGTCATGGTCGGGACAGAGGCACCTGAAGCATCATTCATGTGTGTCCATGACAGAAATTGTCAGAACATTTGGTACATTTTTTGAAACCTCTAGGGTGTTTCTCCATGGTGGAGAGGGTAGGCCTATGAGGGGCATGAGGCCCTCGAAGAAAAAATGAAAAATAAACTAATAAAGTAAAAAGAAATAAAAACTGATGGTACTGGAGTGAAAAAGGGAAGGCAGAAGTGCTATTGCAAGAAAGTTCTCTGCGGTGACAGGAAAGGATCCTGATTGTTCCACAGAAAAAAAACGGAGTCGTCAGAAAAACAGGAAGGCAGTCACGCAGGCACATTAGAGTACTCCCAAAGGCTTCCCTATAGGACGCTGCTGGGGAGCGTTCCCACACGGACTCCATTGGTGCCGACATCACCCATATGTGAAGACTACATTCCTGCTTGTTCCTGGAGATTCTGGGGTGCAGAGAGAGAGAGGTGTGGTTTTTTTTGTTTTTTAAATATTGCTGGCACAATTGTTTCTCTTAACACCACCCCAACTTATTTGCCTGCAGAATCATTGGAGAGATCTAGTTTTGTTTGCTATATGTAAGTGAATTCATCTTCTGCACAATACCAAACATACTAGTACATACTTCTGGAAAACTGCCCCCAAACTAGAGTTTTGGAATTGGGTATACAATTTCACTGGTATAAAGACACTGAATAATATTCTTAAAAGTAAAACTGATTGATTGCATGTGGGGACTTTACTGGGAGGTATCAGCTACAGTAGGAGTCTGTTCGATATTCTTCTTTTAATGCTGTTATGATCTTTTGGTTCTTATTTTTGTGTACCCTTCTGCTAGTTCATTTCTGAGTAATAATGTGCTAGAGCTTGTTCTCATTTATGCCGCCTTGCATGCTACATAAATAGGGGGTTTAAAAAAATAGCTTTCAGGTCTGCAGATAAATTTAGATCACTTCAAGAGGAATAACAGGTTGCTCTAATGATGTCCAAGCCTACCTTCTACAGTTCTTTCTATATCTTCGGTTCCTCCCGAAGACTGCTTGAGCAACATAAGCTCCTGTACCGAATGAGGGCTGGAATGGAAGTCTTCTCACAATCAACTTTTAGAGTTGATCTCTGCAGTTTTCTGGGTCATGCCATATCTTAGTAAGTGGAAGAGATGTTCCAGCCATCATACTGTTGCCTTCTAACATTGGCTCCATTTACTAAGACGCGGCATGATCCATAAAACTGCGAAGATCATGATACTAGCCACGGAGGTTGCTCAAATCAGCAACAGTCATTCTTCGTCCAGCCCCATGGTACAAGTGCCTCACCTCTAATGAGCAGGAAACAAACCCAGGGTATTTTTCTACCAGATGTTTCATGTTGCAGCCAAGTCTCTGGACTAGTACCACTTAATAAAAAGCCCTTAGTGTGCAGACTAATTGCATAGCATGGATGCTTAAAAAAAAGCATACTTACTATTGCACGCTCCTTGTGATAGAGCTTCTCTCTTTGGTAGCTGGTGCGTGAGTCATAAAACCTGTATCTGTCAAAACAAAATTTAAATATAACTGCACCAATCTGAATAAAAAGTACTATAAGTTCTTGAGAGGGGAGCGATGAATCATACTGGCATTGGGAAACTTTCACGTACATCCATAAACAGTCTGCAGCTGCAGTAGGAAGGAATACAGCCAGCTTGGTACTATAACTTGCTCCGCTTAACATAATAAATGACAGCAGATAAAAAACCAGCATAGCCCATCTAAGTCTGCCAGGTAACAGGGCTGGCCCATACACTAGGCAGCCGCCTGGGGTGGCAGACTTGGGGGGTGGCTTGTGCCGCCGCAGGCAACAAAGCAGCAGTACAAAGCTGCCACTTTTAAAATGCTGCTGCTGCTGTCCTGCATGGCAGAAACCCTTGGGCCAACCTTATCCAGTAATGTGGCTAGAGTTGTACAGCTGCACCTGCTGCTCTGTGCAGGTTACTCTCCCACTATGCTTGTACCTGCTGTTCTAGGCAGATGACCTCTCTATATTTATCAAGAGATTTATGTTTATTTTGATTCCATCCTCTTGCCCTATAGTGATCTTCTCTATCCCATGACTTTCTGAATTTCGTCACCGTTTTTGCTCCCACCCCTCCTTGGGGAGGGCCTTCCAGACATCCACTACCCTTTCCATGCAAAAGTACTTCCTGATATTGATTTTAAGTTTACCTCCTTGCACCTTCATTTCATGTCCTCTAGTTCTAAAGGATCCCTGTCTTTGCAAAAGGTCTGTTCACTAATACAGACCTTTCAATACTTAAAAGGTCTGTATTGCATCCCCCTATCTCTCCTCTCCTCTAGGATATACATATTTAGGTCTTCAAACTCTCTCATACACCTTGTAGCATAGGTTCCATATCATCTTGGTCACCTTACTCAGAACTATTTCAAATCGTTTATATCTTTTTTAAGGTGAGATCTCTAAAATTGAACACAATATTTCAAGTGAGGCCCCACTAATGACCTGAACAGAGGCACCACTTCATCCTTCCTGCTGGTTATTGCTCTCTGCATGCAGCCTAACATCCTTCTGGCTTTGACACCTTGAGATCCCCAGACACTATCACCCTGAGGGTCCCTCTCTTGGTCCATATACACCAGCCTCTCATCCCTTATCGTGTTCAGCTCCTTGGTGTGTCTACATCCCAAATGCATTTCTCTGCAATAAATCTCAATTGCCAAGCATTTAACCATTCTTCTATTTTTTTGTAGATCTTCTCATGTCTACTCCCTCAGAAGTGTCCACTCTGTTGCAAATCTTCGTATCATCTTCTAAAAGGCAAACATTTTCTTTTAACCCTTTGACAATATCACCCACAAAAGACACTGAACAGTAGCAGTCCCAGACCAATCCCGGAGGCACTCCACTACTTGTCCTCCTTTCTTCAGAGTGAGTTCCATTCACCACCACTGTAGTGTGTCAGTCAGTTTCTAATCCAGTTCACCACCTCGGGATCCATCATCAGGCTGCTTGGTTTATTCACAAACTTCCCATGAGATACAGTATCAAAGGTTTTACTGAAATCTAAATAGACCACATCCATTGCATGCCCTTGATCTAGTTCTCTGGACACCCAAAGAAATCAGATGTGTTTGGCACAATCTTCTCTTGGTAAAGCCCAATTGCCCTGAATCTCGCTACCTGTTGGCTTCCAAAAAAACCACTATCCTTTCTTTCAGCAGCATCTCCATTACTTTTCTCACTACCGAGGTGAGGCATACCAGCCTGTATACCATCTTTTCTCTGTTGCCACATTTGAAAAAGGGGCCACATCAGCCCTTCTCCAATCTTGTGGCACCGCCCCAGTTTCCGGGGAGTTAAGCAACAGATCTTTTAAAGGCCCTTCCAAAGCTTCCCTAAGCTCCTTCAGTATCCTGGGATGTATCTAATCTGGTCCCATTGCTTTGTCCACTTTCAGTTTTACAAGCTGTTTATAAACATTTTCCATGAATATTGTTACAGCTATTCTGTTCCCTTTGCTACTTTTGTCTCCAAGAAATTCTTTTGTGAACACGGAACAGAAGTGTTTGTTTAGTAATTCTGTTTTTTTGTCTATATCACTTTCCACAAATCAGTCTTCAGCATCTTTGAGTCTTGCAATTCCACCTCAGGCCTTCTTCCTTTCCCCAACATATCTGAAAGTAGTCTTGTCATCTCACTTCTCAGAGGAGAACTAGCAAATACACCAGATACAAATCAAGAAGATGTGGATGTTCCCTGGGACACTAAGCTGTGTTCAATGGTAGGTACAAATGAGGGGTGGATGTGATCAAGCACTAAATGTGAAATTAGCTATAAAGGAAAAAAAAACCAAATGAATTGTACAGGGCCACCTTTTAGCCAACAAAAATACAAGTGATAAAGGGTCATAGAAATAGTTCAAGATTGTTCAGAAGGGGCAAAGTATTCCATAATTTTCATCTTGTCTATGTGTAAAAATACTCATCTCAGTGAATGTAAAAAACATCCAGTAGTTAATGGAACTAGACATCATTCAAATTAGATAAGACTCAGATAGGTGCTAAAAGAAGAAATTTTCTACAAATACCTTCTTTGGGTAAGAAATCAGTATTGCTATGAAAGAAGAAATGCTGATAGGTGGTGATCTCAATGCCCCAGATATTGACTGGGAGATCCCTGATGCGGTGTTATCTAGAAGGAGATTCTGTATTCTCTACAGGGGAGAACTATCCCAGCAACTGATGGGGAGGAATATGTAGAAGCTGATGAGGATAAAGTGGAATTGCTTAACAAATATTTCTGTTCTGTGTTCAAAAGATGAAGGGCCAGGAGCAGGACCTCAGAAAACACTGACAAATACAAACAGAAGTGAGGCAGATCTAGAACAATTTTCAGAAGTTCTAATGGTTCCAATGTCTGAGCTTTTCAATGTTTCTTTTGAGAGTTGGGAGTGGTCCCAGAGGACTGGAGAATAGTACAGGTAGATGGAGATCACTGTTAGGAGATGGATGTTACCAATGGTGTGCCGCAGGGATCTGATTGTTTCTATGATCTTAAGGTGGCTAACAGGTAGATAAGGAGATAGCGAAAGCCAGGAGGATGCTCGGGTGTATAGGGAGAGGAATTTCAAGCAGAAAGGAGGCAATAATGTTTAAGTCTTTGGTGAGAATCATTTGAAGCATTATGTGCAATTCTGGAGATCACACTTCAAAAGGATTTAAACAGGATGAAATGAGTGCAGAGGATGGCTACCAAAATGGTCAGTGGGCTTCATAATAAGGCATATGGAAGGGCAGACTTCAAGATTTCAATATGTTTACTATGGAAGAAATAGTTATCAAAAATCCTAAGGGAGATCCAAACATACATTCAAAATATCCGCCTGGCTGACCAACTGTCTCCATTAAAAATTTGATCTTGGAACCTTCAGCCAAGTTTGTGGATTTGATTATCAATTCTTTAGCACAGTAAGTGACTTCTTATGTTAAAGATACTATGCATCTCTTGAATAAATTGCAAGAGGTGGAACTGGCGAATGATGTGCTGTTGGTCACATTAGATGCGGGGTGATTAGACACTAACATTGATCAGAAACAGGCTCTGACAATTATAACAGATGGATTTTCAACCTGTTCTAACTATTCTGATACCAAAAGTATTTGTGATGCATCTGTTGGAAATTGATGTTGAATAACTGATGTATCAAGAAAAATTCTCTCAACAAGGTTTTTTTGTATAGCTATGGGTGCCTCTGTTGTACCTTCTGTGGCGATGCTATACATGGATTGGTTTGAAAGAACTTGTTTATACAGCTAAGGATTGTCAGCAAATCTTTTTGGTGTTGATATTTGGATGATATTTTCTTTTTATGGAGTGACACTGAAGTGCAATTACAGAGTTCTGTCCAATATTTGAACAAATGCAAACAAAATATGGCATTTTCTTTGACTTATCATTCATCTGTTATTAATTTTTTGGACTTTCAAATGCAGAAGGAAAATGATGTATTATCTACTACACTGTACCATAAGCCTGTGGAATGTAATAATTTACTTTGTTTCAATAGTCGTCATCCTCCAGGATTAAGAGGGGGCTACCAGTAAGACAAAGTATTTTTAGCATCTGTTCAACAATTCAGGTTTATAAGATACATGCCCAAGATCTATGCCAGCGTTTGCTATAACACATCCTAGTGTGCCGATTAAACATACTTACAAAAGGGCATTATACTCTGTGAATGGCTTATGATACCTCGGATTCGCCTACAATCTGAGTCTATTGTGTGTGTTCTGCCATACACTGTATGGACTTATCAGGAAGTATTAGCACATTTTGAGAGTGCATGATTGTTTTACATGGGAATATTCCCGTGGAAGAAACCTTTGTGATTTGGTGGTTCATTTTATGGTAATACCATCTCAAACCAATTCTCTAGGGGTTGGCCATTATGAATGTCGATATTGTGACTTTTGTCAAGGATCATTATCTGGTATCACCAAGTCTCTCATCAGTGTTTTGGTACTAGATGGTGGACTACGTGCACTAGTACATTTGTGGTGTATATAATCATATGTCCGTATAATGTGCTATATTTGGGGAAAACAAAACAGCAATTAATGGTGAGGATGGCGGAGCACTGATCTCGTTTAACACTCTTATTGTGTCTGCCCCAATGGTTAAACATTTACAATGTGGCCAAGAGTTTTCCCAGATACGCTGACAAATTTTTGATTTTGTTCTCTCCCATCTTGGGGGGGGGGGGGGGGGGGAGATAGAGAAGCAGAGTTAAATAAGCAGGAACAGTTTTAGATATTCCATCTTAACTCGATACAGCCCAATGGCCTTAATTCGGACACTGATTGGTATTCTTTGATTTGAGTGTGCACAATATTAGATGATGTCCGACATCCATGTCTATTATATATCATGTGAGGAGATGACATGTTAAGCAAATCGCCAGCATGTAAGTTTCTAAAATTTGCAGAAGTCATTGAACAGTGATTTTAGCTGAAGGAATCTTGAAGTAGCATGAAGGTTTGCAGAAATGAACTATTGGTTCAAAACTTAGCACTGGGTCGGTGATATTTTCGTTGGCGCTACTTTGGATATTGTTGCACGCCAAAATAAGTTAAACTTCCTTTCTTCTTTCATATATATAAAAAGATTAAGAAGGATTTTAGGGTAATATTGGCTTTGTTTGTGCAACAACGCTTGGTAGATGAAGTGTCCAACAAAAAAAATATACGTTTTTGTAGCATGCAATTTTTTTTTTTTACTTTTTGAATGTACTTTGGAAGAAAGGCTGGAAAGGGAAGATACGATAGAGATGTTTAAGTTCCTCCTTGGCATAAATGCACTGGAGAAGAGCCTCTTTCAAATGAAAGAAAGCTCTACAACTAAGGGACACAGGATAAAGGTGAAAGGATAGACTTAGGAATAATTTGTGGAAATTGTTTCTTTACAGAGGAGTGGTAGATGCATGGAATAATTTCCCAGTGAGTTAGTAGAGACGAAGACCGTATCTGAATTCGAGAAAGCATGGGACAAGCATAGAACATCTCAAAAGGAAAAAAAAAAGGTACTGTAAAGCTTAGTAGTTGATATGGAAGTACTGGTTAAGCCATATGGTCTTTATCTGCCATTGTAGCACTATGTAAATGATTATATAGTAGTAGTCCTGTTTCTATGTATTAAATTCCACAAGTTCTCTCTCTGCCTTCCTCTGGGATTAATAAACTGATGCTTACTTCTAAGAAAAACTTCTTTAAAGATACAACACTACTCCACCGTGTTCCCAAGAAGTTTTATTACAGATCTGAAGGATCATCTCTTCTCTTACCCTTACCCCCAAGAGAGCATTAAACAGCTTCTTACCTTCTACTACATCTCCCATGATGTCTGCTATAGGGGGAACGGGAACGAGACCGAGACCGGCTGTAAGATGTAGAATAGGATCTTGAAGAGGAAGAGGCTGATGATGATCTCCCCCTTGATCTGCTACGTGACCCCAGGCTTGATCGTGAAGAGAAACGTGAACTACAAGAACTTCTGGAGTGGTATCTGTAAAGAACAAGATTTAAAAAATGGTGATACAAACACTAAGGTAAAAAGACTGCAGGCATACCTCTTGTAACTTTAATCAAGACAATCTAGTATTGTGGTCTACTGGTAGAAGTTGAAGTTCAAATTGAAGCGTGCCTGAAGCTTTTTTTTTTTCACTTTTCTGTATTTGTGCTCTTTGGTGTTGGGGGGTGGTGTCAACTTCTTTAGAGCACCTGATAATGCTGTTAGTATTTATACAAGACCATATAAATTGAGTCTCTATTTTTTCTAATATAAATATAGAAACAGATTAATAGCAGACACACTGTGAAGCCCATCTAGAATGTCTATCTTTCTTCTGGTTGTGGAAAAGCATCAGGCTGAGAACCAGGGATAAGACTATGGGCAAGTCATTTAACCCTTTGCTGCCTCAGGTGTACATGAACTTGTCTTGTCCTGAACTATTACTGGAAAGGTGCAAAAACAATGGGCACTACCAAAGGCTCTACTTAATCCATGGATTTGCATTCACTTCTCTTCAAGTAAAGATCCTTCTTACCTTATCCCATCCTATGGTCTCTTAAAATCTGATGTTTGTGTGTCTACAGCTCTTTTGGGAGGCTGCTCCATGCCCTCCACCCCCCCCCCCTTTTCTTGTGAAGTATTTCTTTATGCCCTTCTGCAATTTACTCTTTTTAATTCATACCTGACCTTTTCTCCTAGCGCTTCTCCACCCAAAAATACATTGCTCTTGTATTATTTACAGCTCTGAGGTATTAGATTGTATCCATCATCTCTTGTAGGGTCTAGGTCTAACACTCACTAATAAAAATTGTGGCATCTATATTATAAAGCTTTCATAGTTCTCTCAGCTGCTTCTCATCTGTATCCTTTTGAAACATGGTTCTCAATCCAGTCCTCACGACGCACTACTTCCCACTGTCTGCACATTCATGATGGAAATCCTGAAAACCCTAACAACTGGGTGTCCCTAGGACAAGACTAAGAATTCCTGTTTGGAATGTTGTGTGCCATCAAGTAGAGGCAGAATCCAGCACATCCACCAAAAAGTGAACAAAACTGCAAAATATAATCACCTCCCATATGCTTTTCACTGTTTGGTGTGCATCTATACTTCATCCCATCGTATACTGCTCGCTTGAATTTCTGCACCCCGCTGGACTACACTTTTTATGTATCGAATAGGCAAGTCTCCCCACATCCCATGGCAAGAGCCACAAAAATTATTCCATGTCCACTGTTTAGTTTCTAGAGTGGCTGAAAAAAGTGGCATGAGCCACGTTGAGAAGTTTGTAGTTCTCCTAAAATGCATTCTTAAACCCTCCCCTGACTCTTCTTCACCTCCTATGCTGCCTGTGCTGTAGGAAGGTGAGGGGAGCAGCAGCACATCAGGCAGCATCGGGGCCATGCTACTTCCTGAAACTGCACAGGTCACAGCAAGTCTACCTAGGCAACAGGATGTGGATGCTGTCCAAATGTGCTGCTTCTCTTCCTCCTCTGAAACTAGAAGCATGGGAGCGGATGGGTTGAAATGTTTTACAAAACAGGCCTTACGAGGGTGGGGGGGAGGGTAACACTAGGAATGGAGAGAGAAATTAAAAAATATATATATAATAAAATAAAAATGCACACCATTACCTCTCTGGATATCCACCATTCCAAGAACACTGAACCTTCTCCTCCACCAAGATACTTTAACAATTTTTACTCCTCCCACCCATATCCCTGATATTCCCTCTCTCTCCTCCTCTTTGCCTCTGATCTTCCCTCCATTTTTATCTCTGACCATCATCCCTTTTCTCTTCCTTCCATCCGATCCTCTTACTCTCCTTCCTCACATCGATAACTGAAATTCCCTACCAGTCAACTCTCAAAACAGAAATGATTATTCTGACATAAGGTAAAATTTGAAAAATGTTTAGCGAGCCAGCTGTGCGTTGCCCAAAGAGGCAAAGAGGTCCATCGCAGGCTAGCCCCAAAGGTGGAAGAGCTTCTTCGCTACTGCAGGATCGAGACGCCACTCGTGCCATCTGCCATTTGGATGGCCAGTCATTGAGTTTTTCAAGGTCCTCTTGCAATATTTTTTTTACAATCCTCTTGTGTTTTAACAACTTTAAACAATTTTGTATCATCTGCAAATTTGATCACCTCACTCATTATTCCTACTTCCAGGTCATTTATGAATAAGTTAAAAAGCAGCTGGCCCAGCAGAGATCCCTGGGGTATTCCACTATTCATCTTTCTCCATTGAGAAAACTGGCCATTTAGCCCTACTCTCTGCTTTCTATCTTTTAACCAGCTCATGATCCACAATACTATACTGCCTCCAAACCCATGACTTTTTTTTTTTTTTATTGAAATTTTTACAAACTTACAAAGCAAGCATAAAGAAACATACTGATGATTCATTAAGAAAAGAATACAAAACAGAAAAGATATACAAAACAATACATCATACCTAGCCCACAATATGGGGAGAATATAATAACCATAATAAGAATCAAAAAGGAAAAGCCAAGAGTCATAACTCCTGAGTTTCTAGACAGCTAAATTAGCAAAACCACCTATCCCAGTCCCTTCGTGCCAAGCCCCTCTTTATCACAAAGAAATGATTCAAGTTAAGTAGGATCAAAGAAAACAAACCTAGATCCCTGAAAAGTTAACAAGCACTTACAAGGATAACGAAGAAAAAAGGTGGCCGGCAGGGCAATCACTCTAGGTTTAAGGGCCAAAAAACCCTGTCGCCTAGTTTGAGTTGCCCTACAGACATCCGGAAATATTTGCACTTTCGCACCACAAAAAGTACAGACATATTCTTGAAATAACTACGAAATACAAGAGCTCTATCTTGATCAGATAGAAACGAAACCACCAAAGTGGCTCTAGAAGAAATATTATCTTGTGAGTCCTCCAGGAATTTGGTGAGATCAAGGTCAACCCCACCTTGAACCTCATCAAACCCCCAGGGGAACCCCGAGACAGAACTCTACCAGTCAAATAATAAAATTTAGAGAGACAGATGGAATCAGCCGAAGCCAATCCCAAAAGCTCCCTAAAATACTTTCGCAAAAGTATTTCAGCTGAAAGCAACCGACAATAAGGAAAATTCAACATCCTAACATTCTTTGCACGAGACAAATTATCATACTGTTCCATTTTGTGGTGTAAGACTAAGCTATCTTTAATATGAGAAGCATTCACAGCTTTAAGAGCCTGACACTGATTTTCACAATTAGTAATCTGCTTGGAAACAATCTCCACCTTATTATCAACTTCAGACAACTTAGCAGTGATCTCCGAAGAGAAACTGCAAAGTTGCACAACAGTAGGCACTAAAGAATTTTCAATACGGGTAACCACCTTCCAAATGTCAGCCAGAGTTACCTGCTCGTCAGGCACTAGACTGGCTTCATTTGGAACGGGTACCCATACCACAGGCTTCAGTTGTTCCCCCGTTACCACCGGGGTACTCTGCTGAAACCGCATACCCTCTGAAATGGACAAAGGAGGAGAAGCATAGACTGGGGGAGAAGGTGGTGTCCGGTCTGGAGAGCTCAAGGACACCGGAGAGGGCCGGAGAACAAGAAAGTCAGGGTCAAGCGTAGCATCCACACCAGACAGTACCTTAACATGCTTGTCCATAGGGCCCACCGCAGGCTCAGCTGCCACAGCTGGCTCAGTCTTCTTCTTACATTTTCCCATCTCAATCCCCACAACCAGAGGATGACGACCCAGGCTCTTTGCTCCTTCATTGCTCCAAGGGGCTAACAAGGGGCGTGAAATGCCCCTTGTATCTAGCCCCTTCTATCGCTGCCCCGACTAGCGCCTCCGGCTGCGCCAACCCAGGGAACCTTTTAAACAGGCCCCCGATAACGTCGGGACCGCCGGAGCAGGTGCCTGCCTCACCGGACCTCTGCGCCGCCTCTCTGCTCTCTCCCAGGCAAACTCTCCCACTGCTCCGGTATTTCACAAGGCCCCCGATGACGTCGGGACCGCCAGAGCAGGTGCCTGCCTCACCGGACCTCTGCGCCGCCTCTCTGCTCTCTCCCAGGCAAACTCTCCCACTGCTCCGGTATTTCACGAGGCCCCCGATGACGTCGGGACCGCCAGAGCAGGTGCCTGCCTCACCGGACCTCTGCGCCACCTCTCTGCTCTCCCCCAAACCCATGACCAACAGTCTCTCATGAGGGACCTTGGCAAAGGCTTTCTGAAAATCCAGATACACGATATCAACTGGCTCACCTTTGTCTGCCTGTTTCACACCTTCAAAAAATATATTAGTAAGGCAAGACTTTCCTCAGCTAAATCCATGTTGACTTTCTCCCATTAAGCCATGGTCATCTACATGTTCAGTAATTTTTCTTTTTTTATAATGGTATTGACATCAGGCTCACCAATCTGTAGTTTCCTGGAACTCTTAATAAATGGAGTTTATTAGCCACTCTCCAAATCCTCAGATACTACAGATAATTTTAATGCTAGTTCTCATATTTCAGTTCTTTCAACACCCTTGGATGTATACCATCCTGTCCAGGTGACTTGCTACTCTTCAGTTTATCAAATCAGTTAATACATCCTCCTGGCTTATTGATATTTCTTTCAATTCTTCCACTATATCACCTTAACATATCATTTCAGGAATGGGTAACTTCCCTTCTTCAATAAAGACCAAAGCAAAGAAATCATTCAGTCTTTCTGCTATGGCCTTGTCCTCCCATAATACCCTTATTACTCCTCTATCATCCAATGGTTCAACAGACTCATAGGTTTTTGCAGAAAAGAGAACGCCTCTCCCGCAGAGCACAGAAACAAAAAACAAATAGGAGTGGGAAAGCCACACCACTGGAAGATAGAGCTTTGAGGGTCAATGGTTAGCCCTACACGTGTTTTGGCACAGCCTTCTTCAGGGGATAGTGACCTTAGAAAATGACCATACATACAGGAAAAGTTAAAAATTAATAACCATATATACAAAAATAATCAAATTAAAAATACACAATGTGTAATACAAAGGTCAAATAAGAACAAAATATTAACAAATGTAAATATAAAAACATTTTAAAAAGCTATCATACGATTTAGATAACGTATAAAAGTGATAATTAAAGATGAGAAAAGTAAAACAAATAAAAAGTATGCTGTACAAGGTGATAAATGATAAATCAATCATAAAAAACATGTAATAAAAGGAGAAGGGGAACCCATAAAAGACATTAAAATGGAGAAAATGAAAAGAGAAAATCATCCACCATAACAAATGTGTTTTATGAACATTGCTGTTACAGAGGAAACCTAGACTCACCAGTACTAGGACACTCATACACTTAAATGGAGAATAATTGGTTATAACATATGCAATGTAGCTAAAAAAAGAAACAAAAGTATTGAAAAGGGTAAAAATGTATATATACATTTGTTACATAACACAGGTCTGCGGCTAAAAAGCTGTTTGATTATTTTCATCTAATTTCCATGTATTTTGGTGTGCTAAAAACAAATAAAATACTGAAAAAACTCCTAGACATCATGATTTGCCACAACATGCAAAATTGTCTTCAAATTTATCAATTTTTTTCAAATTACTATTAATTCAAATTACTATTAATTAATTCACATAAGTGCATTTAGGATATAAAATGCCAAAAAAAACCTTAAAGGGGTTGTCAGAGTTATGTAAAAAAAATATAGCACTGTAAATCTGATGGTCAGCAATATATACATAAGCTAAGCAAGTTTTAAGTCCGTGCTTCTAATGGTAGAAGGGGTTAATCTTTCCTGAAGAATCCAGTGGGAGGGAGACACAGGGCAGATATAGCAGCAGTTCTGGTCAGTGCAGGGGGGCGTGGCCAGCACTGTGACGTCTCGTGTACAGACTGAGCTGCTCTCTCCTGCCATGCCACACTTGTGCATGAATCATCATCAGGTTCTTGGTTCTAGGCGGTTCACACTTTTTCATCGCAATTCGTGTTAGCTCGTCATTCTTCAACCGTTATGGCTCCGTGAAAGTGTATTAATTCGCCAGACAGTTTGTTTCATCTGTGGTGAATATAGTGTTGAAGCAACAGCAGAATATTACAGACTTTGTGAAAACGTATACTTTGGACTAAAAATTGGAGATCAAGATAAAGTCTGGGCGCCTCATAAAGTGTGCAAACGGTGTGTTGAGGACCTCCGAAACATGTTCAAGGGTAAGAAAAAATCTTTCCGTTATGGGATTCCTATGGTATGGCGAGAGCAAAAGAACCATAGTGACGACTGTTACTTTTGTTCATGTGATGTGAAAGGGTTTAATTCCAAATGGAAGCATTCCATTTCATACCCCAATCTTCATTCAGCAATTCGTCCCATCACCCATGGCATAGATATACCAGTACCCAAGCCCCCTGCTACCTTGGAAGAGATACCTAGCTCCGATGAAGGTGAAGTCATACCTGAACCAGATGACAAATCAAGTTCTGACTTTGAAGATGGATACAAGACCAAAACTGTTTTCTCAGGAGGAGATGAATGATTTGGTAAGAGACTTGAATCTTCCCAAAGATGCCGCTGAGTTACTCGAATCAAGGCTGAAAAGCAGGAATTTATTGTTGCCAAGAGTGTCATCGTCATGGTTCAGACATCATGAAAAGGAGTTCGTTCCTTACTTCGCCCAGGAAGACAAGTTGGTTTATTGCATCAATGTCGAAGGTCTGATGGGTCAATTTAAAATCCAATATGATTCAGAGCAATGGCGTATTTTTATAGATTCTTCAAAAAGAAGTCTCAAAGCAGTTTTACTCCACAACTGTTTTTACGCTTCCATACCTGTAGGTCATTCCGTACACTTGAAGGAAACCTACAAGAACTTGGAATTGGTTCTTCGTAAACAAATATGAAGACCATGGTTGGCAAGTGTGTGGGGACTTGAAGGTCTTGTGCATGCTGCTCAGGCAACAAGCTGGGTATACCAAATATCCTTGTTTTCAGTGTCTATGGGACAGTCGAGACCGACAAAATCACTGGACCAAGAAGAGTTGGCAGCTGAGAGTGCTAACAGTCGGTGAAAAAAATGTCCTCCGAGAAACTTTGGTACCTTCTCAAAGTTCTTCTACCACCTCTCCACATTAAATTGGGATTGATGAAGCAATTCGTAAAATCACTTCCAAGAGATGGAGAATGCTTCAAATACTTGGTCACCAAGTTTCCAGGCCTGTCGGAGGCAAAACTGAAGAAAGGTGTGTTCGGACCAGACATTAGAAGGCTTATAGTTGATCAAGAGTTGGTCAATACCATGAGGGATCCTCAAAAAGAAGGGTGGATTGCATTTAAAGACGTCGTACAGAAATTTTTAGGCAACAACAAAGATCCTCACTACAAAAAGATCGTCGGACGAATGCTGAAAGCATTTCAAGCTTTAGGTTGCCTGATGAGTTTGAAAGTGCATTACCTCCAGTCCCACCTTGACTACTTTCCTGAAAATTTGGGAGCTGTGAGTGAGGAACAAGGTGAACGATTCCACCAAGACATTAAAGAGATGGAAAGGAGATACCAGGAAAAATGGAGCATTAGAATGATGGCAGACTACTGTTGGATGCTTCAGAGAGACATTCCAGATGCTACTCACAAGCGTAAATGCACCAAGAGGAACCTCACAAGGAAAAAGAATTGAGTTTAGTGTGTAGGTGAGCTCATTTCAGTTCAAAAAAGTATTTTCATGAAAATATTGTAATAAAACTTTAATTTTATAAGTCTATTTCCATTTATTTTGAGGTATTGCCTTATTTAACATAGTTACCTAAATTGTCAGGAAACGTGATGTCCTATGACAAAATGGAGGTCATTTTCGGATTTAGCGCAACAAAAAACAAAGATTACGTGGAATAACCAAAACAGCTCTCGAAAAATTTTTTTTTGCAGACCTGTGTAATCTAACCACTGGGAGAACAGAGAGAATGTGATGATTCATGTTTCATGGATTACAATATATCAATAAAAGATAGTATGTGCTTCCACACTTGTGTTAAACATGTATTATCAATTTTTAGCTTAAAATAACCTAATATAAGTATTACCCTTGTGGCCGGGGTCTGAGCTAAAAATGCCGAGTGCGCACTGGAAACGAGGAGAAAAGACTGAAAGGGGCACAGCCGTAATCAAAGCATGTGTGTTCACAAAGTCACATTTAAAGGAGAGCAGAACGATCTCCCTATGACGTCAACTGTTTAGACAATTACCCATAGAACCAAGCGAGCCAACCAGTCAAAGCAAAGGATAAAAAGGGGCAAAAAAGGGGAAGGTTAAAAATCTTAGCATTATCTACCTTTATAAATAAAATGATACAACTGAAATTAAAGCATCTGTATATAAATAAATGTAAAGAGTTGTATTATACATTGCCGGCTCAGTGTGATATAAAAACCATCTAACAATGCAATGTTAAAAGCTCAGACCAGTAGTGAAGCGATTTCACAATTACATGAAAATTACACATAATCATAATATTCCAATAGTGATAATCAATAAAAAAAGCACAACAGTATCAATTAATAAAAAGCAGGTTGCTCTGGCCTGGTGGGTATAATGCTTGCAGGATACCCTGCTGGATTGTGTATGAGCAGAGGACCACTGCCTCCTGACAGAAGTCATGAGACCCCATGCCCTCCTGTTTGTTCACAAAGAACATCGCCACCTGGTTGTCTGTATGAACCAGCACCGGCTGGTGACACAGGCGGTGGCAAAAAGCTCATAGAGCTAAACATATTGCCCGCAGCTCCAGGAGATTGATCTGCTGCATGCTCTTGTTCTGTGACCAGCTGCCCTGAGTGCAAAGCTCCTCGCAGTGGGCTCCCCAACCAAGCAGGGAGGTGTCTGGTGAGGATACTGGAGGGGCTCGGGGCCCTAAATGGCATGCCTGCCTCGAGATACTGGAGAGAGACTGCCACCAGACCAGAGTCTGCCAGTTGGTGGGTTACTGAGATTCTATCTCGGAAGCACCCCGTGGGCTTGGGTCCACTGGTCCCGGAGACACTACTGCACCGGTCTCATGTGGAGACAAGCGTCTGGGGTGATGTGGACTGTGGAGGCTACATGCCCGAGAAGGTGCAGGAGAAGAAGTCGAGTGGGCACCGAGGGATGGTGCTGTATGTCCCATGCCAGAGTCCTAAGACAGTCAGCACGGTCCCTGGGCAGGAAGGCCTTTGACTGGAGGGTGTCCAACTTTGCCCAACTCCAGACATTGAGTCGGGAGAAGGTGAGACTTGGGGTAGTTTATGACAAAGCCAAAGTGTTGCAGAAGCTGGATGGTGCATGCGGTGGCCTGCTGCACCTCTGAGGCTTGCCCCCTTTATGAGCCAGTTTGTCTGGGTAGGGAAAAACAAAGACCCCCTGGAGACGGAAGAAAGTGGCCACGACTGCCAGGCATTTTGTGAAGACCCTTGGGGCAGAAGCCAGGCCGTAGGGGAGCAACCTATATTGATAGTGCCCGCTCCCACTATGAACTGCAGATACTGCCTGTGATTGGGATGGAGGAGGATGTGGGTATAGGCATTCTTGAGGTTTAAGGAGCATAGCCAATATCCCTGCTGAAGGTAGGGCAGCAATGTTCCAAGGAAGAGCATCTTGAACTTCTCCCTCACCGGGAATTTGTTGAGGTTGTGCAGGTCGAGGATGGGCCTTAGGCCCCCTATTCTCTTTGGAGAACTACCCCTTGCCTTTGAGATGGTGAGGCACCGGTTCCACCCTTTTGTCCTCGAGAAGGCTTGCCAACTCTTTCAGTAGAAGGTCCCGGTGGATGGGAAACCTGAGGGGCTCTCCCAGGAAGGGGGAGGTGTCTGAGTTAGGTGGAAGAGGTAACCTTATCTGACCACTCAGAGCGCACAGGATTCAGTGTGGGTCAACCGCCTCTGGGCATAATAGACTTGTCGTTTCCCTGTGGGCTGCTGACCTCCTTGGGGTAGAGAGGCTATGCCAAATGAGTCAAAAACTCCCCCTGGCTGGGCTGGAGCCAATGCCTAGGGTTTGGGAGCTTTCTGCTTACAGGGCCGTGTCCATGTCCCTTGGCCTGCTGGGGAGGTATCACAAGATGGGCAGTTTCTGTAAGCAGCCCCTTTCCTTGGGTAGAAGGGCTTTTTACCGAAGCCCTTCCGTCAGAGAGGGGGCAAAGGGGTTTTTTTTTTTGTTTGTTTGTTTTTTTAGAGAGCCTGGATCCTTGTCATGAACTCTGTCTCCAGCTCAGCCGCCTTGTCAGTCATGGGTTTGCCAGAAAGTTCTCTCCTTGGCAAGGGACATCGACCAATTTGTCCTGAACCCATTGCTCGAGGTTGGACGACTGTAGCCAAGCTTGGCATCATGCAGTGATGCCCACCGCCGCTACTTGAGCTGACTCTAACCAGTCATAAGCTGCCCGAGAAACTTGGAGCACTCACGGACGGCCTTGGCCAGGTTCTTTTACCGCTGCAGGGGTTTTCTTGGAGAGACCAGCTGAGAACCCGGTGAGTTACTTCGCCAGGTCTCTCAGATACATGCCCATGATGCAACCGATGAGCATTGAGCCCTGGTAATACTTTCTGCCAAGGACGTCCAAAGTACGAGGGCTTCCCTGCCGGGAGGGCACTTAGAGTATGTCTTCTAGCTTTTCAGCCGACGCATGGCCATCTCTACGACCATGGAGATATGCGGCAGTTGTGATTTCTGGAAGCCCAGGTTCCAGTGAACTCGATACATCGAGTTGAACCACTTGCTCACCACAGGCACAGACACCAGTGTCTCCCCCACATACAAAGCTTTAGCCATTTCAGGAGGAGGGATGGGTACTGTGAACGATTCCCACGGAGGGACCTTGTACTGGAGGACTTCCAACTCATCTGCCCAAGGATCCTCCTCCGACTCTGTGGGGAATGCCAGGGCCTTAGACATGTCCTTGATAAAATCAAGGAAGCCCATATCCTCAGATGCGGACAGTCAGTCATCGAGGCTCCAAGAGTCAGATGGGACGTTGCGATGGCAACGGGTATCAGGAGACTCCTCATCCTCCGTCTCAAACTCGGAGTAGTCCATTGAGAACTCAAAAGTGCTGTTCTGCGAGCCTTGGGGGGAGCCTGAAGCTTTGTGGCTAGTGCCTGGCATACTAGCCGGGGATGATCATGGTTCTGTTGAGCAGGAGTCGGATTGAGACCTCAGTTGAAAATTGACTCGAGGCCGAAGGACCTCAAGGATAGGCTTGGCCTCCAGGGATGTCTTAAGATGTCGAGGGCCAAGTGCTCGGGGTGGATGAATTGGTAGTGCTGGACAACAGCGCCCGCTGCTGGTCCATGAAGGCAGACAAACTGTACTCCAGGGCCGCCATTCTGGACTCCAGACCAGAAGGCTCCGCAGCCTTTGGCGCAGGCACCGAGGGACTCGGGCCTGGCGCTGGCTCCCCTGAAAGGGAAACCTTATTGAGGATGGTGTCTGGGGACAGAGCTCAGTCTGATGTCAAATCCTTCCAGGGGACCTTTGCAGGTCGCTCCTTCTCTGAAGCCCTGGACGAACATCTCAGACTGCGGGACCTGGCTCAGGTGGTATCCGGCTGGCTGAATCCATCCAAAGATGCCGCCTTAGAGGGTTTTTTTTCTTCCTTGGCTCCCACGAGGGAGACCTCCTTTCTGAAGGCCCACAGTAGGGCTCAGGCTCGGGCTCAGAAAAGTCCACCCAAGGCGTCGAGGCTTCAGACAAGGGCCCTGGCCTTCAGAGGCATCAGGGAAAAACTTATGCTGCAGCTGGCAGCTCTTGAGGGCCTTGCTGGACATTCTCTTGCAAAGACCGCATGCTGCCGGGTCATGGTCTGGCCTCAGACAGCAGAGATAGCAGTTATGTGTGTCTGTCAAGGAGAATTTTTGAGCACCAATCACACTTGTTAAAGCCACTGGTAGCTTAGGGGGAAAAAAGTACCCCCGCAAGGTTGAAGACCCACTGGTATGCCAGTTGGAAAAAAGGCACAAAGATGCCAAAGAACAAAAACTACAAAATAAACCTGAACTAAATGCCGAGGCAAAGAGGTTAGGTGGCGGGAGAGTACCAGTGTGATACCAGAGGAGACTATAAAACGTGGAGAGAAAAATCAACTTTTCGAGGGACAAGCCAGACGAGCGTCTAAAGGGCTCTGCAGAAAAAAGGGAGACAGCATAGTTACTCACCTGTAACAGGTGATCTCCAGGAACAGCAGGAATTGAGTCTTCACATATGGGTATCGTCGGCACCGACAGAGCCCTTGCAGGAACGCTCCCCAGCGTCCTATAGGAAAGCTTTTGGGAGCATCCCACTGCACTGCTGCCTTCCCAACTCTTCCTCTTCAGTTGGGTTTGTAGCTGAGACAAAAGGAGATAGCGAGAAAGCGAGAGAGAGAGAGCGAGAGAGAGAGATACAACTCCTAGGGGAGGTGGGTGGGTTGTGAAGACTCAATTACTGCTGTTCCCGGAGATCACCTGTTACAGGTGAGTAACCACGCTATCTCTAGGAACAAGCAGGAATGTAGTCTTCACATATGGGGACTCCCAAGCTTAGAGATGCCAGGGAGATGACCCCATAGAGCAGCTAAACCCAGGCTGAGGTGTGTTATGATTCCTCCCAAGGATCTCTGGTATCAAAACCCGGGACAGGGGGTAGGAGTTGTTCTAAGTCTGAAAGATATGCTGGCAAACGAGGCATCCCAACGGGAGTCCTTGTCTAAACAGTAATGGGTCGCAAAGGTGTGGACCGAAGACCAAGTGGCTGCTCTGCAGATGTCATTGATGGACACCGAGCAAAGGTTGGCCAGAGGCAGCCATTGCTCTAACATTGTGAGCTGTGACATGACCTTTGAGAGAAAGTCCCTTACTCTCATAGGTAAAGGATATGCAGTCTGCAATCCACCTGGAGAGTGTTCTCTTGGAGACTGGTAACCCCAGGTGACTGGAGTCAAAGGCAACAAAAAGCTGAGAAGCCTTTCTATGCTGCCTAGTTCTCTGAAGGTAAAAGGCTAAAGCTCTTTTACAATCTAGAGTGTGAAGATTCCTTTCTACACTTGAGGCATGAGGCACAGGGAAGAAGACAGGAAGATAAACTGACTGGTTTAAATGAAAAGGCGAAACCACCTTTGGCATAAAGTGAGGATGAGTCCTAAGGACTATTTTATCATGGTGGAACCTTGTGTAAGAAGGATTAGCCACTAAAGCTTGTAGCTCACTGATGCGTCTTGCAGAAGTGAGGGCAATTAAGAAGATTACCATCCAAGAAAGAAGCTTCAGGGATGTAGTGGCTAAGGGCTCGAAGGGAGGCTTAATGAGCTGCCCGAGGACAAGATTTAAGTCCCATGCCATGGGTGGTGGTTTAATGGGAGGCTTAGTTAACAGTAGACCGCTCATAAACCGCGCTACAAGCGTCTGAAAGGAGACAGGTTGTCCAAAGGGCTTGTGGAAAGCCACAATGGCACTAAGGTGGACTCTTGAAGAGTTAGTCTTGAGACAAGAAGATGAAAGATGGAGGAGATTCTTAGTTCCCGTAGAGGCATTACTGGAGTAAGGATTAAGTTCCTTCTTTGAACACCAGATAGAGAACCTTTTCCACTTAAAGGCATAAGCTTGCCTTGCGGAAGGTTTCCTTGAGGCCAAAAGGATATCTTAACCTGTTGAGAGGGGTTGACATCCTGGAATTCTAAGATCTCAGCAACCATGCCATCAGGTGTAAAGACTGAGGATTCGGGTGCAAACGCGTCCCCGTTCTCCTGGGATAGAAGATCTGGAGCACATCCAAAGTCCAGAGGCCTGGCTTGAGAGAGATGTAGAAGCAGTGGATACCACGTCTGTCGTGGCCAGCGTGGGGCTATGAGCATCATATGGCCCCTGTCTCTGGAGTTTGAATAGAGTCTTGGGAATGAGGGGAATGGGTGGGTAGGCATACAGGAAGTCCTGGCCCCAGTGGAGGTGGAAAGCATCCCTTGTCTGACTGTTCCAAGCTGGAATTCTGGAACAGAATCGGGGAAGTTTGGCATTCTGAGGACTTGCAAAAAAGTTTATATCTGGAGTTCCCCAGATTCGAAAGATTAGAGCAATCTGTTCTGAATGAAGAGACCACTCGTGTGGCAGCAATACTCGACTGAGTTTGTCTGCCAGGAGATTCTGTGTGCCTGGGAGATACACCGCCAGTAGGTGAAATCTGAAGGCCTCTTATGAAGGACCAGAGGAGTAGAGCTTTGTTGCACAACGCTTGAGAGCCTGTTCCACCCTGTTTGTTCACGTAGAACATAGCTACCTGATTTTCCGTCTGGAGGAGTCTTGTAGCGCAGATGGTCCTTAAACACGTGAAGAGCGTAGAAAATAGCTCTGAGCTCCAGTAGATTTATTTGAAGACAAGTCTCCTGTTGGGTCCAGAGATCTTGAGTGGAGAGATTGTCCGTATGGGCCCCCCAACATGACTTGGCTGCATCTGTCATCAAGGTAGCTTGGTGTAGTGGCTGCTGAAAAGGTGACCCTAAGAGGTGGTTTTCTAGTCCTGGCCACCATTGAAGGGACAAGATGAGGTGTGCAGAGTTTCTGATTTTGTCCCTCAGACAACCTGACGCCTGTGTCCACTGAGAAGATAGGGTCCGCCGGGCTGCCCGCATGTGTAGGCAAGCATAGGGGACCACATGTACAGTGGAGGCCATATTCCCCAGCAACTGAAGCATTTCCCGAGCAGTCAGGAAAGTTTTCATAGCTGCTTGAGACACCAGTTGAACTATTTGAGTGCAGCAGAGTTGTAGCAGGAAAGCCCTTGGCTGCTTTGTGTCTAGAAGAGCCCCTATGAACTCTAGAGGCTGAGAAGGGGTGAGATGGGATTTTGGGAGACTTATTACCAATCCCAAATATTGCAGGATTTGCATCGTGCAGGAAAGAGTTGAGCTGGCTTCTGGAGCTGTTGGTGTTCGGATCAGCCAATCGTCTAAGTAGGAGAAGACGAATATCCCTAGAGTCCTTAGAAATGCTGCTACTACTGCCATGCATTTTGTGAAGGCTCTTGGGGCTGAAGCCAGGCCAAAGGGTAGAACTCTGCACTGGTAATGTCTTCCCTGAAAGAGGAATCTAAGAAACCTCCTGTGTTCTTCATGAATAAGGATATGTGTATAGGTGTCTTTTAGGTCTAGAGAACATATCCTATCCTGACTCTGAATGTAAGGGAGGAGTGTTCCGAGAGAGATCATTTTGAATTTTTCTCGGAAGAGATACTTGTTTAAATCCCTGAGGTCCAATATGGGCCTGTACCCTCCTGTTTTCTTTGGAATAAGGTAGTAGGGGGAGTAGAAGCCCAGGCCTTGTTGAGAAAGATGTACCTCCTCTATCACTCCCTGAGCAAGGAGCGAGGTGACCTCTTGACACAAGAGTGTGGTAAGGGGGGACGAGAACTGAATCCTCTTGGAGTAGAGAGAGGGGCATACTGTGGAAGTAGAGTTTGTACCCCTCTGTCACTATGGAGAGAGTCCAATGCTCTGATGTTATCTGCTGCCATCTCTTGGAAAAGAAACACAGTCTGCCTGGAATGTTGAGAGACTCTGGTATTTCTAGAGAAAGGATGACTAGGTTCTCTAGGAAGGAGTCAAAGACCTTGTGGAGGCTGTGTCTGCTGAGCTGGTTGAGATCTGGGGACTTGAGCCTTCCTTTGTTTCAGCTGCTGCTGCCCCTTCTGGGGAGCATGGATTGGACAGTGGCCAGTTTGGGAGTAAGAAGGATAGAATTTCTTTTTCTTGTTGAAAAAGGGTTTCTTAACTGTCTCTTTCTTAGCTGGTTTGGCAGTGGTCCTGGATAATCTATTTAAGGTAGTGTTCTCGGACTCAAGCTGAGAAGCTTTATCCTGCCAGTCCTTGCTAAAAAGGTTTTCTCCTGTGCAAGGAATATTCCCCAACTTAACTTGCACCAACTGCTCGAAATCGAATGCTTGTAGCCAAGCAATCCAACGTGCACCGATAGAAATAGAAGAGGTTCTGTTAATGCATTCGAAACAATCAAAGGTTGCCCTGTTCATGAACTTAGAAACATTTTGGGCATGCTTAACGAGAGCAAGGAAATCGGTCCTCTTGTCATCAGGGAGAAGAGGGGCCATGAGTTCCAAGTCTTTAGTAACCTCCCGAAGAAACATACCCATGTAGGGTATGTAAGAACTTATTCTGGCCAACAGCATGGAGGCCTGAAAATATTGACGACCAAAGGCAGAGAGTCCTCGCCTCATGGCCCGGAGGATTAGAGGAATGCGTCTTGGCACTTTTGATCTGGCGCGTCGCCGATTCCACAACCATGGAATGGTGTGGTAACTGCGATTTTTTGGACCCCGAGACACTGCGGTACCCGGTACATTGTATCGAGCCTTTGAGAATGTGGAGACACCGTTAAGGACGTTCCCCATATTCTGAGCATGAGATCATGCAAAATCCGGTGAATGGGAAGGGTTGCAGCCTCCTTGGGGGCTGTCGGATACTGATGAATTTCAAGTTCTTCAGCTCTCAGTTCCTTCTTGGGGGTCAGGGTGATCGAGAGGCGCCGAGCCACATCCCATATAAAATCTTGAAAAGCCATGTCCTCCGGAGGAGACATCCAACGTTGAGGTGAAGGAGAGGGATCCTCTGGAAGAACCGCTCCGGTATCTATGGATTCATCAGAATCATCTGATTCGGAAGACTCGAAGTATCAACGGACCGGGTGCTCTCGTACTGCCTGTTGCCAGTACCGATTGAAGTAGACATCGGAATGCCTCGATACTGGACCCTCTATGCCGGACACCGATTCTAGGGCTGGCATGGGTGGTAGCATGAAGAGCGGCGGAACAGTAGTTGCAGATACATCCGGTACCGATGACTGCGGAACCAATTGTAGCATCTTTAGCAGTACGGAGGCTGCTAACAAGGCTGCCAGACTGTGCTCAATGGCTAGGATGCATTGATCCACGGAGCCTGCCAATGTCTGGGTATTGGTACCGGCGGAGTGGGCCATGACCCCAGAAAATGGCACCAAGAGCTCTCCGGAGGTGATCTCTGGGAACAGCAGGAATTTAGTCTTCACATATGGGTATTGTCGGTACCGACGGAGCCTGCGTGGGAACACTCCCCAGCGTCCAATAGGAACGCTTTTGGGAGCATCCCTCAGCACATGCGTGCTACCTTCCCGCCTTTCCAACTGTCCCTCTTCAGTTAAGTTTGTAGCCGAGTGAAAGGATAGAGGGAGAGAGGAAAGAGAGAGAGAGAGAGAACTCCTAGGAGAGGTGGGTGGGTTGTGAAGACTAAATTCCTGCTGTTCCCAGAGATCACCTGTTACAGGTGAGTAACTACGCTATCTCCAGGAACAACCAGGAATGTAGTCTGCACATATGGGGGATTCCCTAGCTGAAGATGCCAGGGAGATGGCCCCAGGAAGCTGCCACCTATGGTAAGGGCCATGCTTCCTCCCATGGATCTCTGGCATCCTACCAGGGTTGGTGGGTAGGAGTTGTATTAAGTTTGAAAGAGATTTTGAAGAACAGCTTGGCCAAAGGCGGCATCCCGACGGAAGGCTTTATCTAGGCAGTAGTGGGCTGTAAAGGTATGTACCGAAGCCCAGGTGGCTGCTCAACAAATGTCATCAATAGACAAAGAGTGAAGGCTAGCCAGAGAGGCTGCCATGGCTCTCACATTATGATCTGTGACACGGCCTTGAAGAGGAAGACTCTTACTCTCATAAGCAAAGGATATGCACTGTGCAATCCATTTGGATGAAGTCCTCTTGAAGACTGGAAATCCCAAATGACTAGAATCAAAAGCAATAAAAAGTTGAGAAGACTTTCTATGTTGCTGTGTTCTTTGTAGATAAAAGGCTAAGGCTCTTTTACAGTCCAAAGTGTGAAGGTTCTTCTCTGCATTAGAGGCATGAGGCCACGGAAAGAATACGGGAAGATAAATTGATGGATTTAAATGAAAAGGCAAAACCACCTTTGGCATAAAGTGTGGATGAGTCCTGAGGACAACCTTATCATGGTGAAACCTAGTGTAATGAGGATCAGCCACTAAGGCTTGCAATTCACTAATGCGACGTGCAAAGATGATTGCAATTAGGAAGATGACATTCCAGGACAAAAGCTTTTATGGTAGTAGTAGCTAAAGGTTCAAAAGGCGGTTTCATGAGCTGCCCAAGAACTAGATTTAAATCCCATGCCACGGGTAGTGGTCTGATGGGAGGTTTTGTTAATAGAAGACCTCTCATAAATCTTGATATGAGAGGATATGAGGAAATTGGTTGTCTGTTTAGCGGCTTATAGGAAGCTGTAATTGCGCTAAGATGGACTCTTACTGAATTGGTCTTTAGACCACAATTTAATAAATGAAGTAGATACTCTAGTATCGACTCCAAAGGTATCACACCAGGGGGTGTAACCCCTTCTGGGAACACCATTTAGTGAAACGTTTCCACTTGAAGGCGTAAGATCGTTTTGTGGAAAGTTTTCTAGAAGCCTGAAGGATATCCCTTACCTGTTGGGAAAGGTTGAGATCCTGAAGATTTAAGCTTTCAGCAACCAGGCCTTGAGATGCAGGGACTGGGGATTTGGGTGCCATAGGGTCCCGTTCTCTTGGGAAAGGAGATCTGGAGCACACCCTAACTCCAGAGGCACAGCTGGAGAGAGATGTAGAAGCAGGGGATATCATGTTTAGCATGGCCTCCGTGGCGCTATGAGGATTATACGACCTTTGTCTCTCTGAAGCTTGAAGAGTGTTTTGGGGATGAAGGGAATGGGTGGGAAGGCATAGAGGAAGTCCTCAATGCTAAAAAACCTCTGCACTGCAACTGTATAGGATGGATAAAACTTCCTCTTTTTGCTGAAAGAGGGTTTCTTATAGGGTTTCTTTTTGGTTGGAGTGGCTGTAGATTTTGACAATCTAAGGTCTGAGAACTGAACTCTTAGCATTGTAGGAGAGGGCATGCTGAGGAAATGAAGCTTGTACTCCTCTCTTACAATAGATAGAGTCCAATTTTCTGCTGTTATCTGACCCCATCTGGGAGCAAAATGACACAACCTTCCTGGGATGGTGGAGGTTTCTGGGCCTTTCAGGGCCAGGAAGGCAAGGTTCTCTAGATAGGAGTCAAAGCCCCTGTGGAGGCTGCTTAGCCGTTTGAGGCTTAGCTGCTTTTGTTTCTTTGCCTAGGTTGTTGCTGCTGTCCCTTTTGGGCAGACTGACCTACACGAGGCCCCTGCTGGGTATAAGAGGGATAAAACTTTCTTCTTACTGAAGAATGGTTTCTTAGAGGATCTTTTCCTCGCAGGATCAGCTGTAGATTTAGACAATCTATCCAAAGTGATATTGTCAGCAACTCTCTCATTAGCTTTTTCCTGCCAATTCTTGCCAAAGAGATTCTCTCCTGTGCAAGGAGTATTCCCTAGTTTGTCCTGTACCAAAATTTCCAAGTCAGATGCCTGGAGCCAGGCAATTATACGTGCACCTATGGCAATGGCAGAGGTTCTGCTTATGCATTCAAAGCAGTCAAAGGCTGCACGATTCAAAAACTTGGAAACATCCTGAGCATGTTTGACAAGAGCGAGATAATCTTGCCTTTTATCATCAGGAAGGAGAGGGCTCATAAGCTCTAAATCTCCTGTAACTTCTTTAAGGAACATTCCCATATACAAGATATAGGAACTGATCCTAGCAGAAAGCATGGAAGCTTGGAAGGATCGACATCCAAAGGCGTCAAGAGTCCTACACTCACATCCTGGAGGATTAGATGCATGCCTTTTTGCACTCTTTATCCGTCTCATGGCTGATTCCACCACCATGGAATGGTGTGGTAATTGAGTCTTCTGAAACCCAGGAGAAGGAGGAATTCGATAAATGGTGTCGAGTCTTCGAGAGTGAGGAGATGTGGTTAGAGGTGTTTCTCACACCCTTAACGTAAGATCATGCAAGATCTCATGAATAGGTAAGGTAGCTGCCTCCTTGGGAACTTTAGGGTATTGTAGGATTTCTAATTCCTTTGCCCTAGGCTCTTTTACAGGAGCCACTGTGATGGAAAGACCTTGGGCCACATCTCTGATAAAATCCTGAAAGGACATATCCTCTGGTGGAGACATCCTACGCTGAGGAGAAGAGGAATCCTCAGGAAGAAGTACTCTGGTATCAGCAGAGCTTTGAGAGTCTTTAGACTCATCCGAGGATTCGAAGTATCTCCGATCCAGGTGATCGTGCAAGGCACGGTACCGATCGAAGTCGGCATCGGAGTGGTCTGGTACAGACTTGTCGATGCCGGATACAAACGCATGACTCGATGCCGGTATAATACCTGTCGATGTCGATGCAGTTGGTGCTGGTACCGGTTGAATTGTCTGAAGCAGTTTCAGGGGCATTGAGGCCATGAAAAGAGCCACCAGACTGCGTTCAATAGCCAAGAATCTCTGGTCTATCGATGCTGCCGATGCTTGGGTATCGGTGCTGGATGGAGCAGCTGGCACCCCAGAGCATGGCACCAGTAGTTGTGCCGAGGTTGAAGCCTCGAGAACATCCTGGAGCTCCGTTAGTGCTTTGGAAGCTAAAGCCTCCCGCCGGGGCAATTTTGCCGGTGAAAGTCCCTCAAGGGCAATGCCAGAGGCATCTCGATGTTTAGAAGGAGACCTACCCTTTGAGGACCGGCTAGATTTATGTTTAGTTACCATCCATGGGAGGAAGACGAAGCCCTGGAAGATGTCGATGCCACAGAGGCTGCATCGGAGGGAAAAAGGGTGCTAGGTTTAGCAGCTCGGTTTTGCCGGCCCCTTTTCGACATCATCCCACAGGCAACACACTCTGAAAGAGTGGTCAGGACCTAAACATTTGAGGCACCACTCATGGGTGTTGAACACTTTGAAAAGCCCGAACGGGTTTTTCCATTTTGAGGGAAAAAGTTGGGCCTAGTGCCCAAAATGGTGCATGGCACCTGAGGAGAAAAAGGTTTTTTTTTTTTGTTGTTTTTTTAAAGAAAAAAAGAACGAACCACCGGCGGTACCGATGTAGCGTCGAGGGAAGGCAGACGCAACCACAAAAAAGAATAAGGGAATTTTTTCTGCAGTGACAGGATGTGCGACCTGTCAGCTCCGCGGAAAACGAAGAACTGGAGAGGAACAGTTGGGAAAAGTGGGAAGGCAGAATGCAGGCGCTGTGGGATGATCCCAAAAGCTTTCCTATTGGACGCTGGGGAGCGTTCCCACGCAGGCTCCGTCGGTACCGACGATACCCATATGTGAAGACTACATTCCTGCTTGTTACTGGAGATAACAGAATGCTTGAGAGAAAAAAAAAAGGTTGTTTACAACATTTTGTGATACTTATCTTACTTCGATATGGAAATTTTATATGTGACTACGTTCAGTGAACTTCACTGCAACAGAAATCAGCGAGGTCGGAGAATATTTTGATAAACAAGCCTTGTTAAAACTGCCCTACCTCTGGTGGCTGTGAGATGTTTGAAAACTGTTTTGCTGTTGATTTATGCCTGTCCTGCTTGGGAAATTACCGTTTACAGTGAAGCACAGTTACTTACCTGTAACAGGTGATCTCTGGGAACAGCAGGAATAAGTCTTCACATATGGGTATCGCCGGTACCGACGGAGCCTGCGTGGGAACGCTCCCCAGCATCCAATAAGAAAGCTTTTGGGAGCATCCCACAGCACCTGCGTGCTGCCTTCCCGCCTTTCCCAACCGCCTCTCTCCAGTTCGAGTTTTAAAGCTGAGACAAAGAGAGAGAGAGAGGGAAGGAAAGATAGAGAGATACAACTCCTAGGGGAGGTGGGTGGGTTGTGAAGACTTATTCCTGCTGTTCCCAGATTCACCTGTTACAGGTAAGTACCTGTGCTATCTCCAGGAACAAGCAGGAATGAGTCTTCACATATGGGGACTCCCTAGCTGCAGATGCCAGGGAGAGACCCCAGAGTTGTGTGTCCTTGAAAAGGGCTCCACCTCCCCCCATGGATCTCTGGCATCCAACCAGGGTAGGTGGGTAGGAGTTGATTAGGAATGGAACAGGTGTTTGAGAACAGCCTGACCAAACGAGGCATCCCGGCAGGAGTCCTTGTCCAAACAGTAATGGGCTGTGAAGGTATGAACCGAGGCCCAGGTGGCCGCTCGACAGATTTTGTCGATGGAGACAGAGTTTAGGTGAGCCATTGAGGCTGCCATGGCCCTCACATTGTGAGCTGTGACATGGCCTTCCAGAGAAAGGTTCCTACTCTGGTAGGCGAAAGAAATACACTGAGCAATCCAGTTGGACAGTGTTCTCTTAGAAACTGGAAGTCCTAAATGGGAAGGATCAAATGCAACAAAGTTGAGAAGACTTTCTATGTTGCTGTGTACTTTGTAAGTAAAAGGCGAGAGCTCTTTTACAATCCAAAGTATGAAGATTCCTCTCTGCACTTGATGCATGAGGTCCTGGAAAAAAGACAGGTATGTATACCTCCTGGTTCAGATGAAAAGGAAAGACCACTTTGGGCATAAAGTGTGGATTGGTCCTGAGGACTACCTTATCATGATGGAACCTTGTATAAGGAGGATTAGCCACCAAGGCTTGCAACTCACTGATGCGACGTGCTGAGGTGACTGCAATGAGAAAGATAACCTTCCAAGAAAGAAATTTCAAGGAGGTGGTGGCTAAAGGTTCAAAGGGTGGCTTCATAAGCTGGCCAAGAACCAGATTTAAGTCCCATGCCACTAGAGGTGGTCTAATGGGAGGTTTAGTTAAAAGAAGGCCTCTCATGAATCTTGCTATAAGAGGATGAGAGGAAACAGGCTGTCCATTGAGAGGCTTGAGGGACGCTGCAATAGCACTCAAATGGACTCTTACCGAACTCGTTTTGAGGCCTGCATGGGAAAGATGCAGAAGATACTCTAGTAAAGAATTCAAAGGTATTGCAAGAGGGTTAAGACCTTTCTCTGAACACCAAATGGTAAATCTTTTCCATTTGAAAGCATAGGAATGTCTAGTGGAAGGCTTTCTAGAAGCATGAATAGTATCTCTGACTTGCTGAGAGAGATGGAAAACTTGAAGGTCTAGGCCTTCAGCAACCAGGCCCTGAGATGGAGAGACTGGGGGTTTGGGTGCCACAACGTTCCGTCTTCCTGGGAGAGAAGATCTGGAGCAGAGCCCAACTCCAGGGATGGAGCTTGAGAGAGATGCAGAATTAGAGGGTACCACACTTGGCATGGCCAATGTGGTGCTATGAGGATCATAGAACCTCGGTCTCTCTGAAGCTTGAACAGGGTTTTGGGAATTAGGGGAATGGGTGGAAAGGCATAAAGGAAGTATTGACCCCAGGGAAGGAGGAAGGCATCCTTGGCCTGAACTCCCTGACACGGAATCCTGGAACAGAACCGGGGAAGTTTGGCATTCCACGGACTTGCAAATAGGTCTATGTCTGGGGTTCCCCAAATTCGAAAAATCCTGGCTACCTGGTCCCTGTGGAGGGACCATTCGTGTGGAAGCAGAACTCGACTGAGTCTGTCTGCCCAAGAGTTTAACGCCTGGAAGATATACTGCCATAAGATGAATCTGATGCTCTCTGGCGAAGGCCCACAGTCGCAAAGTTTCATTGCAAAGCGACAGAGAGCCAGTCCCTCCCTGCTTGTTTACATAGAACATAGCTACTTGATTGTCCGTGTGGATGAGGACTGTCCTGTAGCTGAGCAGGGAGTGGAACACTCAGAGCTAAGAAAATTGCTCTGAGTTCCAAGGGATTTATGTGTAGTGAAATCTCCTGTGGAGACCAGATGCCCTGGGTGGAGAGATCTTGCAGATGAGCTCCCCAACCCATTGGAGAGGCATCTGTTGTAAGGGTTGCTTGGGGAAGTGACTGTTGAAAAGGGGTCCCCAGCAACAGGTTTTGAGAGGACTTCCACCGCTGGAGAGACCAAAAAAGGCGACTGGAGTTTGCTATTTTGTCTGACAGGCAACCTGATGCCCGAGTCCATTGGGTGGACAAAGTCCATTGAGCTGCCCTCATGTGAAGGCGAGCATATGGAACCACATGCACAGTGGATGCCATGTGGCCTAAGAGTTGTAACATTTCTCGAGCAGTTAAAAGGGGCTTTAACTGTATCTGGGAGGCTAACTGCACCAAGCGTAGGCAACGGGCCTGAGGAAGATAGGCCCTTGCAGTTGTGGTATCCAACAAAGCCCCTATAAACTCGAGGGACTGAGTAGGGGTGAGACTGGATTTTGGAATGTTTATTACTAGTCCCAAATACTGAAGGACACGCATTGTGCAGGTTAGACAAGTCTTATTTTATTTATTATTTATTTATTAACATTTCTTATATACCGCACTATTTGACATTAGCGCAGTTTACAAAGAACAAAAACATCCGACAAATTGCATATGTCTGGTCATTACAATTAACAGGATATGGAACTTGGATAACCGGGCAAACTATATACATAATAAGTAACGAGAAAAGGATCTTGTTTGATGTTTACATAGCTGGGGGCGCCAGATGCGAGGGCCTGCCTGGTTGACTACTACTATTGCTGAGGTGCTCGCTATTCAAGTGGGACTGAGGGTCGGTGTTGTCAGTGAGGTACTTGATGAAGAGGAAATGTTTAAGGGCCTTCCTGAACTGACTCAAGTTGGGGATTGCCCTGATATGTGCCGGTAAGGTATTCCATAGTCTTGGGGTGCAGAGTCGGAAAGCTCTGTTAGCTGTTGTTTTGGTGCAACTTGTCATTACTTTTGGGATCGTTAGCATGTTGGACTCTGCGGTTCTTCTTGGTCTGTTAGGTGCAAGTGGTTGGATGAGTTCAGATAGTGAGGAGGAGGAGAGCCCTTTGCCAGCTTTTAAGGTCATCAGCAAGATCTTAAAACTGATCCTGGCTTGGATGGGGAGCCAGTGTAGCTGTTTCAGGAGGGGTGTAACATGGTCTCTCCTGGACGCCCCAAAGAGTACCCGCGCTGCACTGTTCATAGCAAGTTGCAGGGGGCTCAAGGTGGATTGGGGGAGCCCCTGTAGTATGGAGTTTGCATAATCCAAATGGGGAATGATCAGGGCTTGGTAAATGGTGCGGAAATCATCTGGGTCAAGTAGCGGGCGTAGGTGTCTGAGGGATCTGATCTTGAAGTAGATCGTTCTTACGGTATTGGCGATGTGTTTCTTCATGTCGAGATTTTGATCCAGCGTCACTCCAAGTCTTGGCCTCTGCTTGAGATGGAGCTCGAATGAGCCAGTCGTCCAGATATGGGAAGACGAATATTCCTATAGTGCGTAGAAATGCAGCTACTACTGCCATGCATTTCGTGAACATCCTTGGTGCAGAGGCCAGACCAAAAGGAAGCACCCTGTACTGGTAGTGCTTTCCTTGAAAAAGGAACCTTCTGTGAGTTGTATGGATGAGGACATGGGTGTACGCATCCTTGAGATCTAGAGAACAAAGCCAGTCCTGACTCTGAAAGTATGGAAGCAGAGCACCGAGAGAAATCTTGAATTTCTCCTTGAACAGAAATTTGTTCAATTCTCTGAGATCTAAGATGGTCTGTAGCCCCCTGTTTTCTTTGGAATAAGAAAATAAGGGGAGTAGAACCCTGTGCCTTGTTGAAGAAGAGGTACTTCTTCTATTGCCCCTTGGGCAAGAAGGATGGCAATCTCCTGACCTAGAAGGTTGAGGAGAGATGTTGGAGAATTGAACTGTTTCACCATGGTGTAAGGGGGAAGGCTTAAGAAATGAAGCTTGTACCCTTCCCTTATGATGGAGAGTGTCCATTGCTCTGCTGTGATTTGCTCCCATCTGGGAGCAAAGTAAGTCAACCTTTCTGGGATGGTAAGGGGCTCTTGTCCTTCCAGAGCTAGAAAGGCTAAGTTCTCTAGTTGCAAGTCAAAGGCCCTGAGGAGGCTGAGGCTGCGGCTGCTGGGCCGTGGATGGTCTAACTGTCTTTGACTTGGCCTGTTTAGGTGGTTGCTGACGCTTTGCAGCAAAACGACCTGCAGAAGATGCCTGCTGACCATAAGCAGGATAGTATCTTCCCTTTTTGGAAAAATATGTCTTTTTAAACAATCTTTTCTTAACAGGAGCAGAGGTAGACTTTGAAAGTCGATCCAAAGCAGAGTTTTCAGCATCCATCTGAGTGGCCTTTGCTTGCCAATCCTTACCAAAAAGGTTTTCACCTGTACAAGGGAGATTTCCCAATTGATCTTGGACCCAGAGCTCCAAATCAGAAGCTTGCAGCCAAGCAATTCTGCGTGCCCCTATGGCAATAGTCGAAGCTCTGCTTACACACTCAAAAGAGTCAAAGGCTGCACGGTTGGAGAATTTGGAGACACCTTGGGCATGTTTGAGCCAAGTGAGAAACTCCTGTCTTATCTTCTGAAATGAAAGGGGTTAAAGTCTGCAGATGATCTGTGACTTCTTTTAGAAACATTCCTATATAGAGACTATAGGAATTGATCCTAGCAGCTAGCATAGCAGCTTGGAAAACCCTTCGGTCAAAAGCATCCAGGGTCCTGCATTCACGCCCCGGAGGATTAGATGAGTGTCTTTTTGCACTCTATCTTCTTCATGGCAGACTCTACCACAATAGAGTGGTGAGGAAGCTGAGTCTTGTGGAAGCCAGGACAAGGAGGGACACGATACATGGTGTCTAACCTGCAAGAATGAGGAGAGGTGGTGAGAGGTGTCTCCTACATCCTCAACATGAGATCATACAGAATCTCATGAACAGGTAGCATAGCTGCCTCCTTAGGAGCTTTAGGATATTGTAAAATATCCAACTCCTTGGCTCTGGGTTCTGACTCAGGGGCCACTGTGATAAGAGAGGCCCCTAGCCACTTCCCTAACAAAGTCTTGAAAAGACAAGTCTTCTGGAGGAGACATTCTTCGTTTAGGTGAAGACGACTCCTGAGGAAGAAGTATCGATGCTTCTACAGAACCCTCAGACTCAGAGTCCTCAGAGGAATCGGAGTATCGCCTGTCTGGATGCTCCTGTAAAGCCCGATAACCGTATCGAGTGGGATCGATATCGGGAGTAATCGGTACCAGTTCGGTACCGATGGGCATCATAGGACAGGGTACCGTTGCAGTCGACACTGAAGCAGATGTCGATGCAATCGGTACCGGTACCGATGCCGGTACCAGCAACGGGGTTGTTGCGGTACCGGAGGCGTCGCAGCCTGTATGAAAGCCGTTAAGGTGTGCTGCATGGTCAGAATCATACAATCCGTGATGGAATGGTCAGGTCCCAAACACTTTAGACACCAGTCACGGGTGTCGGTGACAGAAATAGTACCGCCACATTTTGTGCATTTTTTAAACCCAGAAGCGGGCTTCTCCATGAGGAAAATAAATTTTAGGCCTATGGCCCAAAAACTGAAAATGCACGGTAGAGATAAAGCGTGATTTTTTTTTTTTTTGAAAGAAAGAAAAGACCGACCGGTGGTACCGGTCCGACGTCGAAGAAGGCAGACGCGACACAAAAGAATAAAGGAAAAATAAAGAACTTCTTCTGCGGTGACAGGAACACGACCTGCTGGCTCCGCGGAAAAGAAGAACTGGAGAGAGGCGGTTGGGAAAGGCGGGAAGGCAGCACGCAGGCGCTGTGGGATGCTCCCAAAAGCTTTCTTATTGGACACTGGGGAGTGTTCCCGCGCAGGCTCCGGTTCCGACGATACCCATATGTGAAGACTCATTCCTGCTTGTTCCTGGAGATGCCTTATTTGCCAATACCAGGGGTTCTCAACCCAGTCCTCAAGACACACCTAGCCAGTCAGATTTTTAGGATAACCACAATGAACATGCATGAGAGAGATTTGCATACAATGGAAATCAAATCTATCATATGTGTATTCATGGTGATTATCCTAAAAGTCTGACTGGCTAAGTGTGTCCCGAAGACTGGGTTGAGAACCCCTGGTCTTTACAAAACTACAACCAAAGACAGACGTGATATTTAGGGCACAAAGTGGGAGCAGAGGGCCACTGGGTACTTTCCAAAAGGTTTTGATGAATTTTCTTTGAATCCAAGAGCCCACCCAAGAACTTATAAGCCTGTGGCTTTTCTGCCATGTCTCACCCTATCCACTATTCTCAATGAAGTTTAAGAGCAGGTGGATAGGAGTAACATCCCCCCCCCCCAACCTTTGAGGTCTGCCACAAAAGACTTGACTTTTCCCATTTTGAGAGCAATTTAATAAGGGATCTGAGCATGTGGAAAGTATGTTAGCTAACTGGTGATATTCCACCATCGGCCAGTTGAGCTCACTTAACTTTCACTGCTTTGGGATAACTGGCTAGCGGCTGAATATCACTGCTAGTCAGTTATCCCTGGATGCTGTCTCCACTGCGTACCCGAATGCCCCAATGCTAGCCAATTAGCATCAGGGCATTTAGTGGTGGCACTTGGGGATATTGTGGCACTAACCACATTAGTGCTGCTGAATCTGCCATTGAGTACCATTTAGGCAGTTTGCAAGGGACGCTGACCCTGGGCAAACTAGGACAGACAATGAGCTCCCCCAGCCACTCACCCAGGTGGGAATCTCCAGGGGAAGACTGGCCAACAGAGCTGGAGAGGAGAGCCACCACTTAAGGCTGAGCCAAACCTCCCATGGACAAAGCTGCAGCATTAAGAGTGCGTCCCTCTGCAGTGACCAACAGGGAGTGCTGGAGCTGTCTCATATGGGCACTCGCCCACAGCACCAGCTCGATGGTGGCTGGCATGAAGTTCAATAGCTGCAGGTAATGCCATGCCAAAGACTGCGCCAACGCACTAGGTTCCACAACTTCTCCACCCGCTCAGACAGTAAAGAGACCTGACAACATGGTATCGCATAGCACTCCCAAGCCAGCCAGCCATGGAGAGGGTTGCAAATGGCTCTTCAATGTTCACCACCCAACCCAGACTATGAAGCAGCTCCACCACATGCCGGATGGCCCTTTGACTCTCCTCAAGGGACTTTGCTCTGATGAGCCAGTCATCTAGGTACGAGTGAACTAAGATGTCTTCCTGCCGCAATACCGCTGCCACCACCACCATGACCTTTTTGAACATGCACAGGGATGTGGCCAGGCCGAAGAGAGGAGCGCAGAACTGGAAGTGGCCCATGGGCACTGTGAAGCACAGAAAGCACTGTGATCATCGCAAATCCGAATGTGGTGATACACCTCAGTCAAGTCCAATGAGGACAAACTCTCCTCATTGGAGCACCATGACCACCAAGCGCAGTGTTTCGATATGAAAACATGGAACCAGTAACACCCCGACGACGCCCTTGAGGTCCAGGCTAGGACAAAAGGAACCCTCCTTTTTGGGGACAACAAAGTAGGAGTATTGCCTGGACCACACTGGTCTGCTGGCAGAGCATTCCGCCCCCAACTGGGCCAGCCGGTCTAGCGTTGTTCGCACCGCCACCCACTTGGCCAGCGACCTGCAGGGAGAGACCAGGAAGGCATCAGGTACAGGTCGTGCCAGCTGCAGTGCGCACCCCTCCCAAATGATCTCCAGAACCCACTGGTCCTGCGCGACTCTGACCCAAGCATAGTAAAAGCCAGAGTCTGTCCCTGACCCGCTCTTCCCCTAGGGTCCCCCTCACTTCATTGGGGCTTCTTAGCCATGCCAGAGGCCGAGGGGTAGAAACCTCTGCCAAAATCCTGGCCCCGATAGGACAAGCTCCCCTGAGCAGGAAACAGTCCTCACTGGTAGGGTGCAAAACGAGTTGCCAGGAGCCTGCAAAAGTCTCTGGGCTGGCCCTGTGACCCCACACTGGCTTCCGCCTCCTTTTGTCCTCTGGGAGACAGGTCCCCACACCCCCCTTGGAGTCTCCCAGATCCTTAACCAGCCTCTCCAGGGCTTCGCCAAACAAGAGTTTACCCTTGAAAGGCAGCTTGGTGAGCCGGACCTTGGAAGAAACGTCTGCCAACCAATTACAAAGCCAGAGGAGATGGTGAGTGGCTACCACAGACGCCAAGCTCTTAGAGGACACGCAGACCAAGTCGTAGAAGGCTTCTGCCAAGTAGGTAGCACCTGACTCAAGCCTGGCCGCCTCCAAAGTCTTCCCGGGATCCTGCAGAGCCTGCGCCCAATGGAGGCATGCCTGGGCCACATATGCACTGCAGATGGACATCTGGAGGGTGAGGGCTTTGGTCTCTGGCTTCAAAGGCCTGCTTGAGCATGGTTTCCAGCTTACAGTCCTGCATGTCCTAAAGAGCCGTGCCTCCGTCCATCAGGATGGTGGTCTTTTGAGTCACCACAGACACCAAAGTGTCCACTTTAGGCAGCTTGAGGAGATCCCTCTCCTCTGCAGCCAGTGGGTAGATGCATGCCATAGTCCATATCCCTCACAGACTAGACTCTGGCACCTCCCCATTCAGTGTCAATCATTTGCTTGATTGCCTTGTGCACCGGAAAGAAGTCCTGTGGTATCTGCAGCAGGGGATTCTCCAGCATCAGTTCCTCCAAGGATGGCCCTACATGTTCAAAGCCCCTACGGAATTAGAGATGAGACCCACCAGCTCTTCCCTATAGAAGACCCGCGTGACAGCAGGCTCTTCCCCTGAGGGCTGCTCAGTCCCATTAGCCCCAAGGGTCTCCTGCTCCTCCCAACCCCCTAGAGCCTCCTCCCCCAATGACAAGGACTCCAGAGAGACCATGTCCTCCAGGAGGGCCATCTCAGCAGACTCCCGCCTTCTCTTAGGCACCGTGACCTCATTCCCCTGCAGAAACAGCTGCAGCTCTCTGGCCGCACCTCCTGGGGGTGCAACCCTGAGCTGCACACTGTATTCCTGTCCTGCTTTAAGCAAAATACCTGATGGAGCAGACATACAAATTTGGGAGAAAAGGGCATCCCCAGTCCTGCTCCCACTCCTCTGAGGCTCTGTACTTCCTCTTCGTTTTAGCACCAGAGCCTTTCAATGTCTCCCCTGATGTTGTCCTCACCTTCATGTGGCTCAAAATTTGCCCCCAAACCTGAGCTGCGCGGAAGGAGGCAGCTCTCAGCCACATCAGGTTCCTGCTCTGCTCCCTGCCAAGCCCCTGACTGATGCTCTGCCTACAGGCCAATATCAAGCATCCCGCTGCTAGCAAAGATCATCGAGAAGGTGGTACATCGGCAACTTGACCAACACATTGAGATCAATGCACCCCTCGACCCTTGTCGTCAACATGGCTTCCGCAGTTCACACGGAGTTGAAACATTGCTGACCACATTACTCAACACCCTTACCATCGGGATGGATAATATCAAACAAGGATTCGCCCTGATCTTCCTTGACATTGCCGCGGCATTCGACACCGTATGTCACAAAATACTCCTCTCCTGTCTTAGTGAGAAGGGCGTCCAGGGCAACACTTTATCATGGTGTGCCTCGTACCTAACCGATAGATGGCAACAAGTGTGCTCCGGCCCCACAACATATAGAAATTACACTTACCTGGTAATTGTCGTTCCTTGAGTTACGACAGTTTAGTCCTCTACTTCTGGGTTGTGCACCTCTTCCTGCAGCTAGGAGACTGGGCATGTCAAAGTCGTGACATCACTGGATATAGCCTGCTGGTATCTCCCATCAGCCTCCAGTGTACTATTGACAAAGCAAACTCAAAGGAACAACAAATAAGTAACTATACCATAACTTTAAATAACTCCCCATTCTTCAACCGGAAGAGCTTTTTAAACCGTATCCGTCTTATATTTTCTTTTCTCTCTCTCTTTTTTTTTTACTTTACATTCATGTCCCCCCTATGCAAACACGTATCCTATACCATCACCTCATTTAAATAAGAGAAAAGAAAGAAAGAACAGAGAGGGATACTCACTGCGATCTAGAAACTGAAAGGATCTGTCTACTCCTTGAGATTGATGCTTCACTCCACCTGAAAATAAACTCTGAAGAAATCACACTCCTGGGCGGGAATGAGGACTAAACTGTCTTAACTCAAGGAACGACAATTACCAGGTAAGTGTAATTTATATTTCCTTATCGTTCCTCCAGTTTAGTCCTCTACTTCTGGGATGTAACAGAGCAGTAATCATTGGGAGGGACCTATCAAGCCAACTCACCACACTGCCGACCCGGAACAGGCTTCCTTTACTGCCAAAACATTTAGGCAGTAGTGGTTACTGAGGAAATGGAGACGACCTGGAAGCTGCTCTACAAATCCCTCCTGGTGGAATGACACGGTGATTCACCCATGAAGCCGCTTGTGCCCTGGTAGCAAGAGTCAGAAAGCCCCCCGGAATCATACAACCTCGCCAGCAGAAAGCTGAGGCAACCACCGCCTTAACTCAGTGCGAAATGGCCGCCTTCGCTGCTGTTTCCCCTTTGTGGGGACCTCCAACCAGCACACAAAAACAAAGAAAGGAACATCGCACCCTGCATGTAATGTTTCCTATCGGTGTAAGCTACGAATAAAAACCTCCCCTTCCAGAAAAACCGAGAACTGGAAGAGAAACCAACAGGCTCAGGAGAAAAATCAGAAAACCACCTTTTGGAAGGACGACAGGACTGCTCGCAAACACCACCCTCTATCCAGAAAGGGTGAAAACGGCTCATTAGATGACAACGCCTGAAACTCCGAAACTCGTCGCACCGAACAACGAGCTATCAAAGCCACTGTCTATAACAGCAAATCCTTTACCGACGCCTGGAGTAAAGAATCAAAGGACTCTTTAGCTAACGCCTCTAAGGCCCAATCGGGATCCCCCGGCGGCACCCGAACTCTCCTTGAGTAGCGCAGTCGGATCCCAACTTAAGGAAACGCTACACATCGATCCGAACACCTAGCGCTAGTCCCTTCACAGACTCCTACAGCTGGAAACAGTCGCCCGCTGGATCCTCTAAGGAACTGGCCGCTAGTTCCTTCAGACACTGTCCTGCAGAGAACTCAGACCAAGGATACAGACACTTTTGTCGCCCGGACTTGCCGCCGTGAACAGCAGCCTTCCAAAAGGCGCTAAGCATGGACCTACGTAGCAGAAGCAGCCTGCCTCCTTGCTCTCAACAAGGCGGCGAAGACTGACGCAGAATAACCCTTCTACTTGGGCCCCGTCCATACAAAGGCCAAACCGTAGGCGGGCACAGATCCACCTGAGACATTCGACACGGACCTAGCCGCAGCAGAACGTCCGCTACCGACAACTTCTAGGAAAAGCCTGTCGAGTAGATGAATGAGAAAAGCCTAGTACGGCCGTCTCGCCCAACCGGGCGCTACCAAGAGCACCTTTCTCCGAAAGCCCCGATACGCCAACTAGTTGCCCTATGAGAGCCCACGGGGAAAGGACAAGACAGACTTAATGGGAGCTTACTGACCCTCGACTGGGACGAACCATCAGCTGCCCCATTCCTCCACCAGAGAGACCTCTGGGTGAACCCCAAGGAAGCCAATAATATTAGCTAGCGCTTGAATCAAGCCATAATGCACATTTGCCCCATAAAGCAAATCAGGCTGTAGTCGATTCAACTCACTGATCCTTTCCTGTTCCAGGCGAGTAGACTGCCGTAACACTGCGACCAGCGGAAGCATGCTCTCGCCTCCCCAGGCTCCAGAAATGGGAGCTTGTAAGGCCAGAGCAATGCCCCCAACGATCGCTTCAGTGAACCATCTACTTTCCCATCTTGCGATAAAGAAGATTGCTAGGGCTCTGTTCCATACAGTGAGTCCGCACACCCTGGAAGTGCAAGGTGTGCACTAACCCAGGCGTGCCCCTGCTTAGCCTTAAAATGTCAATCAAGAACAGGCGAATTCAGGACAGCTGAATACTTTCTTTATTTTCCTTCCTTCTTTCTTTATTTTTATTATTTATTTATTTTTTACAAAGACACCTCTAAACCAAAAATGCCTTCAGCATATGTTAAGAGACGCTCTTTCCGTGCCAACAATATGAAGTAGAAAGAACTCCCAAACACAGGCATACTAATCCACGGCCGTCTTGCTAGAGTAACGCCCCATTCCGTCTGACTGCACAAAGATGGACTTTATATTTTTAGTTCAACTAGCACCTGGTGATATGAAATACAGCTCTCATTCTGCAGTGGCAATTGAGTCAGCAATAAAGAAGCCGAGAAACTGCAGACAAGTTCCCATTATACCACCTGGTAAAGACTCCACTTTTAGACCACTGAAGCAAAAAAAAGCATGCGAGCGTGCCTTGTGTCCTGCCAGCAGCTGATCGAATTGAAGGGATTCAGTGTATGCAGGGCATTGTCCAGAGAACGCAAGGCCCCTCCTCCAGGCTGACTCCACATTCACAGTCTAAACCGGCAGTCACCTTGGCTGACGCCGATCAGCGCAGAAGCCATCCTGTAAGCCCAGCATATGAAGTATGCCTACTAGAGTCTGAGCCGCTGCCATTGCTGCTAGAGAACTAGCCTAGCTGTTCTGGCCCCCCATTAAGGCATTCACTGAACACTAGCAGAGACTCTCCGTACTGGAGAACCTCTGATAAATGGAATGGGAGCATAGATAGCTCCAAAGGCCAGAGTTCTATTTCGCAATCCCTCTCCGCTGAGCTACCGTTTCCATATGTAAAATTAAACCCCATATAGCCAAAATTAAGACATTATAAATCTACCATAAAATCTTATAATTTGGCAAAGTCAAACTAAACGGGAACATTTTCCATTAAGAAACCACACAACTATAAAATTCTTCCCATGACATAATGCTTATGGCAGAGCATTCCACATCTGTGGACTGGCCATGGCGCTCACCCAAGCACCTGTTACAACTGTCCAAGAGAGTTATCACCATAATTCCTTTCGACCTGAATAGGTTTACAGCGGAACATAGCGCTATATCACAGCAGCTAAGCCAAAATATTATCCTACCATATAAATCGACTTTAACGCTGTATAGGACCTTCTATGGATAGCGGAAGGAGATTCTGGTAAATCAACATAGCTATGACCTTTTTTTTTTTTTTTCAAGATAGGACTCCAAAAACCAAGTTTCCGCCAACTCCAATGAAATCAAAGCAGATCCGCTAAAATTACCCCCAAACTGCTACTATAGCTTTGCAAGAAGCTACCAGCCCCCGCTGCACCCAGTGGTCCTTCCCCCCCTTATCCTGTGAGATTCTGCATTGCAGGAGGCGTTGCCCACCCCCTGCCAGCCTACTGCATCTGCCAGGGAGCTGAAGAGCAAAATAGAAAGTACCCCTGGAAGCAAACAATGTCCCATCCTTGGGATCCAGGCGCAAAAGGTAAAAATCAAAAGTAAAATCAACAGTGTTAGCTAAAAATGAACAAGGCTATCTCTCACTAAAGCGAGTTTCTTTTTCTTTTTGAAATCCCACCGAAGTCCAAGGGACCCAAGCTTTCGAACACAGCCCCTGACGCTGTGCATTAACCGCAACCAGAGAAATGAAATGAAACCTTGCTCTAGTAATAGATGAGAATTTCTTGGGAAGGGCCTGCAAAGTGTTGCTATGAAACTCACAAGTACCTCACCAGGCCTCCCTGCAGTCAGAGAAATAGCAGTGGGATACACCGACCACCTTGCAAATGGAGGTCTGAGAGGTTGTTGCCTGTGTGATCCTGATGAGTAATATGATATTGTATGGTACCACTCACCCCCCCAGGGATGGGGGCACTGAATACTTTATGTGATTCATGAGCAGCGCTGTCATTCGGTGGCCTTTAGGGCAGCAGAGCCCGACCAATGATACAGAAATTAAGAGCTTTAAATCTTGGTCATATAAACTGGATTCTCAGACCTTACATCACATCACCGAGGCTCTGTGGTGATTTCTTTCCTGATCTACAGATAATGGCTGCCTGCACAGTCATAGAAAGGCACTATTGAGTGTACCAACTGCCCTCTGGTGGCCATAGACCATAGCACAGGCACTTCCCGGTTGGCAGTTTAACTGCCAGTCTATTTTTGTACATTCTAAGGTTTGCTAAACCTGTCCCTTTGAATTTTGGGCAACTTTCACTATAGACTACATAAAGGCACACTTCTAGGCTTTCCCTCCTGCAAACTACAAGTTAGGGCTCTGCCCTTGAAACTAAGAGCTGGCAATTTGCCTAATATCCTGGGCCTGAACAAAGATGCTCCTCAGAGACATGATTAGGAGGGAAAGAACATGTGGTATCAGGGATCAATGCCAAAACTGCTGTCCTGTTTTTAAGTTTATTCTTATTTATTCTATAAAGAGGATTGACAACAGTCCCCCTTAATGCTGAGGAACCCCCTGGCCTCAAAAAAAAAAAATTACAAACAAAAGAAAGAAACAAACACTAGGCCCAAAAATTTAGCTATTCTGCCTGTTTTCCTCACGCAGGCAACTTTCGCGATGCGGTCCAAATACCTAGAGAGGAAATGGCCGCCCCTTCGCCAATGAATTTTGGCGCAAAGAACAGCCGCCGCTGCAAAAATGAGGCCTCAGCAGACCAACAGAGCCCGAAGGCCTTACCTGCAGGGCCAAAAGCCACACAGCCTGCTCCTACCTCCTTGAATTCCTCCGATCCTCAAGCTGCGCTGATGTGCCTGGCAGCCGCAGCGAGGATCGCTCAGCCGGCTCCACAGAGTAAAATTAAAATCCCGCAGCAACGGAGAGGCTCCGTCTCACACAGCTTCAGTGTGGCTGTACGGGTCCCGGAGCTTTCTCCCGTACAGTCCAGGGAGAGAGATCCGCACCGGCAAATGCCCGCAGCAAGTGAAAATCACTGACAAGGAGGGAAGGCGAGAACTGCTACTAATTTAAAGAACCAGGCTCAAATTTAAAATTACTGTAAATAAGGAAATTTGCTCCTAACTAAAGGGAACTAATCCCCGATTGTCAATTAACCAAAGGTAACTGAATTAAAAGTAAAATTAAAAGTAAATGAAAGGTAAAAATCAAAAGTAAAATCAGAATTTTGTCACACTAAATGCTCCTGTTCCCCCCCCCCAAGTGAGTCCAGAAGCTAGGCTCACTATGTCCTCCTGCTGCAAGGAGACTGGACACACTGGAGGCTGATGGGAGATACCAGCAGGCTATATCCAGTGATGTCACGACTTTGACATGCCCAGTCTCCTAGCTGCAGGAAGAGGTGCACAACCCAGAAGTAGAGGACTAAACTGGAGGAACGATAAGGAACCTCTCCTTTCCGCCAAGAAAAAGGAGTCCCACAAGGATCATCGCTGTCAGCCCTTCTATTTAACATTTACATGCAGCCCTTATGCAACCTCGTCCGCTCATTCAACATTAACTGTCTGATCTACGCCGATGATGTTCTTCTATATATGCCTTTCCTACTAAACAAACCACCCCTATCACCCTGACTGCTTGTTTTGATGCTGTTACTGACTGGCTACTCTCACAGAAACTAAGAATAAATTTTAAGAAAACAGAAGTCCTCTTCCTTACAAGAAACACAACATTCATACCACCCAGCTCCCTGAAGGTCAGGGATGCGGAGCTCCTAAGCAAGCATACAATCCGGTACCTTGGAGTCACGATCGAACAACAACTCAACATGAGGGCCCAGATAAACAATATGATCAAGGCAATATACAACAAAATTAAGACACTGCGCCACCTGAGACTACTAGAACCAGAGGATTATCGGACAGTTTATCAGGCGTTAATAATCTCGCACTTTGACTACGCGAATGCCATACTACACAGCCTTCCAAAAAACACCTTAAACCCGCTTCGACTAGCAATGAATGCGGCCAGAGTGCTGCTCGGGGCATCAAGGAGGGAACACAACCCCAATCCTAAAAAACCTACATTGGCTCCCAGTTCAATCCAGGATCACCTTCAAAGTTCTGACGCTGACTCACAAAGCCATTAATAAAAACTCCTCCACTTCACTCACAGATTTCATCCATACGACACCCCTAAACAGAGTAAGGAGATCAGCCTCAATCAACACCTTGAACATCCCAAAGGAAATCATAAAATCCTCGCAATCAGCCAAGAACAGAGCATTCGCCTTTTATGCACCGACCTGCTGGAACGCCCTACACCCCCTGCTATCCGGGCCATAAGTGATCTTGCCCAATTTAGGAAGGCACTTAAACATCACCTGCTCCTACAATACTACACACACCCAGGTCACCACACACCCCCTGCCACACCTATGAGCCCATGCAAACAATCTCCATGTAACCGCCTTTTAAGACAGAAACTTAGCCCACCAAACACCAACCCCCCTGATAAGTAGTACTGCACTCATTACACTGACAGCATGCACACAACAAATCCAATATGTAAATAGCTGAATGATCCATGTACATATGTTGATAGCTTATTTGCACATAGTTACCCTGTTCGTTTCCTGTACAAAACCCCCTGTTATAATGTAAATGCAGTGAAGTCCCCTGCTCTGCATAATTGCGTTACATGTAAACCGCACTGGTGTAAAGAGCGCAGTATATAAGAAAGTTAAATAAATAAACATATGCTCTGCCGCCTTGCTCTCCTCTGTGCAAAGATGATAGAGCCCGGCTGCTGAGACTGTGGCCCTGTGAGCACCACAGGACACACAGGCGGGCTTTGAAGCAGCCATCCCCCAAAATGCTGACAGGCAAGAAGGGAAATCCCAGACAGGGAGACCATGTGGCCTGATGTGGCAGGAAGGCAACACACAACTACTCACGCAAACAGCACTCACAAGCACACACATGTGGCCCTTGGAGAGGCCAGGGGAATCGGGGAGGGAGGGACAAGGGCACCTGGGTGTGCACTCCGTCACAAACAAGGCCATCACTGGTCTGAGATGGTTTGCGGCACTCGTTGCTGGGAGGCACACTTCTCTATACCACATAGCTGAGCTTATCTCCACTGATGCTTCTGCTGGACTATTTTTTTTCGTCAAAGGCACGCAGCACCGAGCACTAATTGCCCTTTGCTTCCCTTCAGTCCCTTGCTTGCTAAAAAACAGCAGGGACAAGGTGCCCAGCAACAAAGCACCTTTTTTTTTTTTTTTTTTTTACACTAGCTTTGTTTCAAAGGCTCAACTCTGAGAAGCATCCCAAGGCAAAAGAAAACAGCTCCCAAAGGGATCCCTACAGTAGAGCTCTGACACACAGAGAGGTCCCACACTTGCTGGAGACTGAGCAATACTGACTGGTTTCCTGGTTCACAGTACCTAGTATAGTGGCAACAGCAAAACTGGCTGTGCTCAGTCTCCACCTTCTGGTTTGGGGGGGGGGGGGGCAGCATAACCCATGCGTCTAGACTGGATGATATGAAAGGTCCAGACACATAGGCATACCTTCATATTTCACATATAGACCTGACCTGCTCCATTACATAAGGGGCACCCCTAGCTAGTCAGGTTTTCAAGATACTCTTAATGAATATGCATAAAGTAGATCTTCATACAAATGAGACAAAGGCATACAAATCTTACGAATATTCATTGTGGATATCCCAGAAACCTGACTGGCTAAGTGCACATTCCAAGGACTAGACTTAGAACCACTGCATCTGTGTTTCAGGAGAGACAACCTTAAGCAACTAGTGATAAGCAGGGATTCTCCCTATCATTTTTAAATTAAATATTAAGGTAGCACATGGTGACTCTAGTGGTGTACAAGCCATAGATGTGTTGAGGCGGCACAGTGGGGAAGACCAAGTCTCTTCACTGAAGAGCTAATATCTTGGAGGGCTTTACTATGAATTATAAAAATTAAATTATAACACACTTTTGACTATCGCCACTACTATTGTTGCTTGTTTAGTACTATACCTAAGCAAATGCAGTCATTTAGTAAGATATTATGTTCTATGTAAAACCAAACAGCTTGTTGTTCTGGTCTATTGTTATATTGTAAACCGCGCTGATGCTAAATAGTGCGGTATATAAGAGCCTGTAATAAATAAATAAATAAATAAATAAAATTATTCATAATACTGTTTCCTAATGTATAAGATGTTTACTAGCATATGGTATTGCTTAAGCTATTCTAAATCAAGCTAGCTGCAAGTATACGTAAAACAACATTCTGCAATTCAACTTAACCCATTCACAAACCTATGTATACTCCCAAACACCCACCTTCTCCGCCTCTTTGTTGAAGTTGATCGTGACCTTGAACGGGACCCTCGAGATGACGATGATGATGAAGACGACAACTCGCTGTCACTGTCCGAACCAGAACTGCATGAACGACTAGTGTGGGCCCTCCTGCTCCTCCAGCTGGATGCCTGAGGGCTGGGGGAGTGCCTCCGCTTCCTATAGCGGCACAAAGACCTTTTGGAGACCGAGTCATTTCCATGAAGATTACGAGTCCTCCTTACCTCCACATCATCGCTTCTACAGGGGGATGACTCAGGAGATAACAACACTGACTCTGGGTGGTTCTTGCCCAACTTTACATCATTTTTCTCACTAGTCCTATGATCTAGCTGGTCTGTGCAATCATTCCTAATGACATGTTCCCCATGGTGAGTGAATGCATTTTCACTGCAATGATTAGCAGAGTCCAATGAGCAGCCTGCAACTGTGACCTGCTTGCTCTGAAGCCTTTCCTTTAGGGACATAATGGGCTTGATAGTGATAGTCTGGTGATGCTTTATATTCAGACGTGTTCCTTTCCCCAACTGGGTGTTCAACTGTTGAGGTGTGGCTTCTGCCACTGGAGGAGAGACATCAGGACCCTTCTTGGTTTGTGAGATACCAAGAAAGCAGTAATCATGATCTCCATGAGCCACATGTACTGGTGCAACGATCGACAACGAATTTCTATTACGAGTTTTATTCTGAGGCAAAGGCTTGGCCTCTATGAGCTTGGTGGACTTGACTGGAGAGTTGCCAATTCCTTCTTGAGAAGCTGTGTTGAGAGGTTTAGCCTTCCTCAGCAGAGAGGTGGCTGCTAGTGGCTTCCATAGTTGATGTGGGGGTGTTGCTGGAGGTGTTAGTCCTGTAAGGAAACAGCAGTTTTTAGATTCACGTAACACACAAAATTATATTATTTCAAAGCAAATATCATTAACTCTCAAATTCTGCTACAACAAATCTTTAACAAAATTACTGGTGCTGAACTTGGCCTAGCAAAATAGGGTAACCCTAAGGTGTCAACAGTAATTTGTTGGTCATGCTCAGCAAGCATGATTCTATGAAACCCAGCAATTCAGACTCACACATAGGTCTAAACACCATGCTTAGTACCAAAGGGAGCCTATTCCAAGAAACAAACAGAGGCTTTAAAACATTAATACAGAAGTGACATCCTGCTGAATGACTACAACCTGCTAGAACTCCAGTTTGGCCAGATGAAATAATTGGGAGCCTGGCATTAAATGCCATTTACTTTCCTTTCATTTTGCCTCTATACTACTCAGGAACTACTTGAGCATTAATATGATGCCTTCCCATTACAAAACTATTGATCTGAAGGTATTTGCATTCCCTGGTTTGGTAGATCAGCAGTAGCCTGCTGAAAACATGATGGAACACAAGTGTGTGCCATGTGGAGGACCTTCCTGCCAAGCAGATGGATTTTTCCTGAGCTAAAATGAGCTAGACCTAAAGAGACTTAGCAGCATTTAAGAACAAGCTGACTAATCTCATGTGAGCTGCATGCTCGTATCAACCATATAGCACAGTTACTTACCTGTAACAGGTGATCTCTGGGAACAGCAGGAATTAGTCTTCACATATGGGTATCGTCGGTACTGACGGAGCCTGCGCGGGAACGCTCCCCAGCGTCCAAAAGGAAAGCTTTTGAGAGCATCCCACAGCGCCTGCGCGCTGCCTTCCCGTCTTTCCCAACCGTCTCTCTCCAGTTCGAGTTTTAAAGCTGAGACAAAGAGAGAGAGAGACAGGAAAGGAAAGATAGAGATACAACTCCTAGGGGAGGTGGGAGGGTTGTGAAGACTAATTCCTGCTGTTCCCAGAGATCACCTGTTACAGGTAAGTAACTGTGCTATCTCCAGGAACAAGCAGGAATGAGTCTTCACATATGGGGACTCCCCAGCTAGAGATGCCCGGGAGATCACCCAGAATGTGAGTCCCTAGAGGGCTCCATCTCCACCTATGAATCTCAGGCATCCCAGTCAGGGATGGAGGGCAGGAGTTGATTAGGTATGGAACAGGTGTTTGAGAACAGCCTGACCAAACAAGGCATCCCGGCGGGAATCCTTGTCCAAGCAGTAATGGGCTGTGAAGATATGAACCGAGGCCCGGGTGGCTGCTCAACAGATTTGGTCGATGGACACAGAGTTTAGATGAGCCATAGAGGCAGCCATGGCCCTCACATTGTGAGCTGTGACATGGCCTTCCAGAGAAAGATTCTTACTCTGGTAGGCGAAGGAAATACACTGAGCAATCCAATTGGACAGAGTTCTCTTAGAGACTGGAAGTCCTAAATGGGAAGGATCAAAAGCAACAAAAAGTTGAGAGGACTTTCTATGTCACTGTGTTCTTTGTAAATAGAAAGCAAGTGCTATTTTGCAATCCAGGGTATGAAGACTCCTCTCTGCACTTGATGCATGAGGCCCTGGAAAGAAGACAGGTAAATATACCTCCTGGTTCAGATGAACAGGTGAGACCACTTTAGGCATAAAGTGTGGATTAGTTCTGAGAACTACCTTGTCATGATGGAACCTTGTATAAGGAGGATTAGCCACTAGAGCTTGTAACTCACTGATACGGCGAGCTGAGGTGAGTGCAATGAGAAAAATAACCTTCCAGGAAAGGAATTTCAAGGAGGTAGTGGCTAAGGGTTCAAAGGGTGGCTTCATAAGCTGGCCAAGAACCAGATTTAAGTCCCATGCCACTGGAGGTGGTCTAATGGGAGGTTTAGTTAAAAGAAGGCCTCTCATGAACCTTGCTATAAGAGGATGAGAGGAAATAGGTTGTCCATTAAGAGGCTTCAGGGATGCTGCAATAGCACTCAAATGGACTCTGATTGAATTTGTTTTAAGGCCTGCATGGGATAAATGCAGCAAATAGTCTAGTAACAAATTCAAAGGTATTGCAGAAGGGTTAAGACCATTTTCTGCACAGCAAATGGAAAACCTTTTCCATTTAAAAGCATAAGAGCGTCTAGTGGAAGGCTTTCTGGAAGCATGAAAGATATCCTTCACTTGCTGAGAAAGGTGTAAATCTTGAAGGTCTAGGCCTTCAGCAACCAGGCTTTGAGATGAAGAGACTGAGGATTTGGATGCCACAGGGTTCCCTCCTCTTGGAAGAGGAGATCTGGAGCAGATCCCAGGTCCAGAGAGGGAGCTTGAGAGAGATGCAGAAGTAGAGGATACCACACTTGGCGTGGCCAATGTGGTGCTATGAGGATCATAGATCCCTTGTCTCTCTGAAGCTTGAACAGAGTCTTGGGGATGAGGGGAATAGGTGGAAAGGCATAGAGGAAGTCTTGCCCCCAGTGAAGGAGGAAGGCATCCCTGGCCTGAACTCCCTGACACGGAATCCTGGAACAAAACCGGGGAAGTTTGGCATTCCACGGACTTGCAAATAGGTCTATGTCTGGGGTACCCCAAATCCGGAAAATCCTGGCTATCTGGTCCCCATGGAGGGACCATTCGTGTGGAAGCAGAACTCGACTGAGTCTGTCTGCCCAAGAGTTTTGAACCCCTGGAAGATACACTGCCATGAGATGGATTTGATGCTCTCTGGCGAAGGCCCACCATCTCAGAGCTTCGTTGCAAAGCGACAGAGAGCCCATCCCCCCCTGCTTGTTCACATAGAACATGGCTACTTGATTGTCCGTATGGATGAGGACTGTCCTGTAGCTGAGCAGGGTGCGAAATACTCTGAGAGCCAAGAAGATTGCTCTGAGCTCTAAAAGGTTGATATGGAGAGATGTCTCCTGTGGAGACCAGATGCCCTGAGTGGAGAGATCTTGAAGGTGAGCTCCCCAACCCTTTGGAGAGGCATCTGTTGTAAGGGTTACTTGGGGTAGCACCTGTTGAAAGGGGGACCCCAACAACAGATTTTGAGTGGATTTCCACCAGTGGAGGGACCAAAAAAGGCGACTGGAGGTTGCTATTTTGTCTGACAGGCAACCTGATGCCTGGATCCATTGGGTGGATAGAGTCCACTGAGCTGCCCTCATGTGAAGGCGAGCAAAAGGAACCACATGCACTGTGGATGCCATGTGGCCTAAGAGTTGTAACATCTCTCGAGCAGTTAAATGGGATTTTAACTGAATCTGGGAGGCTAACTGCACCAAGCATAGGCAACGGGCCTGGGGAAGATAGGCTCTTGCAGTTGTAGTATCCAGTAAGGCCCCTATGAACTCTAGAGACTGAGTAGGGGTGAGATGGGATTTGGGAATATTGATCACCAGTCCCAGATACTGAAGATACTTTGTGCAGGACAGGGCGGTCTGGGCCTCTGACTGGGATGGAGCTCGGATGAGCCAGTCGTCCAGATATGGGAATACGAATATCCCCAGAGTGCATAAAAATGCAGCTACCACTGCCATGCATTTTGTGAACACTCTTGGAGCAGAGGCCAGACCGAAAGGAAGCACTCTGTATTGGTAGTGCTTTCCTTGGTAAAGGAACCGAAGGAACCTTCTGTATGTTGGATGGATGAGGACATGGGTGTACGCATCCTTGATGTCTAGAGAACAAAGCCAGTACTGACTCTGGAGGTATGGAAGGAGAGTACCAAGAGAAATCATCTTGAATTTCTCCTTGTATAGAAACTTGTTCAACTCTGAGATCTAGGATGGGTCTGTAGCCTCCTGTTTTCTTTGGGATGAGAAAATAGGGGGAGTAGAACCCTGAACCCTGTTGAAGAAGGGGTACTTCTTCTATTGCCCCTTGGGCAAGAAGGGTAGCAATCTCTTGACCTAGTAGGTCGAGAAGAGAAGTTGGAGAGCTGAACTGTTTCACCATGGTGTAAGGAGGAAGGTTCAAGAAATGTAGTTTGTATCCCTCCCTTATAATGGAGGGTCCAGTGCTCTGCTGTGATTTGTTCCCATCTGGGAGCAAAGTGAGCTAACCTTCCTGGGATGGTGAGAGGCTCTGGATGTTCTAGAGCCAGAAAAGCTAAGTTCTCTAGTGGAAAGTCAAAGGCCCTGAGGAGGCTGAGGATGTTGGGCCATAGCAGTCCTTGCAGCCTGAGGCTTGGCCTGTTTTGGTTGTTGCTGCTTCTTTGTAGCAAAACGACCCTGAGAAGAGGCCTGACCATAACCAGAAGAAAATTTCCCTTTTTTTGGGAAAGATCCTTTCTTGAATAACCTCTTTTTGAAAGGAGTAGTAGTAGACTTTGAGAGTCTATCTAAAGCAGAATTTTCAGCATCCATCTGGGTGGCTTTTGCTTGCCAATCTTTGCCAAACAGGTTTTCCCCTGTACAGGGAAGGTTGCCCAGACCATCCTGTACCCAGGATTCCAAATCAGAGGCTTGTAACCAAGCTACTCTGCGTGCGCCTATGGCAATAGCCGAAGCTCTACTGGCACCCTCAAAGGAGTCAAAGGCTGCACGGTTGGAAAACTTGGATACATCCTGAGCATGTTTAAGCCAGGTAATATATTCTTCTCTCTTATCTTCTGACATAAAAGGAGATAAGGTGTGTAGATGATCTGTAACCTCTTTTAGAAACATCCCCATATAGAGACTATAGGAGTTGATTCTGGCTACAAGCATACTGGCCTGGAAGATTTTCCTGCCAAAAGCATCTAAGGTTCTGCATTCTCTTCCTGGAGGCGCAGAGGAGTGTCTTTTTGTACTCTTGATTTTTTTCATAGCAGACTACCACAATAGAGTGATGAGGAAGCAGAGTCTTATGAAATCCAGGACAAGGAGGAACACGATACATAGTGTCCAACCTGCGAGAAAAAGGAGAGGTGGTAAGAGGAGTTTCCCATATACCTAACATGTGGTCATAAAGAATCTAATGTATTGGTAAAATGGCTGCCTCTTTAGGAGCCTTAGGATATTGAAGAATATCCAATTTTTTGGCTCTGGGCTCAGTTTCAGAGGCTACTGCAATGGACAGGCTTCTGGCCACCTCCCTGATGAAGTCCTGGAAAGACAAGTCCTCAGGAGGAGACATTCTCCTTTTTGGAGAAGAGGGTTCCTGAGGACGGATCTCCGATGCTTCGATGGAAACCTCTGATGCATCAGATTCTTCAGAGGAATCAAAGTATCGACTGTCTGGATGCTCTCGCAGAGCCCGATACGAGTACCGAGGGGTATCGACATCGGGAGTCATTGGTACCGAATCGGTACTAACAGGCATCACTGGATACCGTATTGCTGCTTTTGATGCTGATGCCGATGCAAGCGGTACTGGTATCGGAACCAGAGCTGGATCCGGAACCGGAATCGGTATCGACAACGGAGGTTGTTGTTGTACCGAGGGTGTCGCAGCTTGTATGAAGGCCGTAATAGCCCGCTGCATGGTCAGAATATTCTGATCCATCGACGCCACCAATGTCTGGATGTCGGTACCGGGAACCGCCGGTACCCCAGAACATTGTAACAGGTGATCGGTCGAGGCCGTGCCATCGATGTCAACCTGTGACCCCATAGATAATGCTTTGGAAGCCGGAGCCTCCCGCCGGGGTAATTTTGCCGGTGTGGATTCCTCAATAATAAGTTCGGGTACATCTCGATACTTAGAGGGAGATGTACCCTTTGAGGATCGACCGGACTTAAGTTTTGTTACCTGAGATCCATGGGATGAAGAAGCAGCTCTGGAAGACGTCGATGCCACAGAAGCTGCATCGGAGGGAAACAGGGTACTGAGCTTGGCTGCCCGATTCTGTAACCCTCTTTTAGACATCATGGAGCAGGACTCACAATCCACGATGGAATGATCAGGACCTAAACATTTTAGACACCAGTCATGGGTGTCTGTGACAGAAATAGTGCCACTGCACTTTGTGCACTTTTTAAACCCGGAGGCAGGCTTTTCCTTGAGGAAAAAGACTGTAGGCCTAGGGCCACAGGAGAAAATGCACTGAAGCAGAAAGAAAAATCTTTTAAAGAAAGAATAGAGACCGGTGGTACCGGTCCTCGAGAAGGCAGACACGCGACTAAAGAAAATAAGAAATAAGAAAATAAGAAATTCTTCAGCGGTGACAGGAAACACGACCTGCTGGCTCCGCGGAAAAGAAGAACTGGAGAGAGATGGTTGGGAAATGCGGGAAGGCAGCACGCAGGCGCCGTGGGATGCTCCCAAAAGCTTTCCTTTTGGACGCTGGGGAGCGTTCCCGCGCAGGCTCCGTCGGTACCGACGATACCCATATGTGAAGACTCATTCCTGCTTGTTCCTGGAGATTGGATAATACTTACAAGGGGAATGGAGGATCAAGAAGGGACTGTAACCAAACTACAAGAGCATATCAGAGCTTTACTGCAAGCTAAACATGACTTACAAGACAAGATGATGGAGAATGAAAACAGAGCCTACTGGAGAAACATCTGTTGGCAAAGCAATCCGGAGATTGCTGAATACATGGACTGCATAGGAGTAGTTAAGCGGTCTTGGCTTTTGGGGGCAGCAACTCTTAGGTGTGGAAAATAAAAATAGATTGTGCACATCGCACTCTAGGTGAGACTGATGAGCCTACCAAGGGACACCGTTTCCAAAGCTATACATTAGAAAGGCTCTTTAGGCGGTGGCAGGGACAAGCAAGGCTAAACATGGGACAATGTAAGGCAATTTTGGAAGATGTGCCATGCAGCTACATGGGCCTTCCAAAATATCAACCTATCACTGCCCCTGAGTATATATAATGGAAAAAAAATGTAGTGGGATATATCATGTGCACAACGGAAAATGGGCCACGCACAGTGTCCCCCCCAGAAAACAGCAGCAATTAAGACATCCATCTGCGTTCCAAAATGAAGATACACATGTAAGTTTTTGTCCTGTGTGACCTAAGCAGAGAGTCACAGACACCAGTTTTCATGTGCTTGCAGAACCCATTTGTCTGCATGCATGCACCCCACTCCCTCTTTCAAGAGGATGTCTGTATGTCTTGCTGTGCGCCTGTGCAGAGAGATGAGCATGAAGGTTACAAAGCAGCCCTACTTCTCCAGGGCTGAAACCCTAGTGCTGGGTTGGGTTGGCTAGCCAATGAAGAGGTCCTGCACCCACCAAGAGAGCGCAAGCCACCACATACTGCAGCAAGGAGGGCCTGGGAGAGCTCCACATGACCTTAGCCAGGCTTATCAACCATTACACACCAATAGGCAATAGGCACATCTTATAGGGAGACACCCAGCTGCTGGCAAACAACCAGTAATACAGGCAGGAAGGCATAGTACATGGGGGCTGGCCAAACAGTTGGCAAGATGTCAGTGTGTCCCCCATCTTTTGTCTGTCCTTTACCAAGCACTTCCTCTCTGCAGTGCTGTCTCTCCCTTCTTAACACTTTACTTTATTACTCACCCACCCCTGGCTTAACATTCTTTCATTGTCTCTCTGCTTGTTGATGCAATTACTCAGGTACATCTTAACCCATTAGAAACCCTCTCCTCTGATCTGCATTCTCTCCTCTTCTATTATTCCACATCACTTTGTGTTCTTGATTTAACTCTTCCTATTTTTTCCCCTCATTCTAACAATTCCATGGTCCTACTCATTATCCACTCCTCATTGTTACCACTTCTCCTACCATTTTGTCTATTTTATCTGTCCTTGAGCTTCACCATCTTCCTCTCATTCAGCCATTGCCACTCTAAGGGAACCTCACCCTTGCTTCCGCTATGCCTTCTTCTCCCTCCCCAGTTCTCTCCTGCTCCTTCTCTCATCGGAGATATCAACCCCAACCCTGGCTCCCCTAGACATTTTTCATACTCCCATAAGAACATAATATATGCCATACTGGGTCAGACCAAGGTCCATCAAGCCCAATATCCTGTTTCCAACAATGGTCAATCTAGGTCATAAGTACCTAGCACTATCCCCAAAAGACAAGTTCCACAATGCTTGTGTTGGGGTCAAGCAGTGATATCTCGGGGTCCCTTTTAATAATGGTTTATGGACCTTTCCTCCAGGAACTTGTCCAAACCTTTTTTAAACCCAGTTACACTCACAGCTTTTACTACATTCTCCGGTAACATAGTAAATGACAGCAGATAAAGACCAATATGGTCCATCTAGTCTGCCCAGTAAGATGGCAAGAGTAGGTGCACCTGCTGTCCCGTGCAGGCCACCCCTCCCCATGTCTTTGTTTAGGAATGAACCCACCACTCTGTGTAGGACACCCCTATTTGTTGAGAAATTAGATAGTTAGATTTATTTTGATTTTATCCTGTTGCTGTAAAGGGATCCACTGTGTCTGTCCCATGCCATTTTGAATTTTGTCACTGTATCTGCCCCCACCACTTCCATCGGGAGGGCATTCCAAGCATCCACCACCCTTTCAGTGAAAAAGTATTTCCTGACATTGCCTTTCAATTTACCCTCTTGCAGCTTTATGTTATGCCCTCTAGTTTTACAGCTTCCCCGTCTTTGGAAGAGGTTTGTTTGTTCATTATTTCTCTAAGTATTTAAAGGTCTGAATCATATCTCCCCTATCCCGCCTCTCCTCCAGAGTGTACATACTTAGATCTTCAAGTCTCTTCTCATAAGGCTTTGGACGCAGGCTCCAAATCATTTTGGTTGCCTTCCTCTGAACAGTTTCCAGTCTTTTTACATCCTTTGCAAGATATGGTCTCCAAAACTGAACACAGTATTCCAAGTGAGGCCTCACCAGTGACATACAGTGGCATTAGTACCTCTTCCTCTCTGCTGGTAATTCCTCTTTGTATGCAACCCAACATCCTCCTGGCTTTTGCCACTGCCTTGTCGCACTGTTTTGCCACCTTGAGATCCTCAGAAATAATCACACCAAGGTCCTTTCTCCTGGTCCGTGCACACCAACCTCTTGCCCCCTAACACGTACATTTCCCTTGGATTTCTGCTTCTCAAGTGCATGATACTGCACTTCTTCGCATTAAATCTTAACTGCCAAGCATTAAACCATTCTTCATGCTTTTGTAGATCTTTCCTCATGTTATCCACTCCCTCAGGGGAGTCCACTCTGTTGTAAATTTTCATGTCATCTACAAAAAGACAGACACTTCCATTCAGTCCTTCAACAATATCACTCACAAATACATTGAACAGTACCGGGCACAGGAGAGAACCCTGGCGCACCCCGCTAATCACCCTTCTTTCATCCGAGAGCTCCATTTACCATCACCTTCTGTGGTCGGTCAGTCAACCAATTTCTGATCCAGTTCACCACCTTGGGACCCCCATCCCCAAACTACTGAGTTTATTGATAAGCCTCCTATGAGGCTTTGCTGAAATCCAGGTAGATGACCATTGCATGACCCTGATCTAGTTCTCTGGTCACCCTGTCAAAGAATTCAATCAGATTTGTAACAAATTTCAGAGTTTGATTACGCATCGAGTGAAAAAATATTTCCCCTTATTAGTCTTAAATAGATTACCTGTAGCTTCATTGCATGTCCTAGGTCTTTCTATATTCTGATGACGTAAACCATCGACCTAAGTTTACCTGTTCCTCTCCATTCATTAAGTTATAAACCTCTGTCATATCTCCCCTCAGCCGTCTCTTTTCCAGGTTGAAGAGCTCTAACCTTTTTAGCCTCTCTTCATAGGAGTATCCTTCCATCCCCTTTACCATTTTGGTGGCTCTTCTCTGTACCTTTTCTCATACCGCTATATCCTTTAAGATGCAGTGACCAGAATTGCACACAATATTCAATGTGCGGTCACACCATGGAATGATACAGAGGCATTATAATATCCTTTTGATTTATTTTCCATTCCTTTCCTTATTTATTTATTTAGTATACATTTGTATACCGCTACTTCCAGCGATCAGCAGCGGTTTGATTACAGATTGGAAATTGTCAAATCATGACAGGAAATTTTTTGAGGTATAAACACATTGATTAGACAGGAAAGCACAGCACACAGAGAACTATTTTACAGGGAACATGGGCTATGGAGGGTTAAGTGGCTTGCCCAAGACCACAAGGAGCACCTGTGGGACTAGAAACCCCAGTCCTTCCGGCCCAAGGTTGCTGTCCTCTAGTGGGATTTGAACCCCTGACCTTCCGGTCCGAAGTACCTTGCCCCAACCACTAGGCCACTCCTCCACTCATGATACCTATCATTCTATTTGCTCTCTTGGCCGCCGCTGCACACTGGGCAGAGGGTTTTAACATGTTATCCACAATGCCACCTAAATCTTTTTCCTGGGTGGTGATTCCTAATATGGAGCCTTGCATTGTGTAACCACAGTTTGGGTTGTTCTTTCCTAGGTGCATAACTTTGCACTTGTCCAAATTAAATTTCATCTGCCATTTGTATGCCCAGCCTTCCAATTTATCAAGATCCTCTTGCAATTTGCTACAATCCTCATGGGTTTTAACAACTTTAAATAGTTGTGTCATCAGCAAATTTGATAACCATCACTCATTATTCCCATTTCTAGGTCATTGATGAATATCTTAAAAAGCAGCGGATCCAGCACAGATCCACTATTCACCTTTCTCCATTGGGAAAATTGGCCATTTACCCTCTTGCTTTCTATCTTTTAACCAGATCCTGATCCACAATAGTACACTGCCTCCAATCCCATGACTTTTTAGTTTTGCCAAAAGTCTCTGATGAGGGGGGACCTTGTCAAAGGCTTTCTGAAAGTCCAGCTACACAATATCAACCAACCCACCTTTGTCTACCTGTTTAGTCACACCTTCAAAAAAACATAACAGATTAGTAAGACAAGATCTTCCTTGCCTAAAGCCATGTTGGCTGTCTCCCATTAAGCCATCTACATGTTCAGTAATTTTGTTCTTTATGATGGCTTCTACCATTTTTCTCAGTACTGACAGACTCAACGGTCTGTAGTTTCCAGGACCACCCCCGGAACCCTTTTAAAAATTGGTGTTACATTGGCCATCCTCCAATCTTCAGGTATTACAGATGATTTTAATGATAGTTCACAGATTACTAATAGTAGGTCTGCAATCTCATAATTTCAGTTCTTTCAACACCCTTGGATGTATACCATCTGGTCCAGGTGATTTGCTACTCTTCAGTTTATGAAATAGCTGTAATACATCTTCCGATGTATCAATATTTCTTTCAATTCTTCCGCAGCATAACCTTTAAATATCATTTCAGTCATGGGTAATAACATCCCTACATCTTCCTCCGAAGCAAAAAAATTCAGTCTCTCCGCTATGGCCTTGTCCCTTCATAGTGAACCTTTTACCCCTCTATCATCTAATGGTACTGACTCTCACAGGTTTTTTTTTTGCTACGAATGTACTTGAAAAGTCTTTATTACACATTTTTGCTTCCACAGCAAGCTTCTTCTCAAATTCTCTTTGCTTGCCTAATCAATGCCTTGCATCTAACTTATCAGTGCTTGTGCTATTTCCAGTTTTTTCCATTTGGCTCTTTTTTCCATTTTCTGAAAGATGCTTTTTTGGCAACAGCCTCTCTGACCTCACCTTTAAACCATGCTGGCAGTTTTTTTGGACTTCCTTCCACTTTTCTTAAAGCGTGGAACATAGCTGGTCTGGGCTTCCAAGATAGTATTAGTAACATAGTATATGATGGCAGATAAAGACCAGTATGGTCCATCTAGTCTGCCCAGCCAGGTGGTAAGTGTAGGTGACACTGACCCATCAATACTGGAGTAATTGAAATCACCCATTATTATTACTGTGCTGTAACTTTTGTTACCTTTCCTGATTTCTTTGAGCATTCCATTTCTATTTGTTCATTCTGGCCAGGCAGTCTATAGTACACCACCACTGCCTTCCCCTTTTTACATAGGATTTCAATTCATAGAGATTCTACAGCAAATTGTTTCCTGCAAAACTTTAATCCTTTGTGACTCAATGCCCTCTAACAGAGCGCAACCCCTCCACCAATTTTATCAGCTCTAGCATTACAATATAGTTTGTACCCAGGTATCACAGTGTCCCACTGATTGTCTTCCTTTATCTAACCTCTCATTTAATGCTATATATTTTAACTCTTATCTCATTTTTTAAGACTTATAGCATTTGCATACAAGCATTTTAGAGACCGTATTTTATTCATTTTAATCTGGCTATCGGTAGGCAGGGGTAATTTGGAATCCTTAGGCTCTGTCCGCTCTGTACTTAAGGGCATTTGGGCTACTTTTGTCTTTGTTGGAACCTCTCTGCTGATATGCCCTAACTTCACGCTTTTGGTAGTATCCTTCAAGGATACATTGTTCCAAACCATGCGCTCTTGGGTGACTGTCAGCTCTCCCCTATTATATAATTTTAAAGCTACTCTCTCTCCTTTTTAAAGGTTAATGCCAGCAGCCTGGTTCCATCCCAGTTAAGGTGAAGCCCATCACTTCAGAAGAGCCCCTCTTTTCCCCAGAATGTTCCCCAATTCCTAACAAATCTAAACCCCTCATCCTTGCAGCATAGTCTTATCCATGCTTTGAGACTCCGGAGCTCTGCCTGCCTTTTGGGTCCTGCGCGTAGAACGGGAAGCATTTCGGAGAATGCTACCCTGGAAGTTCTGGATTTCAACTTTCTACCTAAAAGCCTAAATTTAGCCTCCAGAATCTCCCTGCCACATTTTCCTATGTCATTGGTATCGACATGTACCAAAACAGCAGACTCCTCTCCAGCACTATCTAAGATCTTATCTAGGTGGCGCGTGAGGTCTGCTACCTTCGCACCAGGCAGGCATGTTACCAGGCAATCCTCATGTCCACCAGTCACCCAGCTATATATATGCCTAATGATCAAATCACCAACTATAACGGCTGTTCTAAACCCTTCCCTCATGGGCACATGGCCCTGGAGAAACCTCATTGGTGCAAGAGCGTTTTACATCACCTGGAGGACAAGTCCTAGCTACAGGATCACTTCCTGCCACGTGACCAGGGATGCTGCCAGACTGGAGGTAGGACTTCAGTACTATATCCCTGTAAGTCTCATCTATGTACCTCTGTCTTCCTTATGTCCTCCAAGTCCACTACTCTAACCTCCAGAGATCAGACTTGTTCTCTGAGAACAAAGAGTTCCTTGCACCTAGTGCACACGTAAGACCCCTCACCAACAGAGAAAATCATACATGTGACACTCAATGCAAAAGACTGGGAACCCCCCCCCCCCCATCTTGTTGCTGGACTGCTCTCTGCACCTTAGTTTTAAGGTTGTGTTTAAGTATTTAAGTTCTTTACCTACTAAGGGTTGGTGGGGATACTTGTACTAATAAAACTACACCTAATACGTTTGCAATACGTTTAATGTACTTTGTTCACCTGAAGATTAATCAATCTCAGATCCTTAATGTATGCCTGATGAGAACAAACAGCTGCACCTGAGAGTGAATATGGTACCTCCTTTCCTTTGAGCGGTTTATGCATCTATAAAGCTACAACTATCCCAGAAGGTGGGTGGGTGGTGTTGGGGAGGGGAGGGAAAAAGACTTTTTAAAAGCTGGGAAAGACTTATTAAAAGCTGACTGCTACACAGTACTCTGTCCTGTGCTTTTAAAGTAATCCGTGACCAATTTCCAGGGGAAATCCCACAGCCCTTGCATGGATAGAGGTAGTCTTGGGGTCTAAATTTAACCAGAAAGCTCCCTGCTGTTTTTTAAATTTAAACTGAAAACTCTCTGCTACTACTAGGCCCTGACTGAGTATGAAATTTAAGCTAGGCAGATCAACGCATAACCTCTCACGCATAACCTCTCAAATTTGGTTCATATCCCTCTCCTTTCCCTTTTTCATGCGTCTTGTGGAATGTACATTCTGTCTCCAATAAACTTGCCTTTATTCATTACCTCTATCTTTAATACTCTGCATCTTCTGGCTTTTACTGAAAAACTTGGCTTCTTCCTGAAGACTCAGCTTTAGTCGCTGCCCTCTTGTCACAGAGGCTATTTTCCTATACACCTCGGCCCATTGGCTGTGGTGTGTTTCTACTCTCTCATTCCTGCCCATTTCAGCTCCTCCTGCCTCCATCTAATTCATTTGCTTCCTTTAAAGTCCAGGCTACCTGCCCATTTACTCCACTATCCCTCTGGATAGCTGTCATTCATCAACACCCCCCCCCCCCCCAGTCCACCTCTACCTTTCTCAGACTGACTCCTGGCTCTCCTCCTTTTTGGATGCATCTTCCCCTTCCCTTATTCTTGAGGATTTTTAACGTTCACCTTGATAACCCTTCTGACCCTTATGCATTAAAGCGTCTTTCCCTAACCTCCTCATTCAACCTCCAGCTGTACTCTACCACTGCTACTCAAGTTTGACCACTGCCTTGACTTAGTCTTCTCCAACTGCTCACCTTCAAACTTCTCCACCTAAGTTCTTACCTAATCTGACCATCACCTGCTAACCTTCACCTTTAACCACCCCCATCTTTGTCTCGTCTGATCTCCACCAACATGCTTAGGAATCTTCACATTATTGACCTTCAGCTCTCTCCACTATCGTCTTATCACTTCTTTCCTCCACTATGTCATCTGAGTCTGTTGATAAGGCAATATCTTCCTATAAACACTATACTCTCCCTCTACACTGGATGCACTGGCTTCTCCCATTCTGTGCCCAGTGAGGCATACTGTATCTCAACCATGGCTGTCCTCAACAACCCGCTGTCTACATTCCTGTGTCTGCTCAGTTGAGTGCCTTTGGCTTAAATCACGTACTCTTGTGGTTGACTACCTACATTTCAAAATTTATGTTAACCTCTTTCCAGTCAGCCATAGCACTCGCCAAGCAAGTGTACTATGTCCATCTCACAAACTCTTGCCTCTTTGCTATGCTCAACTTTCTCAAGGTCCCTCCTCCCTCAATCCCTCCTTCACTTTCTGCGCAGACTTTGGCAGACTGACTTTTTCCATGACAAAAAACAGGATTAGCCTTAAATTCTCCACAGGTTCACCTCACCCTCCCCAATCCTTCTCACTCTTTTTCTGAAATTACTGAGGAAGAAACTGCAAATCTCTCCTCCTCCAAACTGACTACCTGCTCCTCTGATCCCATTCCCACTCATCTACTAAGCTAAGCTGTCTCTCTTCCAGTCATCCCTTCCATCTGTCATATCCTTAACCTATCACTTTCCAATGCAACTGTTCCTCTGTCCTTCAAACATGTTCTAGTCACACCTCTCCCCTCAAAAAGCCTTCACTAGACCATCTATCCTTCCAGTTATTGGCCTCTCTCCCCTCGCCACTTTGCTTCAAAACTACTTGAATGAGTGGTTCAACACTGCCATCTTGACTTTCCTTCCTCTCAAGCCTTTCTGGATCCACTGCAATCTGGCTTTTGTCCTCTACATTCCACAGAAATGGCTCTTGTCAAAGTCTCCAGCAACTTGTTTCTTGCCAAACCCAAGGGCCTTTACTTGATTCTTATCCTCCTCCTTGACCTTTCTGCTACCTTTGACAATGTAAATCACCACCACCTACTCAATATATTTTCCTGGCTACAAACCACAGGTACTGCCTGTGATTGGGGTGGATGAGGATATGAGTATAAGCATCCTTGAGGTCTAAGGAGCATAGCCAGTCTCCCTGCGGGAGGTATGGCAGCAATGTTCCAAGGGAGAGCATCTTGAACATATCACTCACTAGGAATTTGTTGAGGTTGTGCAGGTCGAGGATGGGCCTTAAGCGCTCTGTTTTTTTGGCATGAGGAAGTACCTGGAGTAGAACCCCTTGCCCTCGAGGTGGTGGGGCACCGGTTCCACCACTCTGTCCTCAAGAAGACCTGCCAACTCCTTCAGTTGGTGGTCCTAGTGGAGGGGAGGGGCAGCTGTCTTTTTAGAGAGCCTGGTCCTCGTCATGAACTCTGTCTCCAGCTCGGCAGCCTTGTTGGTCATGGGTTTGCCAGAAGAAGTTCTTTGGTAGGGGATATCAACCAATTTGTCCTGAACCCACTGCTCAAGGTCAGACGACTGTAGCCAAGCTTGGCAGCATGCACCGATGCCAGCCGCTGCTATTCGAGCTGTCGACTCAAACCCATCATAGGCTGCTCGAGACATGAATTTGGAGCATTCATGGACTGCTTTGGCCAGGTTCTTGAACCGCTACAAAGGTTCCTCGAGAGACCAGCCAAGAACCCGGAGAGTTCCTTCATCAGATCTCTCAAGTACATGAACATGTACAGCTGGTAGGCTTGGATGCGGCCAATGAGCATTAAGCCCTGATAGCACTTTCTGTTGAGGGCGTCCAAGGTGCGGACATCCCTGTCGGGGGGCACTGAGAAGTGCATCTTCTGGCTTTTCAGCTGATGCATGGCCGACTCCACTATCATCAAGTTATGTGGCAGCTGTGACTTTTGGAAGCCCGGGCTCCAGTGGACTCGATACATCAAGTCGAGCTGTTTGCTCACCACCGGCACCGAATGTCTCTCCCACATTAGGAGCATCAGCCATTCCAGAATGGGAGGGATGGGCACCGTGAGAGATTCCTGCACAGGGGCCTCGTAGTGGAGGATTTCCAACTCATCCGCCCGAGGGTCCTCCTCCGACTGTCGTGAATGTCAGGTCCTTAGACATGTCCTTGACAAAATCAAGGAAGCCCATATCCTTGAGAGGGGACTACCTTCGAGGCTCCAAGATGGGAGAGTCAGATGGGACATCACGGTGGCAATGGGTATCAAGAGAGTCCTCGTCCTCCGTCTCCCACTCATAGTAGTCCGTCAAGGACTCGTAAGAGGACTGTTTTACAGGCTTTGGGGCACCGATGTCCTGCAGCCAATGACCGGCAAACTTGCTGGGGATGACCACGGTCCCACTCTGATTGCAACCTTGGCTGAGGATCAACTTGAGGCCTAAGGACTGAGGATCAGCTCGGCCTCTGGGGATGTCTTGGATGTCAAGGGCCCGGTAGTCGGGGCGGAGGAACTGGTCATGCTGGACAACATCGCCTGCTGCTGGTCCATGAAGGCAGACAAACTGCGCTCCAGGGCCGCCATTCTGGACTCCAGACCAGAAGACTCTGCAGTCTTTGGCGCAGGCACTGAGTGACTCGGGCCTGATGCCGGCTCCCCCGAAGGGGAATCCGACGAGGAGTGTCTGGGGACTGAGGCCAGTCCGCGGTCAAATCTTTCCGGGGGACCTTTGCAGGCAGCTCCTCCTCCAATGCCTTCGAGGGTTGTTTCTTCTTCCTGGGTTCCCTCGAGAAAGATCCCCTTTGAGGGACCACGATGAGGTTTGGATTTCAAAGGCTCCAGACGAGATGTGGGGGCCTCAGACAAAGCCCTGGCCTTCAGAGGCACCAAGGACTCTGGGGAAAAAAAAAACTAACGTATTGTGCTGCTGCTGGTGGCTCTTGAGGGCCTTACTGGACATCCTAAGAACATAAGATATGCCATACTGGGTCAGACCAAGGTCCATCAAGCTCAGTATCTTGTTTCCAACAGTGGCCAATCTAAGTCATAAGTATCTAGCAGTTTCCCCAAAACAGCGGAGACAGTCATGTGTGTCTGTCAAAGGCCATTTTGGTGCACCAATCACACTTCTTAAAGCCACTGGTAGCCATGGGGGGGGGGGGGGGGGATAAGTACCCCTGCGAGGTTGAAGACTCTTCGGTCTGCCAGTGAGAGAAAAAAAGGACAGGAAGAGTACTGTTGCAATACGGAGATGAGCATGAAACTTGGAGAGAAAAATCAACTTTTTCTGGGGACAAGTCAGACAAATGTCTGAAGGGCTCCGTAGGAAAAAAAAAAAAGGAGACTGAGCAAGATGGCACTCTTGGGTGGGAAGGTGACCACGCATGCGTGATGGCATCTCCCAAAGGCTTTCTTTGAAAGCTGGAGTGATGTTTCCGTGAGGGCTCCGTCGGTGCCGATGTCATCCATATGCGAGGACCGACTTCTTGCTTGTTCCCGGAGAACATTCCTCCACTGGGCTACCAAGCCTGCCCTCTGTGGGATTTCTCCGTTTCTGAGATAGCTCCACAACCAGCATTCACCAGAGTAGGCAATACATGGGGAAGCAGACAGCCGTGTCCTTGCACTATGAAATCCCATGTGGGAGGGCTGAACTTTCACTTCACCTTGGAGTTTACACAAAGTCAGACCACGTGCCAAAGCCTGATATGCACTACAGCTAGTGCAGTCAGATGCTCCTCCACCCAACAGTCTAGCTATACAGCCAGAAGAACTACACCAAAACCTGAAAGTTCTACTGCAAAATAAAAGACGACGTGTGATTGTCAAAGTCATGTCTGAGAACACACAACTCACCGCTTCCACTAAAGGATGTATAAGCCTCCCCAGTGTCAACCTCCTCATAGCTCTAAGCCTTCAGGTGAAAAATTTACCAGGGGTCCCTATGTCAACTGGACCAGGTCTCATACCTCCAAGACCTTCCAGCTAGGATTCAAGCATCTACTCCGGTGCTTTCCATAGCCTCCATGTCATAAGGTGGAACCACAACTCCTAGTTCAAGTACACTTTCTCTTTGTTCTCCCATGGGAGAAGAAAAACCTGGGATGACAGGGATCATGGGAGACCAGAATAGGCAGTGCCTCTGAACTGAATGCATATACATCATAGACCAGGATCCAGCCCATAATAGTCAATGCTCCACCCCCGGGGGGCAGAGGAGACTCAGGCCAGCAGAGGTGACCAAGAAGCACCTGCTCCAAGTCTGCTGAGGCTTCAGCAAACCTTTCACCATGAGAGACACTAACTCAGGAGAGCAGGAACAGACCCCCCAGGAATTCCGAATCATGGGAATCACGCTGCTCTCAGGACAGCCTATCCCCAACTGCAGCCTTTCTAGGCAGAGAACCCTCAGACTGCGCCACCTTTGAAAACCCCTCAAAGACAATAAATGGACCCACCCAATGCCCAGGCAACCAGGCTCTCTGCATGAAGAAAGGTGCTACTACCATCTCTATCACCTTGGCAAAAGTATGGGCAGCTGTGTCTAGGTTTTAAGTCAAGGTCCTGACTCTGAAGCAGCATACAATGCAGGCAGGGAGAAACAGCTAATGCTGTTCATCCTGGAAAGCAGCAAATGCCATGGTAAAGTCCAGGAGGACGACCCTGCTAGACTGCCGCAATACCATACCCAAAGGATTCCATACTAAGATAAGAGATGATACGTCCAAAGATAATCAGTTCTAGGCCCAGGACATGCTGGGAAGGACGATCCTTTTCCAGATCTGCATGTAGCAGGGATAACATCTCTATCCCTATCGTGTAACAGATGGAAGAAACAACCTGCCCCCCACCTGATCCTCAGGGAGACTTCTGGGAAGACCTTGAAAACTCATGTAATTCACCAAGCACGCATCTGAAGATCCAGGCTGGCCTGGACCATCCACTGAAGGAGCTGACAACTCCACATCCGCCAAAGACCCTGAAACCACTAGTTGAACATGCTGTGGGTATGTGCCACAGGAATAGACTGAAATACACCCCAACCAGCTGTACCTGGAGAGATACTGCAGACATCCATTGAGGGGAATTACAGGCTTCCAGGGTCCTCTGGAGGCAATTTGATCCCACCAGACACTCCGCTAGGACTGCCCCGACTGCAGTGGAGGGTTTGCAGGACTCCCCTACTCTAAAGGGCAGCTCCAGGCTTTATGTGTGGCCTTAGAAAGTTCTTTGACCATTCTCTACCCATCTTCCAGGAGTCTAGGTGCATGTTTCTCCACTCAGAGAATAAGACCCTTACAGGGAACTACACCGCCACAGAACAGAGCACTCATTGGAATAAAGCCAGCACTTTTAACTGGTCCAACCACCACCATGGTTCTGGGAGAGAGCTTGCACCAGCATTACCTAGTAGCAGCCACCCAAGAAAGGTGCTGCATGCTCCCTAGTCTCTGAAGGAGACTGGGCTAAATGATGAATTGCTCCCCTCCCCAAGCCAGATGTTCATGAACAAATCTGCAAATTTGGGAACAAAAGGGCCACCGCCTTATGGCCGGAGCCACCAGCAGGGGTGGAGTGCTCTTCCAAGGGCTAAACTGCAGGTGTGCACACAGCACTCGCCTTCGTAAGACTTCAATCTTTTTTTTTTCTTAAGATTTTTATTCAGCACTCCTTATTGCACAAAATACATTTTATTCTGTAACTTATGCATCTATGCATTTAACATTATCATTCAATATGTTTGAGATTTAAATACAATCAAACAAAACAGGAAATACCAAGAAATTGTAACAAATGAAGTAAATAAATTAGCATATAAAAAAGAACTGTAATAATCCACATCATGATGAGTAAGAGACCCACATATTACAATATCAAGTAATAAAAAAGGAAATCAAGAAGTAAAAAAATTACCTCCATAGCACTGCAGGATACATCAAAATAGGAGCAGAACCACAGAAACCTACTTATTTTTTCTATTGGAAAAGTTTCCAATTCAGTAACATCAGAAAAACACATGTACATCCCAGAAAGGTAATACATTTACATGGAAATCTAAGAGAAAAGGTAGCACCCAACTCTAGCACCCTAGGTTTTAAGGCTAAAAAGCCTTTCCTACGGGCCTGACTAGGCTTGGAAACATCTGGAAACACATTTTGTAACCACAAAAAGGCTTATCTTTATTTTTAAAATAATCCTTCAGTACCTGTATTTTATCTAAATTAGAGAAGGAAACAACCAACATGGCCCGTTTAGCAATCAAATCCATTGAATCCTCTAGGAAATTAGTTAAATCTTTAGCCACATCTATAGATAATACATCTACCCCATCAACTGCTTTATCCAGCTGGCGCTTCCCTCCAGGAAGGTAAGAACAATGAATAGCAATCTTATCAGAAAGCAACAAAACTTCACTGAAATATTTGTCTAACAAAATCTGAGGAGAGAGCAAAGATGATTTAGGAAAATTTAAAAAACAAAGATTCAATGCCCTAGCACTATTCTCCAATGATTCTAATTTATAACAAGTAGATAATTAATCTTTAATAAATGCAGAACTTGTCTGCTGCAAATTACCTGTTTATTCCGAGTAGAAACGGTGCTAGCTATATCAAGTAACTGCTTATCTACCTCAGCAAATTTGTGGTGAGCCTCTTGTGTAAAGGTACATAAAGACTCAAAGTAGATACTTTAGTATCAATAGAAGCAATGGCAGACCACAAATCTTTTAAAGTAACATCAGGTGGAGGGTTCAATTTGACACCAGTTAGAACAGTGACAGGATTAGGCAACGGTCCGGGAGAATAGGAAATTTTATCACACGTGGTAACACTACTATCTAGGGTAGAAGAAAACTGGGGGGACGAGGGGACAGGAAGAGGAGGCGGTGTGCGCTTCACGGAGCTGAGAGATGCTCCTTCAGTGAGAGCGCCCATCTCGGGTAACACCAGGAAATGCTTATCAAGGGGACCAACGATCTTACCATCCTCCATACCAAAAGAGCATAGTTACTCACCTGTAACAGGTGATCTCCGGGAACAGCAGGAATAATTCTTCACATATGGGTACCGTTGACACCGACTGAGCCTGCACGGGAACGCTCCCCAGTGCCCCAAAAAGAAAGCTTTTGGGAGCATCCCACCACGCATGCGTGCTGCCTTCCCGCCCAACTACCTCTCTCACTTCAGTTGAGTTGAAAGCTGAGACCAAAGGATAGAAATAGAAGAAAAATAGAAAGAGAGAGAAAGACAACTCCTAGGGGAGGTGGATGGGTTGTGAAGACTTATTCCTGCTGTTCCCGGAGATCACCTGTTACAGGTGAGTAACTACGCTATCTCCAGGAACAAGCAGGAATGTAGTCTTCACATATGGGGACTCCCCAGTTAAAAATGCCTAGGGATGACCCCAGCATGTTGCGGATCTATGTAAGATGGGCCATGCTTCCTCCCAGGGACCTCAGGCATCCAAGAGTGGATGGTGGGAAGGAGTTGATTTAGGAATGAAAGAGATGCTGTAAAACAGCCTGACCGAACAAGGCATCCTGACGGGCGTCCTTGTCTAAACAATAGTGGGCAGTGAAAATATGTACAGAAGCCCAAGTTGCTGCTTTGCAGATCTCATCAATAGCAACTGAACGAAGATTAGCTGTTGAGGCTGCCATGGCTCTAACATCGTGAGCCATGACATGGCCTTCAAGAGGGATTCCTTTACTCTGATAGGTAAAGGAAATACAGTCTGCAATCCACCTTAGAGAGAGTTCTTTTAGAGACGGAATCCTAAATGACTAGAGTCAAAAGCCATAAAAAGCTGAGACGACTTTCTAAATGGCTGAATTCTGTGAAGATAAAAAGCCAGAGCCCGTTTACAATCTAAGGTATGAAGATTTCTTTCCGCGCTAGAGGCATGAGGCCTAGGAAAGAAGACTGGTAGATAAACAGACTGGTTTAAATGAAAAGGTGATATTACCTTTGGCATAAAATGAGGATGAGTCCTCAAAGACTACTTTGTCATGATGAAACCTCGTATAAGGCAGGTCAGCCACTAAAGCCTGCAGGTCACTAATGCGTCTTGCAGAAGTGATAGCAATTAGGAAAATGACTTTCCATGAAAAACTTTAGCTCCGAAGTAGCTAAAGGTTCAAAGGGTGGCTTCATGAGTTGACCCAGAACAAGGTTAAGATCCCATGCCACCGGAGGTGGTTTGATGGGAGGTTTTGTTAAAAGGAGACCCCTCATAAATCTTGAAACAAGAGGATGAGTGGAAATTGGTTGTCCATCGAAGGGTTTATGAGATGCAGCAATAGCACTAAGATGGACTCTAACCGAATTGGTCTTGAGACCAGAAGCTGATAAGTGAAGGAGATGGTACCAGTAGAGTCCCTTCTGGACTAAGAGGGGATTAAGTCCCCTCTGGGAACACCAGACTGAGAACCTCTTCCACTTAAAAGTGCAAGAATGCCTTGTGGAGGGTTTTCTGGAAACTAGAAGAATATCCTTCACTTGTTGTGAAAGGCCTAGATCTTCAAATTCTATGCCTTGAGCAGCCAGGCCTTGAGATAAAGGGACTGGGGTGCAGTAGGGATCTGTTCTGGGACAGAAGATCCGGAGTGCTCCCCAACTCCAGAGGAGTGGCTCGAGAGAGACCTAAGAGAAGTGGATAACATGTTTGACTTGGCCAACAGGAAGCTATGAGTATCATGCGACCTCTGTCTCTCTGGAGTTTGAATAAGGTTTTGGGAATTAGGAGAAATGGTAGGAAAGCTTAGAGAAAATCCTGGCCCCAATGGAGCAGGAATGCATCCCTCGCCTGACAATTTTGAGCTGGAAGTCTGGAACAGTACCGGGGAAGTTTGGCATTTTGTGGACTTGCAAAAAGGTCTATGTGTAGTGTTCCCCAGACTTGAAACACTCGAGCAAGTTGATATGAGTGGAGAGACCACTCGTGTGGCAAGAGGACTCGGCTGAGCCTGTCCGCCCAAACGTTTTGAATGCCTGGAAGGTATACTGCCAACAAATGAATGTGATGCTTTCTGGCAAAGGCCCACAGTTGCAAAGCTTCGTTGCATAATTGCAGAGAGCCTGTTCCGCCTTGTTTGTTTAGGTAAAACATGGCCACTTGATTGTCGGTTTGCACCAGAACTGTTTTGTTTATGAGATGGAAGCAAGAGACTCGAATAGCATTGGAAATGGCCCTTAGTTCTAGGTGGTTTATTTGAAGAGAAGCCTCCTGTGGGGGGTCCAGAGACCCTGGGTAGACAGATCGCCCAAGTGGGCTCCCCAACCCAACTTGGATGCATCCGTCATCAATACAGCCTGAGGTAAGGGTTACTGGAAAGAAGAGCCTACTGTAAGGTTTTCCAGAGAGATTGCCACCAATGTAGAGACACAATCAGGCGTGTGGTAATTCTGATCTTGTCTGATAGCTTCCCAATGGTCCCCTGCCTCCGGATGCCTAAGGTCCACTGGGCCACTCGCATGTGAAGGCGTGCATAAGGAATCACATGGACTGTAGATGCCATGTGTCCTAGAAGTCGAAGCATCTGTCGGGCAGTGAGGGAGGTTTGCAGCACTGCTCGAGATGCTAGTTCGATGATGCACAGACAGCGAGGTTGAGGCAGGAAAGCTTTTGAGTGCTGCGTGTCCAAGCAAGCCCCTATAAACTCAAGGGATTGAAATGGGGCGAGCTGGGACTTTGGAAGTTTTATGATCCATCCCAAGTACTGCAGTATTTACATTGCTTGGGAAAGTGCATGACTTACCTCTAGAGCTGACGGTGCTCGAATGAGCCAATCGTCTAAATAAGGGAAGACAAAAATTCCTAGAGTCCTCATAAATGCTGCTACTACTACTGCCATGCATTTTGTGAAGAGCAGAGGCCAGTCCGAAAGGAAGGACTCTGTATTGAAAATGTCTTCCCTTGACTAGGAATCTAAGGAATTTTCTGTGATCTGCATGAATAAGGATATGCATGTAAGCATCCCTTAAATCTAGAGAACATAGCCAATCTTGCTCGTGAAGATATGGAAGAAGTGTGCCGAGGGAGATCTTGAACCTTTCTCGGACTAAATATTTGTTCAGTTCTCTGAGGTCCAGGATTGGCCTTAGTCCCCCTGACTTCTTTGGAATGAGAAAATAGGGAGAATAGAATCCTGTGCCCTGCTGGGACACTGGAACCTCTTTTATAGCCCCTTGAGCCAGAAGAGTGGTGACCTCTTGCAACAGATCTGAGACCGGTGGTTGAGATTTGAACTGTTTTATCAGAGTGGATGGGGGCAAGCTGAGGAAATGAAGCTTGTATCCCAGACTCACGATAGAGTCCAATTTTCTGATGTGATTTGCCGCCATCTTTTGACAAAATGGCAAATACGGCCTGGAATATTTAAAGGTTCTGGGCTTAGAACAGGAAGAATGGCTAAGTTCTCTAGACAATAGTCAAAGACCCTGAGGAGACTGGGTCAGCTGAGCCTTCTGAGCTTGTGTCTTTCTTTGTCTAGTTTGTTTGTTGCCCCTTCTGGGGAACATGTGTTTGCTGGGTGGAAGATGGATAGAATTTTTTCTTTTTAGAGAAAAAAGGTTTTTTGAAAAACTTTCTTGGCTGGGTTAGCTGTAGATTTTGACAATCTGTCTAAAGTTGTATTATCAGTGTCAATTTCATTAGCTTTGAGCTGCCAATCCTTGCCAAAGAGATTTTCTCCTGTGCAAGGAATGTTTCCCAGCTTATCTTGCACCCACTCCTCCAAGTCTGAAGCTTGGAGCCAGGTAATACGACGTGCTCCTATGGATATAGCAGAAGTCCAGCTAATACATTCAAAAAGTCAAAAAGTAGCACGATTCATAAACGTAGAGACATTTTGAGCATGTTTGACCAAAGTAAAATGATCTGTCCGTTTATCCTCTTGAAGAAAAGGGTTCAACAGCTCCAAGTCTTTTGTAACCTGATCAAGAAACATTCCCATGTATAATATATAGGAACTGATTCTTGCTGATAGCATGGAGGACTGAAAGCATCGATGACCAAAGGCATCCAGTGTTCTAGACTCACGACCTGGTGGATTGGAAGAGTGTCTTTTAGCACTTTTAATCTGCCTCATGGTGGATTCTACCACCATAGAATGATGTGGTAACTGAGTCTTCTGAAACCCTGGACAAAGTGGTACTCTATACATAGTGTCAAGACGTCTAGAATGTGGAGATACTGTTAAAGGAGTTTCCCCACATTCTTAACATTAGATCATTTATTTATTTACATTTCTTATATACCACGCTATTAAAATCAGTGCGGTTCACAGTGAACAGAACAATGCTACAATGAGACGACGACACAATGCGCTTACAGAGAACAGGGTAATAGCTTAGGGGAGAACTTGGGAGAAACTATATACAGTTCATTTTACAGAGCTACAGGGTATTCATGTAAGATCTGGTGTATAGGAAGCATAGCTGCCTCCTTTGGAGCCAAAGGATATTGAAGAATTCTCAATTCTTCTGCCCTAGGCTCCTTTTCTGAAACTACTGTAATGGCAAGACCCTTTGCCATATCACGTACAAAATCATGAAGAGACATATCCTCAGGAGGGGACATTCTGCGTTGAGGAGAAAGAGTTGAATCTTGTAAAAGTTCAGCTCTGGTACCGGTGGAATCAGAGTCATCGGAATCGGAAGACTCAAATGGAGGAAGCACCGGGTTCTCCCAAAGCAGATGGCATCGGTACCGAAACGAGTCAGGATCTGACCCCCCATGCTGGAGAGAGATTCCAAGCTCGGCATCGGGGTAAGCATGCCTGTAGAAACAGGTATGGAGGGCACTGGCCCTGGTACCGGCATCGGTACCGGTGTCTGAGGAACCGTCTGCAGCGACTTTAGCGGTACCGAAGTAGCTAAAAGAGTCGCTAGACTGCATTTGATCGTGAGGAGTCTTTTGTCCATCGCTACTGCCGATGCTGGGGTGTCGGTACCGGTGGAAGCGGCCACAACCTCCGAACATGGCACCAGTAGTTCCATCGAGGCCGAGGCCTCGGGAACATCCTGGAGCCCCAATTAAGCTTTGGAGTCCAAAGACTCCCGCCAGGGCTGTTTTGCCAGTGAAATGTCCGAGGGCAACGCCAGTAGCATCTCGATGTTTAGAGGGAGATCTACCCTTCGAGGACCGGCAGAAGACTTGTGTTTAGTTACCTGAGATCCCTGGGAAGAAGTAGAAGCCTTGGAAGACATCGATGCTACAGACATCGTGTCTGAAGCAAAAAGGGCACCGAGTTGATTTGCTCGATTCTGAAGACTTTTTAGTCAACTTCCTGCAGGAGAGACACTCCGCAGGGCAATGGTCAGGACCTAAACGTTTAAGACACCAGTCATGGGTGTCGGTAATAGAAATTGTACCGCCACATTTTGAACATTTTTTTTTAAGCCAGTGGCTGGCTTTTCCATGGTAAGGGAAAAGAGGGCCTAATGCCCAAAATGGCACCAAGCACCAGAGCAGGGAAAAAAGAAAAACCCCTGAGAAAAAGCACAAAAAATGAATTATTTTAGAAGAAAAGCACCGGTGGTACCGGTAGGCATCAACGGAAGGCAGACGCAACCACAAAAAATATAAAAATAAGATGTTCTGCGGTGACAGGGGACACGTCCTGTCGGCTCCGCGGAAAACGAAGAACTGAAGTGAGCGGTAGTTGGGCAGGAAGGAAGCACACATGCGTGGTGGGATGCTCCCAAAAGCTTTCTTTTTGGGACGCTGGGGAGGGTTCCCGCGCAGGCTCCGTCGGTGTCGATGGTACCCATATGTGAAGACTGCATTCCTGCTTGTTCCTGGAGATAGCCTGCATTACCTGTTGGCTTCTTATTTTTCCATTTCCCCATGCTTCACATGCAAACTTAAAAGCAGCCAAACAAATTTGAAAATAAGACCAAACAGAAAAATATGCAAGGCCTTCAAGAAAGGCCAATGGGCGCCAAAAGGGCGTGACCTGCCCCTTTGGACAAGCCCCTTCGGGCCATGGCCCAAAGGGCCTTAGGGCAGGAAGTTATAGCCCCACAGGACCCCAAGATGATCCAGGAAGGAGTAGCTGTTCAAACACTGCCGGAGGGTCCTCTGCTGCACACTCCCAGGAACGGCTCCCTCACACGGCACTCAGGCAGACTCCAGGTCACCCACACAAACAGGGCTCAACTTACCATGCATTTAACATTAACAGGTTTTACACTCTTTCCAACATTCATGTATTGCGAATTCACGAACTGTGCATATAGCCTGCAATAAACTAACAGGTAACTCAAATGACTGTATTAAGTGTTTTCATTTTTGTGTAACTCCCTACCCTTGCCTCCCCCTTACCTATTTCTCACCTTAAGTCTGCATTATAAATCTTAGTATGGTTCCTTGCCACAACCCCAAACATTTGCTATTTATCAAAACTGTACTAGTAAACCCATTGTTATGTCTTCATTCGTTTAACATTGAATCTTGCCCCCCTCCCTCCCTCCCACATAGGTATGTAACACCATGATATCAGCACAAGAACTAAGATATGTGGTCAACAGTGTTCAATAAATTATTCAGTCCCTCTGCTGCAGCCATGTTATATAGGGCTGCCATCGCCTAAGACAGTCCTCTGTACTTTGATTCTTATAAGCTATGATTTCCTTCATTTTATAAATGTATGCAAGCCTGCTTAGAATTTTACACGGGTCTGGGCCCTTTGACATTTTCCATTCTTTTGCAACTTCTATTCACACCCCAATTACCAACATTCTCAATATGTATATCAGATCACCACTCATCTCCCCATTCACCCAATAGAACCCCTTCTGGGAACATGGGACCATCCCACCCTAAGATGTCTCGTGCAGTATTATGCAACCACTTCCAAGTGCACTGTAAAATTGGACATGTCCACCACATAAAGCGTAGTTGCTCACCTGTAATAGAGGATCTCTGAGAACAGCAGGAATTTAGTCTTCACATATGGTGATGTCGGTACAGATGGAGCCCGTGCAGGAACATTTCCCAGCATCCAACAGGAAAGCTTTTGGGAGCCCTCCACTGCATCTGTGCGACTACCTTCCCAACTCCCTCTCCTCAGTTGAGTTTGTAGCTGAGAGAGTAAATGAAACCCTATAACTCCTGGGGGAGGAGGGCGGGTTGTGAAGACTAAATTCCTGCTGTTCTGGGAAATCATCTGTTACAGGTGAGTAACTATGCTATCTCCAGGAACAAGCAGGAATGTAGCCTTCACATATGGGACTCCCTAGCTCCCAGATGAAGTGACCTCAGAACCGGTGGAGGTTAGGCTTGATAAAGTCATGTATCCCACACAGATTTCTGGTATCTTCAAAGTCCAGGACGGAGGGCAGGAGTTGCATCTAAGTCTGAAAGAGGTGCTGGAGTACAGCATGGCCAAACATGGCATCCCGATGGGCGTCCTTGTCCAGACAATGGACAGCAAAGGTATGGACAGAAGACCAAGTTGCTGCTTTGCAAATTTCGTCAATGGCTACTGAGCATGGTTTGCCATCGAAGTGGCCATGGCACGAATGTTGAGAGTCATGACATGCCCTTCCAGGGAGAGTCCTGCTTTGTCATAGGCAAATAAAATGCAGTCCGCTATCCATCTGGAGTGCGTACACTTAGAAACAGGTAATCTCAGGTGACTAGGGTTAAATGAGAAACATGCGCGAGGCTTTATGGAGATCGAGTCCTTTGGAGATAGAAACCCAAGATACATTTGCAGTCAAGAGTTGCTTCCACTCTAGACATATGTGGTTTTGGAAAGAAAACTGGCAGGTAGACTGACAGGTTTAAATGGAAAGGAGACACCAACTTTGGCATAAAGTGTGGGTGAGTCCAAAGGGCTACTTTGTCATGGTGGAAGCGGGAATAGGAAGGATCTGCCACCAAAGCCTAAAGCTCACTTATGCATCTAGCTGAAGTGAGGGCAATTAGAAAGATTACCTTCCAAGAGAGGAACTTAAATGAGGTCGTAGCTAATGGTTCAAAGGGCAGCTTGAGAAGCTGTGCTATAATGACATTGAGGTCCCAAACCTCTGGGGGTGGCTTAATGGGCGGTTTGGACAGCAGGAGACCTCTCATGAAACATGCTACTAGCGGTTACGTGGAGATAGGCTATCCATCCAGTAGATGGTGAGAGGACGCAATGGCACCGAGGGGTCTCTCAGAGTTGGTCTTCAGACCTGTTAAAGACAGGTGGAGGAGATACTGGAGGAGTGACTCCACTGGAGCAGAAAAGGGATTGAGAGATCTTTCTGGAAACACCATAATGAGAATCTAAACTATTTAAAAGCATATGAACTTCTGGTGGATGGCTTCCTAGAAGTCAAAACAATCTCCTTAACTCTGTAAAGCCCTGTAAAGTTATGCTCGCAGCAGCCAAGCTGTGAGGCAGACACTTTAGATTGGGCTGATGGAACAGCAAGCCATCGTCCTAGAAGAGGAGATACGGCGCATGTCCCAATTGCAGAGGTTGAGTGAGTCAGAAGCAGTAGCAGAGTGGAAACTACAGTTGCTGTGGCCAGTGAGGGGCTATGAATATCATGGAGCCCTTGTTGGATTGAAGCTTGAAAAGCATCTTGGGAATGAGGGGTATGGGAGGGAAATCATAAAGCAGACCCTGACCCCAGTGTAGGTGGAAGGCATCCACCAGCTGGTTGGTGGAAGTCTGAGTTCTTCTGCAGAAGCGAGGAAGCTTGACATTTTGGGGAGTCACAAAGAACTACGTCTGGAGTTCCCCAGGTCTGGAATATGGAGACCATTTGTGTGGAAGGAGGATGCGACTCACTTTACCTGCCAAGACGTAGAACTCTCCTGGGAGGTACACTGCTTGGGAGGTGTATTTGATGAGCAGAGGCCCCAAGAGCCTGTTCCTCCCTGTTTGTTCACACAGAACATGGCCACCTGATTGTCCGCCCTGATTAGGACTTGCTGTGCCTCGAGGTGGGTGTTGAAACACCACCTCAAGGGCATTGGAGATAGCACAAAGTTCCAGGAGACTGATCTAGAGTTGGGACTCTTGAGTAGTCCAGAGCCCTTGTGTGGTCAGGTTGCAGAGATGGGGTACCCAACCCACGGTGTGTTGAAGTGAAGGCATTTGAGCAAATTTTCTGGAGTACACCATCACTGAAGGGATGTGGTGAGACAGGCCATCACCTGGATTCCTGTCTCAGCAATGACCTAAGGCCTGCTTTCACTGGGAGGCAAGAGTCCACTGGGTTATCCGCATATGTAGTCGGGCATATGGAACAACATGTACTTTAGAGGCCATGTGCCTCAGGAGCTGTAACATCTCTCGGGCGCTGAGATGGTCTCGTAGGAGCGCCCGAGACGCTAGATGGACTAGACGGGCTGGACTGTTGACTCTTATAAACTCTAGTCTAAGTTGGAGCAAAGCTGGGATTTTGGGAAGTTTATCACAAAATCCAAGTATTGTAGTACTATGATGGTATGATGCAAGGAAAGCAGTACCTCTTGGGAGGTATTAGCCTGTCTAAGTAAGGGAAGACTAATATCCCCAGAGATATGCGGCCACGGCCGCCATGAACTTTGTGAAGACTCTTGGGGCAGAGGAGAGTCCGAAGGGAAGAACTCAATTGATAATGTCTTCCTTGCAAGGTGAAGCGTAGATATTTCCTGTGTCCTGGATGGATGAGGATGTGTGCATGCTTTTTAGCTCTAGAGAACAAAGCCAGTCCTGACTGAAGATAGGGGAATTAGAGTTCCGAGAGAGATCTTGAACTTTTCGTGGACTAGAAACTTGAGGTTTCTGAGGTCCAGAATGGGCCTGTACCTTCTGGCTTTCTTTGGAATGAGAAAGTAGAGAGAGTAGAAGCCCATTCCCTGTTGGGATATTGGGACATCTTCTATGGCACCCTGAGACAGAAGAGAGGACACCTTGTCCTGTAGGAGAGCAGTGAGTGGGGGTTGCATTTGATATTCTCCCATGAAAGTGGAGGGCAGAGTTTGTAGATGAAGTCTGTACCCGTCTAGACAATGGTGAGTGCCCACTGCTCTGAGGTGATGAGGTGCCATCTGTGGGCACAGCGACAGTCTGCCTGCTATGGAGGGGTTGGGGGCCCTCCAGAGACAGGTTGGCAATGTTCTCTAGGAAAGAGTCAAAAACAGGTGCAGACTGTGTGCACAGATCTGGTTATCGCTAGCCTGTTGGTCTGGAATAAAACCAGACTGGTCTTCTCGGATCAGTCTGGTTAGGTAGTGTTATACCAATTCGCCATAATTTTTGCCAAAATCTTGGCATCTAAATTGATTAGAGAGATTGGCCTATATGAGCTACATTGGCCTGAATCTTTACCAGTCTTAGGTAGGACCGTAATTCCCGCTAGTCAGACTCTGGGAGGTTCCCTCCTCCTAACACAATCGAAAAAGTCCTTCAAGACTGGGCTCACTTCTATAATCAATTTTTTGTAGAATTTGGCAGCAAGACCATTGAGCCCCAGGAGCTTTACCCTCTTTTAAGCTTTTAATAGCTTCTACCATCTCCATGCCTTTAATCTCCCTATCCACCCCACTGTATCTTCATCCCCCAACATTTACAGATTCATCCCTGCCAAGTATTGTTTGATGTCTGTTCTTTCCCCCCCCCCACTGTTCTGACTAGTAAAGCTGCTGGTAATATGTTTGAAAGGCCTTCTGTATGTGTGCTGTACTGATTATCCACTGCCCATCCTCATTTTTAATTCTAAGGATTTGGGTGCTGGATCCTTCTTTCCCTGATTTATTCCCTTGTATATAAAATTCATGTTTTATTTTAGCTAACTTATAGGCTTTCTTCCTCTGATTTCAGGGTCTGAATCTCCTCTCGGAATTGTATAATCTCTTCAAGCCGTTTTTTTCCCTCCTTCCAGTTTATGTTCAGTCTCTAGCTGCTTCAATCCATTTAGGAGCTTGTTTTCTCTTTTTGATGTTAACGCCTGGCCGCTAATGCTATCCACTGTCCTCTTAAGACTGCCTTGAGGCCATGCCATGCCATAAGCTGCCCTTACTTCACCAGTATTGCTAATGGGTCATATATTCTTTTAACAATGCTTTTATACTGTTGAGATCCTCTAAATTCTCAAGGAGACACTCATTTAGCCTCCAGACGCATAGTCCACCCCTCAGCGTTCTTAAATTGAATACCATCTCCACTGATGTATGGTCAGACCACCTTATGGGCCCAATTTCTACCATCTCCACTTGACCTATCCTTCCATCCACCCAGATCATATCCAACCTGCTGTATGTTTTATGTGGATGTGAGTAGAACGTATATTACCTTTTATTCCCCTGAACATGTTGCTAGGCATCTATTACCCCCAGATTCTTCATAAGTTTAAGCGCTTACTCACCCCTTGGCTTCCTCCTGTTGTGTCTACCCGTGAATTCATTGTTGTGTTGAAGTCTCCCCCCATAATTATTGGTTTATCTACAGTATATGCTCTTCTAATGAGGAGAGCAGTGGGTTATAGAAGGACCCTTGCTGAGTACTATGGGCATACACACTGGACAAAGATGTCCCTGCTACCCTCCCCTTCCACATAAGATATCTACCACCTGGGTACCTGAGTACCAAGCCCTCCTCCAATATTATTCCTCGGGCAAATAAAATCCTCACAACCTTTTTTTGGATGGTCTTGGTTATGTGCTAAATATGCCCTATCATATCCATCACCCATTAACCATTTTTCTTGCAATTTCTTCAGATGAGTTTCTTGTACGAGTATTATGTCTGCCCCGAGTCTTCTGCCTTCTTTCCATGCTGCTTGACTTTTTGGCCACAAGTTAAGACCCTCAGTATTTATAGAAACAATCTTGCATACATGAGGTCCATTATAATGGTCTCCCATCTCTCCTTTCATTTAAACTTCCCAGACCCACTGCACAGGATTCCTCCTCTTCCCCTCCCTCCCCCTCCCCATCCTCCTTTTGTCTCTGCCCGCCTCTTTGGTTGTAGCTTAACTTCTTTATCCCCCTCCCCTGTATGACTAAATCGCCACTCTGTACTCATGTGACCCCATCATTCCCATGCCCTTCCCACTTTGATTCTCTTAATAGACCCCACATTCATCATCTCACTTTTCAATCTGTCATTTACTCCCCATTCATACCTTCCCTTTACTTCCTCCTCTCCTCTGCCTTCCTTCTCTATTTATGCATTCATTCCTGCCCTCCTATCCACCATCCCTTCAACAGCCATTTTGTTCTCATGCATTTCCCACTGCTCACCCCTGTAACTTATTTGCAAGAGTCCATTCTAGACAATGTTCATAGTGGAGATGTATGCTCATCTGTTAGGTAGCTCCTTTTGGCCACTGAGCTTGTTACTTTTATCTTTCTTGTCCACTCTTTTCCCTGCAGTAGTCTTCTCTATCCGCTGTCTCCTTGATTGTTCAACCTCTGGGATGGAAGCAATTCCAGCTTCCTTCATCGCCATTGCCAGTTGCTGTATACTGGTAGATCATCAGGTGACTCCGTTCATTGAAAAAGCCACCCCTATGGGGTACCACCATTTACATTTGTCATTTTCCTCTTGGAGTCATGATGTAAATTCCCACCAGGCCCTTCTGCACTGCAATGTCCCTGTCACTAAGTCAGTTTATATGGCTACAGCATGCCCTCGCCATTTGAAATGTCCAGCAGTTTGCATTCTGGCTTCAATTTTTTCTTTGACTTTGTAGTCCTGGAAGCAGATCTCACCTTGCTTCAGCAGAACTACACCCTTGACCCCCCAGGACATGGCTGACTTCCTGAAGGCCAAACACAGCCTCATTAAACCCACCATGCTCCTCATACCTGCGCCACACAAAACAGCCACAATCATACAACCATGGACCACATTTAGAGATGTACCCCCAAAGAACTCATTGACATATCATGCATTAACACAAGCACCTCCCCACTGGACCCCTGTCCAGTCACCTGGGTGAAAGTTACAAAGATTCAACTCCTACCATTTGTTGCAAGAATCCTTCAGATTTCTGTCACAAGCCTACCTCTCACCCTCCTTAAAGCAAGCCTCTTAGACCTCTACTGAAGAAACCCAACCTGGATCCAATTGACCCTCCTATAGACCCATAGCCACATAACCTTCCTTGCCAAGATTACAGAAAAGACAGTTCAAACCCAACTCCAGGAACATATTGACAAAGCAAGCACCCCTGGATAGTCATCAACATGGGTTTTGCCCATTTCACGGTGCTGAAGCGCTGCTCACCACTTTGTTATCAATGCTAATCACATGAACTGAAAAGATCACCAACAGTTTTGTACTGCTTTTCCTAGATATTTCCGCAGCGTTTGATACGGCCTACCCAGAAACAGTAGTTTCAGCTGTTACTGGTGCTGAAACTTTTTTTTTTCATTTCTTTGTTTGCTGAGGTGAAATGGCCGCTGGAGAGGAAAATGGCTGCTGTTCCCACCAAAACCATAACAGCACCAGACAGAGGAATCCTGTGCTGCTAACTCTGAAGAATCCATGTCCCCGATGTTAAAAAGCTCCGAGAAACTTTCCCTACCTAACACAACCTTTATAAAAGCTTCTGCAAAGAAAACACTGCTCTCCTCACACACAGCACAGCAGGAGGGAGCCTGTGATATGCAGGAGAAAAGCGCAGGTTAAAAACAAAAACTAACTGCGGAAGGAGAGATAAAAAACAAGTACTTACTAATTACATGCTCTGAAATAAAAGGCAAACTTCCCACAACCTTAAATAGAATGGGTAAACGTGGATTGGTTATTTACACCATCAAAAAGTAGAAAGACTAGGACACACAACAAAACTACAACGTAACCCATTTAAGACTAATGGAAGAATATTTTTTCACTCAACGCGTAATCAAACTCTGGAATTCGTTACCAGAGGATGTAGTAAAGGCTGTTAGTGTACCTGGGTTTCAACAAGGTTTGGACAAGTTCCTGGAGGAACGATCCATAAACCATTATTAAAGAGGATCTGGGAAATCCACTGCTTGCCCCGGGATGAGCATTGTGGAATCTGTACCTTTTTGGGAACCTGCCAGGTACTTGTGACCTGGATTGGCGGAAACAGAGTACTGGGCTTGATGGACCTTGGCCAGATCCAGTATGGCATTTCTTATGTTTTTCTTACGGTCTCCCACCAGCTGTTACTTAACCAACTGAATACCATTGGAGTACGAGGTAAGCCACTCAAATGGATTCACTCCTATCTTTCCCAAAATTCCCAACAGATAAAAATCGGAAACAGTTACCTCAGCCCCCTATTCACTACAAAGAGTACCCCAAGGATCCGCACTCTCCTCCCTACTTTAACATTTACATTCAGCCCCTCTGCACAACTATCCAGAAGTTCAATGTCAGATACTGAATATACACACACATCATGATATTTACTCCTTTCATCACCACTGCTTCCAACTACTCAAATCTAACTGCTTGTTTCAAAGAAATAATCAACTGGCTCCAGCTTCAAAACCTTTGGGTCAATTTCAGCAAGACTGAAATGCTCCCATGTTACTAAGGACCCTTCTTTTACACCTCCTACTTCCATCAAAATGGAGAACACTGAACTACAGGTCTGGTCCCAAGTCAGATACCTTGGCATCACCCTGGACCAGCGGCTGAACTCCCAGGCACACATCCAGAACACAACGAAGTCTATCTATTAAAAATTCAGAATCCTGCGCAACCTATGTCCCCCTCCTCTCTCCCAAAAACCTCTGTACAGTATGCCAAGCCACCATCACCCCCTTCCTTGATTACTGCAACTCCATCTATCAGGGACTCCCCAAAACCACCATCATGCTGTTGCAACTAGCTCAAAACACCACATTCAGACACACCGCGTCATACCTATCCTACAGTCCCTCCATTGGCTTCCCATTGCTGTGAGAATCAAGCACAAAGTCCTCATGATTCACAAGACCTGCCGCAATACCACCTCCGAGCACCTCCAGACACTGATCAGCAGCGCCAACATCAGTAGGCCACGCTGACGAAGTACACGTAACCTACTTCAACTACCACCCCAGATCTGCAAGAGCACTCAGTACGCTTGCCTAAGAGCCTTTTCACTTTATGCTCCCACTATCTGGAACCCCTTACCCCCCTACCCTTTGGGGCATTCAATCATTCCAAGCCTTTAAGAGGAACCTGAAGACATACCTGTTTGAAGAACACTATGCATGAGCCCACAGAGCAACTATCATCAAGAGCATCCTCCTCTGTCACGGAACATCCCCATCACCCCTCCACCATAAGACACCACACCCATGGAGCATCTACTCATTATTCGCTGTTTAAGACTGATGTAGCCTGCACACACCCCTCTGCTCCTGTATGTGCACTGTTTTAGACTGATGTAACCCCACTTCCCCTGTATGTATACTGTTAGCTGTAAACTATTGACTGTTCAAGTTGGAGTATGCTGCTAGCACTCCACTGTACAATATGTAACCTGCATGCTCCCCATTTGTATTCTGTTAGCTGTAAACCGCTTTGACTGGTAGAAAAAGTGGGATAGCAAACCTGGTTAAATAAATAAATATCCAAGGGAGGTACCCTCTGCTGGGGCCTAGGGCCCTGTGTACTCTGTCCATCTTGATTTCTAATGGTTCTGCTCCATCTTCAGTCGTTAAAATTGCGGTACAGATTTCCCACGCTATCTTGATACTCTTCTTTTTCTGGGAGGCCCTTTATTCTTAAATTGTTGCATCTCGCTTGGTTTTCTAAATCCTCGAGCTTAAGCTCCATCTCCTCCTGGGATGCTTCTAGTGCTTGAATTCCTTTTCTCAAGTCACTCATGGTGCTTGCACCTCATTCTTTTGCCCTTCCACTTCAATGTGCTTGCCCAAACTTTGGTCACTGCTGCTTCCATGTTGGGGCTCATACCAGCCATCTCAGTTTGACGTTCCCTGAACCAGGATTGTAATTCCTCCCTTGAGATCTGGACTAGTGTGCCTTTTCTAGGTATCAGCTCCATTGTGCCTGCCATTATCGCCTCTTCGTGCTCTGCCGCAGCCTCTCCCACAATTTTCTTCCCCTCTTTTTACTCACTTCATAGACCCATTATAGGCAAACTCTTTCAAAATCTGCCATTTTTTTCCTTGTTGCCAGCATCTCATTGAGGTCGGTGCCTGCACTCAGCAATGGTGCTCTTTTTGGGTTTTATTGCCCGCAATTCATAGTCTGTGTCTTTTGTGAGTTTGTCTGGTGGAACTCAATACTCATCCATGCGGTTTGGTGACGTCACCGGAAGTCCCCATAAGACTTCAATTTTCAACAGAGATTTCCCCCACATGCAGCACACCTCCTGCTGCCAGGATAGAAATGCATTTTGTGAAGCAGACCTATGCCCCATGGTGACAGAGGGCTAGCCCAGCGCACCTTGGTTGAGGCGATAGTCACGAGGACCCTGGAAGCCTATTTTGAGGGTTTTTACCCTAAAGCATAGTTACTCACCTGTAACAGGTGATCTCCGGGAACAGCAGGAATTTAGTCCTCACATATGGGTATCGTCGGTACCGACGGAGCCTGCACGGGAACGCTCCCCAGCGTCCAATTAGAACGCTTTTGGGAGCATCCCACAGCGCCAGCGTGCTGCCTTCCCGCCTTTCCCAACTGCCTCTCTCCAGTTGAGTTTTAGAGCTGAGACAAAGAGCAAGGGAAAGGAAAAAAGAGAGATAGAGAGATACAACTCCTAGTGGAGGTGGGTGGGTTGTGAGGACTAAATTCCTGCTGTTCCCGGAGATCACCTGTTACAGGTGAGTAACTATGCTATCTCCAGGAACAAGTAGGAATGTAGTCTTCACATATGGGGACTCGCTAGCTTTAGGTGCCAGGGAGAGACCCCAGAAGTTGTGTGTCCCTGAGAAGGGCTCCACTTCCCCCCATGGATCTCTGGCATCCTACCAGAGATGGTGGGCAGGAGTTGATTAGGTATGGAACAGGTGTTTGAGAACAGCCTGACCAAACAAGGCACCCCGGTGGGAGTCCTTGTCCAAGCAGTAATGGGCTGTGAAGGTATGAACCGAGGCCCAAATGGCTGCTCAACAGATGTCGTCGATAGACACAGAGTTCAGATGAGCCATTGAGGCTGCCATGGCTCTCACATTGTGAGCTGTAACATGGCCCTCCAGAGAAAGGTTCTTACTCTGATAGGCGAAAGAAATACACTGAGCAATCCAGTTAGTGTTCTCTTGGAGACTGGAAGTCCCAAATGAGAAGGATCAAAAGCAAAAAAGAGTTGAGATGAAAAGTGGTGCAATTCACTGATGCGACGTGCTGACGTGATTGCAATGAGGAAGATAACCTTCCAAGAAAGGAATTTCAAGGAGGTGGTAGCTAAGGGTTCGAAAGATGGCTTCATGAGCTGCTCAAGAACCAGGTTCAAGTCCCATGCCACCAGAAGTGGTCTAATGGGAGGCTTAGTTAGAAGGAGGCCTCTCATGAATCTTGCTATAAGACGATGAGAGGAAATAGGTTGTCCATTTAGAGGTTTAAGAGAAGCTGCAATAGCACTCAAATGGACTCTTACTGAATTTGTCTTAAGGCCTGCATTAGACAAATGGAGGAGATACTCCAGTAAAGAATCCAGAGGTATAGCAAGGGGGTTAAGACCCTTTTCTGAACACCAAATAGTAAACCTTTTTCACTTGAAAGCATAAGAACGTCTAGTGGAAGGTTTTCTGGAAGCATAAAGAACATCTTTCACTTGCTGAGAAAGATGAAGATCTTGAAGATCTACGTCTTCAGCAACCAAGCCCTGAGATGCAGGGACTGGGGATTGGGATGCCATAACATCCCGCTCTCCTGAGATAGGAGATCTGGAGCAGACCCTAACTCCAGGGAGGGAGCTTGAGAGAGATGTAGAAGCAGAGGGTACCACACTTGCCGTGGCCAATGTGGTGCTATGAGGATCATGCGGCCTCTGTCTCTGAAGCTTGAAGAGGGTTTTGGGAATTAGGGGAATGGGTGGAAAGGCATACAGGAAGTCTTGACCCCAGTAAAGGAGGAAAGCATCCCTGGCCTGAGCTCCCTGAGCTGGAATTCTGGAACAGAACCGGGGAAGTATGGCATTCCATGGACTTGCAAAGAGGTCTATGTCCGGGGTTCCCCAAAGTTGAAATATCCTGGTCACCTGGTCTGCATGCAGAGACCACTCGTGTGAAAGGAGAACTCGACTGAGTCTGTCTGCCCAAGAGTTTTGAATGCCTGGAAGATATACTGCCAGCAGATGAATCTGATGCTCTCTGGCGAGGGCCCATAGTCGCAAAGCTTCGTTGCAAAGCGACAGAGCCCGTTCCCCCCTGCTTGTTCACATAAAACATGGCTACCTGATTGTCCATGTGAATGAGGACTGTCTTGTAGCTGAGCAGGGAGTGGAACACTCGCAGAGCCAGGAAAATTGCTCCGAGTTCCAAGAGATTGATATGTAGACAACTCTCTTGTGAAGACCAGGTGCCCTGGGTGGAGAATTCTTGCAGATGAGCTCCCCAACCCTTTGGAGAAGCATCTGTTGTGAGAGTTGCTTGGGGTAAGGGTTGCTGGAAGGGGCACCCCAGCAACAGATTTTGAGTGGACCTCCACCATTGGAGGGACAAAATGAGGCGACTTGTTTTTGATATTTTGTCTGACAGGCACCCTAATGCCTGGGTCCATTGGGTGGATAAAGTCCACTGAGCTGCCCTCATGTGGAGGCGAGCATATGGAACCACATGCACAGTGGATGCCATGTGGCCCAGCAATTGCAACATTTCTCGAGCAGTTAGATGAGGCTTTAGCACTGCTTGAGAAACTAACTGCACCAGGCGAAGGCAACGGGCCTGGGGAAGATAGGCCCTTGCTCTTGTGGTATCCAGAAGAGTTCCTATGAACTCTAAAGATTGAGTGGGAGTCAGACTGGATTTTGGGATGTTTACCAGCCCTAAATACTGGAGGATACGCATTGTGCAGGATAGAGAAGTCCTGGCCTCTGACTGTGTTGGAGCTCGAATGAGCCAGTCGTCCAAGTAAGGGAAGACAAAAATGCCCAGAGTACGGAGAAATGCTGCTACCACAACCATGTATTTCGTGAACACCCTTGGAGCAGAGGCCAGACCAAAAGGAAGCACCCTGTATTGGTAGTGCTTTCCTTGAAAAAGGAACCGAAGGAATTTTCTGTGGGTTGGATGGATGAGTACATGGGTGTACGCATCCTTGAGATCTAGAGAACAAAGCCAATCCTGACTCTGAAGGTATGGAAGCAGAGCACCGAGAGAAATCATTTTGAATTTCTCCTTGACAAGGAATTTGTTCAATTCTCTGAGATCTAATATAGGTCTGTATCCCCCTGTTTTCTTTGGGATAAGATAAGGGGAATAGAACCCTGTGCCCCGTTGATGAAGAGGCACTTCTTCTATCGTCCCTTGGGCAAGAAGAATGGCAACCTCTTGACCTAAGAGGTTGATGAGAGGTGTTAGAGAATTGAACTGTTTTACCATTGTGTGAGGGGGCATGCTTGAAAAATGAAGTTTGTACCCCTCCTTTATGATGGAGAGTGTCCAATGCTCTGCTGTTATTTGCCCCCATCTGGGGGCAAAATGACAACCTTCCTGGAATGGGGGACGGTTCTGGTCCTTCCAGAACCAGAAAGGCTAAGTTCTCTAGCTAAAAGTCAAAGGCCCTGAGGAGGCTGAGGCTGTTGAGCCGGTGGAGGCCTAGCAGCCTTTGCTTTCTTCTGTTTGGGTGGTTGCTGATGTTTGGTTGAAAGCAGGCATCTTCTGCAGGTCAGTTGAGTATAAGCAGGATAAAATCTTTTCTTTTTAGAAAAAGGTGTTTTCTTGAACAACTTCTTTCTAACAGGATCAGCAGTGGACTTGGATAGTCTATCCAAGGTGGAATTTTCAGCATCCATTTAATTGGCTTTTTCCTGCCAATCTTTCCCAAACAGGTTCTCACCAGTACAAGGTATATTTCCCAATTTATCTTGTACCCAGAGCTCTAAATCAGATGCCTGGAGCCAGGCAATTCTACGTGCACCTATGGCAATAGCTGAGGTTCTGTTTATACACTCAAAGCAGTCAAAGGCTGCACGGTTGGAGAATTTTTTTTTTATTTAAAATTTTTTATTAGCATCTGTAACAGTTACATTTACATGGGAACAACTTCAGTACACCAAGTTTCCCCCAATCAACACATAAGAGACCAAACATCTTACACTTACTACCAGCTTTTCAAAACCTCCCTGGAACCCCCCCCCCCCCCGCCCAATACCCCCTCCCCTCCCCTGTCCTTATGCTCCAATATAACAGTGCAAATCAAGATGGGAATGCTACCTAACATACCCCCGATCACCCACAAACTTTATCAGTGGATAACCTGAACAAGGCATTCCCCCCAATATAAAACCCTCCCCCTTACTTCCACCCCTCTTCATGCAACCACTTCCACACCCCCGCCCACCTCTTCTCCATTTGTTCCCCTCTCCCCCCCCCTTTCCCCTGTCAGTTTATACATAGCATAAAGATGCGACACTCTACAGGCAAAACTCGCTAAGGAGGGTAAAATCGGCTTATTCCAATACCAAGCGATTTCACACCGTGCCGCTGTTACACAATACCAAATAATTCTCCAATCCCCGTCCCATCTCCCATCAGGTCTATGCAGGAGACATCTCAGGTCCAAGCGTAATGTTCGCACCCACAATTTTGTTTATGTGTTCCCCTATTTTGCTCCAATACTCTCCAACTACCGGACACATCCACCACATGTGCATCCATGATCCTCTTTCCCCACACTTCCGCCAGCATTCATCCGTTTGCAACACTCCCGCTTTACACAATCGCTCTGGTGTGAGATACCAGCGACTCAGCACCTTAAAGCCATTCTCGCGCAGTGATGTGGCAATGGAGAAGCTAGCTATGCCCGTTACAACTGTCTCCCACTCTTCCACCCCCCACGATACCCCAAGGTCCCTCTCCCACGCTTCCATATACTTCAACTTGCCTTCCCCCCGCGCTATCAAACCTCTATAGATCCTAGAGAGCATCCCCTGCCGCCCCAGGGAGCCCAGACATGCACCTTCAAACCACTCTTCTCCCCCCCGTCCCCCTTGCGCCCTGCCCTTTTTTTGTACTACCGAGCAGAGCTGCGTGTACGCAAACCTGTCCGCCTCCCTCAATCGATAGAGGTCCCGCACCCCTTCAAAACCTCGACATTGCGTATCTACCACGATCTGGGACACCTGAGTCAAACCTAACTCCGCCCATTTACGCAGCACTGTGACATCTGGCCCCGTACTTTCCGCACAGCAGGCTTGCAGTGACATTGTAACCGACCACCTTTTATCTCCCACCAACCGCTTCCTATATTGTTGCCACACCTGCAATGTATGCCCCACTATGGGGTTCCTCCCCTTCTCTCCTCTCCCCTCCCATACGATCCGTTCTAGTTCTCCCGGCCTGTATTCGTCCATCTCCATCTGTACCCACTGCTTCTGAGGCTCCTTCAGCCACGCGTAGACTGCACGCAGCTGCGCTGCCGTATAATACAGGCAAAAGTTGGGCACCCCCATCCCCCCCTCCCCTACTGACACCTGCATCATTTTTGCCGCGATCCGTGATCTCCTCCCCCCCCCCAAATAAATCGCTCTACCTGCTGTTGTATCTTCCTCAGCACTCTCCGGGGTATCGGGACTGGCAAGGCTTGAAAAAGAAACAAAAACTGGGGGAGAAGCATCATTTTCACCGTTGCCATTCGCCCGAACCACGAGTAATACCCCCTACTCCAGCCCTGCAAGCGCCCTTCCACCTGCCCCACCAATTTTGCATAGTTCAAAGCGTACAACTCCTCCAAAGTTCTTCCTATTTGAACCCCGAGGTATCGGATCGATGTCTTTGCCCATTTAAAGGGAAAACTCTGTTGCCAGTCCCGTTGCTCCTCCTGCTCCCCCCCTATACTCAATATTTCGGATTTTCCCCAGTTAATCCGGAAGCCCGCCCTCTCGCCATATTCTTGAATCTCCCTCATCACTGCCCTCAATGAGTCTCTAGGATTCGTGAGTGTCAACAGTATGTCGTCCGCAAAGAGGGACGCCTTACATTCCTGTCGTCCTACCCTAACTCCCGTGATATCTGAATTGCTCCTCAACCGTGCCGCTAAAGGTTCGAGGGAGAGCGCAAATAGTAAAGGGGACAGGGGGCAGCCCTGCCTGGTCCCTCTTTCTAGCGGAAAAAAATTCCGAGTATCCCCCATTCACTCGAACACATGCTGTCGGCTTAGCATAAAGAGCCCTCACCCACTGCACGAAACCAGGCCCAAACCCCTGGCTCTCCAGTACCGAGTACAGGAATTTCCAGGACACCTGGTCAAAGGCTTTCTCAGCATCCAATGATACTAACAAGGCCTCTGTCCCCCGCCTTTGCGCTGACCACATCACATTTAACACTTTCTGAATGTGGTCCGCCACTTGCCGGCCCGGTACAAACCCAGCTTGGTCTGCATGCACCAGTTTTCCTAACAATCCATTAAGTCTCGTCGCTAACACTTTCGCCAATACTTTCGCATCAATATTTAACAACGAGATTGGACGATAGGACGCACAATCTTGAGGGTCTTTCCCTTCCTTGTGGATAAGGGTGATGCCCGCCCAACCCATTGTCTCTGGCAATGCCTCCCCCCTTCTCGGCCCATTGAATACCCTAGTCAGCGGATTCAGCAGAAGACTCCCAAATCGTTTATAAAACCTTGCCGTTAAACCATCGAGCCCTGGGGCTTTGCCGTTCTTCAACGCCTTAATGGCCTGAAGGACCTCTTCGGTTCGGATTTCCCTATCCAGCCCCTCCTGGTCCTCTCCCGTCAGGGCCGGCAGCCTTGCTTCCCTCACGTATTCACCAATGTCCTCCTCCGACCTCACCTCTCGTGCCGCGTACAAATTGCTATAGAAGGCCACGAATTCCTCCCTAATGCGCTGAACCTCTCGCACCACCGCTCCCCCCTTACTCTTAATCTGTAAAATCCTATTCCACTCCCTCCGCTTTTTCAGTTGTCTCGCGAGGTACTTCCCGGCTTTGTTCCCCCCTTCAAAGAACCTCTGTTTCAACAACTGAAGACGGAATTGTATCTTCTCCGCCTCGAGTGCATTCACTTGAGCCCGTAATTCCAGCACCTCTCCCCGCAACTGTCCACTACCTTCTAGCCCATCCCTTTCCTCCATCTCCCGCAATCTCCCGCGCATCTGCTCCTCCTTCCCGTTCCCGCTTTATACGGGCCCCCCACTTAATGAGTACTCCCCTGACCACCGCCTTAAAAGCATCCCAGACTACTCCATCCGCTACCTCCCCCCCACCATTTTGCTCAAAATACACCGGTATTAAGCTTTCAATCTCGCTCACCACCCTCGCATCCTCCAGTAAACCTTCATTCAATTTCCAAAATTGTCGGCCTTTGTCCTCCCCTGCCACGCGCGCCCGCACCACCACCGGAGCATGATCTGACCATGTGATAGGCTCTCTCTCACCCCCCAGAAGCCTCCCCACTAGCTCTTTCCCCACCCATATGGCGTCTAAGCGGGAGTAAGTACCATGAACCGCGGAGTAGAAGGAAAATTGCCTCCTTCCCGGATTTAATATCCGCCACGCATCTATCAGGCCATTCTCCTGCATGAATCTGTGATACCGCTTCCTATCGGTACCTCTCCCCTCCCTCCGTCCTGTCGTGTCTCTCCCAACCTCCCAGGCCACATTAAAGTCCCCTCCACAAATCAGGACCCCCTCCCCCATTGCCGCCACCTGCTCACTCAGTTCTTTCCAGAATTCAGTTTGAGTACTCGTAGGGGCGTACACATTTACCACACAAAACCATTCCTCCCCTAACTTTACCCTCAGCAAGAGGTAGCGCCCCCCCTTATCCCGGGATATCACCTGGACCTCTGCTGGGGCTTCCCCGTTAATGAAGATCCCCACTCCCCCTTTCTTTTTCTCTTTAAGATTGGAGGCGAACACCCGATGTTTATACCCCTGGGGTTGTACCAGTGCCTCATGCTTTCTCTGTAGATGTGTCTCCTGTAACATTACTATGTCTGCTTTATGCCTTGCTAATTCTTTATACAATTTCTGTCTTTTCATTGGTGAGTTTAAGCCTTTCACATTCATTGTAAGGATTTTCAACACCCTTCCCTTCCTTCGTTCCCCCTCCTCGCACCCCTAACCCCATCCGTCCCCTCCTCCCCCCTGGCCCCCCCTTCCCCCCTCCTTCTCCTCCCCTCCCCCTTCTCTCCCCCCTCCCCCCCTCATCAATCTCCGCTGCGGAGATTCAGCTTCCATTACCGTGACCTTCTCCACCTCCCCACCTACCTACCCCAGCAGCCCCTCTCCCTCCCCGCTCCCACCTAGCCCCATCCTTCCACTACCCCTTACACCCCCTAACCCCACCCCTCCTCGCCCGCATTATTCCTCCTTCCTCTCAGCCCCGTCCCCACCTTCCCCCCTCCCCCCTCTTATCCTACTATCTAGCCCAACTCCTTTCCCCCACCCGCTATCACAGCTCATTCAAGAATACCAGTCCTTTAGGAAGTTGCCACAGCTCAGCCAGTCTCTGGTTCTGATTGTCGACTCTCGTGGGAGTCCTTGGCTGTTCTGGCCAATCTCCGTCCGCTCGCCCTCTGCCATTTCATGTTCTCCGCTCCTCCTCCGGTCCTTGATCCCTTTCTCGGTGGAGTAGGCGGGCCGTCAGCCATCTCCGGTAGTCGCTCTGCTCCTAGCTCCCGCAAAGCCCTCCATGCCTCCGCACTGGATCTCACCGTCTTTGAGCGTCCCTTCACCGTGATAAGTAATCCAAATGGAAAGAGCCACTTGTATCTCAGTTCTGCTTTTCTGAGATACGCTGTGACTTCTCTGATCTCTCTCCTGCGTTGCAGCGTTCCCTGGGACAGGTCTTGATACAACTCCACCTTATGTCCCTCCCAGTGGAAGCTTTTCAATTTGCGGTTGGCTCCCAGCAGGAGCTCCTTATTCTTAAAGGATCGCAGGCAGACTACTATGTCTCTCGGCCTATTATCGCGAATGGGCCCCAGGCCTCTGTGCGCCCTTTCTATGCCAGGGCGAGTATCTTCGGCGACCCCCTCTTGTCCAGCTGCCACAAGGAGATCCCTGAAGATCCGCTGGACCACTGCCTCACAGTTCTTATACTGAGGCTCTTCTGGTACTCCCCGCACCCGAAGGTTGCATCTGCGCGAGCGGTCCTCAAGGTCCTCAGTTTTGGCTTTTAGGGCCTCCTGCGCCAGCTGTAGCTCTTCCCAGCTTCTCTGGACCTGCAACAGGGTCTCTTCTTGGCTCTCCAGCTTGGTCTCCGCCTCCTCCATTCGTTCTCCCAGCTCCACCAGATCTTGGCGCATAATCTGCACCACCTCCTTGATCTCATTCTTCACCCCGCACATCTCCACCTTCAACTCCTCCTTCAACTCGAGAAGCCATTGTTTAATCTGCTCCGCGGCTGTCAGGCACTCTCCTCCACCATCATTCCCCCCCGGACTCTGCGGGGCCTCTACAGCTGGTCTTCCTGCTTTCTCCCCCTCCTTCCCCCCTCCTTTAGAGGTTGTGTATGGGGAGCGGAACTCCGCCAGCTTTTTTTTCATCAGAGTCTTTTTTACTGGCCTTCTCCATGTTTTTGGGCTGACTCACCCCTCCCTCTGCTGTCTCCACGGCCCGTGCTTCGGGTTCACCGCCCGCTCTCCTTTCTGCGGCCGTCGCCGTGGGCAAGTCTCACACACAGGCGCGCTCTGTCTCAATCCTCAGTCCCAGCTCTTAATTATTAGTGCTACGAGGACTCACCGCTGGTTCTGCTCTGTCACTTAGCTCTCTCGTTGTTTCAGGTGCGTTTTTTCAACGTGTCTGCCACAGTTTTGCTTGACCACGTGTTAGGCCTTCACAGCCTCCTCCTCTCCTGCGCACCGTATGCAACGTGCCTCCACCGCAGTCAGCTTCGCAGTCTTTTCAGAGCTTGGCTGGTTAGGATGCAACCACTTGTGGGCTCACTGCGCTCACTCCCCACTGAGCCGCTTTTGCTCTGCAAGCTCTTCACTTGCGTGGCCCGCTTCACGCCGCCTCCGTCTTATGAGCCCGCGTTCGCCTGGGCTGCCACTCACGGGTGGGTCACGTCTCACCGCCGCACCTCCCCGCTTATATTTGCCTCCGTTGGGGTTCGGCGTTACTCCTCTCGCTCCCAGCCACTCTCCGGTCTGCCCCTCCGATGCCCATAGGGGCTAATGAAGCATATAATTGCTTGTTGGTGGCGGAGCTCCCACGCTACGCCGCCATTCAGGTAGGTGACGTCACCGGAAGCACGGTTGGAGAATTTAGAGACATCTTGGGCATGTTTGAGCCAAGTGAGAAAGTCCTGTCTTTTATCTTCAGAAATGAAAAGACTTAAAGTCTGTAAATTATCTGTGACCTCCTTTAGGAACATTCCCATGTAGAGACTATAGGAACTGATTCTTGCAGCAAGCATGGAAGCTTGAAAGACTCTACGTCCAAAAGCATCCAGGGTTCTGCATTCACGTCCTGGAGGATTAGAGGCATGTCTTTTTGCACTTCTAATCCTTCTCATAGCTGACTCCACCACAATAGAGTGATGAGGAAGCTGAGTCTTATGGAACCCAGGACAAGGAGGGACACGATACATAGTATCTAACCTACAAGAATGAGGAGAGGTGGTAAGAGGTGTTTCCCACATCCTCAACATGAGATCATATAGAATCTCATGAATGGGTAAGGTAGCTGCCTCCTTAGGAGTTTTGGGATATAGTAAAATTTCCAACTCCTTTGCCCTTGGCTCTGTTTCAGGAGCCACAGTAATGGACAGGCCCCGAGCCACTTCTCTGATGAAGTCTTGGAAAGATATGTCCTCTGGAGGAGACATCCTGCGTTTGGGGGAGGAGGACTCCTCTGGAAGAAGCATCGCTGCATCGACAGAACTTTCAGAATCCTCGGATTCTTCTGAGGACTCGAAGTATCGTCTGTTCGGATGCTCCTGCAGAGCCCGATACCCGCACCGACCAAGGTAGGTACCGGAAATAACCTGTACCGGGGAATCGGTACCAGAGGGCATCAGAGGACAGGGTACCGGCATAGCAGACACCGATGCCGATGCTATCGGTACCGGCACCGATACCAATACCGATGCCATGTCAGTGCCAGTACCGGTGGAGTTGTCTGTCGCGGTACCAAGGGCATCAATGCCGCAAGGAAAGCCGCCAGACTGTGTTCCATGCTCAGAATTCTCTGGTCCATAGACGCCGCCAATGCCTGGATGTCGGTACCAGTGGTACCCCAGAGCATGGCACCAGGAGATCTGTTGAGGCCGAGCCATCGAGAACATCCTGGAACCCCGATAATGCTTTGGAAGCCGAAGCCTCCCGCAGGGGTAATTTTGCCGGTGCAGAATCCTCGAGAGCAACGCCAGAGGCATCTCGATGCTTAGAAGGAGATCTACCCTTCGAGGACCGGCTGGATTTATGTTTAGTTACCTGAGATCCACGGGAGGAAGCAGTCGCCCTGGAAGACGTCGATGCCGCCGAAGCCACATCAGAGGGAAACAGGGTACTGAGCTTGGCAGCTCGGTTCTGCCGACTTCTTTAAGACATCATGGCACAGGACACACAATTCGTGAAGGAGTGGTCAGGACCTAAACATTTTAAACACCATTCATGGGTGTCGGTGACGGAAATGGTACTGCCACACTTTGTGCACTTTTTTAAAACCTGAGGCAGGTTTTTCCATGTTAAGGAAAGTTTTTGGGCCTAGGGCCCAAAAAGGTGGGTGCACCTGAAGAAAACGGAAAAAAACAGGAGTTTTTTGGGGTTTTTTTAGAAATAGGAAAAGACCGGCGGTACCAGTAGAGTGTCGAAGAAGGCAGACACGACCACAAAAAGAAATAAAGAAATTCTTCTGCGGTGACAGGAACACCACCTGATGGCTCCATGGAAAAAGAACTGGAGAGAGGCAGTTGGGAAAGGCGGAGAGGCAGCACGCAGGCGCTGTGGGATGCTCCCAAAAGCGTTCTAATTGGACACTGGGAAGCGTTCCTGCGCAGGCTCTGTCAGTACCGACGATACCCATATGTGATGACTACATTCCTGCTTGTTCCTGGAGATTATACAGTACCAAGTGATGACATTGCTGAAAGTTGCTCAAGTCTGCCTCGATCTGTTGGTGGAAGAGCATAACTACTCGTCTGGACTGATAAGGAAATAAGTACTGGCCTAGTGGTTGGGGCAAGGTACCTCAGGCTGGAAGGTTGGGGGTTCAAATCCCACTAGAGGACAGCAACCTTGGGCCGGAAGGACTGGGGTTTCTAGTCCCACAGGTGCTCCTTGTGGTCTTGGGCAAGCCACTTAGCCCTCCATTTCCCATCTTCCCTGTAAAATAGTTATCTCCAAGTTATAATGCCCTGTTCAATGTAATTTCAGTTTGTTCAATGTAAACCGCCTTGATATCATGAAAGGCGGTATATAAGAAATGTTAAATAAATAAACCACGCGCCCCTATTAAACCAAGGTCAAAAGCAACATTCACTACTTTCCCAAAGAATGCCTACACTAGGAAGTGCAAGGCTCTTAGCACCCTCAATCCCTCCTCCCCTCCCCCAGTGAAGTACCTGCTGTACTAGCCAACTCAGGTGCAAGTAATTTGTTGCAAGGTTTTTTCTCCCCTTGGCTTTCCAATCTGCCAAAAAACAGAAAGCAAAATTAAGTAGTTTACGTCTCAGAAAACCATCCTTTTGTGCATCTAGTTGGGCAATGCAAACTCTTCAGTTCTAGTATTCTGGTTATTATGGATAACCATACAGATCTCCCTGCCATAAACATATCTGCACAATTACAGGAATTTACTCCACTGCTGGTGCTGATCTGCTGCTGCCAGTTAAAGCAGATCACAATAGCAGGACACCACTGGGGGTGCTCAGAGACACCTCAAGCATCCAGGCTCAGTGCCATCTTAGGGATAGATTCTAGCATAAGTTCAGTCTTCTCAGCACAGGGAAAGTCTGCCAGACACCTGCATACAGGATCAGTCAACAGCTCCACTGTTACTACTAAGAGAACGAAGGAGACCAGAAAACTAGCTGCCGACACTTCCCCATCATGGAAAAAGATTTAACAGTTGATAAAAGGAGCCCTTGGCAAGACCATCACTATGCAGATGCTGGGTAATGCTCTTCTGTTCTCTATACTTACCCAGAGTTTCCTATGGCCAACTTATTAGCAGGACTTTGTGTGTGACACACCTCTTTTGCTGAAAAGAAACCAAATAAGAAGAGTTAACTTTGTAAGATAATATCCTAATCCGTAGCACAAAGTATACTGTACATATGTAAATAATTCCAGTTCATATTTCCCTATGTTATCCAAGTTGCCTTTCCTGTTCTCTGTAAAACCAAACAGCTTGATGTTATGGTCCTTTGTTTTATGTAAACCGCGCTGATGCTAAATAGTGCGGTATATAAGAGATTGCAATAAATAAATAAATAATAAATAAACTAAAAGAGAATGGAGGAAGGAGAACTATATAGGTGGGCCCCCTCATCCTTTGTAAATAAGGAAGCAAAAAAAAGTGGGCTTGGGGCCTTTGTGAGCCTAATGCTGACAAAATCCTCTCCAGAGTGACAAACATTTGACCATTACACAACCCAGTTCCCGCTCTTTCAAGAGATGGTCTACTTTTGTCTTTGAGGGTCAGATACAGGTATAGCTTTTTGGGTGAACAAAAGATACAAGTGAACTGTTTTTAAGTTAGTGGGTCATTTTGTGTGTCAATAAGTGAGAAATACTCTACCTATCAAAGAAATAAGTTAGCACAAATCTAGAACTTACGAATAGTACTGCCAATCAGGGTTTCAACCTAGAGAATGTTCTGAAACTTGTATTATATGTATAATCTTTCATAGATTTCCATTCATGATGTAATACTGAACGTAAAACACACCTACACCAGTCACCTCTTTCACTTTTAATGTTAGCAAGCATGTTACAGTTATAGTCCACAGCTGAAGGACTAATAGTAGCTATTTAGTGTTTCGTCAACAGCAAATGAATTTGGACATTTAAGGAGTATTTATGAACTTTTCCCTATTTCACATGTGTAAGCAGGCTTTTATAAAATTTCTTCAGGGTTACATGTAGTAACAAGACATACCTTTATGTGACATGATTGTAGACGTGTTTCAGGGCAGAGTTTGGGTGGCACATGGTCAAAGTTGCAAAGTATACGTGTTCTTATATAAAATATATAGTGTCACACCGATAGTATGTTGGGTGGTCCATAAAAATGAATTCCTGAATTCCTTTGCTCCCTGGCCTGATTCTGGTTCCATTTAGGTAGAAAACACTGTGTACAAAGTTTGAAGCCAATCAAATAATATTTAGGGGTGGCTCAACAAGTCTTGAGATTTCCCCCTGGGAGCAGATGACGAAATGTTGCATCATCTTGTATCATCCACTCAGTTCCACGCTGATTACATTTGATTGCGTCATATTTGAACTAATCTCGTCTCAGAGAGGTGGCAAAGACATTGTACTATTATCTTTGTATCTTTATTCTTTTCAGATGGCGAAAAAACGTAGTTTCTCTCATTGAAGAAATGTCCACCACAATTCTGGGGGCCAAGCTCCCCAGCAAGGAGCAAGTGTTAAGTGTATTTTTACATCACCATATGACATTAAACAAAGGCGTTAGTGAAAGTGCATCTATTGTAACAAGTGAAGTAGAAGCTTACTGGGAAAAGGCCAGGCTTCCTGTTCAAAGAAATGACAAAATTCAAGAAAAAGTAAAGAAATTGTTCAATCAGTGGAAACTTTTGAGAAAAACAAAGGGAGAGGAGGGAAACAAGAGGCAAATGAAAAAGAATTCCAGGTTGCAATGAAAAACCTATTTGATGTGGCGCATGCCAATGCAATGTCTTTAATTCATATTCAAGAAGACAAAGAATTCTTAATAGCGCAACGAGAACCAGGGCGCCGCGGCTCAATGTGCGCGATGGACAAGAAACTGGCCAACACGGAAGCAAGATCGCAACAGCGAGAAGAACTGAAAAGGCGCAGACAAAAACATGTTGCCGAAGCTGAGGCAACTACAAGCCAAGTTCAGCTGGAAGGATCTTCTTCCTCAGCAGAGTCAGGTGAAGACTCGTCGACATCTGCTGATTCAGATAACAGACAGAAGAAAGCAACTCCACAAACGAAGCAGTTTTGACCTAACAATGTCTGGACCCCAGAGCTTACAGCAGCCCTGGATCGGACAGGGACAATGGATCGCAATGCTCTGTTTGTGGTAGCTGAAACCGCCAGAAGTCTGGGACATTATCCTGGGGAGCTCAATATCAGCCGCTCCAGCGTCAAGCGCCATAGAGAAAAGCACCGTCAGCAACAATGGACGGACCTGCACAACGTATTCAAAGCCGAAGGCAAAACATGCATTGTGCATTGGGATAGCAAGTTATTGCCATCTCTCCTCTTTTCAACCACATCCGTTGACCGCCTTCCAGTTTTGATAACGGCTGTCTCCACTGGAGAAACACAACTTCTTGGTGCACCAAAACTGACATCAGGAACGGGCGAGAATCAAGCTGCAACAGTTTATGAACTGTTACAGGAATGGTGTTTGGATGAAAAGGTTGCAGGCTTCTGCTTTGATACAACTGCATCGAACACGGGACGTCGATCAGGAGCGTGCATTCTTCTAGAACAGAGACTCCGTCGCACAGTCCTTCATTTGGCATGCCGCCATCACATTTACGAAATAATTCTTGGTGCAGTATTCTCTACATGCTCTGGAGCTTCATCGGGTCCCGATGTCCAACTCTTTCGCCGGTTCCAAAAGAATTGGGGCTCCCTTGACAAGTCCAACTATCAAACTGGAAAAGACTTGGAGGTGCAGCAACCTGACAGGGATCGCATCATGAAGTTTGCGGAATCCAAGTTGGCACAGGGCAATCACCGAGATGATTACCTGGAATTCTTGGAGTTAACGACTGTCTGCCTTGGAGGGAATCTTCCTAGTTTCAATTTCAAGAAACCCGGAGCTTTCCATCATGCCAGATGGATGGCAAAAGTCTTGTACTGTCTCAAGATTTGGATGTTCCGAGGACAACTCAAAGATCTTACCCAACGGGAGGAGTCCTGTGTTCGTGATGTGAGCATTTTCTCCATCCTGATTCATGTGGAAGCCTGGTTTTCTGCCCCTGATGCCGCAGTTGCTCCTCGAACAGATTTGGAGATGCTGAAGAAACTACACTCTTACCACAATGACCGTGTTGGAAGAGCGGCCAGAGACAAACTGCAACAGCATCTGTGGTATGTGTCAGAGGAGCTTGTGGCACTGTCACTGTTCGATGAAGCTGTTTCAGCACCGACAAAGCGGGCCATAGTGTCGGCCATGATCCCGGCAGAATCAGATGAAAGCGATGAGGATGATGACGAAGACGAAGATCCCCCAAAGCGGGTCAAATTGAAAAGTTCCATGATTCCACCACTTGAATCTTTTGCAACTCGCAAGTCAATCCGTTTCCTGAAACACCGACATCAACAGTGATTTTCTTAATGCAGACCCAGAAGACTGGGAAGAGAATGCATCATTCAAAGACGGTCTGAAGAAAGTAAAAAATCTTCCAGTGATCAACGATGTGGCTGAGCGAGGGGTCAAACTCATTGAGGAGTTCAACGGCCGACACACCACAAAAGAAGAGCAACTCCAGTTCCTTCTGGGTGTTGTCTCGAAACACCGTAAGATGTTCCCCACATCGTCAAAGTCCTTACTAGCATCTGGACCACATTGAGTGTTTGGCAAGCATGATACCCCCGTCTATGAGCGGATAATACCCAGTGGTCTGACGAACCCTGGGGGGGATCCAGGGGCCTGATAGATAGGGACCTTGAGCCACCCCTAAATATTATTTGATTGGTTTCAAACTTTGCACACATTGTTTTCTACATAAATGGAACCAGAATCAGGCCAGGGAGCAAAGAAATTCCTACTTTTATTTTTCCCCTATGGCAGTGGACCACCCTAATGTACATGTATTTACACTGGCTCCCAAAGCAGGAATCAATGTCTGCAGCTTCAATCTAGCCTCAATGCTGCTGCTTTGTCCCAAGTATTGTGTAGGTACATAAGCTAGATGTAGATGTAGGTGCCTACTTGGCCTTCACACAGGTTATCTATTATAAAATTAAATCCTTTGTTCACAAGACATGCCAGGTGGTCCTCTGAACTTATCTTACCTTCAGACTCTTCAAACTGCTCTAAGAGACTAGTGAGGTCAGAGGCTTCAATTCCTAAAACAAAAAAAAAATCCAAAAAACCAAGTTGAAGGCAACATGCTGCTTTGTTTCTACTCGAAATTAACATCCTTAAACATCTGCTTTGTCCATTTGAGGATTTGTAGTCTTTATTTGCTATTAAAAACAGGACCATGAGACATTTCAGATCTACCAGTTACACATCAGTTTTATTTAAGAATTATTTGATATACTGTCATTCAAGTTATACGACATGGTGGTGTACAAAACAAAAATGTTCCAGAATACAGTAAGCGCAGAACAATCTGTATACAATGCAATGGACAAACAAGGAACACAAGGTTGGGGAAAGCAAAGAGAACAATCATCACCTTAGACAATGAACATAACAGTGAAATAAAAATGGGTGGGGCTATCCTACTAATAAATTATAGAAAGTACTGAAGTTACAGACACAGGGAATAAAAAGGCAGAGCTAAACTAAACAACTCGTCAGTTGAAGGCTCAGCTAAAGAACCAAGTATGAACCTTGGGTGATCCAAGAAGAGCAAACATGAAATACCAAAATTTTCTGATTTTTCATTAATCTTCCATGTTGTATATGTATCCTTTGACAGTATATCTGTGGCATCAGCTTACCATTAGAAAATATATTTGCCTGCATACCACTGGTTGTCACCCTTAGCAATGACCTGGCAATTTGTGTTGGTTAATAATTATTTAGGGAAGGAAGTGTGATTAAGTTGAATGCGAGTTCTTTAAAAGTGGGTGGCTTTAAGTATTGCTTTAAATTAGTAATTTGATTATATAGTACTGTTTTTCTCAAGTCAAACAAGATAGCTAGAAGCAGGGGACCAGGCCATCTAAAAAGAAAATAATTCCAAATAAACCCATGCTTCAAATTGCCCTCTTCTGTTTCTAGTGGAAAGGATGCTCAATAATAAAATGACACCTTAAAGCAAAAACAAGATGCAGCAAAAAACAGAATCCATCTGAAAGTATCAAGCTTGTAGACTGGACCAAGTGAAAAGGGGATGTGATGAAACCCCAAGCCCCTCAAGAAGTTTAGAAGGGCAGGGCAGGACACTAAGGAAGGCATCCCATATCTCCGAAGTAAAAACTTTAAGAAAGCAGCATTTTGCAATACTTCCAATTTTCAAGTTTCATCTGGCCATTGGCACTACCAGAATTGATAAAACTGTATCAAAAATTGCACAAAGGGAGAAGCACCACCTACCACACAGCAAGAAGCCAATGAACTACTAACTAGATCACAGAAATGCACATGCACTTTTGTGGTTTAATCAGGCACCACTGTCTCTATTTCGCTTCCTCTTCATTGTGGTGTTCCCCAGGGTTCCGTCCTCGCTCCTCTTCTTTTCAATGGTTTTCCTCGCGCCGCTTGCCTTGCTTATCCAGCAGTCCGGAATTTACGCCTATTACGCAGAGGACATCCTGCTTTTGTATCACACTAGCCCCTTGGCCCCTAACCTCCCTGCCCTTGATACCTGTCTTGCTCATATCGCCACTAGATTTACTGGCAACTTTCTTCACGTGAACCCCTCCAAGTCCACTGCTCTCTGGTTTTCCTTCGGTGTCCCCTCTCCCTCACTATCTCCTACTCTGTCCGCCTCTCCCATCCCTCTCATCTCCACCCTCCATTATCTCAGTGTTACCCTGGATTCCTCGCTTTCTTTCCACCACCACATCTCTGCTCTCACCCGTAGTTCCTTCGCAAAATCCATGCTGCCCGGTCTCTCCCTCCCTGCTCCCTCACTATTCTCGTCCTCTCTCTCGTAATTTCCCGCTTAAATTATTGTAACTCAGCTCTTGCAGGTCTTTCACAGTATCAGCTGCGATGCCTTCAACTTATCCAGAATACCACCGCCCGTCTTATCACCCATTCCTCCTCATTTGACGTCACCCCTCTCCTCCTCAACCTCCACTGGCTTCCCATTAAGGTCGGGTTCATTTACAAGTTGATTATCACCCACTGAGTCCTCTACACTTTTACATCCCAGTACATTGCCGATCTCATCTGCCTCCTCCATTCTGCACACAATAACCGCCTCTTCCTTCCGTCTCCATCTCGGGCTCATGTTGAACTCACTCGCCACTCAGCCTTCTTTTTCCTAAGTCCTGCCCTCTGGAACTCATAGAAGTCCTCTTCCAAGCTCCTGCAAATACATCAACGCTAAGTACTATGCGACTTAAGGGAGACTACATTGATGTATTTGCAGGAGCTTGGAAGAGGACTTCTGTGGATAAATTTTGCAGATAAGTATTAGAATACTGCTTGGATGGTGATCAAGGCTAATAATCTGTAGAGCCGTTTGGCTTTGTTTTTTAGGAATATTAGGGAAAACTACTTTGGAGTATATGTTAAGAAGAAAATAAGTTGAAAAAGGTGCTTATAAAGTTTAAAAAGTAAAAATTATTATAGGCATTATTGGAAAAGTACTTTAATATTGGTAAGAATTTTGAGTCTGAGTTAGAAGGGAGTGGTTGGACCCGTGATGTTACACTTTTTGTAATCTCCTATGGTGATGAATTTCACCGCATAGAGGGACAGAAAAGTAAAACCTGAGGTAATTTTCCCTCCCCCTCCCCCACAGTATCCATATCATCACCAATCTAACCCAGTTCAGAAAAGCCGTGAAACATTACCTCTTCCTCTTACATTACCCGGATGACAGCACCACTGATCACTCACCATCCAGCTAGGCAAATCTACGCAAATGTCCAATCAATTTGCATTGTACAGATGTAAATAGTTACCCCTGTTTCTTCCAAGTTCCTATTCCTGTTATTTGTAAACACAAATCAAGTCCCTTGAAATGTGTATGTAAAATGTTCCATGTAAACCGCACTGATGGAAAATAGCGCGGTATATAAGAAAATGTAAATAAATAAATATAACAGATTGTAAAAAAGAGGAAACTATATTGCAGGAGAGTGTTGGATAATTTTTTTGAGAACTTTGTGAATGCTTTTAGAATGATTTTAGGTAAAGTCAAGGGTCTGTGTTAGAGTTATTAGTATTTTCCCTTGGTGCAGTAGCAAGTATAAATTGATGTGCAAAACTAACCCATTTGGAGAAACTGCTCAGATAAAAGGGATTTATGCATGTAAAATTCGACACCTCATATCCAGAAAACCCTATTTTCTCAACACATTTCAATGATTATAAAAGTATAATTAGAGCTTATCTGCTAATTAGCGTTCCTGAAGGAGCTCCATTCCAGTCCCGGAATTCTGGGTTGTGCACCTCTCCTAGCAGCTTGGAGACTGAGCACATCATCCTTTTGATGACCTTCACATATATACTCTGCTGGCACCTCCCACCAGCTCCAGTAACCTATTTACCAAGCAGACTCACAGGAGCAACAAAGAAGAAGTTAAAACAAAACCAACTCTAAAAACCTATGATCCCCTCCCCACCTGGAGGAACTTCCCACTCCCCCTGCAGGCTGAAGAGGCCTACCTGGGAGTGTTCCAGCCACAGCGTCCAGAAAGAAGAGGGAAAAACAGAATGAGTGGCAGACAGGCCGACCTGCTCCCACCTCCAACACCCCACTGCGCCCCTGACCAAAGGGGTGCCAAGATCTCCCCCCTCCCCTCCGAGTGGCCAGTCATCCCAGTTGGGATCGCTAGACTGAAACCTTCCATAACCCTGGGGGAGAGATCTGGGACTGGACTGGAGTTCCTCCAGGAACGCTAATTAGCAGGTAAGCTCTAATTATACTTTCCTTATCGTCCCTCCAGTCCAGTCCCAGAATTCTGGGATGTAACAGAGTAGTAACATCAACGGGAGGGCCCCCGAGGACGGCCCCCCAAAACAGGCGTGTCTGGCAACCTGGACCCCCAGGTGATAATGTTTGAAAAGGTATGCAGGGAGGACCATGTCGTTGCCATAAATATATCTGCTTGCGGCACCAGGCAAGATTCCGCCCACCAGGCCCCTCGTGGAAAGTGTAGTTACTCACCTGTAACAGGTGATCTCCAGGAACAGCAGGAATTTAGTCTTCACATATGGGTATTGTCGGTACCGATGGAGCCTGCGCGGGAACGCTCCCCAGCGTCCAATATGGGGACTCCGTAGCTGAAGATGCCAGGGAGATAGCCCCAGAAAGCTGCCACCTATAATAAGGTGGGCCATGCTTCCTCCCATGGATCTCTGGCATCCCACCAGGGTTGGTGGGTAGGAGTTGAATTAGGTCAGAGAGATTTTGAAGAACAGCTTGGCCAAAGAAGGCATCCCGACGGAAGGCTTTATCTACAGTAGGCAGTAGTGGGCTGTAAAGGTGTGTACTGAAGCACAGGTGACTGCTCGACAAATGTCATCAATAGACACAGAGTGAAGGCTAGCCATAGAGGCTGCCATGGCTCTCATATTAGGAGCCGTGACATGGCCTTGAAAAGGAAGACTCATAAGCAAAGGCTATGCATTGTGCAATCCATTTGGACAGAGTTCTCTTGGAGACTGGAAATCCCAAATGACTAGAATCAAAATCAATAAAAAGTTGAGAAGACTTTCTACGTTGCTGTGCTCTTTGTAGGTAAAAAGCCAAGGCTCTTTTACAATCCAAAGCATGAAGGTTCCTTTCTGCATTAGAGGCATGCGGCCTCGGAAAGAATACAGGACGATAAATTTATTTGATTTAAATGAAAAGGCAAAACCACCTCTGGCATAAAGTGTGGATGAGTTCTGAGAACAACCTTATCATGGTGAAACCTAGTATGAGGAGGATCAGCCACTAAAGCTTGCAATTCACTAATGCGACGTGCAGAGGTGATTGCAATTAGGAAGATGACCTTCCGGGACAAAAGCTTTAGAGTTGTAGTGGCTAAAAGGTCAAAAGGCAGTTTCATGAGCTGCCCAAGAACTAGGTTTAAATCCCATGCCACCGGTGGTGGCCTGATGGGAGGCTTTGTTAATAGAAGACCTCTCATAAATCTTGTTATGAGCGGATGAGAAGAAATTGGTTGTCCATTTAGAGGCTTATAGGAAGCTGCAATTGCACTAAGACTCTTACTGAATTGGTCTTTAGACCAGAATTTGATGAATGAAGTAGATACTCTAGTATCGATTCCAAAGGTATCAATAAGGGAGTGTAACCCCTTCTGTGAACACCATATAGTAAAAGGTTTCCACTTGAAGGCGTAAGAGCATCTTGTGGAAGGTTTTCTAGAAGCCTGAAGCATATTCTTTACCTGTTGGGAAAGGTCGAGATCCTGAAGGTCAAAGCTTTCAGCAACCAGGCCCTAAGATGCAGGGACTGGGAATTCGGGTGCCATAGCATACCGTTCTCTTGAGAGGGGAGATCTGGAGCACTCCAGAGGTGCAGCTTGAGAGAGATGGGGATACCACGTTTGGTGTGGCCACCGTAGCGTTATGAGGATCATACGACCTCTGTCTCTCTGAAGTTGACGAGTGTTTTGGGGATGAGGGAAAAGGGTGGGAAGGCATAGAGGCAGTGAAGAAGGAAGGCGTCCCTTGCCTGGCAATTTTGAGCCAGAATTCTGGAACAGAACCGGGGAAGTTTGGCATTCAGTGGACTTGCAAATGGGTCTGTCTGGGGTTCCCCAGATCTGAAATATCTTGGCCACCTGGTCTAGGTGGAGAGACCATTCGTGAGGCAGCAGTACTCGGCTGAGTATGTCTGCCCAAAGGTTTTGAATGCCTGGAAGATATACCACGAGAAGGTGAATTTGATGCTCTCTGGTGAGGGCCCATAGTCGTAAAGCTTCGTTGCATAACAGAGCCTGTTCCGCCCTGCTTGTTCACGTAGAAAACATAGCTACTTGATTGTCCATTTGGACTAGGACTGTCTTGTAGCTGAGCTGGGCATGGAATACTCGAAGAGCTAGATAGATTGCTCTGAGTTCCAGGAGGTTTATGTGAAGACAAGCCTCCTGTGGAGTCCAGGTACCCTGGGTAGAGAGATGATGCAGGTGTGCTCCTCATCACACCTGTGATGCATCTGTTAGGGTGGCCTGGAATAGGGGTTGCTGGAAAGGAGACCCCACTAGAAGATTTTCCAGTGATTGCCACCATTGGAGGAACAAAATCTGTCGTCGTGAGTTTGATATCTTGTCTGACAGATATCCTGTGGCCTGTGTCCACTGTGTGGATAGGGCCCACTGGACTGCTCGCATATGAAGGCGAGCATAGGGAACCACATGAACCGTGGATGCCATATGTCCCAATAGTTGTAGTAGTTCGAGCAGTTAGGGAGGACTTCACTGCTGCTTGAGAAGCTAGCTGCACTATGCGAAGACAGCAGGGTTGTGGGAGAAAAGCCCTTGACTGTCTGGTATCTAAACGAGCTCCTATGAACTCCAGGGACTGATACGGAGCAAGTTGGAATTTTGGGAGGTTTATGACCAATCCCAAGTATTGAAGGATTCGCATTGTGCGAGACAGTGCAGAGCTGGCTTTTGGAACCGTGGGGGCTCGAATGAGCCAGTCGTCTAAGTAAGGGAAGACGAATATCCCTAGGGTTCGCAGAAATGCAGCCACTACTGCCATGCCTTTCGTGAATACTCTTGGTGCCGAAGCCAGAACAAAGGGAAGAACCCTATACTGGAAATGTTTTCCCCTGAAAAGGAATCGCAAGAATTTCCTGTGATCTGGATGGATCAGAATGTGAGTATATGCATCCTTTAGATCTAGAGAACAAAGATAATCCTGACTTTGAAGGTATGGCAGAAGAGTTCCCAGAGAAATCATTTTGAACTTTTCTCGGAACAGATATTTGTTCAATTCTCTGAGGTTTAGAATGGGTCTGTGTCCTCCTGTTTTCTTTGGAATAAGAAAATAGGGGGAGTAGAACCCTGTACCCTGTTGAAGAATGGGCACGTCCTCTGTTGCTCCTTGAGCAAGGAGTGTTGAGACCTCTCGATCCAGTAGATTGTCTGTAGAGGTTTGGGAATTGAACTGTCTTACGAGGGGGCATACTGTGAAAATGAAGCTTGTACCCCTCTCCCATAATGGACAGAGTCAAATTTTCTGCTGTTATTTGGTGCCATCTGTTGGCAAAATGACACAACCTGCAGGAATGTTTAGGGGTTCTGCACCTTTCAGAGGCAGGAAGGCCAAGTTCTCTATGAAGGAGTCAAAGCCCTTGAGGGGGTTGAACCTGTGGAGCTGGTTGAGCTCTAAGGCCTTTTGGCTTCTTTTGTCTGGACTGTTGTTGACCTTTCTGGGCAACTTGACCCTGAGCTTGCCCTTGTGGGTATAGGACGGATAAAAAAACCCTCTTTTTTTTGCTGAAAAAGGGTTTTTTATAGGTTTTCTTTTTGGCTGGAGTGGCTGTAGATTTTGACAATCTATCTAAAGTGATATTGTCAGCATCTCTCTCATTAGCCTTTTCCTGCCAATTCTTGCCAAAAAGGTTTTCTCCTGTGCAAGGGATGTTTCCCAATTTATCCTGTACCCAAATTTCCAAGTCTGATGCCTGAAGCCAGGCAATCCGACGTGCACCAATTGCAATAAGCAGAGGTTCTGCTGATGCATTCAAAGCAGTCTAAGGCTGCACGATTTACAAACTTGGAAACATCTTGAGCATGCTTGACAAGAGTAAGGAAGTCTTGTCGTTTGTCCTCAGGGAGAAGGGGGCTCATAAGCTCTAAATCTCCTGTGACCTCTTTGAGGAACATTCCCATATATAAAATATATGAGCTGATCCTAGCTGAAAGCATGGAAGCCTGAAATGTTCGACGCCCGAAAGCGTCGAGTCCTGCATTCACGACCTGGAAGATTGGATGCATGTCTTTTAGCACTTTTCATCCTACGCATAGCTGACTCCACTACCACTGAATGGTGTGGCAGCTGAGTCTTTCGAAAACCAGGACATGGTGGAACTCGACACATGGTATCGAGTCTCCTAGAATGAGAAGAGGTGGTCAAAGGTGTCTCCCACATTCTGAGCATCAAATCATGAAGAAATTCATGAATGGGCAGAGTGGCTGCCTCCTTGGGAGCCTTAGGGTATTGGAGAATTTCCAATTCCTTTGCTCTAGGTTCTTTTTCAGGAGCTACCATGATTGAAAGGCCTCGGGTCATATCACGAATTAAATCCTGAAAAGACATGTCTTCCGGAGGAGACATCACGTGTTGAGGAGAAGAGGAGTCTTCCGGGAGAAACCCTCTGGTACCGGCAGAAATATCAGAGCCATCGGAATCGGAGGATACAAAGTATCTATGATCCCGATGTTCATGCAAAGCACTGTCTCGGTATCGATTGAAGTCGGTACCGAGTTGGTCCGGTACCGATCTGTCGATACCAGAAAAAGTCGGCATGGGAAGAATTCCCACCGGGGCTGGTACCGGTATCTGTGCCCGTTGAACCGCCTGTGTCAATGGTACCGCAGCTGTACGAGGAATCTCTGGTCTATCGACGCTGCTGGTGCCTGTGTATCGGTACCGGTAAAAGCGGCCAGAAACCCTGAGCATGGCACCAATAGTTCTGCCGAGGTCAAAGTCTGGAGAATATCCTGGAACCCCGTTGATGCTTTGGAGGCCGAAGCCTCCCGCCAGGGCTGTTTTGCCGGTGTAGTTCCCTCAAGGGCAATGCCAATGGCCTTTTGATGCTTTGAAGGAGAGCTACCCTTTGAGGACCGGCTCTTATGTTTAGTTACTTGAGATCCATGGGAGGAAGACGAGGCTCTTTAAGACATCGACCTGGCATCCGAAGAAAAGAGGGTACCAAACTTTGCAGCTCAGTTCTGTCTTCCTCTTTTAGTCATCCCCATATAAGAGAGACACTCAGATGGAGAATGGTCAGGGCCTAAATATTTTAGACACCAGTCATGGGTGTCGGTGACGGAGATGGTACCGCCACACTTAGTACATTTTTTAAAACCACTAGCTGGTTTTTCCATCTTTTAGGTAAAATGGGGCCTAATGCCCAAAATGGAACCTAGCACCAAAAAGAAAAGGTTTCTGAAGAGAAACAGATCAGTGTATATATATGCATATATATGTATATATTTCTTTTTTTTTAAGAAAAAACGAACCGGTGGTACCGGTAGGTGTCGTGCGGAGTCAGACGCGACCACAAAAAAACAAGTTTAAAGAATAAATATCCTGTCAGTGCAGAAAGTATGTCCTGTCGGCTCCGTGGAAAATGAAGAACTGAGGAGGGACAGTTGGAAAGGCAGCACGCATGTGCTGAGGGATGCTCCCAAAAGCGTTCCTATTGGACGCTGGGGAGCGTTCCCACACAGGCTCAGTCGGTACCGACGATACCCATATGTGAAGACTACATTCCTGCTTGTTCCTGGAGATTGTGCCTGCAGCCCTGCTGGCAGTGTCTGACCTCTCAACATATAAGCTGACGCAATGGCTTCCTTGATTCAACGGGAAATAGAGGCCTTGGCCATCGCTTCAACCTTACGCAGCCCCCCAAACACAACCAACCAATCGGATCAACAGAACAGTTCTGCCCTCTTCTGATACCACTTCAGGACTCTACAGACGTTCAGAAGACGCCAACATGAGTCTGCAGACTCCTCCCCCCCATTAAGTAACGACGATAGGGAAACCAGCTGGTTCACATGAAATTCTGACACCACTTTGGGTAAGGCAGGCAGGCACCGGACACAGAACCACTTTGGCCTTAGAAAAGTAAAGAAAGGGAGGCTGGCAGGAAAGGGCCTGCAGCTCCGAAATCCTTCTTGCCAAACAAATCGCCACCAGAAATACCATCTTTAGGGTCAAATTCTTCAGGGAGGCTCAAGCCTGCAGCTCAAAGGGCTCCCCTGAAAACACCTTCAGGACCAAATTAAGATCCCAAGGCAGAACCACCACTCTACGTGGGGGGCAAAGCCGACACACTGCTTTCAGGAACCGGACAATGTCCAGATGAGCTGCTAGCGAGACCTCCTTGGACCCTCCCACAATAGCAGGAGATTGCCACCAGGTGGATCTTCAGAGAGCTGGCAGCCAAACCTTTTTCAAAGCCAGCCTGCAAAAATGCTAAAATGTCCGGAGGGTCATGGAGTCTGGCTGGCACTGCTTCGCTGAGCACCAGTCCTCAAAAATACACCACATCCTGAGGTAAGAGACAAGTGGATCTCTTCCGGGCCTTCAACATGGTTGCAATCACGGAACCCGAGTAACCCCTCTTCAGCAACCTCGCTCTTAAGAGCCATGCCATAAGCAAGAACCGACCCACCTGAGGCATTCAGATCAGACCCTGCGTCAGTAGGTCTTCGCACTCTGGAAGACACCACAATTGGTCTGCGAGCAGCCACATCAGACCAGTGTATCACGGGTGCCACGGACAGTCCAGGGCGCTAAGAATGACCAGTCCCTCTTGGTAGGCTTCTATTCTCTGGATGACTCTGCCTATCAGTGCCCACGGAGGAAAAATGTACAGAAGTCCGAGGACCAACTCTGGACCAGGGCGTCCAGGTCCTCAGACATCCTTTCCTTCTTTCTGCTGAAGAAATGGCTCACCTTGGCTGAGATCCATCTTACCATGAAGCCCATGATCGGGGTCCCCCATCAGCACACTATCTACATGAAGACTTCTAGAAAGAGCTCCCACTTGCTGTGATTCACTTGAAAACGGCTTAGGTAATTTGCCATCACATTGTCTACTCCTGCCACATGAGCTGCCAACGCTAGGAGGTGGGCCTCTGCCCATCCCAGACTTCTGCCTTTTCCTCTAACGAGGCACTACCCGTGTCTCCTTGGTGATTGATGTAAGCCACCATGGTCGCGTTGTCCAAGAACACACTGACCACTTTCCCCTGCACCCAAGGGACGAAGCTCCGGAGCGCCAGCAACACCGCCCTCATCTCCAGCTTGATGGACTAAAGGGATTCCTGTAAGCTCCAGCAACTCTGAGCGAGAAGACCCTCACAGTGTGCTCCCCAGCCAAGCAGACTTGCATTGGTGGTCAGGGGGATCCAATGAGGCATCTCGAGAAGCATTCCTTCCTTCCTTGGAAATAGCCACCACCTGAGTGCTTTTCTGGTCTGAACTAGACAGGGAAGCCTTGTTGAGAGGTTGAGTCTGGTGTCTGCAACGGTCGCATATGGGCTCTTGCCCAAGGTACAAAGTCAAGGGTTGCCACCACCGTCCCAAGTACCTGCAAATAATGCCAGGTCGAGGGGTCCGTCATCTGTAAGAACTGTCACACCAGCTGCTGCAAATCTTGGGCCTGACAGTCTGGTAAGTACACCTTGCCCCTGTGAGTGTCGAAACGTGCTCCTAAATACTTGATTTGAGATGGGACCAGGTTGCTCTTCACTAGGTTGACTACCCAACCGAGACTGCGCAGAAACTCCGACACTCTGGCCATCGACTGCTCGCTCTCTTCCTTGGACTTTGCCCGAATCAGCTAGTCGTCAAGATACAGGTGTATGAGCACCCCCTCCTTTCGAAGCACCGCTGCCACAATCACCATGATCTTGGTGAAGGTGCGAGAAGCTGTGGCCAGGTGGAACAGAAGGGCCTGGAATTGGAAATGTCCCCTCGGGACAGCGAAGCAGAGATATGGCTGGATGGGAATGTAAAGGTACGCCTCCGTCAGGTCAAGAGACGTTAAGAACTCCCCCTCTCTGACTGCTACTATGACAGACCTCAATGTTTCCATGTGGAAGTGGGGAACCCGAAGACGATGATTCACGTGTATGAGGTCAAAAATACATCGGAGGGACGACTCCTTTTTCGGTACCATGAAGTAGATGGAGTATTGACCACAGCTGTACTGGTCCTTGGGGACGGGGACTAATCTATTTTAACTGCAGCAGTCCTGACAGCATATTCCTCACAGCCACACCCTTGGCAGGGGTCCTACAGGGACACAGAAGGACGGCCTGTATTCATTGCAGGAGAGACATTGAGAGGTGAAGCTGGGTAGAGCCTCTTAAGATGACTGCCTTTGCAGACAATCTGTTAGTCCATTTGACAAATCCCCGGAATTCTTTGAGAAGTTGGTTGGAAGAGTTTCAAATTTTTGAAGTCTTTGCAGGATTAAAAATTGAATATGGGTAAGTCTGAAGTCTTGGATGTCAGTGGGGAGTTGCAGGTGGGATGGGGGACTGGGTTTGGTTTTGCAAAGAGCAGGGAAGGCTTTCAAGTATATGGAGATATGGCTACTGGTAGACCAAAAGCAGGTCCATGCTCTCAGACACCTCAATGACTTTGTCAAGGATAAATTGTGGGATTGACAACCACTCCCACTTTCAATGTTAGGCAGGATAGCAGTGTATCAAATGATCTTGTTTTCCCAAATTATTATATGTAATGCAAACCTCATCACTGCATATTTTAAAGATACTTTGCGAAGAGAAAAGGAACAGTTATTCTGTGAAATGGAATTACTATTAAATTATTTGTATAGTGCTATGAGGAGTATGCAGCGCTGTACATATAGATGTAAGGAAGGATCCCATATGTCGGAGTTTAGGCATGTGTGAGCGGACATTTTCTTGATGGGGAAGAAAAGGAAGGCCAAGGGGTTTCTGCAACCCTCGCAGTCCCCTATAACCTCTTTGCCATTACCAGCAGCGATAGTCCAATCAATGCTTTTTTACTTTGTCCACTTCAGCAGTTAGCAGGAATCAGTCCTCACATATGGGTGACATCGGCACAGATGGAACCCACGTGGAGCATTTCCTTAGCTTTCAAATAAAGCATTTGGAAATGCTACCACGCAAGTGTGGTCCCCTTCCCACCCAAGGGTGCCATCTTGCTCAGTCAGATTACATAGCTAGGCAAAAAGCAAAAAAATAAAGGAGGCAACTCCAAGGGGAGGAAAGAGGGTTGTGAAGACCAATTCCTACTGTCCCTGGAGAACACCTGTTACAGGTGAGTAACTACGCTTTCTCCAGGAACAAGAAGGAAGTCGGTCCTCACATATGGGACTCCCTAGCTCCAGGCTGCCAGGGCCCGAACCATGACAGCAGCAGCAGCAACCCAAGGGAGGTCGTGAGTTGCAGAAGGCAAGTCCATACCAGAGACTCTGCAGCCCCAAACATCCAGCATCGCTATAACTCCAATAGCCAGAACACTGAAGGGTTGGAGAGCAGGAGTTGCCTATACACAGGATGCTTCTGATCACTGCCTGGCCAAAAGCACTGTCCCTGCGGGACTCACTCTCAAGGCAAAAGTGGGCTGCGAACATATGGACTCAAGACCACAAGGCAGTCTTACAGATTTCTTGCTCCAGCACTGCGCATAGATAGGTTGGTCACCAATGTGGCCCTAGCCCTCACACAATGAGCAGTGATCCGGCACTCCAGAGAGGCCAGCTCGCTCATAAGGGCAATGCAATCCACCACCCAGGTGGCAGTGTTCGCTGAGTCACAGGTAGCCCCAGTCTGCTGGAGTCATAGGATATAAAAAGCTGAGAGCTTTTTGATGGGCCTTGGTCCTTTGTAAATAAAAGGACAGGACCCTCTTGCAATCCAGGGTATACAAGACTACCTCCTCCCCACCTGCATGCGGCCGTGGGAAGGTGGTGGTGAGAACTACCTCCTGATTGAGGTGAAAAACAGACACCACCCTGTTTGTATAGAACCTGGTATAGGGCAGGTCTGCCACCAGGACCTGCAACTCTCATACTCTGCGAGCAGACGTCAACGCCACTAAGGTGGCCACCTTCCAGGAGAGGGGTCAAATGGCAGGTGGCCAAAGGATCAAACAGCAGCCTAGTGAGCTAGAAGAGCACCACATTGAGGTCCCATTTCGCTGCCGGGGAGCAGAGAGGGGACTTGGATAGCAGGAGTTCACTGAGGAATCTGGAGACCAAAGGCTGGCCTGAGAGGAATTTCCCCCTCTATAGGGTGATGGGTAACCACTATGGCATGGAGATGCACCCTTACAGAGTTAGATTTCAAGCCCAAGTTTGAGAGGTGCAGCAAGTATTGCAGCACGAGTTTTACCTGACAGAAGAACGGGTCCTCATTCCTTTCTGCACACCAGACAGAAAACCTCCTCCATTTGAAGGCGTAAGCCTTTCTGGTGGATGGCTTCTGGGAGGCCAGGAGGATTTCCTCAACCTCACCTGGGAGGTTGAAAGGTGCCAGTGCTACCCTTTCAGCAGCCACACTGTCAGCGTAAGGAATCCCAGGTTGGGGTGTAGCGGGTGGTCTGGGTCCTAGCCCAGTGGTACTGGGGTTGCCACCAACAGGGTGAGCAACAGGGGGAACCAGGGCTGCCTGGGCCACCTGGGCGCAATCAGGATTATGAGGCATGCTTGTTCTGGATCTTGAAAAGGCACTTGGATATCAGAGGTGTCAGTGGGAATGCATGAAGCAGGCCCTGTGACCAGGAGATCGGGAAGGCAACCACTGCCACCCTCCTGCAGTGTGGCTGAAGGAATCAGAACTTGGGCAGCTGTGAGTTGTCCAGAGAGGTGAACAGGTCCAGCCAGGGTCTTCCCCAGAGGCGGAAAAGCCTCCAAGTCACTTTAGGGTGCAGGCGCCACTCATGGGGCCGAAGGACCCGGCTGAGGTTGTCCGCCAGGAAGTTGTTCTGGCCTGGTAAGTACACCACCCTCAGAAGGATATAGTTGTGCACTGCAAAGGAGTGGAGGGCCACTGTCTCCTGACAGAGTAGGTAGAAGCCCTTACCCCCCCCCCCCCAGTTTATTCACACAGAAAGCGTAGTTACTCACCTGTAACAGGTGATCTCTGGGAACAGCAGGAATTTAGTCTTCAGATATGGGTATCGTCAGTACCGACGGAGCCTGCGTGGGAACGCTCCCCAGTGTCCAATAGGAATACTTTTGGGAGCATCCCTCAGCACATGTGCGCTGCCTTCCCGCCAGTCCCTCTTCAGTTAAGTTTGTAGCTGAGTGAAAGTATAGAGGAAGAGAGGAAAGAGATAGAGAGACAATTCCTAGGGGAGGTGGGTGGGTTGTGAAGATTAAATTCCTGCTGTTCCAGGAGATCACCTGTTACAGGTGAGTAACTACGCTATCTCCAGGAACAAGCAGGAATGTAGTCTTCACATATGGGGACTCCCTAGCTGAAGCTGCCAGGGAGATGACCCCAGGAAGCTGCCACCTATAGTGAGGTGGGCCATGCTTCCTCCCATGGATCTCTGGCATCCTATCAGGGTTGGTGGGTAGGAGTTGTATTAAGTTTGAAAGAGATTCTGAAGAACAGCCTGGCCAAAGAAGGCATCCCGACAGGAGGCTTTATCTAGGCAGTAGTGGGCTGTAAAGGTATGTACCGAAGCCCAGGTGGCTGCTTGACAAATGTCATCAATAGACAGAGTGAAGGTTAGCCATGGAGGCTGCCATGACTCTCACATTATGAGCTGTGACATGGCCTTGAAGAGGAAGACTCTTACTCTCATAAGCAAAGGATATGCATTGTGCAATCCATTTGGATAAAGTCCTCTTGGAGACTGGAAGTCCCAAATGACTAGCATCAAAAGCAATAAAAAGTTGAGAAGACTTTCTATGTTGCTGTGTTCTTTGTAGATAAAAAGCTAAGACTCTTTTACAGTTTAAAGTGCAAAGGTTCTTCTCTGCATTAGAGGCATGAGGCCTCGGAAAGGATACAGGAAGATAAGTCGATTGATTTAAATGAAAAGCATAGTTACTCACCTGTAACAGGTGATCTCCGGGAACAGCAAGAATTTAGTCTTCACATATGGGTATCGTCGGTACCGACGGAGCCTGTGCGGGAACGCTCCCCAGCATCCAATTAGAAAGCTTTTGGGAGCATCCCACAGCGCCTGCGTGCTGCCTTCCCGCCTTTCCCAACTGCCTCTCTCCAGCTGAGTTTAAAGCTGAGACAAAGAGAGAGAGAGGGAAAGAGATAGAGAGATACAACTCCTAGGAGAGGTGGGTGGGTTGTGAAGACTAAATTCCTGCTGTTCCCGGAGATCACCTGTTACAGGTGAGTAACTATGCTAGCTCCAGGAACAAGCAGGAATGTAGTCTTCACATATGGGGACTCCCTAGCTTTAGATGCTAGGGAGAGACCCCAGAGGTTCTGTGTCCCTGTGAAAGGGCTCCACTTCCCCCCCATGGATCTCTGGCATCCAACCAGGGATGGCGGGTAGGAGTTGATTAGGTATGGAACAGGTGTTGGAGAACAGCCTGACCAAACAAGGCATCCCGGCGGGAGTCCTTGTCCAAGCAGTAATGGGCTGTGAAGGTATGAAGCGAGGCCCAAGTGGCTGCTCGACAGATGTCGATAGACACAGAGTGTAGATGAGCTATTGAAGCTGCCATGGCTCTCACATTGTGAGCTGTGGCATGGCCCTCCAGAGGAAGGTTCTTACTCTGATAGGCAAAGAAAGTACACTGTACAATCCAGTTGGACAGTGTTCTCTTGGAGACGAAGTCCCAAATGAGAAGGATCAAAAGCAACAAAGAGTTGAGGACTTTATGTTGCTGTGTTCTTTGTAAGTAAAAAGCTAAAGCTCTTTTACAGTCCAAAGTATGAAGATTCCTTTCTGCATTTGATGCATGAAGCCTTGGAAAAAACACAGGCAAGTAGACTGCTTGGTTAAGATGAAAAGGCGAGACCACCTTTGGCATAAAATGTGGACGAGTCCTAAGGACTACCTTGTCATGATGGAACCTTGTATAAGGTGGATCAGCCACTAGTGCCTGCAACTCACTGATGCGACGTGCTGATGTGATTGCAATGAGAAAGATAACCTTCCAGGAAAGGAATTTCAATGAAGTAGTAGCTAAGGGTTCAAAAGGTGGCTTCATGAGCTGACCAAGAACCAGGTTTAAGTCCCATGCCACTGGTGGTGGCTTAATGGGAGGCTTAGTTAGAAGAAGGCCTTCATAAATCTTGCTATAAGAGGATGGGAGGAAATAGGTTGTCCATTTAAAGGCTTGAAAGAAGCCGCAATAGCACTTAAATGGACTCTTACTGAGTTAGTTTTCAGTCCTGCATTGGATAAATGAAGGAGATACTCTAGTAATGATTCCAGAGGTATCTGCGAGCACCATATGGCAAACCTATTCCACTTGAAAGCATAAGAGTGTCTTGTGGAAGGTTTTCTAGAAGCATAAAGGATATCCTTTACTTGCTGAGGAAGGTTAAGATCCTGAAGATCTAGGGCTTCAGCAACCAAGCCCTGAGATGCAGAGACTGGGGAATGGGATGCCATAACATTCCATCCTCCTGAGAGAGGAGATCTGGAGCCGAGCCTAACTCCAGAGGGAGCTTGAGAGAAATGTAGAAGCAGAGGGTACCACACTTGCCGTGGCCAATGTGGAGCTATGAGAATCATACGGCCTCTGTCTCTCTGAAGCTTGAATAGGGTTTTGGGAATCAGGGGAATGGGTGGAAAGGCATACAGGAAGTCTTGACCCCAATGAAGGAGAAAAGCACCCTTGGCCTGAGAGCCCTGAGCCGAAACTCTGGAACAGAACCAGGGAAGTTTGGCATTCAACAGACTTGCAAAGAGGTCTATGTCCGGGGTTCCCCAAATTTGAAAAATCTTGGCTACCTGGTCTGCATGTAGAGACCATTCGTGTGGAAGCAGAACTCAACTGAGTCTGTCTGCCCAAGAGTTTTGAATACCTGGAAGATTCATCTCCTGGCAGTGTATCTGATGCTCTCTGGCGAGGGCTCATAGTCGCAAAGCTTCGTTGCAAAGCGACAGAGCGCCTGTTCCTCCCTGCTTGTTCATGTAGAACATGACTACTTGATTGTCCGTATGAATGAGGACTGTCTTGTAGCTGAGCAGGGTGTGGAACACTCGCAGGGCAAGGAAGATTGCTCTGAGCTCCAAGAGATTGATGGGTAGATGAGTCTCCTGTGGAGTCCAAGTGCCTTGGGTGGAGAGGTCTTGCAGATGAGCTCCCCAACCCACTGGAGAAGCATCTGTTGAGAGTTGCCTGGGGTAAAGGTTGTTGAAATGGGGACCCCAGCATCAGGCTTTGAGTGGACTGCCACCATTGGAGGGACAAAATAAGGCGATTTGTGTTTGCTACTTTGTCTGACAGGCACCCTGAAGCCTGGGTCCATTGAGTGGACAAAGTCCACTGGGCTGCTCTCATATGGAGGCGAGCATAAGGAACCACATGCACAGTAAATGCCATGTGGCCTAGTAGTTGTAACATTTCTCGAGCAGTGAGATGAGGCTTTAGCACTGCTTGAGAAGCTAGTTGCACCATGCGAAGGCAACAGGCCTGGGAGAGATAGGCCCTTGCTTTTCTGGTATCCAGCAAAGCTCCTATGAACTCTAGAGACTGAGTGGCCGTTAGACTGGATTTTGGGATGTTTATGACCAGACCAAAATACTGAAGGATATGCAGTGTGCAAGATAGACAAGTCCTGGCCTCTGACTTTGATGGGGCTCGAATGAACCAGTTGTCTAAGTAGGGGAAGACGAATATCCCTAGAGTACGGAGAAATGCTGCTACCACAGCCATGCATTTCGTGAACACCCTTGGTGCTGAGGCCAGGCCAAAAGGAAGCACCCTGTATTGGTAGTGCTTTCCTTGAAACAGGAACTGAAGGAACTTTGTGAGTTGGATGGATGAGAACATGAGTGTATGCATCCTTGAGATCTAGAGAACAAAGCCAATCCCGACTCTGAAGGTATGGCAGCAGAGTTCCCAGAGAAACCATCTTGAATTTCTCTTTGAACAGGAATTTGTTCAATTCTCTGAGGTCTAGAATAAGTCTGTGTCCCCCTGTTTTCTTTGGGATAAGGAAATAGGGGGAGTAAAACCCTGTACCCTGTTGAGGAACGGGTACCTCTTCTATTGCCCCTTGGACAAGAAGCATAGTGACCTCTTGATCTAACAGGTTGATGAGAGAGGTCTGAGAAATGAACTGTCTTACTATTGTGGGAGGGGGAATGCAGATAAAATTAAGCTTGTACCCCTCTTTTATAATGGAGAGAGCCCAATGTTCTGCTGTTATATGTCCCCATCTGGGGGCAAAATAACACAACCTTCCTGGAATGGTGGAAGGCTCTGGTCCATTGATAGCCAGGAAGGCTAGGTTCTCTAGGTGAAAGTCAAAGGCCTTGTGGAGGCTGAGACTGCTGAGGCGATTGAGGCTTAGCAGTCTTTGCTTTCCTTTGTTTAGATGGTTGCTGAATCTTCCGGGCAGGCTGACCTGCGTAACGTCCCTGCTGGGAATAAGAGGGGTAGAACCTCTTCTTTTTTAAGAATGGTTTCTTGAAAGATTTCTTTCTTGGAGGATCAGCTGTGGCTTTGGATAACACAGGTACACTACCAAAAAACTGCCTCCAGTTTTGCAACTGATTCCTATAGATTTTGGGGTGCTGAATCCAGGAAAAATAGCCAAAATGTTCCATCATGTCACGTTTTCTTGCAAAATTAGATTTCTTACCCATATAAGGAATGTTCACATAATTTCTTTTTAGCTGACTGCAGTTTATTTTCTTGGCCCAAAATAGAGGTTGTAATGGTTAACTAACTAGAAACACTCCCTCATGATATTTTAGAGTGTTTTGTATTCATTTTATACATTAACAGGACAATTGGGAGGCGGGGGGCTAAATCCAGTACTCGCCCTGGCGCATGTTCTTTCCTGTTCGCCTCGCCTCGTTCGCTCGCTCAAACACGGTGGTTGCGACATGAACGTTCCTGTCAAATTTCAGTTTCTTGCAAGTTCATTATTACCTTTTGTTTGCTCAGTCGTAATCCAGCTTTATTCCGAAGTGGTTCACTACAGTTGTAGTTTGCAGTGCTGTGTATTTGTGATGGCTAACAGAGCCAGAGGTTGCGTCAACTCTCCGGACAGTTTTTGTTTTATTTGTGGGGAATATACCGTGAAAAAGCGGCAGAGGAACATTTCTGCATTTATTAAAAAAGTATATTTCGCCTATTTCGGTTTGAAGTTAGGCAATCAAGACAAACCGTGGGCTCCTCACAAAATGTGCAAGACATGTGAGGAAGATCTACGCTTATGGATGAAAGGTAAAAAACAAGCATTTCGTTTCGGAATACCTATGATGTGGCGTGAACAAAGAGACCACAGCAGTGACTGCTATTTTTGCTCTTGCATTGTGAAGGGATACAACTTAAAAAATAAGAACGTAATAAGTTACCCCAACCTTCCCTCAGCAATTAGGCCTATGCCTCATAGCAACGAAGTACCTGTGCCTGAACCACCAAAATCTTTGGATCATATTTGTGTGGACGGTTCTGATCATGATGAGACTCATCAGATGGCTTTTTCCGATGAGTCCAGTACTTCCGAGTTTGAAACTGAACCAGATCCGAAACCTGAACTTCTCTCTCAAGCTGAATTCAATGATTTAATCCGGGATTTAGGACTCCCAAAAGATGCTGCCCAACTGCTAGGTTCTCGGCTTAAACAGAAAAATCTATTGTCATCAGGAACAACTTTTTATTGGTACCGCGAGACACAATTTTTGAAGTATTTCAGCAAAGAGGAAGATTTGGTATTTTGCAACGATATATACGGAGTGATGGAAAAGTTTAAACTCAAGTATGATCCTGCTGAATGGCGGCTGTTCATTGATTCGTCAAAAGACAGCATAAAAGGTGTTCTTCTTCATAATGGCAACACATTCGCTTCAGTTTCTATTGCTCACTCTGTTATTCTCCAAGAAAAATACGAGAATTTGGCCCTGATTCTTCAGAAGATTCGTTATGATGAGCATAAGTGGATGATTTGTGGAGACTTTAAAATTCTATCCATGCTATTAGGGCAGCAATCCGGTTTCACCAAATATCCCTGCTTCCTTTGCTTGTGGGATAGCCGGGCCCGCGACCTACACTGGGGGAAAAAAGACTGGCCAATTCCGGGAGTATTTGAGACCCGGTGAGAAAAATGTTCTTCATGAGAGCTTGGTACCTCGTGATAAAATTCTATTACCACCTCTCCACATTAAGTTGGGTCTCATTAAGCAATTCATCAAGTCCCTTCCAAAAGATGGTGAGTGCTTTCGGTACCTTTGCTCAAAGTTCCCCCGACTTTCTGAAGCAAAGCTAAAGGAAGGAGTGTTTGTTGGCCCTGATATAAGGAAACTCATTTCAGATGGAGCATTCGCTGAAACGATGTCTGAGAAGGAAAAAGAAGCCTGGGATTCCTTCAAGGATGTTGTTCTCAAATTCTTGGGGAACAGGCGGGATGAGAACTATAAGGATATTGTTGCCAGGATGCTCAATGCCTTAAAGAACAAGGCTGTAACATGAGCCTGAAAGTCCATTTCTTGCACTCCCATGTGAATTACTTTCCCGAAAACTTGGGGGCGTACAGTGAAGAACAAGGTGAAAGGTTTCACCAGGACATCAAGGACGCAGGGAGAAGGTACCAAGGAAGATGGACCACCACTATGATGGCTGATTTCTGCTGGTTGCTGCTGCGGGAAACCCCAGATGAAAAATACGCCAAGCAGCGCACCAAGAGAAGCATTCGGGGGATGAAGAAACGGGCCCACCAGGAGATTGATTGACCCAAGAATGACTTTAAAATCTAAACTGTGTTGACAAATATCGTGTTTTTACTAAACTTTGAAATAAAAATTTGCTAGTTATTACCACAGTGTCGGATCTCATTTATTAGAATTTTATTTTCACACCATCGGGTGTTTGTCTTCATGTATTGCAATGGTGCGGTTTGCATTTTCTATTCTTACATACATACCTGTACAACATTTTTTGCACATTTCTTTGCTTTGCTTTGTGTCTAACCTCGCTCTTATATGCTCAATGTTTGTGCACATGTATGTGGCTGTTTTAAGTGCAGACAATTTTGCTACCATCACAGTGTGTTTTGTTGACATTACTCTATTCTTATGTGCTGCCTTGTTACAATTTTCTTTATTCTTATTTGAATAACTACTAAACAATTAGTATAAAGAATTCATCCAAGAAACTTTTATCTCGATCGCACTCAATCTGAAACGTTCACCTCAAACTGCTAACCCAATGTAGCAAAAAATCTGTACGTGATGGAGCAAATTGGTTACCAGATTTGGATTCAGCGCACCAAAAAATGTAAAAATCAATTGAAACATTAGAGGCAGTTTAAAAAAAAAATTTTTTTAGTGTACCTGTGTAACCTATCCAAAGTGGAGTTGTCAGCATCCACCTCACTGGCTTTCTCTTGCCAATTTTTGCAAAATAGATTCTCACCTGTACAAGGAATACTGTCCAGTTTGTCCTGTACCCAGAGATCCAAATCGGATGCCTGGAGCCAGGCAATTCTACGTGCACCTATGGCAATGGCAGAGGTTCTGCTTATGCACTCAAAACAGTCAAAAGCTGCACGATTGACAAATTTAGAAACATCCTGGGCATGTTTAACCAGAGTGAGAAAATCCTGCCTTTTATCTTCAGGAAGAAGAGGGCTTAGAACCTCTAAATCTCCTGTGACTTCTTTAAGGAACATTCCCATATATAAAATATAGGAACTGATCCTGGCAGAAAGCATGGAAGCCTGGAAAGTACGACGTCCAGAGGCATCCAAGGTTCTATATTCACGTCCTGGAGGATTAGAGGCATGCCTCTTTGCACTCCTGATCCTTCTCATAGCTGATTCCACTACAATAGAGTGGTGAGGAAGCTGAGTCTTCTGGAAACTAGGACAAGGAGGGATTAGATACATGGTATCCAGTCTACGAGAGTGAGGAGAGGTGGTAAGAGGTGTTTCCCACATTCTTAGCATGAGATCATGTAAGATCTCATGGATAGGCAAAGTAGCTGCCTCCTTAGGAGCTTTGGGATATTGAATAATCTCCAACTCCTTTGCTCTAGGCTCTGTTTCAGGAGCCACAGTAAGGGAAAGACCTCGAGCCACCTCCCTGATAAAATCCTGAAAGGAGATATCTTCTGGAGGAGACATCCTACGTTTGGGAGAGAAGGCTCCTTGGGGAGAAGTATTCCAGTACAGACAGAACTGTCAGAATCCTCAGAGTCCTCCGAGGATTCAAAGTACCTTCTGTCCGGATGCTCTTGTAGAGCACGATACCCGTACAGACCGAAGTCGGTGCCGGGGGGAATCGGTATCGACGTATCGGTACTGGAAGGCATGGCTTGACTGGGTGCCGGTAATGCAGACACCGATGTCAATGCTATCGGTACCAGTACCGATGCTGGTACCGGCTGAACTGTCTGACGTGGTTCCGAGGGTGTCGATACTGCAAGGAGAGCCGCTAGACTGCGTTCAACAGCCAGGAACCTCTGGTCTATCGACGCTGCCGATGCCTGGGTATCGGTACCAGAGAAAACAGCCTGTACCCCAGAGCATGGCACCAGTAGTTCTGCAGAGGTTGAGGCCTTCAGAACATCCTGGAGCCCCGATAATGCTTTGGAAGCCGAAGCCTCCCAATGGGGCAATTTTGCCGGTACAGAACCCTCAAGGGCAACGTCAGAGGCATCTCGATGTTTAGAAGGAGATCTACCCTTTGAGGACCGGCTGGACTTATGTTTAGTTACCTGAGATCCATGGGAGGAAGACAAAGCCCTGGAAGACACCGATGCCACAGAGGCTGCATCAGAGGGAAAAAGGGTGCTAAGCTTAGCAGCCTGGTTTTGTCGACCCCTCTTGGACATCATGGCACAAGCCATACACTCCGAAATGGAGTGGTCAGGACCTAAACATTTAAGACACCACTCATGGGTGTTGGTGACGGAGATGGTACCACCACACTTGGTGCACTTAAAACCCGAAGCGGGTTTTTCCATAATGGAGGAAATTTTGGACCTAAGGCCCAAAATGGCGCATGGCACCCGAGGAAGAAAAAACTGGAAAAAAAGAACTATATTTTTTTTTTTTTAAAAAGAAAGAACCACCAGTGGTACCGGTATAGCGTCGAGGAAGGCAGACGCAACCACAAAAAAGAAGGAGGAAACAATTTCTGCGGTGACAGGAACGACGACCTGCTGGGAAAGGTTGAGATCATGAAGATTTAAGCTTTCAGCAACCAGGCCGTGAGACGCAGGGATTGGGGATTCAGGTGCCATAGGGTCCCGCTCTCTTGGGAAAGGAGATCTGGAGCACACCCTAACTCCAGAGGCACAGCTTGAGAGAGACGTAGAAGCAGGGGATACCACATTTGGCGTGGCCACCGTGGCGCTATGAGGATCATACGACCTCTGTCTCTCTGAAGCTTGAAGAGCATTTTGAGGATGAGGGGAATAGGTGGGAAGGCATAGAGAAAGTCCTGACCCCAGTGAAGGAGGAAGGCATCCCTTGCCTGACAATTGTGAGCCGGAATCCTGGAACAGAATTGGGGAAGTTTGGCATTCAGTAGACTTGCAAAGAGGTCTATGTCTGGAGTCTCCCAGATGTGAAATATCTTTGTCACCTGGTCTAGGTGGAGACCATTCGTGAGGCAGCAGTACTCGGCTGAGTTTGTCTGCCAAAGGTTTTGAATGCCTGGAAGATATACCACGAGAAGGTGGATTTGATGCTCTCTGGCGAGGGCCCAAAGTCGTAAAGCTTCATTGCATAATGACAGAGCCTGTTCCGCCCTGCTTGTTCACATAGAACATGGCTACTTGATTGTCCGTTTGGAATAGGACTGTCTTGTAGCTGAGCTGGGCATGGAATACTCGAAGAGCTAAATAGATTGCTCTTAATTCTAGGTGGTTTATGTGAAGACAAGCCTCCTGTGGAGTCCAGGTGCCCTGGGTAGAGAGATGATGCAGGTGGGCTCCCCAAACCACCTGTGATGCATCTGTTAGGGTGGCCTGGAATAGGGGTTGTTTAAAAGGAGACCCCACTAAATGATTCTCCAGTGATTGCCACCATTGAAGAGACAAGATCAGTTGATGAGAGTTTGATATATTGTCTGACAGACGTCCTGTGGCCTGTGTCCACTGTGTGGATAGGGTCCACTGGGCTGCTCGCATGTGAAGGCGAGCATAGGGAACTACATGAACTGTGGATGCCATGTGTCCCAGTAACTGTAGCAGTTCAAGCAGTTAGGAAGGATTTTCCCACTGCTTGAGAAGCTAGTAGCACTATGCGAAGACACCGGGCCTGTGGAAGGAAAGCCCTTGACTGTCTGGTATCTAAAACGGGCTCCTATGAACTCCAGAGAATTTGAAGGAACAAGTTGCGATTTTGGGAAGGTTTATTACCAATCCCAAGTATTGGAGGATTCACATTGTGCGAGACAGTGCAGAGCTGGCTTCTGCACTTGTGGGGGCTCGAATGAGCCAGTCATCCAAGTAAGGGAAGACGAATATCCCTAGGGTTCGCAGGAATGCAGCTACTACTGCCATGCATTTCATGAAAACCCTTGGTGCGGAAGCCAGACCAAAGGTAAGAACCCTGTACTGGAAGTGTTTTCCCTTGAAAAGGAATCGTAAGAATTTCTTGTGATCTGGATGGATCAGAACGTGAGTATATGCATCTTTTAGATCTAGAGAACAAAGCCAATCCTGACTTTGAAGGTATGGCAGACGAGTTCCTAGAGAAATCATTTTGAACTTCTCTCGGAACAGGTATTTGTTCAATTCTCTGAGTACTAGAATGGGTCTGTTTCACCCTATTTTCTTTGGAATAAGAAAATAGCGGGTGTAGAACCCTATACCCTGCTGGAGGATGGGTACTTCCTCTATTGCCCCTTGGGCAAGAAGTGTTGAGACCTCGTGATTCAGCAGATTGTCTGCAGAGGTCTGGGAATTGAACTGCCTTAGGATTGTAGGAGGGGGCATGCTGTGAAAATGAAGCTTGTACTCCTCTCCTACAATGGACAGAGTCCAATTTTCTGCTGTTCTTTGGTGTCATCTGTTGGCAGAATGACACAGCCTGCCTCGAATATTTAGGGGTTCCGGACCCCTCAGAGGCAGGAAGGCTAAGCTCTCTAGGAAGAAGTCAAAGCCCTTGAGGGGGCTGAACCTGGGGAGCTGGTTCAGCTCTCGGGCCTTTTGGCTTCTTCTGCTGTTTAAATTGCTGTTGTTGTCCCCTTTGGGCAACTTGACCGCGAGCTTGGCTTTGCTGGGTATAGGATGGATAAAACTCTTTTTGCTGAAAGAGGGTTTTTTCCGGGTTTCTTTTTGGCTGGAGTGGCTGTAGATTTTGACAATCTATCTAAAGTGATATTGTCAGCATCTCTCTCATTAGCCTTTTCCTGCCAATTCTTGCCAAAGAGGTTTTCTCCTGTGCAAGGGATGTTGCCTAATTTATCCTGTACCCAAATCTCCAAGTCTGATGCCTGAAGCCAGGCAATCCGTCGTGCACCAATGGCAATAGCAGAGGTTCTGCTGATGCATTCAAAGCAGTCAAAGACTGCACGATTCAAACTTGGAAACATCTTGAGCATGCCTGACAAGCGTAACAAAGTCTTGTCTGTCATCTGGGAGAAGTGGGCTCATAAGCTCCAAATCTCCTGTGACCTCCTTGAGGAATATTCCCATATATAAAATATATGAGCTGATCCTAGCTTAAAGCATGGAAGCCTGAAAAGTTCTACGCCCAAAAGCATCAAGAGTCCTGCATTCATGACCTGGAGGATTGGATGCATGTCTCTTTGCACTTTTCATCCTACGCATGGCTGTCTCCACTACCATTGAATGGTGTGGTAGATGAGTCTTGAAATCCAGGACATGGTGGAACTCAATACATGGTATCAAGCCTCCTAGAGTGAGGAGATGTGGTCAAAGATGTCTCCCACATTCTGAGCATCAGATCATTTTATTTTATTTATTTTATTTATTTAGTGTACATTTGTAGCCCGCTGCTTCCAGTGATCAGCAGCGGTGTCTATACATAGGAGGTTTGGCTGTACTGGCCAGGATTAATTTATATACAATGTGATTTGGGGGAGGGGGGGATAGAGCACAGCAAGCATAGGGTTACAAGATTTACAGTAGATTGAATATTGTAGTTACATACAGGTACTTAATACATATTTACAGTGGCTGCCTGTTAGGGCTTTACAATACAAAGGCTTTACAAATGATGACCCTTATATACAAATTTATACATTGCTGAGTTTTATACATTTATACATTGCTGAGTTATACATTGCTGCCCATTCATGAAGAATTTCATGAATGGGCAAAGTGGCTGCCTCCTTTGGAGCCTTAGGATATTGGAGAATTTCCAATTCCTTTGCTCTAGGTTCCTTTTCAGGAGCTACCGTGATTGAAAGGCCTTTGGCAACATCACGAATAAAATCCTGAAAAGATATGTCCTCCGGAGGCGACATTATGTGTTGGGGAGGTCATATTCCGGGAGAAAAAAAAATCTGGTACCGACAGAATTAGAGTCATCGGAATCGGAGGATTCGAAATATCTCCGATCACGATGTTCATATAAGGCACGGTCCCGGTATCGATCGAAGTCGGTACCGAGTTGATCCGGTACCGATCTTTCGATGCCCGGCAAAGACAGCATGGGAAGAATTCCCACCGGGGCCGGAAACATCGGTGCTGGTACCAGCATTGCTACCGGTGCCGGTTGAACCATTGGTGTCAAAGGTACCGCAGCTGTAAGGAGAGCTGCAATACTGCGCTCAATAGCGAGGAATCTCTGGTCTATCGACGCTGCCGATGCCTGGGTGTCGGTACCAGTGAAGGCGGCCGAGACCCCTGAGCATGGCACCAGTAGTTCTGTCGAGGCCTCGAGAACATCCTGGAACCCCCATTGATGCTTTGAAGGCCGAAGCCTCCCACCGGGACTGTTTTGCCGGTGTGGTTCCCTCAAGGGCAATGCCAATGGCCTCTCGATGCTTAGCAGGAGAGCTACCCTTTGAGGACTGGCCTTTATGTTTAGTTACCTGAGATCCATGGGAGGAAGAAGAGGCTCTTGAAGACGTCGATGCAATGGACCTGGCATCCGAAGAAAAGAGGGTACCGAGCTTTGCAGCCTGGTTCTGTCTTCCTCTTTTAGTAATTCCCATACGAGAGAGACTCAGATGGAGAATGGTCAGGGCCTAAACATTTAAGACACCAGTCATGGGTGTCGGTGACGGAAATGGTACCACCACACTTAGTGTTTTTTTTTTTAAACCACTAGCTGGTTTTTCCATCTTTAAGGAAAAATGGGGCCTAGTGCCCAAAATGGCACCTAGCACCAAAAAAGAAAGTTTCTGAAGAGAAACAATTCAGAATTATTTTTTTTTGAGAAAAGAAAAGGAAAGAAAGCGTAGTTACTCACCTGTAACAGGTGTTCTCCAGGAGCAGCAGGAATCAGTCCTCACATATGGGTGACGTCAGCGCCGACGGAGCCCTCGCGGAGCAATTTTCCCCAGCTTTCAAAGAAAGCCTTTGGGAATTGCAGCGCGGCCCTCTTCCCGCCCAAGGGTGCCATCTTGCTCAGTCAGATGACATAGCAAAAAGACAGCAAAAACTAGCAAAAACGAAAGCATAAAACTGCAACTCCAAGGGGAGGAGGGAGGGTTGTGAGGACTGATTCCTGCTGCTCCTGGAGAACACCTGTTACAGGTGAGTAACTACGCTTTCTCCAGGACCAAGCAGGAAGTCAGTCCTCACATATGGGACTCCCAAGCTTAAGGCTACCGGAGACCCCAAGCACAAAAATGAGCTCCCTCTAGCTCAGCAGCACAGAAGGAAGGAATCTTCTCTGAATACTTCTCCAACCGGTAGCCCAATATCCGGGATGGAGGGTAGGAGTTGCCTATACCTCGAAGAGGTTACGGAGGACTGCCTGTCCGAAAGCACTGTCCCTGCGGGACTCCCTCTCCAGGCAGTAATGGGCTGCAAAAGTCTGGCTTGAAGACCAAGTAGCGGCCCGGCAGATGTCTGCCAACGGAACAGAGCGGAGGTAAGCCACTGACGTAGCTTTCGCCCGAACACGATGAGCGGTGACTCTACCTTCCAGCACGAGGCCCGCAGCCTCGTAAGCCCAAGCGATGCAGTCCGCAATCCAGATGGACAGAGTACGCTTGGAGACAGGGAGCCCCAACTTGTTGGGGTCATAAGACACGAAGAGCTGAACAGCCCTTCGGTGCTCCCGCGTACGGTCAAGGTAGAAGTTCAGCACCCTTCTACAGTCCAGGGTGTGCAGGACCATTTCAGCTCGGTTGGAGTGTGGCCTGGGAAAGTAGGTCGGAAGTACCATCTCCTGGTTGATGTGAAAAGGGGAAACCACTTTAGGAAGAAACTTAGGGTGAGTCCGTAGGACTACCCGGTTCTTGTAGAACCTAGTGTAAGGAGGATCCGATACCAGGGCCTGCAGCTCACTAACGCGTCTAGCAGAAGTGAGGGCCACCAAGAACAAGGTTTTCCAGGAAAGAAAACGAAGAGGACAGGTAGCCATAGGCTCAAAAGGCGGACAGGTAAGCCGCTGTAAAACCACATTGAGATCCCAGTTCGGGGCTGGCGGTCGCAAAGGTGGTTTAAGGAGTAGGAGGCCCCGGAGAAAACGAGCCACCAGAGGGTGGCTGGAAAGAGGCCTACCATCCACCGGTAGGTGGTGCGCAGAAATAATACTGAGGTGGACCTTGACCGAGTTGGACTTAAGTCCAAGATTGGAAAGGGAAAGCAAGTACTGCAAGACCACTGACGTTGAACAGGAGAAGGGGTCTTGCGACTGCTGTGTACACCAGACGGAGAACCGACGCCACTTAAGAGCGTAGGACTTCCGGGTGGAAGGCCTCCTGGAGGCCAAGATGACCTCTTCCACATCTGGAGGCAGCTGGAGAGGGGCAAGGACTACCCTTTCAGCAGCCAGGCCATCAGATGAAGGGACCGAAGGTTGGGGTGCAGGAGCGTCCCCTGATCCTGCAAGAGGAGGTCGGGCTGAAACCCCAGAGGAAGGAGGGGTGTCCACCGCCAGCTGCATCAGAAGCGGGAACCAAGGTTGCCTCGGCCACCGGGGAGCCACTAGGATCATCGATGCCTTGTCTCTGAGAACTTTGAAGAGCGTCCGAGACACCAGAGGCATGGGTGGAAAGGCATACAAGAGGCCTGTGGACCATGGAATCAGAAAAGCATCCGCCGCTACCCGGAGAGGATTCGGCTGTCGAGAGCAGAATCTGGGAAGCTGCCGGTTCAGAGGACTGGCGAACAGATCCATGGTGGGGAGGCCCCACCGTAGAAAGATCCGCTTAACCACAAGCGGATCCAATCTCCACTCGTGCGGTTGGAGGATCCTGCTCAGTTTGTCTGACAGATAGTTTTCTTGACCTGGGAGATAGACAGCTTTGAGGACGATGTTGCGATGGACAGCCCAAGAGCAGAGCTTCTGTGCTTCCTGACAGAGAAGGAAGGAGCCGGTTCCGCCTTGCTTGTTCACGTAGAACATGGCAACCTGATTGTCTGTCTGGACCAGTACTGACTGGTGAGACATCAGGTGAGAGAAGGTTTTGAGCGCTAGGCGGATGGCTCTGAGCTCCAGGAAGTTGATCTGCTGAGCGGACTCCCAAAGAGTCCAGAGACCCTGAGTACAAGTCCCTTGGCAATGTGCTCCCCAGCCCTGGAGAGAAGCATCGGTCGTCAGGACCTGAGAATGTGCAGGGGGCTGAAAAGTCACCCCGAGCACTAGGTTTGGCAGGTGAAGCCACCATCGCAGAGAGGAGACCAGCTGGTCGGAGATCTGTACGGAGTCCGCTAGGCTCCCAGTGGCCTGATGCCATTGTTTGCGAAGGCACCATTGAGCAGGTCGCATGTTCAGGCGTGCACAGGGGGTTACATGGACCGTGGAAGCCATATGGCCGAGCAGTCTCAGAAATTGCCTGGCCGAGACCAGGGAATTGCTGTGAAAACGGCTGGCGAGATCCATGAGCCTTTGGGCCCTGTCCAGAGGCAGGAAGGCCCGCGCCTGAAGAGTGTCCAACCTGGCGCCGATGAATTCTAGATCCTGAGAGGGGAGCAAAGTGGACTTTGCAAAGTTTATGACAAATCCCAAGTGCTGAAGCAGAGCCACCGTGCGATGAGTAGCCTGAGTGGCTTCTTGGGCAGACTGGGCTCTGATGAGCCAGTCGTCCAGGTATGGGAACACAAAGAGACCTTGAAGTCTCAGAAAGGCCGCCACCACTGCAAGGCATTTGGTGAACACCCTGGGGGCGGAGGATAGGCCGAAAGGCAGTACTCTGTACTGGTAATGGCGTCCGTCCACCACAAACCTGAGGTATTGTCTGTGGTCCGGATGAATAAGGATATGAGTATACGCATCCTTCAGATCTAAGGAGCATAGCCAGTCTCCCTGCTGGAGGTAGGGCAGCAGGATTCCAAGGGTAAGCATTTTGAACTTTTCCTTTGCCAGGAACTTGTTGAGGTTGCGCAAGTCTAAGATGGGTCTGAGGCCTCCTGTTCTTTTCGGAATCAGGAAGTATCTGGAATAAAACCCTTGACCCTTCAGGTGGTGGGGCACCGGTTCCACGGCTTGTTCCTGAACAAGACTCGCTAACTCCTGAAGGAGTAAGTCCCTGTGCAGAGGGAGTCTGGAAGGCTCCCCTGGAAAGTAGGAGGAGGTACCTGGTGAAAATGAAGAAGATAGCCCTTTTGAACTATCTGAAGCACCCAGGTATCTGTGGTGATGTTGGACCACCTGTGGGCAAAGTGGACCAGCCGGCCTCCTGTGCTGAGAGAAACCAGCTGAGGGGGAGAGGCTATGCTGAGAAAGTCAAAAACCCCCACCCAGCTGAGCAGGGGCCGGTGGTGCAGGCTTGGGGGTTTGCTGCCTACGGGACCCATTACCCCGTCCCTTTGCCTGCTTTCCCTGTGGGGGAGCTGGTGAGGCCTGATACTGAGGGTAGTATTTATAGGCAGCACCTAGTGGTTGGGGCAAGGTACTTCAGGCCGGAAGGTCGGTGGTTCAAATCCCACTAGAGGACAGCAACCTTGGGCCGGAAGGACTGGGGTTTCTAGTCCCACAGGTGCTCCTTGTGGTCTTGGGCAAGCCACTTAACCCTCCATAGCCCATGTTCCCTGTAAAATAGTTATCTCCAAGTTATAATGCCCTGTTCAATGTAATTTCAGTTTGTTCAATGTAAACCGCACTGATGCAGAATAGCGCGGTATATAAGAGAATGTAAATAAATAAATAAATAAATAAATAAAAGGGCTTTTTCCCCGAGGCCTTCTTCTTTTGAGAAGGGGCAGAGGTCTTCCTGGAGAGACGAGTCCTGGTGAGAGTCTCCGTCTCAATTTGTGCAGCCTTCTCATCCATGGGCTTGCCAAAGCGGCAGGGGACATCGACCAACTTGTCCTGTACCCAGGGCTCGAGGTCGGACGACTGAAGCCAAGCCTGGTGGCGTCCACCGATGCCGGCCACGGCTACTCGAGCCGAAGCCTCAAAACCATCATAGGCTGCTCGAGAGATAAACTTGGAGCACTCCCGAATACCAGTAGATAAGGATTGGAACCTCTGCAAAGGTTCGTCGGAGAGACCAGCAGAGAACCCGGCTATTTCCTTAGCCAGGTCTCGGAGATACATGCCCATGTAGAGCTGGTATGTCTGGACTCGACAAGCAAGCACAGAGCCCTGGAAGCACTTCCTACCGAGAGCATCCAGGCTTCGGGCTTCCCTAACCGGGGGCACCGAGGAGTACATTTTTTGACTCTTCAGTCTATGCATGGCCGATTCCACCACCATGGAATGGTGCAGTAGTTGTGCCTTTTGGAACCCGGGGCTCTTGCGGACTCGATAAATGGAATCGACCCGCTTGCTTAACACCGGCGACGACGCCGGGCTCTCCCACATGCGGAAGAGAAGCCGTTCCAGCATTGGAGGAACCGGTACAATAAAGGCCTCCTTCGGGGGATATTGGAGGGCATCGAGTTCGACTCGAGGCTCCTCCTTGGGATCCGCAGGGAAGGCCAAGGCTTTGGCCATATCCCTGACGAAGTCCGAGAACCGGGTATCCTCCGGGGGGGACCGTCTCCGAGGTTCGGACTCAGGGGAGTCCGAAGGGACACACCGAGTCCGAAAGGAACCAGGTGACTCTTCGTCCTCAGATTCCCAGGCCGACTCCTCGGAGGAGGAGTCAACCGGCTCCGGTCGGGCGGGCACTGATGCCATCCGCCCCGACGCCGAGGGAGTCGGCGTCGACAACCTCGGTCCCGAATGGGAGGCCGAAGGAGACCTCGACCGAGGATCGACTCGAGCCCTCATGGACTCGAGGATCGGCTCGGTCCGAAGAAAAATAATGAAAAATAGAGGAAAATCAACTTTTCAGCGGGGATTCACAGGCAACGTCTGTAGGGCTCCGTGGAAAAAAGAAGACTGAGCAAGATGGCACCCTTGGGCGGGAAGAGGACCGCGCATGCGCGCTGCAATTCCCAAAGGCCTTCTTTGAAAGCTGGGGAAAATTGCTCCGTGAGGGCTCCGTCGGCGCCGACGTCACCCATATGTGAGGACTGACTTCCTGCTTGGTCCTGGAGAACCAGCGGTACCGGTAGGCGTCGTGCGGAGGCAATGCAACCACAAGAAAACAAAATTAAAGAAATTTTCTGCGGTGACATGGTATGTGTCCTGTCGGTTCCGCGGAAAACAAAGAACCTTTAGAGGGACAGTTGGAAAGGCAGGAAGGCAGCGCGCATATGCTGAGGGATGCTCCCAAAAGCGTTCCTATTGGATGCTGGGGAGCGTTCCCACGCAGGCTCCGTCGGCACCGACAATACCCATATGTGAAGACTACATTCCTGCATGTTCCTGGAGATCATGGCAACCTGATTGTCTGTCTATATGAGGACCAGGAGGTCATTCAGGAAGTGGCAGAAGGCCCATGAAGATGGCCCTGAGCTCAAGGAGATTAATTTTCAGGAGGTATTCCTCTGGGGACCAGGTACCCTGGGTGCATTGGCTCTCGCAATGTGTGCCCCAGCCTGCAAAGAAGGCATCTGTTGTCAAGACCCTCTGAGGAGTCGGTGCCTGGAAAGGCATCGCTGCCCTGAGGTGATGTAGGGACTGCCACCAAGTGAGGGAAGCCACCAGCCAGTGGGTGACCTTCACTCTGTCTTTTAGCCTGCCTGTTGCCTGCATCCACTGGGAATGCAGGCACAACTAGGCTGCCTGCATATGCAGGCAGGCCAGAGGTGTAATGTGACCTGTCGAGGCCATATGGCCTAGCAAGCAGAAGAGCAAGTGAGCTGACACCGAACTAGAGCTCTGCACGTCCCTTGCTAGCTGCATCAGGCAGTGGGCTCTCTCTAGAGGGGAGGAAGGCCCTTACCCACAGTGTCCAGTTGGACCCCTATGAATTCCAAGTCTTGGGCCAGGGAGAGGCTGGACTTGGGGTAGTTGATGAACCCCAACTGCTGCAGGGTATGGATGTTGAGCCTTGTGACCCACCTGACGTCGAGAGGTGTGCTGCCTCTGATGAGCCAGTCGTCCAGGTAAGGGAAGATGTGGGCCCCTTGGCAATGCACATGGGTGGCTATGACCACCAGGCATTTTGTAAAGACCCTTAGCGAGGAGGCAAGGCTGAATGGCAGCACCCCGTACTGTAGTGCTGCCCCCCTCACACCATGAATCTCAGGTAATGCCTGTGGGAGGGGTGAATTAGGATGTGGGTGTAAGTATCCTTGAGATCCAATAAGCAGAGCCAGTCTCCCTGGCAGAGGTAGGGCAGCAGCGTCCTAAGGGAGAACATCTTGAACTTTTCCCTCATCACGAACCTGTTCAAGTTGCACAGGTCCAGGATGGGCAGGAGAGCCCCTGTTCTTTTTGGGATAAGGAAATACCTCGAGGAACCCTTTTTCCCCCCCCAGAGGTGATGGGGTACCGGTTCCACCACCCTGTCCCTGAGCAAGCATGCGAGTTCTGTAGCGATCAAGGCCTGGTGGAGGAGAGGCTGTGGTGGCTCTCCTAGGAAGAAGTCTGGAGGGTTCTGCTGCAGATGGAGAAAATACCCCTCCTGCACCACCTACAGAACCCACTGGTCTGTGGTGATGCTGGCCCATTTATAGGTGAAAGAGGCCAGTCGACTCCCCCCCCCCCCCCCCGGTGGGCCTCCCAGGGGAGGGGAAACCCAGCCCAGGAAGTCGAAAGCTTCCCCCTAGTTGGGTGGGAGCTGGTGTCTGGGGCTTGGGAGCCTTGGCTTCCTAGGCCTGTGTCCCTGGACGTTTGGCTGTGAGGCCTGGTAAGACTGCTCCGAGTAAGGCTGGTAGTGGTCAGCCTGGGAGTAGCCCTCTTTCCTTGGGAAAAAGGGCTTTTACCCCCAAGGATTTTTTTTCTTGGGAGAGCAGAGGTATTTTTGGACAGCCTCTGCCGGGTCACTACCTCTGCCTCAATCTCCACAGCATTATCAGACCTCGATTTCCCAAATAGGTTCTCACCATTGCAGGGGACATCCAGGAGCTTCTCCTGTATCCACTGTTCTAGATCCAAGGTCTGTAGCCATGCCTGGTGCCAAATGCCAATGCCGGCGGCTGAAACCCTGGCTGCAGACTCAAACCCGTCGTAGGCGGCCTTAGAGAGGAATAGGGAACAGTCCCAGATGCCTGCTGCTAGAGACTGGAACCTTTGCAAAGGTTCCCCAGTGAGGGCTGCTGAGAACCCCGAGAGTTCCTGTATCGGGTACTTAAGGTACATTCCAATGTACAATTCATATGCCTGTATTCATCACCCAAACATACCATCCTGGTAGCACTTGCGCCCCATGGTGGTGAGGGCCCGGGCTTCCCTGAAAGGGGGAACTGAAGAGTAGGTCTTTTGACTCTTCAGTTTTTCCATGGAGAACTCAACCATCGAGTTGCGGGGGGAATTGTGGCTTATGGAACCCGGGGCCCCTCCGGGCGCGATAGATTGTGCCAGCGGTGAGTTGGCACCTGGACGCCGAGATTGGGGAGTCCCACATCCAGAGGAGCAAACTCTCGAGGATGGGTGGAATCGGCACCATGAGAGAGTCTCCTTGGGAAAGGACCCATATTGCAGGATCTCAAGCTCCTCGGTGCGAGAGTCCTCCTCTGATTCAGTCTGGATCGAAAGAGCCCATGCCATGTCATGAACTAGGTCATGAAAGGCCATGTCCTCAGGCAGGTTGTGGTGCCAAGGCTCCAGGGGAGACTGCTCAGAGGGAACATCCCGGTGTCAGGAGGTCTCTAGAGAGGCCTCATCCTCGGTCTCCCAGTCAGAGCCTGAGGGTGTCGAAGAGTCAGCCCTGGGGGTGGCTCCGAGCACCCCCCCCCCCCCCCGAGAACCTAGGTCAGACTCCTGGAAACTAACTGGGGAGAACCAGAACCCCGAGGAGCGTGATAGAGACCTTGATAGACGCCAAGGACGTACCCGATGCCAATGGCGCTCGGAACCAAATTTGACGACCGGAGGATTCCCCCCCGAGGCCAGTGGGCCCAGTGTCAGGACTGATAATGCCCAGAGGCCCAACATCAATGCCTGCTGCAAGGTTAAGATGGAGGAGAGGCTCTGCTCCATGGTCGCCATGCAGGTCTCAAGGCCCGATGGCTGTGCAGCACTCTGCGTGGACACCGAAGCCGGCACTCTGGAGAGTGCATCCTCGAGGACTCTAGGTTCGCGGGTCCTGGCGCGGTCTCTGCTGGCCGAGGACTCTTGTCTTGAGACTTTGAGGGTGCTGCTCGGAGTCACCAGAGTTCCGTTGAGGGATCTTGCCAGGTTTGATTGGAGGCAACTTCTTCGGGACACCTTTTTGGGAGGGTCCGGGGTCACACCAGAGGAGCTGCCGCCGAGGGTTTCCAAGGATGCCTGGACCTCTCGCGAAGGTCCGGCTTCGGACTTTGATGGGGAAGCCATGGCAGAGTCAGATCTTGGGAAAAGCTTCCCCTGCAACTCAGACCCCCTCCTGTTGCTTTTAGGGGACATGGTCTGGCACTGGTCACAGGTGGAATTGTCATGGCCCAGGCTCAGGCAGCAGATGCAGCAGTCATGAGTATCAGTGACAGATAGCCTGACTGCAGCGGTCGCATTTCTTTAACCCACCAGGAGTCATGGTGGGAGCACACCTGGTTGGGGTTGAGGACTCAGGCAAAAAAAGGCACGAAGGCTGGTCGAGGTGGAACCTCGAGGAAACACGGGAAAAATAGGGAGCCGAGATCAGCACCGGTGGTGGGACCTCAAGGCGGGAAGGGAACGGTACGCAAACCGGACAAAAAGGAAGGAATTAAAATAACTTTTTCCGGGAGAATAGATAACCACATCTGCTGGGCTCTGCGGAAAAAAGGAGACTGAGCAAGATGGCACCCTTGGGCGGAAAAGGGACCACGCATGCATGGTAGCATTCCCAAAGACTCTTTGAAAGCTGGGGAAATGCTCCATGCGGGCTCCTTTCATGCAGACGTCACCCATATGCAAGGACTGACTTCCTGCTTGTTCCTGGCGACGACTACATTTACGGCTAGAGCAAGTAATGAGCTGTTGACTTTTTAGAGTCCTTTAGACTTTGTGACTTACATAGCCATGGATGGAAGCTTGTGGCGTTATCACTGGTAGCTGGGGAGCCTTCTACACTGACACTGAAGATCAATAGAGCAGGGATTTATGGAGGTAGAAGAAAAAATATTTTAAAACAATTACTTTGTTCTTTATGGTTTTCCTGGTTATGAGTGTCTGCATACCGGGATGTTTTATATTCTTTGTTAATAAAAAAAAATTTGAACTACAAACATGAACATAGAAATGTTATATTTTCTGAACTTAATGCTCTCCCTCAACTAACAATCTTTGAACAAATTTCTCTAATGGTCTGAACCTATTTCAATATGAAAGATGTCCAAGAATAACCAGCTTTCACACATGTACTACTTCTGCGCAACAGCATAGGCATTCGGACTCGAGTCCCAATACATACCAGAACTGGCAGTCATTTAAAACATGGGAAACCTCAGCGTTTCAGATCATTTTGAAATCAAACAAAACAGTTTCACTGTATCTCCATTTTTGGCACTCAAACCTTTTCATACATACAATTTGCAAACAGCATGCAGTAATATTTGTATCTAATAGGGTACACTAAAAAAAATAAAAAAAAGGAAAAAAATACAACTATTTTGCACGCATAGCCTTAGCAGTCATATGGATTAGAGTCTTAAAACAAACAAAACACCCAACAGAAAAACACCTGTTTCTTAGGACAACGCTTCTGGATGCTTAAAATATTTGGTTAAAAGGGTTTGTTTTTTTTTTAGATACATGCTTAGCAAATTTCCAAATGAGAAAAAACTCACTGTGGCTGTAGCAGCAAACCACAGTATAACATGCCCCGCCATGCACCCTTTTAGAGTAAGAATAAAAGACGACTTACCAATTTCACTGATTAATTCTTGCACAATATTTTGTTTCATATCCTTCCGCTTTCTAATGTCTTTTTGACTTTTCTTTAACCCAGTACTTTTATGGACAGATGCAACAGTAAGAGGCTTAGCTGGAACTGCCACTGTCGTCTTCACCCCCAGGGTGGTCAGAGGCTTAACTGGAGCTGTCATTGTTGTCATAGTCGCCCCCAAAGTGGTCAGAGGTTTAGCTGGAGCTACCGCTGTTGGCACAGTCGCCCCCAAGGTGGTCAGAGGCTTAGCTGGAGCTGCCGCTGTTGGCATAGTCGCCCCCAAGGTGGTCAGAGGCTTAGCTGGAGCTTCCGCTGTTGGCAGTGTTATCCCCAAAGTAGTCAAAAACTTAGCTGGAGCAGATGTCATTACCCCCAGAGTAGTCACAGGCTTGGGTGGAATTACTGTTGCTGCTACCATAGCCCCTGGGTTAGTTTGTGGCTCGGCTGGAACTGCTGCTTCAAGATTACATTGAGACTTGGTTGTAACTATAGCTAGTGCAGCTGGGTTTAACTGAAGAGCATCTGACACATGTGTCATTGTGCCTTGGGTTGTATGGGACTCTGCTGAAACACCCCGCTTACTCATCTTCTTCAATAATTCCATTATTCTGAAAACAACGTTGTTTTCAGACTTAACGTGTGATGTAAGCACATTTGATCCTGTAGTGTATGGCTGCATTACCAGATTCGGTACTGGCTCCTTGGATGTAGCAACCTTGCCAGGAAAGGACTCCATGGATGCCTTTGGGAAGCCACTTTCATTTATAAGCCCTATGGGCCTGGAGATGTTACCTGTAGTAGGATTCTCTGAATTAATATTTACTTCCTCTTTCAAACTACAACTCATCTGGATGGACTGTATTGATTCTACCTTACCCTCAACTGTCCCCATGTGCTTCTCCTCTGAAGCATTATGGTTCCTTGCTTCCTGTACAATTTGAACTTGCTTGTTCTGGTTCGATGCTACAAAAGATTGTACTTTATGAGCCAGAACGGAACCTTCTTGGAATGTTACCATTTGTTGCTCATGTTGCAGAAGGTTCTCTGTTGAACTCACATTAACTATGTTATTTCTAGCGCAATCAACTGTTTGGAAAGGAGTACTTTGAGAAGAATCAACTGGAAAACTAATCTTAGCAGGGTTCTCCAATGGTAAGCTTCCATCATTTACTATCACAGAAGGCACTGGAGTAGTAGGCCAATAAGGTGGTGGTAAACATGCACCCCACCCTGGTGCACCACAGGCTCCTATAGGTGGAGGAGGAACAAATGGAGGTGGCGGCCATGTAGAAGCTGGCATAGCTGGCAGTGGTGGCGGGGGGAGAGACACAGGTTTAAAGGTATTAGGTGGACATGCACTGTTAATTCCTGGAACTACTGGTAGAGGTGGCAAGCAAGGATATGTAACAGACTGAGCAGAAATGCCATGCCAAGTAGGTGGATTTGCATAATGTGTGTACGGTGCAGAAAAATGAGCCACTCCTAAGGATGCAGGTGAACTATAATCAGCCTGTTTTTGCTTACTAGTCTCCTCAGATGCTATCTTGGGCGGAAGCTCAGAAATACTATTTACTAAAGGGATTGAATCTGAAGATCCTTTAATTTTTTCCACTGTGTCCAATGTGCATATTTTCTCTACAACTGGGGCAATTTTGGTTTGTATGGGTTTTGTTAACAATGAACCTGCAGCTGTTCCCGTTACAAGCAAGCAGGGAATCTCTGCTAATTCAGTGGGGGGTTCAGGGACACTGGGCCACTTGTTTGTAGCACTTTTTTCATTTTCTGTTCTCTCTTCTGCATTTAGCTTCCGCTGCTGCATTCTCATCCTGTACTCTTTCAGACTCAGTGACTTTGGTTTGGTATCCTTTGGTGGTTGCATTGTATTCAGATCTTCTGTGGGCTCTGGTTCTAAGAGCCCATTATCCTCTATCACAACTCTGACTTCTTTTGAAGGGGCTAGATGAACCACTTCGTCAGAAACATTACTTTCTTGATGCACATCAGATTTTGGCACTTTATCTATTCTGTTCTCCATCAGAAGTTCAGTTTCTATCATGTTTTCACTTGCAGTTTGCTCTTTGTTTTTCATCAGTACACGATCTGATGGCCTCTTGGCTTCTTTGCTCACTAGGTCAGACTTGACAAAACCTACACGTACGTCTGACTGTTTTGGATCTTTTTTGTTTTCAAGTGGTGCCTTTCTATCTTGAGGACTTACTAAAAGTGAACTCTCCATATTTGCCTTTGCTCTCCCTTTGACTCTGCATGCTCTAATGGATCTTAACTCCATTTCAGATTCTTTTTTTACTTTCTCTAGGTGCCTAACTAAGAAATCTGACTCTTGCAACAATGAGCCATTTACATGACTTGCAAAAAGTAAACCAGCATGCTTCAATTTATTCTTGCTGTCCACATTTTCTTGCAAAGATGTTGATGACTTAGGAGGGCCTCCATCTTTGAGTTTGCTGCGATTTTGAGCACCTTTGTTTTTGCGTTTGTTTATCACTCTTGACCTAGATCTTTCACATATCTGAACATTTTCTGTGGCATTCTGCTGCTGCTGCTTTCTTGTAAGCCCTGAACCCCTGGTGTGAACATTCCCATGTTCATCGCAGATTTTTACTTGTTTGATTTTTCCTTCTTTTATTTTTCTTTTCTCTTCAGGCCCTGCACTTTGAAAATTTGCTTCAGATTCTATTCTAGGTTCACATTTAGAAAAGGTCTCCTGGACCAGAGTTCTCAGTTCTATATGCTGACACGATGCTTCATGTTGGACTTCAGACTTATTCTTCACAAAAACCTGTTGAGCCTGAATTTCTGGTTCCATAGGAAGTAAAGGAGTTTTGTATTCTACGTCAAGCTCACTCTTTAATGAATTTCCTCCAAGCTGCACCTCTAAGTTTATGTTCTGTAAAGACATTTTATCTTGTTGCACAAGTGTAAGAGTAACGGGCTTTTTTTGACCATCTACATCTGACTCCACCTGCTGAGGTAGTTCAGGTATTTCTGTCTCATTCTCTTGTAAAGCTGTGCCATGTTTCATTCCAGATCCATACGCTTGTATAGAGGATCCACCTGTTAACAGAGAAGTGCCATTTACAATGCTGTTCTTTGGCTCTTCTGTTTCAATCCCTTGCTCAGACAGCTGCACAACCACAGGCATTGCTGCATCGTCGCCATCTGCCATAATTTCAAGTACAACAGCATTATTTAAAAATTCTTCATTAATCTCTTCGCTTTCAGTCTCTAAACATACTGCTATGGTAGGTAAACAATAAGAGTGCATATATTTCACCAAATCACAGAGGGTAACTTTTTCTGTATTGAACACACAAGGCGTTCTCTGCCCTGACTTTAACTTGGTTTGAAGGTTGTTATCATTTATCATATCCGCAGAAAATTCCATCCCAATGTCCACAAAATCTCTATCGGCCTCTGAATTACAATCTTGCTTTGAACTATGAATTTCTTCCTCTTCTCCATCGCTTCGCTGCTGGGTGGGTCCTTCTGGGATTCTAGGTCTGGCACACTTTCGCATGCTTCTAGATTTGCTGCATCTTTTTGGAGGAGAATTGTCAAGGCATATGGGAAAGACATCCCAACTTTCATCTGCAGAATGGTTTTCAACCTAAACAAGGAAAATAAAAAAGCACAAAACTATTATATATTTCAAAATGTTATCAAATGTCTTCACTTGAATAACCTAGAATAAAAAGCAAATGGCTTACAATATTAAACTGAAAGCATAAAGCAAAAGCAGTATTCCTATTTTATTTAAGAAAATTAAAATTGGAATTCTGGTTAAGCACTGTCACTATTAATCAGTTCAACAAGAAACGCTACAGCTAAAATGTGCTGATACCAAGACTACCACTTCAAAAAATTCAGCGGGGGAAAGAAGAAAAAAATCTCAATTAGTTCAGTTCAGGGCTTTGTCATGAAACAAAATACTCGATAACCAAGGTTCATAGCTTCACAATTATATGGGTCAAGCTGCAGCATACACTTCTATGGCGATCATAAAACTGTAGGCAGTGAGCAGTTTGGCTACCTCTAGCAATCCTCCTGATTTTAACCTACCAGTAGCCATTCACAGATCACATATACAACAGTCCCTTTCAAAATTTCCTGCTAGAACTGAACAAAACACACACAAACAAAATCAAAGATAACTTTTTCACAACAATGATCAGCCATCTCAGTAACCTATAGCTTCTTAGTACTGCAATTAAGATTTTTAGGTATGGAGGGAGCAAACTTTGGAGGTCCCAAGGGCAGGAGAGGACTCTACATGGCGTTCTCCCCACCTATGCGATCAGATTGGCTTCCCAGGCCCTGCTTGCTGCTGGCACATTGGTGACCCCATTGCTGTGACCCCTGGGCCTTTAAAAGCCAAGGCCCACTGCAGAACACAGCTGCTTGCCCAAAGGGGCATGCCATGCACTTTGAGTCCCCTCTGCACATAGAGTTTGGAATTCTTCCTTGAGTATTTCTTATTATGCCTAAAGAGAAAAAGGGGAAGCCAATTCCCAAAAGGTCTCCATTGCAAACAAGGTAATACTGTGTGGCTCTTGAATACAAACGCTCTGACAAAAGGCTTTTTTTTTTTTTTTTTTAATAGCTAATTGTTTTCCTGCTGCATCGCCTAGTAAGTTGTAGCTGTATTGAAAAAAAAGGGGAATTTTGTGTGTTCTTTGGCAAAGCTTTTTTTCTGCTGCTGTAGCAGAGTTCAAAGTATGCAAGCTTTTTGAAGTTACTGACCTCCTCAGATGTTATGGTGGGAAATCGCATGGTTTGATATTAGGACTAGAGTTGATAAAATACATTAAAAAATGAGGGTCCTAGACTAGGAAAACTAACTTTGCCAAGATGGGACAATACCTCAAGGAGGCATTAGTAAGATGGGAACAGCTGGGGAATGTAAAAAAAGCAATGGGCAAAACGGAAAGGGGATATTTTAAGGAAAAAAAAACCTGTTAGAAATGTAAATAAATGTAAAAGAAAAAAAAGGAGGCAACTATAGTACTCAAAAGAAGTAGCTGAAAAGGTGGAGAGAGAGAGGATGGCCTTCATAAAATACAAGAGAACACAGAAAGAGGAAGACTAGCATCGATATTTGAAAAAACAGAGAAGCTAGGAAGAGTAGTCAGGAAAGCAAAGATACAAGCAAAAGAAGAAATAGCCAATGCAATAAAAATGGGGGGACAAGACATTTTCAGATAAGTTAGTGAGAGGAGGAAGGGCAAAAGTGGTATTGGCAGAGACTCAAGGGGGAAGGGGAGGAATACGTACAAGCTGATGTGGATAGAGCAGAATTGCTTTAATATTTTTGTTGTGTATTCACAGATGAAAGGCCAAGAGCAAGACCTCAGAAAACAACCACAAATAGAACAGAAGTGAAGAAAATCGATTTTCAGAAAACTGTGTTCATGAAGAACTAGATAAACTAAAAGTAGACAAAGTGCTGGAACCGGATGGGATACATCCAAGAGTATTGTAGGAACTTGGGGGAAGTTCTAGTGGTTCCACTGACTTTTGACGCCTCTTTCGAGTCAGGAGTGGAAGAGTTCTGAGAACAACCTTATCATGGTGAAACCTAGTATAAGGAGAATCAGCCACTAAAGCTTGCAATTTACCAATGCGACGTGCAGAGGTGATTGCAATTAGGAAGATGACCTTCCAGGACAAAAGCTTTAGGGTTGTAGTGGATAAAGGCTCAAAAGGCTGTTTCATGAGCTGCACGAGAACTAGGTTTAAATCCCATGCCACTGGTGGTGGCCTGATGGGAGGCTTTGTTAATAGAAGACCTCTCATAAATCTTGTTATGAGCAGATGAGAGGAAATTGGTTGTCCATTTAGAGACTTATAGGAAGCTGCAATTGCACTAAGATGGAGTCTTACTGAATTGGTCTTTAGACCAGAATTTGATAAATGAAGTAGATACTCTAGTATCAATTCCAAAGGTATCATAAGAGGGTTTAACCCCTTCTGTGAACACCATATAGTAAAACGTTTCCACTTGAAGGCGTAAGAGCGTCTTGTGGAAGGTTTTCTAGTAGCCTGAAGGATATCCTTTACCTGCTGGGAAAGGTTAAGATCCTGAAGGTCTAAGCTTTCAGCAACCAGGCCCTGAAATGCAGGGACTGGGGATTTGGGTGCCATAGAATCCCATTCTCTTGGGAGAGGAGATCTGGAGCATAGCCTAACTCCAGAGGTGCAGCTTGAGAGAGATGTAGAAGCAGGGGATACCACGTTTGGCATGGCCACCGTGGCGCTATGAGGATCATACAACCTCGGTCTCTCTGAAGCTTGAAGAGTGTTTTGGGGATGAGAGGAATGGGTGGGAAGGCATAGAGGAAGTCGTGACCCCAGTGAAGAAGGAAGGCGTCCCTTGCCTGACAATTTTGAGCCGGAATCCTGGAACAGAACCAGGGAAATTTGGCATTCAGTGGACTTGCAAATAGGTCTATGTCTGGGGTTCCCCAGATCTGAAATATCTTGGCCACCTGGTCTAGGTGGAGAGACCATTCGTGAGGCAGCAGTACTCGGCTGAGTTTGTCTGCCCAAAGGTTTTGAATGCCTGGAAGATATACCACGAGAAAGTGAATTTGATGCTCTCTGGCGAGGGCCCATAGTCGTAAAGCTTCGTTGCATAACGACAGAGCCTGTTCCGCCCTGCTTGTTCACGTAGAACATAGCTACTTGATTGTCCATTTGGACTAGGACTGTCTTGTAGCTGAGCTGGGCATGGAATACTCGAAGAGCTAGATAGATTGCTCTGAGTTCCAGGCGGTTTATGTGAAGACAAGCCTCCTGTGGAGTCCAGGTACCCTGGGTAGAGAAATGATGCAGGTGTGCTCCCCATCCCACCTGTGATGCATCTTTTGTTAGAGTGGTCTAGAATAGGGGTTGTTGGAAAGGAGACCCAACTAGAAGATTTTCCAGTGATTGCCACCATTGTAGGGACAAGATCAGTCATTGTGAGTTTGATATCTTGTCCGACAGATGTCCTGTGGCCTGTGTCCACTGGGCTGCTCGCATATGAAGGCGAGCGTAGGGAACCACATGAACCGTGAATGCCATATGTCCCAATAGCTGTAGTAGTTCTCGAGCAGTTAAGGAGGACTTCAACGCTGCTTGAGAAGCTAGCTGCATTATACGAAGACAGCGGGGTTGTGGGAGAAAAGCCCTTGACTGTCTGGTATCTAGACGAGCTCCTATGAACTCTAGGGACTGAGACGGAGCAAGTTGGGATTTTGGGTGGTTTATGACCAATCCCAAGTATTGAAGGATTTGCATTGTGCGAGACAGTGCAGATCTGGCTTCTGGAACCGTGGGGGCTCGAATGAGCTAGTCGTCCAAGTAAGGGAAGACGAATATCCCCAGGGTTCACAGAAATGCAGCTACTACTGTCATGCATTTTGTGAATACTCTTGGTGCTGAAGCCAGACCAAAGGGAAGAACCCTGTATTGGAAATGTTTTCCCTTGAAAAGGAATCGTAAGAATTTCCTGTGATCTGGATGGATCAGAATGTGAGTATATGCATCCTTTAGATCTAGAGAACAAAGCCAATCCTGACTTTGAAGGTATGGCAGAAGAATTCCCAGAGAAATAGTTTTGAACTTTTCTCGGAACAGATATTTGTTAAATTCTCTGAGGTTAAGAATGGGTCTGTGTCGTCCTGTTTTCTTTGGAATAAGAAAATAGGGGGAGTAGAACCCTGTACCCTACTGAAGAATGGGCACCTCCTCTATTGTTCCTTAAGCAAGGAGTTTTGAGACCTCTTGATCCAGTAGATTGCCTGTAGAGCAGGGGTCTCAAACTCAAATTGCTTTGAGGGCCAAATGAGGACTTGTAGAGTAACCCGGGGGCCGCACAAGACGCAGGCCTCATTTGCATAAGGGCATCATTTGCATAAATTTGCATAATGTTACCATACACTAACTTTTAGTAAACATGCCTCTTAATGAGTGTATGGATAAAGAAAGACTAAAAGATTTCTACATTACTATAAACCAGTGCCAACCGCCAGGCACATTAGGAACTACTAGAAACACTGCTAATTTAGAACCCATAGCAAACCTGCCGTGTCCTAACAGCACTACCAGGACTCACAAAGCACCATACCCTAACTATCAAAAGGCAACACTGCAAATATTAAATCAACACATTTCAGAGAACAACAATATATGACCTACTCGGGAAAGAGAACAAGTGGCAATGTCAAATAGGAATTACATAAACAGAATACCTCAGCTCAGTTACACATGCAGAACATACACCATCACCAAACAAGGAATCACAATTTAGAAACAGGAAGACAATTAAACTGGGAACCCCAAAAGCCAAACTTAGAATGTACAACACTGTAGAAATAAAACTATACATTGATTTCCTCTTGTATTAAATAAAGTGCAGACGTTAAAGATGCACATTTCCAAGAGCTGACATATTTCAGTTAATAAATTCAAAATAAAGAGATATTTTTCTACCTTTTGTGCATTTTTTTTTCAGTTGCAATTGTTCCATTCACTTTCTTCTGGTTTCTTTGTGTCTTCTGCTAACTCTCCATCGTCTGCTGTCCATTTGTCCTTTCTTCTTTCCTAGTTTTTTTCCATTCTCTCTACATCTGCTTTAACATACTAATCATTCTCCTTTTGCTCTTTCCTCATTCCTATTTCATCCACTCAAATTTTACCCCTCCATCCTCAATCCCCACTTACTCTCCCAATACCCGGCCAATTGTAGATTTTTCTTCCCTCCCACACAAAATATATTTCCCCTCTCCATTTCACTCTCCCAGCCCCATCCCATTCTAATCGTCCCCCAACATCAACTCCCTTCTAGCTCCTGCCCCACCCAGCATCCGCTCCCTTCTAGTCCCCGCATCATCAGCCCATTTCCAGTCCTAGCTCCCTCCCCTCACAGCCCATTTCCTTTCCAAGCCCCCCTCTCCATCAGCCCATTTCCATTCCAAGCCCCCTTCCACTCAGCCCATTACCATTCCAAGACCCTGTCCCCATCAGCTATTTGCAGTTCAAGCTCCCCCTTCTACTCGGCCCATTTCCAGTCATAGCACCCCCCCCCAGTCCATTACCAGTTCTAGCCCCCCCCCCCTAGCCCATTATCGGTCCTAAGCCCCCCAACAGCCCACTTCCAGGCCTAACCCTTCCATCGCCCTATCTTCATTCTTAGCCCCCCCATAACCCCATTTCAGTCTTAGCCCCCCAATCAGACCACCTCCAGTCCTAACCCCCATCTGTCCATTACCAGTCCTAACCCCCATCACCCCATTTTCAGTACTACCCCCCCAGCCACACATCAAGTCCTGCTCCCCCCCCCACATCAAGTCCTGCTCCCCCCCCCGTCCTGCTCCCTCCCTCCCTCCCCCCCCCGGGAAAATTAAACTTTAAAAAAAAACCAGCTTCTGCTGCTGCTGCCGCCGCTGCCGTGGCCGGCAATAGCAGCAATATCGCAAGTCCCGCGGGCTCCGCTCCCCCCCAACCCATCTGCCCCAGCGGGCTGAACAGAGTCACGAGGGAGCTGCTCTCCCTTCGCGGCTCTGAAAGGCGAAGCCGAAGCGGAGAACTGGCAGGCAAGCAGGAAGGAAGGGGGGGGGGGAGCGGAGCCCGCGGGACTTGCGATATTGCTGCTATTGCCGGCCACGGCAGCGGCGGCAGCAGCAGCAGAAGCCGGGGTGGTTTTTTTTTCCCCCTATGCATCGCGGGCCGCACAAAGGTCTCTCGCGGGCCGCGTGTTTGAGACCCCTGCTGTAGAGGTTTGGGAATTGAACTGTCTTATGACTGTAGGAAGGGGCATACTGTGAAGATGAAGCTTGTACCCCTCTCCCACAATGGACAGAGACCAGTTTTCTGTTATTTGGTGCCATCTGTTGGCAAAATGACACAACCTGCCTGGAATGTTTAGGGGTTCTGGCCCCTTCAGAGGCAGGAAGGCTAAGTTCTCTATGAAGGAGTCAAAGCCCTTGAAGGGGCTGGGCCTGTGGACCTGATTGAGCTCTAAGGCCTTTTGGCTTCTTGTCTGGATTGTTGTTGTTGACTCTTCTGGGCAACTTGACCTTGAGCTTGCCCTTGCTGGATATTAGGATGGATAAAACTTCCTCTTTTTGCTGAAAAAGGGTTTTTTTATAGGGTTTCTTTTTGGCTGGAGTGGCTGTAGATTTTGACAATCTGTCTAAAGTGAGATTGTCAGTATCTATCTCATTAGCTTTCACCTGACAATTCTTGCCAAAGAGGTTTTCTCCTGTGCAAGGGATGTTTCTCAATTTTTCCTGCACCAAAATCTCCAAGTCTGATGCCGGAAGCCAGGCAATCCGATGTTCACCAATGGCAATAGCAGAGGTTCTGCTGATGCATTCAAAGCAGTCAAAGGCTGCATGGTTTACAAACTTGGAGACATCTTGAGCGTGCTTGACCAGAGTGAGAAATTCCTGTCATTTGTCCTCAGGGAGAAGGAGGCTCAAACTCCAAATCTCCTCTGACCTCTTTGAGGAACATTCCGATATATAAAATATATGAGCTGATCCTAACTGAAAGCTCAAAAGTGTCAAGAGTCCTGCATTCACGACCTGGAGGATTGTATGCATGTCTCTTTACACTTTTCATCCTACACATGGCTGACTCCACTATCATTGAATGGTGTGGCAGCTGAGTCTTTTGAAAACCAGGACATGGTATTGAGTCTCCTAGAATGAGGAGATGTGGTCATAGGTGTCTCCCACATTCTGAGCATCAAATCATGAAGAATTTCATGAATGGGCAGAGTGGCTGCTTCCTTGGGAGCCTTAGGGTATTGGAGAATTACCAATTCCTTTGCTCTAGGTCAGGGGTGTCAAACTCAAATACACAGTGGGCCAAAATGTAAAACTTGAACAAAGTCGCGGGCCAGCATTGAACAAATGAACCTTTTAATATGGACCCAAACAAGATTTGCTTTAACATTGAATATGAAGCAACACTTATTACTATACAATTTATAACTTAATAGTTCAGATATGCAAAAAACAATTTCAAATTAAAAAAAAAACATCAATGACATTCATTTATTAAATAAGATTTAAATAATAATAAATAATAATTTTTAAAATAAAATAACAATAATAAAATTAATCAACCATTCAAGCCCATGTCTTGGAGTAGCAAGAAAAAGTGCATAAAGAAAACGTTAATTATTGCTCAGTTTGCTGCACACTGATCTAATCTGATGTGCCCAAGCCAGATACCTGGCATCTCTTCTTGGATGATAGTTCATCAATGTCTGGGCTCAGGCTTTGAGCTGAGGAAATCCTCAGTATCGAGCGAAGGTGTTCATCAGTCAGACGTCTCCTGTGAGATGTTTTGGTCATCTTCATCGAGGAGAAAAGTTGCTCACATAGATAAGTGCTGCCGAACATGGAGAGCATCTGAGCAGCTTGGGTGCGGAGCTGAGGCATTGTGTCAGGGATGAACTGTGGAAACTGGGCGGCGCCCACAGCACCATACTTTGACTTCAGCGTGTCATTACACTGGAGTTCAATTAGCTCCATTTGGAGGTTGGTTGCTGCGTTTTCCACATTAACTGCAAAGGGATTACTGAGCAGTTCAAACCTACATTTCTGGACATCAACGTCGGAAAATCGCCGGCTAAACTCAGCGCCGAGTACACTGAGTTTTTCAGCAAACTGTGCGCATGGGAACAAGTTGGTAAAGAACTGCGTTTTCATGGTTTGGCAGCAGGGAAAATGGCCAAGGTTTCCTTGCAGCATCTGATTCTCCCACAGGCACAGTTTAGTTTTAAAAGCCCTCACTGCAGCGTACATGTCTGTGATGATGCGCCCCCGCCCCTGAAGCTGCAGGGTCAGCGCATCGAGATGGCTCGAGATGTCACACAGAAAGGCCAGCTCACACAGAAACCTTTTCTCCCGAAGCTCTGCTGTGTCCTTCCCTTTGCTTTCCAGAAACTGACATATTTCTTCATGCAGCTCAAAACATCTATTCAGTACTTTTCCTCGGCTTAACCATCTCACCTCTGTGTGATACACGTCTGCGTATTCCGAACCACACTCCTCCAGAAAAGACTTAAACTGGCGGTGATTCAGACCTTTGGCTCTTATAAAGTTAACTACTTGTGTTACTGTGGTCATAACATGTTCCATCTTTAGGGCTTTGCCACACAATGATTCCTGATGTATGATGCAGTGATAAACAGTTCACCTGCACAGTTCTCTTCCTGCATCTTCTCCCGGACCCTGCCCACCAGTCCACTTGTTTTACCGCACATCGCTGGCGCACCATCTGTCGTTAATCCCACGAGTTTATCCCACGGCAGCTTTATTTCAGTTACGCATTTGGAAACCTCCTCAAAAATTTCCTTTCCTGTGGTTGTGCCATGCATTGATTTGAATCCCAATAGCTCCTCCGTAACACACATATTTGAGTCCACTCCACGGATGAAGACTGACAGCTGAGCAGTATCAGATGCGTCGCTGCTCTCATCCACAGCAAGGGAGAATGCAACGAAATCTTTTCCCTTTTCCAAAAGCTGGTCATACAGATTGGTGGCAAGATCACATGTGCGATCAGCTACTGTGTTTCTGCTCAGGCTCACGTTTGAAAAGGCTTGCTTTTTCTCTGGGCACACGATGTCACAAACTTTCAACATGCACTTTTTCACAAACTCTCCCTCATTAAAGGGCCGGGCTGATTTTGCGATCTCTGCTGCCACAATATAACTAGCCTTTACAGCAGCCTCACTTTGTGATGTGGCTTTTTTGAACATATTCTGTTGTGAAACCAAACTTCTTTTCATCTCCTCCACTTTCTGGCTCCTTTGAGTCATGTCCAGGTCCTTGTACTTGTCATGGTGTTTTGTTTCATAGTGTCGTCGAATGTTATACTCCTTAGTTATAGCCACGTTGACTCCACAAATCAGACAAACAGGTCTGTCTTTTACATATGTAAACAAATATTCTGTCTCCCACCTGTCCAGAAAGTTCCTGTTGTCTGCCTTTCTTTTTGCCATTTTTGGGAAGGGGTTCCACAGTGACAGTTGTAGCTTGAGATCGCTATGACTTCTGTCACACAGGAGAGGGCGTTTCTGGGACCTGTCCTGATTGACGCGCCAAAACAACAGCAAGGCATTATGGGATTTGTAGTATTAGCGATGAATGAATGCGCTGTATAATACCGGCGGGCTAGCTCTAGTAGTCATTTGGTATAGCCTCGCGGGCCAAATATAATTACACTACGGGCCAAATTTGGCCCGCGGGCCAGAGTTTGACACCTATGCTTTAGGTTCTTTTTCAGGAGCTACCGTGATTGAAAGGCCTCAGGCCACATCACAAATAAAATCCTGAAGAGACATGTCTTCCGGAGGAGACATTCTGCGTTGGGGAGAAGAGGAGTCTTCCGGGAGAAACACTCTGGTACTGGCAGAATTATCAGTCATCGGAATCGGAGGATTCGAAGTATCTCTGATCCCGATTTTCATGCAAAGCACGGTCTCTGTATCGATCGAAGGCGGTACCGAATTGGTCCGGTACCGATCTGTCAATGCCAGAAGAAGTCTGCATGGGCCGGCATCAGCACCGGCACCAGCACCGGCGCCGGGGCCCGTTGAACCACTGGTGTCAACGGTACCGCAGCTGTTAAGGAGAGCTGCAAGACTGCGTTTGATAGCGAGGAATCTCTGGTCTATCAAAGCTGCCGATGCCTGGGTATCGGTACCGGTAAAAACGGCCGGAATCCCTGAGCATGGCACCAGTAGTTCTGCCGAGGTCGAAGCCTCGAGAACATCCTGGAGCCCCGTTGATGCTTTGGAGGCCGAAGCCTCCAGCCGGGGCTGTTTTGCCGGTGTAGTTTCCTCAAGGGCAATGCCAATGGCCTCTCAATGCTTTGAAGGAGAGCTACCCTTTGAGGACCGGGTCTTATGTTTAGTTACTTGAGAACCATGGGAGGAAGATGAGGCTCTTGAAGACGTCGATGCAATGGTCCTGATATCTGAAGAAGAGGGTACCCAGCTTTGCAGCCCGGTTCTGTCTTCCTCTTTTAGTCATCCACATACAGGAGGAACACTAAGATGGAGAATGGTCAGGGCCTAAACATTTTAGACACCAGTCATGGGTGTCGGTGACGGAGATGGTACCGCCACATTTAGTATTTTTTTTTTTTAAACCACTAACTGGTTTTTCCATCTTTTGGGAAAAATGGGGCCTAATGCCCAAAATGGCGCCTAGCACCAAAAGAAAAAGTTTCTGAAGAGAAACAGTTCAAAAATAGATTTTTATTATTTATTTTTTTTAAAGAAAGAAAGAAAACCGGCGGTACCGGTAAGTGTCGTGCAGAGGCAGGCGAGACCACAAGAAAACACTTATTTATGCAATTTTTAAATTTTACACAAGAAAAAATTACCTGTTACAGAAAAGAATACAGTATTAATACAATGCGAAAAAGAAAAAGGGAAAAGTCCTCCATCTTAATAATAGTCAAAAACAATGATTCACTAGCCCACAAAATGAGTAAGAAAGCAAAACACAATTCGCAAGAGAAAAAAAGAAAAAATAGGAAATAAGACACTAAACCTGGTGCGGAATTAATGTATAACGGACCATAATCCCCACCCCCCATAACCCCAAAGGGGGGAGCCTGAGAAGCCCAACAACTAGGATGGAGGCACGTCCCTACTGACAACAAACTGAGTTAAATGTGCTGGCTCAAAAAAAGTGTAACACCTTGATACTTAAACACCTACATGGGTAGCGCAGAAAAACACAATCCTCCCAACTGCAAAACCCGAAGTCTCAGTAACAAACTGCTGCCGGCGCTTCTGAGTGGCTTTAGAGACATCAGGAAACATCTTAATTGTCGCGCCCATAAAGGGCTCATTCCTAGCCTTGAAATACAACCTCAAAAGCATATCCTGGTCAGGTTCCAAAGCCACAGTAAGAAGTAGAGTAGCCCTTGGAATGAAGGCTGGATCTGTAGTTTCCAGAAACCCAGTTAAGTCCAAAGAGTCCAATGGCGGAGAATGCAGAGGCGAGGAAGCTCCATGGACCCTGCACTTGGCTGTTGGGAGATAGAAGATCCTAGCCAAGGGAGGAACAGACTCCGGAGGGAGTTTCAAAATCGATGTAACATAGGTATTGAATAGATCCTTTGGAGATACAGCTGGAATTAGAGGGAAATTCAACAAATGCAGATTCCGCTTACGACAGAGTTCTCTAGCATCTCAATCTTTCCATGGATAGAAAGTAAATCCTTAGAAACAGTACCCGATAAGGTTGCTGCGCCCTCCACTTAAACCTCCAACTGGGCAACTTTGGAAGATATACCAGCCACCTGCTGCTTCTGCTGATCAACCGATTGTGTCATCGAGGCTAGTAGGCTCTGTAGGGATCCAAATTGAGAAGAAAAAGAACACTCCAAAGCCTGAAGCCCTTCCCAAAGAGAGTCCAGAGTTACTGCTGCCGGTCAACATAAAACGGACTTCACAGAATTAGAAATCCGTATATCATTAGCAGTAGGTGATAGAATCTCCGAGCCAGCTACAACATCCAAAGGGGGAGCAACTCCAATCACTGCTGGACTCTCCACTGCGCCGACAGGCTCTGCAGTCGATAGAACAACTACTGCGGCGGTATTCAATGCTGGAGTACTCATTAGCACACCAGCACTGATTCTCCCGACACCACGGGGCTCCTTCTCCACCGCACCTGCAGCAAACACTGCTGGCTGAGTCGGGGGAGTCTGCACTTCCGGGCTGAGAGTGACCTGAAGCTCAGAGGGGCGCGGTAAACGGCCTTCTGCTTCCGATCCCCCCCAATGAGCCAAGCACCGGAGTTTCTGCTGCACCAGTGGGCCTTAAGAAAGGATCTAGAGGACCCTTAACCGTTGCGTCCAAAAACGCCGAGTTGGTTCGGCTTTTGCCCTTCGTTTATGCGGCATCGTAGAAAAACAGGTAATAAAGCTAACCGCAGTGAAAGCAGCAGCTAACACGCAACGACCATCTTGCTTTCCCACGAGCATTGAAAACAAGTTTAAAGAAGACATTTTCTGCGGTAACAGGGTATGTGTCCTGTCAGTTCCGCGGAAAACAAAGAACTGAAGAGGGACAGTTGGAAAGGCAGCGCGCATGTGCTGAGGGATGCTCCCAAAAGCGTTCCTATTGGATGCTGGGGAGCGTTCCCGCGCAGGCTCCGTCGGTACCGACGATACCCATATGTGAAGACTACATTCCCGCTTGTTCCTGGAGATTTATATTTTCATGGATCAGATACATATGGACAGGTTTACTGCTTATCATATGGACAGGTTTACTGCTTATGGAGTGGAGGAGTGGCCTAGTGGTTGGGGGAAAGGTACTTCAGGCCGGAAGGTCAGGGGTCAAATCCCACTAGAGGACAGCAACCTTGGGCCGGAAGGACTGGGGTTTCTAGTCCCACAGGTGCTCCTTGTGGTCTTGGGCAAGTCACTTAACCCTCCATAGCCCATGTTCCCTGTAAAATAGTTATCTCCAAGTTATAATGCCCTGTTCAATGTAATTTCAGTTTGTTCAATGTAAACTGCACTGATGCAGAATAGCGTGGTATATAAAAGAGAATGTAAGTAAATAAATAAATAAATCATGGCCTCCAAGATATTAGGGGTCTGAGGTGGATATTAGGTCTGGTGTGATTTGGGGACTTGTGTGGAAGTATTTCCATTAGATTTCTTGATTTGCTTTCTTTGGCATTTGTCACATTTTCGTCACTGGCATGAAACTGCGAGGCATCTAGGCGAATTATGAGGTGGGCTTTTGCCTTCTACTGACTTATTTTTTGTTAATATATATTCTTCTTTGGGCTGTAAGAGCACTAGTTGGATATTCTTGATCTCTATGGTCTATAAAAATGTTGAAACTTCTAATAAAATAAAATTTTAAAAAATCCAAAGATTTTCAGGTATGCTAATAAAGTTTATAATAAAACCTGGAATAGTACAAACATGGTAATATCTATACTATAGCTAATTCATATGAGAAGGTTGCATACACTGGACACCCAGTGTATGTAGCTCTCATATGCATATTCATTGTGGTAATCCTGAAACCCTAAACGGCTAGTTGTGCCTTCAAGAGAAGGTTACACAGCACTGCTCCCGTAAAATAGTTCTTGTCTGTAGCAAATCTCGACCACCATCTGTTTGGTAGGACATAGCTTATAGCCTCAAGTTAACCTCAATGCACCTCACCTTTCCAATGGTGCCATAGTTGCCATTTGTCCTGAGACCCCACTGATTATCTGAAGACAACACCTCACGCTCCACTGGAGATCGTGACAAGCTTAGAAACTTCTGTAGCTGATATAAAAAGAAAAAAAAAGTCAGAAAAGGATTCCATCATTCTTAATCTCCACAAAAAATTAAGTTCCTTGTGCCATAAATGTCAGAGACTCTCAATCTGCAGCTTTAAGATGTAGAGGCCGATTCATTGGGAAACAAACCTGTGGTAATGGTAGAATGGACTACCATGCTTTAGTGAATCAGCCCCATAATCACTTTTGTGTGGTGCAACAAATAATTTTCTAGAAGGAATCACATTCTGATTAAATAAAACATTTCTGGGATAAGGAAGCTGTACTGCCATAAAGCATAGTTATGCACCTGTAACAGGTATTCTCTGGGGACAGCAGGAATCAGCCCTCACATATGGGCGACCGGCACCGGAGCCCATGCAGAAACGTCTCTCCAGTTTTCAAAGAAAGCCTTTGGCGATGCACCACACATGCGTGGTCCCCTTCCCACCCAAGGGTGCCATCTTGCCTCAGTCAAATGACATAACTAAAGACTGCAAAAACTGACGAAAGTAGTAACTCCATGGGGAGGAGGGAGGATTGTGAGGATTCCTGCTGTCCCCAGAAAACACCTGTAACAGGTGAGTAACTACACTTTCTCCAGGAACAAGCAGGAAGTCAGTCCTCACATATGGGACCTCTCTAGCTACAGGCTACCGAAAACCTGTAAACCACCACAAGTGACCAGAAAAAGGTGAGCCGTGAGCAGCAGCAGTGGAGTCTTAAGTTAACAGGCTATCAAGCGACCCAAGTTACCAGTGAGGAACCAGCACTCCGGTAGCCTGAACACAGAAGAGTCAGAGGACAGGAGTTGCCTACATCCCGAACAGATGACGGAGTATGGCCTGGCCGAAGGTGTTGTCCCGTCAGGACTCCCACTCCAGGCAGTAATGAGCTGTGAAGGTATGGAATGAAGGACCAGGTGACAGACCAGCAGATTTCCATCATGGAGACGGAACGCAGGTTTGCCATAGAGACCGCCATGGCCCTGAAGCTCCAACGAGAGCCTAGCCTGCTCATAGGCAAAGGCAATGCAGTTCACCACCCAAGTGGACAGAGTACGCTTGGTCACCGCCTCCCCTAGCCGGCTGGGATCATAGGAGATGAAAAGCTGTAAGGCTTTGCAGTGGCCCTGGGTAACATTGGTGGTGGAAGGACAGGGCCCTCTCGTCATTCCAGGGATTTGAAGGACAGTTTCTGTCCTGCTGGCATGAGGTCACAGAAAGAAGGTGGGAAGCACCACCTTGGGAAGAAACTTGGGGTGCATGCCGAGCATCACCCTGTTCTTACAGAACCTTGTGTAAGCCAGATCCATCAAAGACGGAAGCTCACCGACCCTGCGAGTGGACGTGAACGCCATAAGGAAGACAACCTTCCATGAAAGGTAATGCAGATGGCAGGTAGCCAGGGGCTCAAATGATGGGCCCTTGACAGCACAATATTGAGGTCACACTCTGCTGCTGGTGGCTGGGGGAGGGGGGGTTGGATAACAGGAGGCCCCACAGGAAGTGGGTTACAAGGGGCTGAACAGAGAGGCTTGCTTCTGAGGTGGTGGTGCACCACAAGCGCACTCAGGTGGACCCTGACCAAATTGGACTTCAGTCCTGCATGAGACAGGTGAAGTAAATAGTGCAGCACAGAGCACGAGAACAGGTTAGCCAGTCGCTCTGCACATCACACAGAGAACCTGTGCCATTTGAAGGCATAAGCCTGTCTCGTGAAGGTCTTGCGAGACGTCAGGAGGACCCCCTCAACTTCCCCTGAAAGGTTGGAAGGGGCCAAGGTAACCCTTTCAGCAGTCAAGCCGTTAGCACCAGAAACCCCAAGATTGGGGCGTATGATGGAGCCCTCCTCCTGTGACAGTAGTCCCGGGTTGCTCCCCAGGGAGACCAGGAGCACTAGGGGACATGCGAAGGAGCAGTGGGAACCATAGTTGCCAGGGCCACCAAAGGCTCACCAATATCAGCCAAGACTCTCTTCAAGGCTCGGTGGGGCATCTCTTATCAGCAGCATGGGCAGGAAGGCATAAAGGAGGCCCTCTGTCCACGAGATGAGGAAGGCATCCATTGCCACCCAGAACGGGTGTGGCTGCTGGGAGCAAAAGCAGGGCAACAGAGTTGGCTGGGCTGGCAAAGAGGTCCATCCGTGGAGTTTCCCAGAGCTGGAAAAGCCGCGAGGCCACTCTGGGGGTCCAGCTGACACTCGTGTGGCTGGAAGACCCTGCTCAGCCTGTCTGCCAGGGCATTGCCCTGGACCAGCAGATATACCGCCTGCAGGAGCATCCCATTGCAGTTCGCGTATAAGCAGAGGGCTACTGCCTCCTGGCAGAGGGTGTACGACCCTCTGCGTTCCTGCTTGTCATCGTAGAACGTTACGACATGGCTGTCCATTTGGTTGTCCGCTCGGTGTCTGCTCACCTTCTGCTCAGACTGCTGGGCCACATGGCATCCACGGTCCATATTACCCTGGATTCCCGCCTTCACATGATGGTGGCTCAGTGGTGCCTCTGCTCCCAGTGGACCGGCCACAGGCCTGCTACAAGACAGGGTGATTAGTGGTACGCCAGCTGGCAGACTCCCTCAGCTGGTGGCATGTACCTCAGCATCTTCAGGTTGGGATGCCTTTTCAGGCCCTTGCGCCCCCCAGAGACAGTAGCAAGACTGTGACAAAAGGCTCAAAGCGCCGGGGATATTGCCTGAAGCTCTAGGAGCTTGATCTGCTGTTGGCTTTCCGCCTGCGACCAACAGCCCTGAGTGCAGAGGTCCTTGCAATGAGCCCCCCACCCAGATGTGAGGCATCTATGGTGAGGACTCTCTGGGGGGCAAAGGCCTGAAAAGGCATCCTGGCCTGAAGATGCTGAGGCACTTGCCACCAAACTGAGGGAGTCTGCCAGCTGGCGGGTCACTATCACCCTGTCTTGTAGCCAGTCTGTGCACTGGGTCCACTGGGAGAGGAGGCACTACTGGACCGCCCTCATGTGATGGCAAGCATCCAGGGTAATAGTGGCCCAGCAGTCAGAGCAGAAGGTGAGCAGACACCAAGCGCTGGTGCTGCACGTCTGTGGCCAATGCCTTGAGGGGCTGTCAACTCAGTCCAGAGGCAGGAAGGCTCTGGCCTGAACTGTGTCTAGCCGTGCCCCTATGAACTCCAGACACTATCAGGAGAAGATGGGATTTGGAGTGGTTTATGACAAACCCCAGACACTGGAGGATGTGTATGGTGCAGGCAGTGGCCTGCTGCACCTCGACGGCCAAGCCCCCTCTTATGAGCTAGTCATCCAGGTAGGGGGAAGGCGGTGGCCCCTTGGAGGCAAAGGTGGGCCACAACCACCACTAGGCACTTGGTGAAGACTCTGGGGGCAGAGGCTAGGCTGAAGGGTAATACCCCGTACTGGTAGTGGCCGTCCCCCTCATCATGAACATGAGGTAGTGCCTGTTGGAATAGATGAGGATATGCATGTACACATCCTTTAGGTCCAAGGAGTATAGCCAGCCTCCCTGCTGGAGATATGGCAGCAGTATTCCAAGGGAGAGCATCTTGAACTTTTCCCTCACCAGGCACCCATTTAGGTCCCGCAGGTCTAGGATGGGCTGTAGGCCCCCCGTTCTTTGGGGTACGAGGAAGTACCAGGAGTAGAACCCTTTACCCCAAAGGTGTGGAGACACTGGTTCCACTGCCCTGTCCTCTTTTCCTGCAGTAGCAAGGGCTGGTGGAGGAGAGTCCTGGGCGGCTCTCCCGGAAAGAATGGAGGGGCATCTGCAGCAGGTGGAGGAGGTAACCCTCCCAGACCAACTTCAGTGCCCAGATGCTGGTGGTGTGGGCAAACAAGACTAGACGTTCCCCTGTGGGCTGTTGGGTTAGGCCTCGGGGGGGGGGGGGGGAGAGAGGCTATGCCCAAGGAGTCAAAAAGCTCTCCCAAGGCTAGGCTGGATCCAGTGCCTGGGTTTTAGGAATCTTGGGCTTACGAGGAACATGCCCTTGTCCCTTGGCCTGCTGACCCTGTTGGACTGGGAAGGCCTGATACTGAGGGTAGTTTCCGCAAGCCTTGCCCTTCCTTGAATAAGGGAGCTTTTTACCCAAGGACTTCTGTCTGAGAAGGGTAGCTGTCTTCTTGGAGAGCCTGGTACTCGTTAGGAACTCTGTCTTCAACTCTGAAGACTTATCGGTCATGGGTTTACCAAAGAGATTCTCTCCCTGGCAAGGGACATTGACTAATTTGTCCTGAACCCATTGTTGCAGGTCAGAAGACTGTAGCCAGGCTTGGCGCCGATGCCTGCTACAGCTACTCTAGCAGATGACGCAAAGCCGTCATAGGCTGCCCAAGTCATGAATTTGGAGCACACTGGCACCTGAGGCCAAAGTCCAGAACTGCTGGAGGGGCTCCTCGGAGAGACTGGTGAGAACCTGGGCGAGCTCCTTCGCCAGGTCTCTGAGGTATATGCCCATGTATAGCTGGTATGGCTGGATCTGGCCAATGAGCATTGAGCCCTGGTAGCACTTTCTGCCCATAACATCCATAGCACGGGTCTCCCTCCCCAGGGGCATAGAGGAGTGTCTCTTTTGGCTCTTGAGTTGATGCATGGCTGACTACCACCATGGAATTATGTGGCAGCTGTGCTTTCTGGAACCCAGGGCTCCAGCAGATTCAGTACACGGAGTCAAGCCATCAACTCACAATGGGTACCGATGCGGGTGTCTCCCACATGTGGAGTAGCAGCCATTCAGGATTTGAGGTATGGGCAACAGGAGTGCCTCTTTCGGAGGGGCTTTGTATTGGAGGATCTCAAGTTCCTCAGTGTGAGGATCCTCCTCCGACTCTGTGTCGATTACCAGTGTCTTTGTCGTGTCCCACACAAAGTCGAGGAAAGCCATATCCTTGGGCAGGGACCGGTGCCAGGTCTCTGTGGGAGACTGATCTGAAGGCACATCGTGGTGGAGTTGGTGTCTGGGGACTCCTTGTCCTCTGTCTCCTAATCCGAGTCATAGACAGTGGAGGTGTCGAGGGTGGTCCAGGTCCTGGGCCCATGTCCATCAGAGGTCCTGCGGTCTGAGCCATGGGCACACTTCAAGAAGGATCTCAGCCCAGAGGATCAGAACCAGGATCTGGACCGAAGCAGAGGGACATCGCAAGACTGACAGTGCTCAAGGACCTGCTTGACCACCAGGGACATCCTCGAGGTCAAGGGCCTAGGGCTGAGGACAATAAACCTGAGGAACCAGACAGAGTCCACTGCTGGACCATGAAAGCAGACAAGCTGCACTCCAAGGCCACCTTTCTGGTTTCCAGTCCAGATGGCTCCGAAGCCTTCGGCGCCAGTACCAATGATCTCAGGCCTTCGGTGTCGGTTCCGACAAGGGAGAGCCCTTGTTTAGGATGGCCTTGGGGGGTCTGAGGCCTATCACCAGAGGCAAATGATTACTTTCTGGCCACATTGGTTGGCTGGCTCCTGCTTCTTCCCCTCAGACTCATGGTGTGGGCTGCAGGGCTGGGAGAGAGACTTACCACCCTTCTCCAACCAGTCCGCTTAGGTGGTCTTCAAGGGCTGTTTCTTCTTGTGTTCCACCTCCAGGGTGCTCTGTTCAGAGGACCCATGGCCTAAGAGTCTTGAGGTATCTAGGTCACCCTGGGGGTCTAGAGGGCTTTGGAGCACAATGTCACTACCGAAGCAGAATCTGACCTCTGGAAAATCTTTTCCTGCTGCTGCCAACTCTTGATGGCCTTGGAGGGCATCTTCATATAGAGGCCACAGTCCAAGGGGTCATGGTCCAGCCTGAGGCAACAGAGGCAGCAGTCAAGGGGAGCATTGAGGGACATGGTATGAACGCATTGGTCACACAGCTTAAAACCACTGGCGGAGGAAAGGGGAAAAAGAGCCCCAGCAAGGTTGAATACCTTAGCCCCAACCAGAGAAAAAAATGGCACAAAACTGCACCAGTCAAGATGACTGGAAAAAGGAAAAATAAAAGAACCCGAGATGCAACGCCGGGGCTGGCAGCTTGGGTGTGGGAAAGGGAACCGGTATGTGACTGGAGAAAGAAAAAATTCAAGAGAAAATTAAGATAAAGTTAACACTCTTTCCGGGGAAAGCAGACAGACATTCGATAGGCTCCGTGGAAAAGAGGAGACTAGCAAGACAGCACCCTTGGGCGGGAAGGGAACCATGCATGCAAGGTGCATCTCCCAAAGGTTTTCTTTGAAAGCTGGGGAGAAGTTTACATGCAAGCTCCATCAGCGCAGACGTCACCCATTTGCAAGGGCTGACTTCCTGCTTGTTCCCAGAGAACACACATTTATAAAATTATGAAGCATTTATGAAAATATCTGACAAACTTCTGCAAGCCTTGATATGCTCAAATTAACCCTCTTCTCAAGTCACTTCATTGACTCCCTATCTATTTCTGTATCCAGTTCAAACTTCTACTGACCTATAAGTACACTCGTTCTGCTGCTGCTCACTACCTATGCTCTTATCTTTCTCCCTACACCCCTCCTCAGGAACTCTGCTCTTCTGGCAGATCGCTTCTATCTGTGCCATTCTCTTCAACTATGAACTCCAGACTTTGATCCTTTCATCTTACTGTGCCTTATGCCTAGAACAAACTACCTGAATCTGTACAACAGACTTCTTATCTGGCCCTTTTCAAATCCAGGCTGTAAACACCTCTTTGAGGCCACTTTTGGATCCTGATCTGCTTAGTCTCTTATGTGTTTCCTTATCATTCCCCTAGATGTGTCCTTGCCCTCAGCTGTTGAATTGTCTGTCTTGACTAGATTGTAAGCTCTGATGAGCAGGGACAGTCTTTTACATGTGTCTGTACAGCGTTGTGTACTCCTTGAAGGGCTATACAAATGATCAGTAGCAGCAGTAGTAGTTTGCAAAACGTATTACAAAAGTCAAAAGAAATATTTAACACCCTCAAGCAATACAAAACAATCTAAAAGGCAAACCTCAAAGTAGAAAAGTAATTCAAATACTCAGCAATTAGCTAATGCCTCCCAAACCAAAATATTACATATAGTCCTAGGGGCCCAAACCATTTTAATCAGAAGGTGCAAATAGTAACCATTCTGATGCAGACAATTCACTGAAATGCTTCGGTAAGAGTCTCCCTTATACAAAAAAAAAAAAAAAAAAAAAGCAGCTAGCACGTGGGTAGAGGTTGAGGGGGCTAAGAGAGAAAATGCAGTTATACTGTGTGTTACTTATTTTATTGCTCTATATACAAAACGCAAACATTAAGTTAAACAAAAAAATGAAAGTACCCAGCAATACTCATGAGTGCCACAACTCCCTTTGGCTGATCAATTGCAAAAAAACCCAACTGCCTCAGTTCATCACCACTGGATTCCATAGGGAGGTCATTACTCACGCACAGAACCAGCAAATCATCTCTCTCGCATAGAAGTGACCCAACACTGGGCCTGGACAAGCCTCACCAGTCAACATTTCCAAACATATGTTCACCCATATTTTCTGAAACCATTTTAAACAACCCAAGTCTCTCTCATGTAAAGCATATTCCTGAGCACTTCCCAACTTCTTCCAAATTCTTGCTAGTTTTATAAACTGGCCAGTACAGTTAGGCACAAGAAAAAAAATAGCCCACAAACCTCATCCCCAATCTTACATTTTATATTAAGTACAACCACAACCAACAATGCAATAAAGGTTGAACTCCCCTTCTGTTGTGCACACTTCTGAAATGATCAATAATTACTGTGATCTCAAATATGATAAAATACCTTGATATTTATACATATAAAACTTACTAAAGAATTTTCACGATCTTTTGGTGATGCCAGCAATTCAACATCTGTAATTGTATCAAAGGGGGAGACATTCTGATCATCAGCATTGTCCAGAATTTCCGTCAGGGCAGTCAGCAATGATAATTCATTATCTTCAAACCGACCTTTAAGCTAAAGAATAAAAACAAGACAAAACCACAAAGTTTTACCTTAGAAGTAATGTCTCCATTGACAGAGAAGCACTGTTGTGAAATTTAACCTTGTTTTGGGTTGTTAATATTACGGTTGAAATTTATGGCCGATGCTCCAATGAAACTTCCTTAGGCTTCATATGATTTTCTAGCAGATTTATGCCTAGATGCTGTAAGCATTGCTTTAGAAACGTGCACTAAGTTACAGCACACAACACTGTAAATTACAGTGGTGTAAAGTATGTACTTTTAAAAAAAAACAAACAGCACTGTCACAGTAATATGCAGCTGCTTGATGCAGCATATATACAAAGAGTCTCTTCCTGTCAGTGCATGAATCAATCCCCACTCGTGCACAGACTGGAAGAGATACAGTCTGGAAAAAAGGTGTATGATCTTCCCTTTCCACCCTGCAAGATTTCCCTGGTGACTAGTTGACCCTCTCAAAAATCATCCTCAGGGCTACCCAGGGCAGAGCTCAACCAGAGAGTCTCCAGTGGTGTACTGGGCCTTCCTGGACCAATTATACTTACCTGATCAGGGGACACATCTAGAGGCATCCCTCGCTCTATGCCAACTTACCGAATGGCAGCACCTGATCCTAGAGGAGCAATGGGACACACTGCTAGAGGTCAGTGTGCCAAATAAGACTATGCTTTCATTATCTAGGAAGCACTGCCTTATTTAGCAGATTAACCAGCTAGTGGTGCGTCCCAACACAGTGTTAGGGATCAGGCATCATTTTGGAAGATAGCAACACCAAGCAAGTTAGTGGGCATTCAGGGGCAGCTCAAGGCAATCTGCTGCCTGAGTCAAAAGGATGAGATGGCGCATCCCCCCACCCCCGCCAAAGAAGGGGCGGGGCTTTTTCAAAACTCAAATAGGAACTGAACCAAACCAAAATGCTGACTAGATTATATGGAGGAAATGCAAGATGTTTGCACACCAAGGAACTAAAAGAGCGAGAACCACAGCACAGTTTATAAAACTAAACAACTAAATTTTATTGTTATAAACTGCGTTATGGTTCTTGCTTTTTCTTTTTCCAACATATATTTTGCATCCACAGAACCCCCTTCAACAGTGGGTGCAGAGCAGAACCAGGACATTCACCCACAGAACTCAATATCTTTAAAAAAAAAAAGGAGAAATTAGGTCTTACCTGCTAATTGTCTTTCCTTGAGCTCTCTCCGGGCCAGTCCAGGGTACGTTAGGCCAGTCCAGGGTACGTTAGGGTTGCCAATCCCCTTCAGCAGCTGAGGACTGAAAAACTCCAAGCTTTGCTTACAGGTTAAGCCACTCCCCCTGATGACAGCTCCCCAGTCTTCCTCTGACAAAGCAGCTCAACTAGCCTAGGTGAAAAACAGTAGATAAACGAAAGAACAGAACACTGAATATCTGCTATACTTCCCAGTGACGGACGTGTCTCATAAAAAAACAGCCCTGCTCCAACCAGTCATGCACCCTGAGGTGCAGCAATGTCAATTGTGTCGAACCTGTCCTTTTTTTTTCTATTTTTTATATTTACAAGAAACAAAAAAAAGAAAGAAGTTCCAAGTAACAGGCGGGAGCCCCTAAAAGAAAACCATGACCTCTGAGAGAAATACTATGCTGGCATTACTTCTGACCTCCCAGAGAAAAGGAACTCCTGGAAGAAAACACAAGATATACGCAGGCGAATACCGGGTGGGCCCTGGACTGGCCCGGAGAGAGCTCAAGGAAAGACAATTAACAGGTAAGACCTAATTTCTCCTTCCTTATCGTCTCTCCGGGCCAGTCCAGGGTACGTTAGGGCAGTACCAAAGCAGTACCTAAAGTCGGGAGGGACCCGCAAGCCCAGCGACTATTGCCGAAGCCCCCACATTGGCATCCTGCCTTGCGAGCACGTCCAACCGATAGTGCTTCGTAAACGTATGCAGGGAAGACCAAGTTGCCACTCGACAGATATCCACTGGCGGAACTAAGGCGTACTCTGCCCAAGACGCAGCCTGAGCACGAGTAGAGTGCGCTTTGAGCCCTACGGGCGGCGACCATCCGGCAGCTACATAAGCCGCTGATATGGCCTGCTTCACCCATCTGGCAATTGAAGCCTTCGACGCCGCGTTACCCTTGCGCGGCCCTGCAAATAAGACAAATAAGCGATCCGATTTACGAAAAGGTTCCGTAACCGCTACTTTTTCAACACACGCGCCAAATCCAATTTCCTCAGTGAGCGATTTGCTTGCGAACCTGACCGATGAGGAAAAACCGGTAATGCCACAGACTGATTAACATGAAAGGTCGAGACCACCTTAGGCAGAAACGAGGGCACCGGCTGCAGCAACACTTTGTCCGGAAAAAATTGAAGGTAAGGCTCCCGGCAAGAGAGAGCCTGCAGATCCGAAATCCTCCTAGCAGAACACAACGCCACCAAAAAGGCCGTTTTCCAGGAAAGTTCCCGTACACTACCGGAGGAACCTACTTCAAATGGAGAGCGCGTCAAAGCCTCCAGAACCAAGTTCAAGTCCCAAGGAGGCACCACAGCACGCACCGGAGGACGAATTATCCTGGCTGCTCGAAAAAACCGCAGCACATCCAAATGAGTCGAGAGTCTATGCCGCTGCACAGCACCCCAAAAACAAGATAAGGCTGCCAAGTGTACCTTCAGGGTGTTAAGGGCCAAGCCTTTGTCCAGCTCGTGTTGAAGAAACAACAAGAGTTGCGGTAAGGAGGCCTCCCTAGGGCTGCTTCGCTGACCGCACCAAGTTTCAAAAACTCTCCAAACACGCACGTAAGCTAAGGATGTGGAAGTTTTCTTAGACCGTAACAAAGTGGAAACCACCGAATCTGAGTAGCCCTTACGCGTCAAGCGTTCCCTTTCAAGAGCCAAGCCGTAAGCAAGAAGCGATCCACCTGCCGCATCAATACGGGCCCCTGGCTCAAGAGGTTGAGACGATCGGGCAGACGCCAGGGAGCATCTATCAACAAACGAATCAGATCCGCATACCAAGGACGGCGAGGCCAATCCGGAGCAATGAGAATCACCGGTCCCCCGTGACCCGAGATACGCTGGATGACCCGACCGAGCATTGGCCACGGAGGGAACACATAGAGAAGGGCGTCCGACGGCCCAGGTTGCACCAAGGCATCCAAGCCCTCCGACATGTGCTCCCTGCGTCTGCTGAAAAAAACGCAACGCATTTGCATTGCCGCAAGTCACCATCAGATCCATTACCGGTTGGCCCCAGCGCACCGTGATGTCGTGAAACACCGCAGCGTTCAGTTCCCACTCCCCGGGATCGAGAACGTGGCGGCTAAGGTAATCGGCCTGTACATTGTCCTTGCCTGCCACGTGCGCCGCTGACAAGGCTACCAGATGAGTTTCTGCCCATAGCATCAACTCCTGACTCTCCTCCAACAAGGGCACACTGCCCGTGCCACCTTGGCGATTGATATACGAAACCATCGTCACATTGTCGGAGAACACTCGAACCGCCGTCCCCTCGAGCAAGTTTCGGAAATGCCGCTTGGAGCTCCAACCGATTGATCGACCAACAGCTCTCATCCGGAGACCAAACTCCTTGTGCCACTTGAGACTGACAGTGCTCTCCCCAGCTGGAGAGACTGGCGTCCGTGGTCACCAGTACCCAGTGCGGCTCCCGCAAGGGAACCCCCGCTCGCAGATGTTGTACGTCCAGCCACCAAAGCAGACTTTGGCGCACCTCCTCCGGACAGAGCAACCGCTGTGAAAGAGGATGATGTTGCGGAGACCACCTGGAGAGCAACACGTGCTGAAGCGGTCTCATATGCGCTCTTGCCCAGGGCACTAGGGTCTAGGGCCGCCGCCATGGAACCCAACAGCTGCAGGTAGGCCCATGCTGACGGCGCCTGGAGCTGGAAGAATGCGTGAATCTGTCCTACCAATTTGACTATCCGGCTTTCGGGCAAGAAGACCGATCCCCGTTCTGTGTCGAAAAGGGCCCCTAGGTAAGTCAACTGTTGCACCGGAGACAACTGGCTCTTCGCTTGGTTGATAACCCAACCGAGCTGCTCAAAGAGCTGGACTACCCGAGCAGTTGCCGCGATGGAGTCTGGCAACGAATCCGCTCGGATCAGCCAGTCGTCCAGGTAGGGATGCACTCTGATCCCCTCTTTCCGCAGAGTCGCCGCTACCACCACCATGACCTTTGTGAAGGTGCGCGGCGCCGTCGCCAGACCGAAGGGTAAGGCCCGGAACTGGAAATGACCCATGGGAACCGCAAAGCGCAAAAACCGCCGATGCGCCTCTCGAATCGGAATGTGCAAATAAGCTTCCGTGAGATCTATTGCCGAGAGAAACTCCCCGGGGCGCACTGCCCGAATGACGGAGCGCAGCGTCTCCATATGAAAATGGGGCACCCGCAAGGCACGATTTACATGCTTGAGGTCGAGAATTGGCCGAAAGGAGCCCTCTTTCTTGGGGACTACGAAATAAATCGAGTATCGACCTAACCCGCACTGGGCGGGAGGAACGGGAACTACGGCCTGAAGGAACAACAAGCGCTCTAACGTCTCGGCAATGGCCTGTGTCCTGGGACCCAGACCACAAGGGGACATTATGAAGGCTTCTGGTAATGGGCAAGCGAACTCCAGCGCGTAGCCATCTCGAACAATGTCCAGAACCCACTGGTCTGTCGTTATCGCGGTCCAGGCAGAAAGAAAACCCTGCAAGCGACCGCCTACTGGGATTTCCGTCTGGACCAGCCGACCTTCATTGTGGCTTTTTTGCGGAGGACTGCTGGGCCGCGAAATAGCCTCTACCAAAACCTCTGGCACCGCGAAAGGATGGACCACAAGATGCGAAACGGCCCCGAGGATAGGGAGCAAACCGAGCCCCCCGGAATCTCCGAGAATCCCTACCGGATCCCTGCTGCGCTATGCCCACTTTAGAAGCTTTCGGCCGATCTTCCGGTAACCGACCCCCTTTGGAGTCACCGAGATCCTTGACAATCTTCTCTAAGGCCTCTCCAAACAGAAGCTTACCCTTATAGGGAAGCTTACTTAGGCGCAATTTAGACGAGGCGTCAGCCGCCCAGTTCCGCAACCAAAGGAACCGCCTGGCTGCTATCAGCGAGGCCATAGACTTAGCGGCAATTCTAACCAAATCATAGAAGGCATCCGCCAAATAAGCCGCCGCGGACTCCAATTTAGCCCCCTCTGCGGGAGGACTCACCCCCGAATCCGTCGGGACCTCGCCCTGTAGCCAACATATGGAAGCTCTGGAGACATACGCTCCACAAATAGAAGCCTGTAGCGAAAGAGCAGTGGCTTCGAAGGCTTGTTTCAGGAGCACCTCAAGTTTACGGTCCTGCAGGTCTTTAAGGGTCGCTCCGCCCTCCACAGGGATGGTGGTCTTTTTTGTCACCGCAGACACTAAGGCATCCACCTTAGGCATTTTCAGCAATTCCCTGTCCTCCTGAGGAAGGGTACAGACGATCTAAGGCCCGACTACCCCGAAGCGTAGCCTCTGGGCACTCCCACTCAGAGTCAATCATTTGCTTAATGACCCGATGAACTGGGAAACAGCGTTGTTCCGTCTTAAAGCCCTGTAACAACGGATCTTCCAGGGGGGCTCCTGAGATACTGTGGGCATAGAAATGTTAAGAGCCGCCAAAGACTGCGCAATAAGCGCTCCCAGCTCCTCTTTGCGAAAAACCCGAAAAAGACTAGGATCTTCGCCAGGCGCTAACTCACCCTCCTCCAGCTCCATCAGCCAAGGGTCTAAGCAGGCTTCCGAGAGAACTTCTCCGTCCTCTAAGTCGTGCGGCTGCCCGCTCTGCTCCCCTGCAGCAAATAAACTCGACTCTGTTTTCAACAGGGACTGGGAAGAACCTTCCCCCGGGTCTACCACAGTCCCTGCGGAGAGAGGAGCCTCTAGTACCTCAGAACCGGCAACAGCAGCGCTGGCTTGAGAGGTTTTTAAAAGGAAAGCCTTATGCATTTGCAAAATAAATTCGGGGGAAAATAAAGCTGAAAGAGACTCCTGAGCACTCGGCAGGGTCTGCGGAGTCTTAATCGCAGTCGCCGAATCTCTATGCGCCTTGGTTTTTTTCTCTTCCCCTGCTTATGGTGCCCCGCGGGAGAAACAGGCTGCTCTGCCAAAATGGCCACCGTTCCCATCTTTTCCAAGGAGAGAAGAGCCTTGTCTGAGTCCCCAGACGTCTTACTCTCCCATCTTCCCGCCAAAACCGGGCCGAATTAAGGCACAGCCAACACAAAGAAAAACAAGAAAAAACGGCTCTGAGCCGCCGAAAAAACAACAACGCGCTGCCTGCTGCTGAACGCTGAACACAGGCGGCGTGCCGACACACACAGCGACACTGTGGCCAAGCCGCGGGAAGAAAGCAGGGCACCCACCTGACAGGAGCCGCTGACGCGTGTGTTCCGGGCCGCCCGCTGCTAGCGGGATCCGAAAGCACGCTGGACCGAGAGAGAGAGAGAGATGGTCAACTGGAGCTCCCAGCACCAATCCTCCGGTAAGGTAGACACCAATCCCTTAGAAAACAGGCCCTGCTTTCTACTGCCGGTTTGAACGCGGCAGCCCCGGGACGTCCACCTGTCGGTCTGACTTTTTTTTTTTTTAAAGACTCTCACAGAGCAACTGTAAAGTAGAGTAGATAAACAGCCCTGCTAGTGCCAATCTACTACAAATTTCAATGAAAACAACAAAAACTACTGCCTTTAACCAGGGAGGTAGTCAGCTATGCATCCAATTCAGCTGCTGAGGACTGAAAGACTGGGTAGCTGTCATCAGGGGGAGTGGCTTAACCTGTAAGCAAAGCTTGGAGTTTCAGTCCTCAGCTGCTGAAGGGAATTGGCAACCCTAACGTACCCTGGACTGGCCTAATGTACCCTGGACTAGCCTGGAGAGACGATAAGGAAAAATCTGATTCTGATCATCTCACTAGCAACAAACATTCTCCAGTACCAGGCATATTGTGAATACAAAATCCTACAGCAAAATCACTGTGTATCTATACAGCAAATCTACCATAACACCAGCTTCCAAAACTCACATAAGGAGCCCATCCAAAAAAAAAGCGTCACTGTAAATACTACAGTGGGCCCTGAAAGATCCATACACCTATTTGAAAAGCTGAACAAGTCAAATTACTACAGCACATTATAGATCTTTATGTACAAACTCCATGTTAACAGAACACCTGGCCTCAGTCACACTCAGAACACAGACCCTCATCAAGCACAGAATAACTGACTTACAATCTAAAGTAAAAATAAAAATGGATGAAATTTAAACTGAAACCCCAAGAAGCCAGAGTCCACATGCAGTGCAACATCAGATAAATAAGAGATGCAGTTCCCCCATACTGTCTAAAATATAAAGATAGCACAAAGTCCAATCACTGAAATGAAATAAAAATTTTCTACCTTTGTCGTCTGACCATTTTATTTTCTGAGGCTTCTGCTTTCCTGTCTTCTCTTAGCTCTCTTTCTGTGGTCTATGGTCCATCTGCCATTTCTTATCTCTTCTTTTGTTTTCTTCACGTCTTTCCATCAGCCTATTTTCAGTCCCAGTAACCCTTCCCAGTATCAGCCCCTTTCCAGTCCTCCCTCCCAGTACCTTCCAATGTCAACTTGCATTCCCACGACTGCAACTGGTGTCCATTCCTTTCCAGTCCCCCTCCTTCCCCACTGACCAGCCCCTTCTAGTCCAAATACCATGGCAGCCCCTCTCAGCATCCACTCCCTTCCAGTTCCATTCTCCTATCCCCTCGCATTATCCCACTGGTAGCCCTAGCCCCCCGTTTTCTTCCAGGGCCAGCAGTTCTATCCTCCCCTCTCCACCATCAGCCCATTCCCAGTCGAAGCCCCCCCCCAATCAAATCACTTCCAGTGCTAGTCCCCCCTCAACCCCATTACCAGTGCTAGCCTCCACTAATCAGCCCATTTCCCATCCTAGCCCCCCCGATCAGCTCATTTCCAATGCTAGCCCCCCATCAGTCCATTGCCAGTCCAACCCTCCCATAATCAGCTCATTTCCAGTGCTAGTCCCCCCTCATCTCATTAGCAGTCCCAGCCCCCCCCCCCTCAATCAGTCCATTCCCAGTCCCAGCCTTCCCTAATCAACCCATTATAATCCTAATCTGTCCTGTCTCTCCCCTTTGTCCAGCACTTGTCCCCTCGTCTTCCCCTTTGTCCAGTACTTGCCCCCTCATCTTCCCCTTTGTCCAGCATTTGTCCACTGTCTCTCCCTTTAACCCCCCTCTCTCTTACCTCTGTCTCTCCTTGTCCTCCCTCCTGTCTCCACTCCCTCCACCTGCACCTCTCATCCAGTGGTGGCAGGGGCACTCCGGCACCTAAGGTTCGTGGTAGGAGTAAAACACTACAGAGTGTACCTTTGGCCTGGTCTCCTCACCAAGGGTTTTCACAAAATGCCTACCAGTGATCGCTGCCCACTTACGTCTGCAGGGGGCCTTTGTCCTCCCCTACCTGAATGACTGGCTTATCAGGGGCAGCACGGCCACAGAGGCCACAGGATGCACAACTCTCCTGCTGCAGCAGCTGGAGTTTATCATCAATAACACCAAATCTCATCTCACTCCAGCCCGGATCATGGAATTCATAGGTGCTCAGTTGGACACACTGCAGGCCAAGGCCTTTCTTCCCAGCTAAAGAGCAGACAGACTGCCTCAGGGCACCTTAGTGGCAAAGGTGCAGCACTGTCGCTAGGTGCCAACCCGTCTCATCCTCTGCCTTCTGGGCCACACGGCCTCCATGGTCCACGTGAGCCCACTAGCCCACCTCCTGCAACTCATGGCTATCTGACTTGGTTGCCATTGGTGCTGTCGTGGTTCAGCCCTCGGCAGCCTGGAGCTAGGGAAGTCCCATTCGTGAGGGCTGACTTCCTGCTTGTTCCTGGTGAAAGCATAATTACTCATCTGTAACAGGTGTTCTCCAGGGACAGCAGGATTCAGTTCTCACAATCCTCCCTCCTTCCCCTAGGAGTTGCCTCTCTGCCTCTATTTTCTTCACTACCATTCTAGTGATGTCATCTGACTGAGCAAGATGGCACCCTTGGGTGGGAAGGGGACCATGCAAGCATGGTAGCATCTCCCAAAGGCTTTCTTTGAAAGCTGGGGAGATGCTTCTGCGCAGGCTCCGTCACCCACATGCGAGGACCAATCCTTGCTGTCCCTCTATTACAGGTGAGTAACTACACTGACACCACACCCCTCCAGAGAACCTCCCTGGGAACAACTGCCTGAAAACCCCATGCCAAAGTCAATGCTACAGGCAAAAATCAAAATGCCCCCATATTCCCAAGTATCAACCTTGGCTCCTGACACCACCTGGTAGTGCTGTGACTGAAGAGAGGCTGGCCCTGCACTGCTCATGGTCCCTGCGGCCACCACTCTGTCAGCACAAACTGTAAATGTTGAAAACAGCTGGGGGGGGGGTTGACAGCACAGCCCTCTCTTTTTGCAGCTGCAGTAGAAGCTAGCATCAGACAACTGACTCCGACAGCTGCCAAAGGCCACACGCAGAGAAGCCATACTCTGCATACACTGTGCCCCCCTCCTGCCAATAGGGCCACTCACCACCTTCCACTGATAAGCACAACCTCCCTTCAGTGGCTGCTCAGTGAAGCCTGGTGCTCTGCTAGGTCATTGCTACTCTCACCTTGCTGACTCTCCAGTGAGGTGGTGTTTTTTTTTCTACAGCTGTGTAGGGGAGGAGGTGACCAGAGCACTTCCACAATGGCCCCACCGTCCCTACCAGAAACCTGCAACCAGAGGGGGGGGACCAGCCTGCCAGCTTCTGTACCCTTAGCCCTCTAAGTTCCGGGCCCTCCATAAAGCTTTGCCACACAAACCAAAGAACTCTTCCCCCCCTCTCTCTCCTTCCCCCTCTCCCCTCCAGTCTGTCCAATGAGGTTCAGACTGCAGAGGAGCCTATGTCATAGCCATCTTCTGGAGACCAAGAAATACTGGGTGAGATCAAACCAGCGATTCTCAATATGCATCTGCTGGTAGGAGGTATAAACCCATGTATGTGGATTGGGACAATGATGAAGTTTCTCTCTTCTTTTCTCCATTATCTGAGGAGAAGTAAGAATACTTATGGTCGTAAATCCTTATGGGCGCTCTGACCATCTCCAGCTCAGTTGATCAGCAGTTGTAAAGTAGAACAGAAAGACCCCTTGCTGCAAATTATTCTAGTCTTGCTGTCATATTTTCTGGGCACTTCAAATTTGGGAAAAAAATAGGACAGTGTGGATAACAGCAGGCAGAAAATGTTCTATGGTAACTTAAATTTCAATAAGCTTGTCAAGAGACAGCTCTAAACGGGATACATTTTTAGATTTTTTTTGTGGTTTTTGATAAATTTTCAGTCAGCACTGTTCTAGTATAGAGTTCTCTGTATTAGATTATTTAAGTTATGGCTGGATGCTGGTTTAGATACTGTGGTAGTCTTATTGGATCTTTCTGCAGCTTTTATGTGGATCATGAAATTTTGTTGAATAGACTATCAATAAGGCGTGGGAGGAATGGTGTTATGGCTCTAGCCCTTTTTGGCAGACAGGAAAACAGGTTGGAGTTTGGGAGAGAAGTTTCTATGGAGTGGACTTTTATCCTGTGGGTTCCCCCAAGGATCAATACCATCACCATTATTATTTCTGTTTTAATTTCAAGCAATAAGTTATTTGGCATTGAGAAAATAGAACAAAAAAATATGAAGAAAACATGGTAATAAGATTAGATAGTTTGATGCAAGTTTTGAGGCTTATGCAGATAAATGTTCGGCTTTATGCCTGTTTAGGGCCTGATCAAGATCAGTCTTTGCAAGTGCCAAAGGACTGACTGTTTAGTAGCTTTGTCTACCTGGATGCATGGCAAGTTGATGTTTTAAATTACCAGTTAATGTCCTTTCCTTGAGTCCTGCTAGACCAGTCCAGACAAGCGGGTTTGTGTTCCTCTACCAGCAGATTGGTGGAGACAAAACTAATAAAAAGCCCAGGTTTCAATAACATCACTCCCATGCCTCTATTCACCTCAACCACCAAGATCCTTCAGTATTTCTCCCAAAGCATATGGGAGAAACATAGCAAGCCTCACACAACCTAAATCATTGGCAACAAGGTATAAGCAATAGTAGAGAACTATGCACAGGAAAGCATAAACAGAAAGCTGTCCATAGAAGATGAACCTGAAGAGCCATTAAAAAAAAAAATCACAGCAGACCCAAGGGAACCGCAGCAGAAAAACAAAGCAAATAGTTTCTGGGCAGGCCCTGGACTGGTCTAGCAGGACTCAAGGATATTAACTGGCAAGTAAAAAGTCACTTTCCATATTGTCCTGCTAGACTAGTCTAGACAAGTGGGATGTACCAAAGCTACAATTCCACTGGGTGGGAAGACGGCAGCAGCTCACAAAACCCCATAGCCAAAGGCCTGTCTTCCTGTGCGTGAACATCCAAACAGTAATGCTTGACAAAAGTAGAAAATGATGTCCACGTTGTTGCCTGACAAATGTCTGCAAGGGCTATTGAGCTCCACTCTGCCAAGGATGCTTGTGCTCTAGGTAGAATAAACCCTCCGAAACCAAAATCGGTCCCGCAACAGACACACAGAGGCAATGGCCTCCTTATCTAGCACCCTAAAACAGACAGTCACTGTGTCACCCTTGCACGGGCCAGCAAACAGCACAAGACAATGGTGGGACTTAGGGAGGGAATTTGTAACTGCCACGTACCGGAGCAGCACCATCTGGACATTCTGCAAAGGTGAAGATCCTTATCCTTCCCACGACACCACCCCTTAAAGGAGGAGGGACAACAGACCACCTGGTTCACATGAAGGGGAGAAATCAACTTAGGCAAGCAGGAAGGAACAGGCTGAATGTAAACGGCCTCCTTAGAAGATGCAGATGAGGATCCCAGCAAGACAGAGCCTGCAGCTTGGAAATACATCGCAACCAAGACCACCATCTTCAATATCAAATCCTTCAAGGTAGCGTGCTTCAACAGCTCAAAGGCACTGCTATCAAGGCCCTAAGCAGCAGACGCAGATCGCAGGAAGGGATCACAGACTGGAGGGGAGGATGCAGATGCTGAAACCCCTGGAGAAAACACGATATGCCTGAGTGCAAGGTTAGAGGACTTACCAGCTACCAAAGCTCAGAAATAGGCCAAAGCTGCCACCTGAACTTTCAAGGAGCTGAAGAAAGGGCCCTTCTCCAGGCCATCCTGTAAGGCAGTCAACAGAGGGCACCTTGGCTGGCTCAAAAGCCAACTGCCAAGTGCCACACCATCATTCAAAGAGGCACCAGATCTGCACGGATGCTAGCTTGGTAGACCACCTCTGGACTCCAGAGTAGAGACCACTGCTGGAGAGTAGCCCTTACATACTAGCTGCCTCCTTCCGAGAGCCAGGGCATATGCAAGTAGTAAACCGGATCCTCCAGGACAAAAATCGGTCCCTACTGCAACAGGCCTTGAGACAGAGGCAATAGAAAAAGGAGGTGTCTGCAGGAGTCGCATCAGGTCTCTGAAGCACGCTTTCCTCAGCCAACCTGGCAACACCAAAACAGTCCTGCCAGGGTGACATTTGATATGCTGAAATAAGCCCCACTATGGGCCACAGAGAAAACACATACAGCAGGTTATGACGCAGCCAGGGCATCAATGCCCTCAGACCCCGTCTCCATGTGGCAACTGAAGCAGCAGCAAACAATGGCATTGGCAGGTCCCCATCAGATCCATTTCAGGGAGACCCCAGCAGCACAGAATCAACTGAATACGCTTCCTGATTCAACTCCTATTTTCCAGCAAAGTACGCTCCCACAATGTCCACCCTGGCAATGTGCTGAGCTGACAAGTCTAGTGGGTTCTTCTCCACCCAGGCAAAACAGAAAACTACCCTGGCACACCTCATGCAGTGTTACTCATTGACATAAGCACCGTCGTGGCACTGTATGAAAACTCGAACCGCCCAGGCTTTGAGCAGGGGCTGGAAACGCATAAGAGCCAACCTGATGGCCCTCGCCTCAAGATGGTGATGGACCATACCGTTTTCCCTGCGGTTCCAATAGTCCTGAGCCGTACAGTCTTGGCAATGGTCTTCCCAGCCCAAGACACTGGTACCAGTCCGAGGGATCCAGGAGAAATCATCCGTCATCACATCCTTCCTCAGATGACAGGGCTGCTGCCACCACCGCAGGCTGGACTTCACCATCAACAGGAGCAAGAGCCTGAACTCCTGAGAACTTGAGGACCACCAAGTCAGCAAGGACCACTGGAGCAGTCTCATGCAAGGATGCACCCACGGCACCATCTCTGTCACTGCCATCAATATGAGGAGCTGAAGATAATCCCAGACTCTGGGGACCTGCTGTGCACAGAACAGCGCCAGGCAATCCAACAATCTTTCTCCTCTGGCAGGAAAGCTCTGCCCACTCGAGTTCCCAGAAACGCCAAGACTGGGAAGGCAACAGCTGGCTCTTTCCCTGATTGATCACCCAGCTGAGGCTTTCCAAAAAAAAAAAAAAAGACACCCGAGGCACCTCGAAAAGGCAACAGGCCGGAAAGACCAGAGGGGCCAGTCATCCAGATGGGATGTGTCCATCCCTCAGCACCACAGCTGCCATCACCATGACCTTGAAGAACATCCTCAAGGAGGTGTATAACCCAAGAGGGAGGATGGCGAATTGACAGTAATAGCCAAGTATGTCAAAACCCAGATACTTTGATTCACTCAGATCGGAATATGAAAATACGCCTCAGCCAGATCCAGAGAAGCCAAGAATTCCCCTCAGAGCACTGCCTGAATCATGGAGCGCAAGGTTTCCATTCAAAAGCACAGGACATGCAAGTGCTTGACGACCCCCTTGAGGTCCACAATGGGCTGGAAGGAACAGTCTTTTTTGCACCACAAAATATATGGACCATCTGCCCTTGCTCTGCTCATCTGGCAGGACAGGCACCACAGCCTTCAGGCGCCACTGTCGTAACGTTGTCGGAGAGAACCCGAACAGCTCTTTGATGAACAAAAAAGACTCGACTGCTCTGAGAGCCAAGCTCACTGCCCGCAACTATAGTCTGTTGATGGACCACTGGGACTCCCTTGGAGACCAGCTGCCCTGAGCGAACTGCCCCTCGCAATGCGCCCCCCAGCCGGTTAGACTTGCATCCGTCATCAGCTGTACCCACAGAGGAGTCTCGAGAGGCATTCCGCAATCTAGGTTCCCTGGGCAGAGCCACCACTGAAGAGCCTTCCTGGTCTGGAGGGGACAGGGGTGCCGCTTGGACAAAGAATGATGTTGATGGGACCAGTGCCGTAACAATGCCCGTTGGAGCAGCCGCATATGTGCACTGGTCCACGGTACCACCTCTAACGTTGCCGCCATGGTTCCCAGCACCTGGAAGTAATGCCAAGCCGAAGGGTTCCGCTTGGCGAGGAATTGCGTCAAGAGGACTCTTAGGGCGACCGACCTCTGTTTTGGGAGAAACACCTTGTCCCTGCTTGTGTCGAACCTTGACCCTAGGTACTCGATCTCCTGCGTGGGTATCAATCTGCTTTTTGCTAGATTGATGACCCACCCCAGATCTTTGAGGACTGCTATTACTCTGGCCGTTGACTTGTGACTTTCTGCTTCTGTCTTTGCCCAAATCAGCCAGTCGTCCAGGTAGGGATGCACTAGAATTCCTTCTTTTTGCAGCGCTGCCGCCACCACCACCATAACCTTGGTGAACGTACGAGGAGCTGTTGCTAACCCGAAGGGTAGAGCCTGGAACTGAAAGTGCCCTCTTGGGACCGCGAATCTCAGAAATCACTGATGAGCCTTCCGGACAGGAATATGCAAATAAGCTTCTGTCAGATCTAAGGAAGTAAGGAACTCCCCCCGCCGAACGGCCACAATCACCGACTTCAGGGTTTCCATTTGGAAGTGGGGTACCCTGAGACAGCGATTGATGTGTTTCAGGTCCAGGATCGGCTGAAAGGATCCTTCTTTCTTCGGTACCACGAAATAAATGGAGTATCGACCCAAGCCGCGTTGGTCTTCAGGAACGGGAGCCACCGCCCCGAGCGCTATAAGCCTTGTAAGAGTGTCTTCTATTGCTGCTTTCTTTGCTGGCGACCCGCAAGGGGACTGCACAAAGGATGTTTCACTTGTTCCGTGAATTCGAGAGCATAGCCCTCTCGGATCACTTCCAGAACCCATTGATCGGATGTGACTCGGGTCCAGGTGGAGAGAAAAAACCTTAACCGACCCCCCACCGGACGGAATTCCTCCCGGACCCCCGTTGTTTCATTGCGGTTTTCTGGACCACGTAGGAGGAAGAGGCCCCAAATCCTCTAACCGCTCCGCAAAACCCCCTGAAACCTTGTCCTCTAGAGGAAAAACGGCCCCGAGAGAAGGGGTTAGACCTGGACTGTCGAAATCTGCGGAAGTCCCTTGTCTGACTCCTGGGGGGAGCTGGCGGACGGCTTTGCTTAGGTCTGTCCTCCGGAAGCCTACCTCCCTTAGACTCGCCTAGATCCTTCACTAGCTTTTCCAAATCTTCGCCAAATAGTAGCTTCCCCTTGAAGGGGAGTCGGCTCAGGTGCGCTTTAGAGGAGGCGTCTGCCACCCAATTGCGCAACCACAAATATCGTCAAGCTGCCACCACCGAGGCCATATTCTTTGCTAGGCTCCTGATAAGGTCGTACTGACTATCCGCCAAGAAGGCTGCTCCGGATTCCATTCGGGCCGCATCCTCCTGCGCGCTGCCTGCTAGGCTATCCGCCAGCTGCAGTTGTTGGGCCCATCTCAGACAGGCCCTCGATACCCAGGCTCCTGACACCGAAGCCTGCAAGGCGAGGGCATTAACATCAAAAGCTTGCTTCAGCAACGTGTCTAAACTTCCTGTCCTGGGCATCCTTCAAGGCCGCACTGCCCTCAACTGGAATAGTAGTCTTTTTTGTGACTGCTGAGACCGCAGCATCTACTTTAGGAGACTTCAGCAGTTCCTTGTCTGTGTCCAATAATGGTTATAGGCGAGCCATAGACCGCACTCCTCTCAGACTAGATTCCAGTTGATCCCATTCCTCTTGGATCATCTGTCGCACCACCCTGTGCACTGGGAAGACCCTTTGCGAGTTCCTGACGGCTTGGATCAGAGGATCCTCCAAGGGGTCCTCCTCTACTGTCTTGTCCGCCGCTATATTGAGAATCTTCAGCGACTCAGAAATCAAAGCAGGGAGTTCCTCCCGACGAAATACCCGCACTATTCGGGCATGATCCTCTTCTGGAATCTCTCCCTCTTCGAGCTCCTACCTCCTTGTCCAAGACCTCCTTCTCCCCAGAAGTCCAGTACCGGAGGCGCCGGACATTCCTCGCCCAGTCTGGTGTGCTTAGAAGAGAGCTCCGAATCTTGCATCTCGACCCTCGCTCTTTTGGGAGGTGCATTTGCCTGAGCCACCCCGGATCCTGCCACCCCCTGCTGGCGGATGCAATATGCTTTGTGAAGCAGGACGAAGAATTCCGGCGAGAAAAGTTCCCCTGCCCTTCCCTCCCCAGAGACAGTGGGGGGGGGCAGAGGTTCCGGGTACATCCCCAGGAGGAAGCGGAGAGGAAGGGGGATTTCCCCCCTACCTCCCCAGGGTCCGCTGCCCCCTGGGATTCCTGGGACATAGCCAACTGGATCTCTTGCTCCACGGAGACAGCCTCTGCAGTGCAACCCCTTAAATATACTTCAATGGGTGCTCAAAAATAAACTTGTTTCAAAAAACGATTCTTCAATCCGATAAATATACTGAAAAGGAACTTAAGAATCGTTTTTTGAAACAAGTTTATTTTTGAGCACCCATTGAAGTATATTTAAGAATTAAACATTCCGCATTTAAGATATAGATATAATATATAAGAACTAAGGTCATTGATGCATCAACAGGCATAGCACTGGACACAAGTTCCAGATGTTGATTCAGGATACTACCTGAGTGATAGTGCCATTGCAAGTCTGAGACCTGTTAAGTTCTTATTATTATACTATTATTATACTAGTATACTGTTCAGGGTATTGTGAAATTTGTCTAATTAACATAGGCATAGAATATTTAAGAGCGACCCCCCACCAGCAGGCCTTTCACCTGGGCCCCCGCAGCTTCATTGTGGTTTCCTAGGACCTGAGGATGAGGAGGAAGCTCCAAAACCTCTTCCAGCTCCACGAAACCCTCGGAAACCTTGTCCTCTAGGCGAGGGGCGACCCCTAGGAAAAAAATTTTGTCTGGTTGACCAGAACCTACGAAACTCCCTCGGCTGGTTGCGAGCTGGGACCGACGAACGGTTCTGCTTAGGTCTATCTTCCGGGAGTCTACCTCCCTTAGACTCGCCAAGATCTTTAACCAACTTTTCCAGGTCTTCCCCAAACAGCAGCTTCCCCTTGAAGGGGAGGCGACTCAGGCGAGCCTTCGAGGAGGGGTCCGCCGCCCAATTGCGCAGCCACAGATATCTCCTGGCTGCTACTACCGAGGCCATATTCTTCGCTAGACTTCTAATAAGGTCGTACTGGCTATCTGCTAGAAAGGCGGAACCCGACTCCAAGCGCGCAGCACTAGCCTGCGCGTCGGTAGAGGCGCCATCCGCTAGTTGGAGTTGCTGGGCCCACCTCAGGCAGGCTCTTGCTACCCAAGCACCTGACACTGATGCCTGCAGCGCGAGGGCACTAACATCAAAGGCTTGCTTCAGCAGGGAGTCCAGCTTTCTATCCTATCTTTAAGCACTGCGCTGCCCTTTTCCGGAATGGTCGTCTTCTTAGTCACCGCTGAGACTGCAGCGTCTACCCTTGGGGACTTCAGCAGATCCTTGTCAGCTTCCGGTAAAGGGTACAAGCGAGACATGGCCCTCACCCCCCTTAAACTGGACTCTGGTTGATTCCACTCTTCCTGAATCATCTGGCGTACGACCCTGTGGACGGGAAAGACTGAGTCTTTCTGACGGCTTGAATCAAAGGATCCTCTAACGCTTCTTCCTCTGCGGGGATGTCTGATGCCATATTGAGCACCTTCAGGGATTCATTAATTAAGGCTGGGAGCTCCTCCCTACGAAATACTCTAACTATTCGGGAATGCTCTTCCTCTGGGATCTCCCCCTCCTCAAGCTCTTCTTCTTCCTCCCCCACTTCTCTGTCTAATCCCTCCTCCTCCGGAGTGACCGGGGATGGAGACGTGAGAGGTTCTTCGCTCATTAGCCTAGAGCGCTTGGGAGGGGCTCCGGGGTCATGGGAGCTTGTCTTCCCTGGACCGGGCCGGCTACCTTCTTTCAGTAGCGTCGGCTCCATGAGCCCCTGCTGACGCATACAATAAGCTTTGTGCAAGAGAAGGACAAATTCTGGAGAAAAATGCTCCCAGCTTTCCTCCGCACCACTGGAAGTAGGGGGAAGGGACTGGGAGGGGCCTGGTAAGGCAGAGGTAGAGGGCGGGGGAGAGGAGGAAGAATCCCCTCTCCCTTCCGTGAGACCTTGAGACCTCTGAGAAGTCTGATCCATGGACAACTGAATTTCGTGCTCCACAGAGACTGCTTCCGCAGCACAACCCCGGCAGATCCCAGCTTCAGAATCCGCAATTCTGCGTGTTCCGCAGGATGAGCACCTTAATTTTCCCGTCATTCTTCCTCCTCTATAAATATTACTGTTATATCTGAAAACCCCCTGGAGAAAAGGGGAACTCAAGAAAGAACAAAGCTGGCAATCAAATAGAATTAAAAGAAATTAAATGAAAGCTTCCCAACCACGATCCACAAAGAAGGGGGGGGGATGGAGGGGCCTGACCCCCAAGACTGGAGCAGGACGCTGACCCAGCTAAAGGATAAATTAAAATAAAGATAAATTAAAACAAATTTAAAATATAACTAATTAAAATACAGGCCTTAGAACCGATTGCAATACTTGCGGTTTAGGAGACCTGATGCTCTGCGTGCCGCTGCTTATGCTGGCGGATGCTAGACTCCACGTGGTAGGCCGTAGCCACGTGGAGTCAGGTCCTGCGGCCGGCGAACCTGTTCGCCGCCGGAGCTGGGGTCCCCCCTCCGTTGGGCAATTGCCTCGACGTTCCGACGCCGCCTCTAGCGCTCAGCCGGGCAGCCGCTGCAAGCGCGAGGCGGCGAAAAGCAGCAGGCAGGATCGTTGCTCACTCCCGCGCTGAGCTCCACACCGAGGCTACAGCGGGCCGTTGCCTCTAGCGCTCAGCCCGCCTCGGGAGCTTCGGCGCGAGACAAATGCGGAGAGGAGGCTGAAGATTCAGATTCTGCGACTGCGAGAGGAGAGGCTCCGAGGCGTCCCGCTGCCGAGTAAGCCCTCTCCTTCCAAAGGCCCCCGGGAGGCCGAGGGGGGGGGGGATAAACTCAAGAAAGCAATAGAGAATTAACCAAAGCAAACACACAGGAGTAGGAGAACTCCCTCAGCTAAGGAAAATTAAAGAAATTAAAGAAGAAAGCAATCAAAAAGGAAACCAAAAGGGAACTAAGGATCAGTAAGCTCCCGGCTTACGGTAACCCTCCAGCTGCTGGAGGCTGAGAATACTGGTGCCTATGGGCGGTGCCAGTGGTATTTATACCACACCATCATCAAAACGATGATGGGCTCAGCCTCCAAGCTGCTGGAAGGGTTGCGCAATCCGAGAGTAAAGGGACTGGACTGGAGTTCTGCTAAGGAAGAATCATTGTCCAGGAATGCTTTGAGGGGCACCCATACACACAACAGGTATTCATTAACCCTCAACAAACTAGACCAATACACGGACGGTTGTTTCCATCTAGGGCAGTGACATGTGCCAGTCAGCTTTGAGCTGTTTTGTGATGCCAGCAGTACAAAATGAAGTGACTTAATTTTCTATATGAAGTGTTGAGGTGCTTTACCTTATTATAATTTTTTTATTCAACTCTTGTAATGCAGCATTTTCACAAACTTTCATTACATACTTATAGATCCATCCATTACCACCCGTATTCCACTATCCACCCATTTGTCCCACAGATTGCACCGTTTCTTCCTTTTCTTACATTCTCCCGTACTTACAGTCATATACTATATCATAAACCTTTTACATACACATTCTTATATCAAAACATATCTTAAAACCTCTCCCCCCCCATGGGAACCTTTTAGCCAAAGTCCATAAACTTTCTCCATTACCTCCTCCCTTTACTCCAACTCTTTTATGCTGCTCTTACTTTATATTTCAACTTTTTATGAAAGTCCTATTCAACTCAATTCCATACACAAGTAAACATGCACAAATCACATTTGATAACGTTTACAACTTACACCATTTAGCACATATTTCCCCCAACAATCCCCCTGTTACCCCTCTCTCCCCCCTCCTCCTGCATACTCTGTAACCAACATACTCTGCCATTCACTGTCAAACTTAGACCACCTCTGTCTATGAATTGCGATCAGTTTTTCCATTAAATAAATGTGACGGAGCCTATCCTCACAGTGCTCCACCTGAGGCGGCGCCACCTGTTTCCAATAGGCTACTTCACATCTCGCCGCACGGAGACAGGCCATGATTTGCTTCCTTCCCTTCCTCAGGCCTCCATCCCTCTACCAACCAAATAGAAAAATTTCCAGGTCCCTCCTTATTTCCACTCCCACCACCCGGTGTAGCCACCTCTGAATCTCTGCCCAAGAGTTGAATCCGTGGGCATTTCCACCAAACATGGAACATGGACCCCTCCTCCCCACAATTCCTCCAGCACCCCTTTGTCACTGCCAGGAACATCTTATTCAGCCTCACTGGTGTGTAGTACCATCTCATTATAACTTTATGCCAGTTCTCCCTAATAGCCACCGATATGGGTAGTTGATGAGCTTGATCCAAAATAGCTTTCCACTGTCGGATCTCTAGTGTTCTACCCATCTCCTTTTCCCAAGCCTGCATATATCCAGTTTTCCCCTCCTCTCACTGCCTTGTATAACATTGATATCAACCCCCGAGACCTCTTTTTCCCATACCATATTTGTTTCAAGATTAGTATAGTCCCACTCTAACCTTTTCCTTGCCTAATTTTTGCCGTAAATAATGCATCACCTGTCTATAATGAAATAACCTACCCACCCCTAGTTGGTGCTTATCTTGCAGTTTCTCAAATGGGACCCAGTCTCCCCCATCTATAAACTGATAGAACCACCTTAGGCCTTTCAACTCCCACTGTTTAAATATCCCTCCCTCTCGCCCTGGAATAAAGTCTCCCGTGTAACACAAAGTTTGCACCACCGAAAAACAGGGGTCCCTGCCTCCCCCGACAAAGCCCCGCACTCTGTCCCAAATCTGAAGAACATGGCTCACATATGGGTTCCCTTCTCCCTTCTACTCATCCATGGGAGTGCCTCCAGAGGCTGCCTCGTAATCCCTGCTTCCTCCAAAGCCACAAATGTTTTCCTTTCCCATCCCTCTCTCCAAGCCATCGAGTGCCTAATCTGGGATGCCCAATAGGCCTGTAGGTCCAGAACCCCCAGTCCTCCCTCCTCCAAAGACAAATACATTACTGCCTGGGCAATTCTCGGTAGTCTTTTCATCCAGATAAAGCGGAATACTTTCCCTGGAGCTCCCACATGTGCTCCACCTGGATCGCTATGGGGAGAGCCTGAGAGTAGTAAAGCACCCTGGGAAGAATATTCATTTGTTTGCCCTTTCTGTACCCTTCTTTCCTATCTATTTTTGGCGTTCTACTTCCTGGTTTGCAGTGTTTAATCAATTTTATTGTACACTGCTTAATGCTTCTGCCCTAGCGGTATATCAAATATTAAATAAAGATAAAGATTTTAACTGCTGCTATACAGCCCATCCATGATATTTCCATATCCATCCATTCCTGCAGATCTTGGCTCACTGCTCTCCACAGCTGGGGATAATTTGCCTCAGAAAAGCTCTGGGGATGAGCCGTTATTTGTACCTTCAAATATTCAATGGCCTTCCACGCCCACTTAAATGAATACTTTCTTTAGACGGTCTAACTCTGCACCCTTGATATTGATATTAAAGCACCTCTGTCTTGTCCATATTTATCTTAAAGCCTGAGACTGTGCCATACTGCTCAATCACATCCAATACTCTCGCCAATGTTTCCTCCAGCTGCATTACCATTAAAAGATAGTCTGCAAATAAAGAGATTTTGTGCTGCCTCCCCCCCTCCACCAACAAACCCCGGATTCCCTCATCCATTCTTATCTGTGCTATGGATTCCATAGCTAATGCAAAGAGCAATGGAGAAAATGGGCACCCCTGTCGAGTGTCCCTTTCTAGTTTGAATGCCTCAAAATATCTACCATTAATTTGCATCCTAGCTGTGGTTTACTATATAGGGCCCGCACCCAATTTAAATAGTTAGACCCAAAACCCATCTTATGCATCACTGCAAACAAAAAGGCCCAGCTAACGCGATCAAATGCTTTTTCAGCATCAATGGACAGCACCATCATTTTTACCCGCTGTTGGCGCACCTCCCAAATCACGTCTCTTGATATTATCAGAGGCTTGCCGTCCACTTATAAGCCCTGTTTGGTCTATATCAATGAGAGAGGGCAACCCTTATGCCAATCTATTAGCCAGCACTTTCGCCAAGATCTTCACATTCGGTATTAAGCAACGATATTGGACGATAGGATCCACAACACAAGGGCTCCTTCCCTATCTTTGGTAGCACTGTGATACCAGCTGTCAGCATTTCCAGAGACAATTGTCCACCCTTTCCCAGTATTCCATTAAACATCCTCTCCAAGAACTCCAACACTTCCTCTCTGAAAATCTTATAAAAAGTATTAGTCAACCCATCTAGTCCCAGTGCTTTACCAGAAGGCATTTCCTTAATCACCTTCTCAATTTCTTCTCTGTGTATTCTCCCCTCCAGCCATGCCCCCATCTCCTCCCCTACCCTAGGTAGTTCTAGCTTCTCCAAAAATTCCTGTATGCTGGTTGATAACCTCCCCTCCTCTTGCTGAAAGCACAATTCAGAATAGAATTGACAAAATCTATCTCCAATTTGCTTTCCTATCCGCAACAAATCACCACCCCTTCCCTTAATCACCACTATGGAATTCACTATCTCCCGTTTCCTAAGTTTACAGGCCAGCAATCTCCCTGCTCTCTCCCCCACTCATAAAACCTCCGTTTTACCTTCTCCATTTGAAAGGCAATGGACTCAAGTTGCAATTTATGTAATTCCATTCTTAACTGATTCAAATACTTCAACTTCCGAGCCATACCTTGTACACTGTATTGCTTTGTGGCATTCTTAATCTCTTCATGCAAATGTTCTTCCTTTTCCTTCCTGTTCTTTTTAATCTTGGCTGCCCACAAAATTAAATGCCCCCTAATCAATGCTTTCATCCCCTCCCACATCCCACACCACCCTGTTATCATTCATCTGCCAATACTCCTGAAGGCACTTCTTGACATCTTGGACAACTTAGTCCCTCTTGAGAAGACTCATTCAACCGCCAGAAACGTATTCCCCCCCCCTTTCGAATTTCCACCCACGTCGGAGCATGGTCCGACCACATGATATTACCAAATCACCACCTCCCTCACTCTTAGCTCCCATAATTTATCCACTAGCAGATAATCGATCCGACTAAAGGTCTTATGTGGATATGAGTAAAAGGTATATGCCTTCCCCCCTTATTGTGCACCCTCCATCTGATAGTGAAAGGCTTGCTTAGGAAATTTCATCTATGTCGACTTTTCGCATTTCCATCTCCCCCCCCCCCCCCTCGCCTGTCTATCCCATCCAGGGTGTAATGCCAAATTGAAAATCGCTCCCCAACACCAATTTCCCCTAGACAGTTCGATCCAAGATCCCACGGACTTCCCTCCAGAAGGGGGCTTGTCCTGAATTAGGGGCATAAATGTTTGCCAAAGTTACCTTCCCCCCCCCCCCATCCATTCACCAATAAGTATTAAGATCCTTCCGGCATTGTCCCTAACTATATCCCCAACTTGTAGAAGGCACCCACCTCTGCACCAAAATGGCCACCCCCGCTTTCACTCTCCCAAAATACTGTTGTGGGAACTGCCTACAGGACAGTAAGCCCTCATCTTTAAATGGTTTCCTGAACCAAAATAATATCCAATTGTAACCTCTCTGCCTCCCTGAACAAGTGCTGTCTCTTCTGCGGGCTATTCAGCTCTTTGGTTTTTATAGTGCCTATTCTCACCATGACATCTGTTGGATATATGCTGGTGCGTCTCACTTATCCCCCAAAAGCCCTCCACCCCTCCCCTCTCCCTCCCCATTAACCAGTTCCCACTGAGGAAACCTTCCTTTCATAGGTAGTGATGTTCTGCCCAGCGCCCTCCACTGTCGCTCATTCCCCACATCTCCCCCTTTACCCAATGTAATGCTTCCTCCTCCCCAACACCCCCATGCCCCCCTCTTCTACCTCTCTCTTTCTACCCTTTTAAATCTTATACTACCCCCTCCCCAATCCACTACATACTCCCTCTCACTATTAGTCCATATCGGACTCTCAGGAAGTTCTCACTCCTCCCACTAAGCATTTGACTTTTAAACAACTGAACAATGCCCTCCAACTGACCCCCCACCCCCTACCTCCAACCCCCAGGGGATTCCTTCCAAAGATAACATTAACAAAATATCCTAAACTTAAACATTCCCACTAAGGGAAAACTTAACACAGTCCTCAATTATGCCGTCGAATCTGCTTTAGTGTCAGCTGCTTGCTCTGGTCCAGATGTTGAAAGCCGGGTCCGAAGCTAATGCCCTGCTGAAACTTCCCTGACCCAGCAGAATACTGGCCCTCTTCACTGTCCCATTGTACAACATCCGCTCAGTGTCCCTGGTCGCATTGTCTTCCCCATGTTTCCCTTTTGATAAGTCTGGCCAGCCTCCAACCATTAGTGGGTACTCGCTGCCATTTCAAGCCCACAGTCCTGGAGGTTGATGGCAAGCTCGCTTTGGCCTGGTTCAAAGGGCCCTCTGGAAGATTTGGCACTCCATGTTCTTTTAACACCCCCATGCTTCTCCACTGTTTTTCACACACCTGGATACCCTTTCACTGTAATGAGCAATCCAAAGGGGTACAGCCATTTATCTCTCAGCCCCTCTCTCCTTAGGAATGCTATCGCTTCTCTCAGTTCCCAGCAACATTGCAGGGTGCCCAGAGACAAGTCCTGGAACAGCTCCAGGGTGTTACCTTCCCACTGAAAATACCCTAGCTTTCAAGTAGCCATCAGGATCCACTCCTTTGTTTTATAGGAGTTCATGCACACCACTATATCACGAGGCCGATTTTCTCAAACAGGACCAAGCCCCCGGTGCATGCGCTCTAATTGTAGGAGGCACCCCCTTCTGCTGCGCTCTCCGGCTCTGTTGCCTTTAACAAAGCCCCAAACTCTTCCGAAATCACAGCCTCTATATTTTGGGTACTCCGGGATCTCTCTCTGACATTATACCTCTGTGAGCGGTCCTCGAGATCTTCTGCCTTTTCTTTCAACAATTCTTGTCTGTTTTAATTCGTCCCATCCTCCCTGCATGTCACCCAATGTGTCCGTTTGCTGTTCCAATTGGTTTTCCGTCTCTTCAACCCGGGCCCAGAGGTCCACTATATCTTGCCTCAAGGCTCTTAAAGTCTCCTTAAGTTCGGTTTTTACCCCGCTTATTTCTGCCTTGAGCTCTTCTTTAAGCCCCATGAGCCATATTTATAGCGCATCCGCTGCTCCAGAGCCCCATCTACCTCCTCGTCTGGGTCACCCATGCTATTGGCAGCCATTTTGCCTTCTTTATCAGCATCCCTCACCCCCTTGGTTGGGGTGTACGAGGAGCGGAACTCCGCAAATCTTTTCCTCACTACTAGCCCTCCCTCTGGACTTATCCATCTGCTTTTTTATTTTTATTAATTATTCTTTTTCTCTCTTATTCAAGGCCTTCAGTCTGCTCTTTATTGCACTGTGCTGGCCGTTTAGCTGCAGCCTTACCCATAGCTGTCACTCCACTCTGCCCTCCTGCTGTCTGTTGCCTCCGGAGCTCAATACTAGATTCTCACAGCAGTTTCACGGCGCAGCTTCCCTTCCGTGCTGCCCACTCCTCTCCCCAAGCTGTCAAAAATGTTGAGGCCCCCTGCCGATCACTGTTGTCAGACGCCACTGTGCCCCAGCTGCAAGACTTCCTGGCAAAGTCCGCTGTCCCAAGGCACTGCTTGTCTCACTCCGCACTCCTCCGAGCCCCAATGCTCACCGCACATTCCACCCTTTATTTCAGCGCGGATCGCTGCACTCGGGGTTTGATGCCTGCTTGTTTCAGCGGCTTTGGCGACAGAGCTTTCCTCGCACGCTACCATCGAGCCCGGTACCTTATAATTTAATGGGGATTTTGTTGGTGGAAAAGTGCTTTCCATTAGTTTGATGATTTAATAAAGTTTGGAGATTTGTTTTTCTTTTTTAAAGATCAACAATGCGATTTCTATAGCATTCCCTATGGTGGCAGTGCTGCACAGAGGGCTACATTGTCACCCCAAGGTCTTTTTCGCCCCTAATTAAAATTTGAGGTTCTGCTAAGTCCCTTGTCGACATGAGCTGATATAATTTAATTGGGTTGAGAATTAGTATAGTTTATAAGGTAATAAACTGATGTAGCCAGGAGTTTTTTTGGTCTTACTGTAATTCCACTCCAGCCAGAACAGGCTTTTGAGCACCTCCAGGAAGACGGTAATTTATTTAAGAACCCTTTGCAGAAGCAGATGCTTCTTCGGTTCCTGTTCCGTGACTGGAGCCTCCACCAAGCTCAAAGTAGGTAAGACCTGGGATCAACATCTCCAGTTCCTACTGCTGGAACAGGCAAATAACCTCAGCCTCCTCACTATCCTCTGAAGGCAAAGAGTACTTCATCCACATCAGACCCAATCCCCGGGGGGAGGGGGTGCCCCTGCCGGAGACATTTTGCCATCAATTGAAGGCAACTTTCACACACTGCCTGTCCCCACAAGAATGTGCATGGGGGAAACAAAAAGGCCACAGGGTCTGCATCTTCATGCTGTAATGACCAGGAATGCAGCAAAGGAAAAGAATTCCAGGCAGGACAATCCAGACTCCAGAAGCTCTACTCACAGAAAAGACCTTCTCACCCAGGGGCATAGTCGCAGTCAATCCCCTAGAGGACATGGAGAGGTCCACAGCATGGACACTAGATCCTCCGGCCGGCTGAACCACCTTACCCATAGTGCCATCCACCACTCCCTGCCCTGAGGCAGGCAAAGTCAGACTAACAGCAGCCCCTGACTGAGAACGGTGGAGTAAGCCCTCCAGGGATGACTCAGAAGCAGAATCCAGAAGCCAGAAATGAGGCACCACGTTCACCACAGGCAACAGAGAAAGGCAAGAATCACAACAGTGAGCAGTAAGGCCATGGCAGCCTGAAAGGCACACATTAACAGAGCTCACACTACAGCATGCGTTACAGGTGCTCGAGTAGGAGCGTGCACTGGAGCCACTTGGGTGGAACGTGCACAAGGAAAGTGTACATTTTGACCTGCAACAGGTGTTCTCCAGGACAACAGGAATCAGTCCTCATATGGGTGACATCAGCGCAGATGGAGCCAATGACTCTGCCCGATCCTAGCATTCAGCGATACTATAACTCCGGTAACCTGAACACAGAAGGGTCAGAGGGCAGGAGTTGCCTACACCCCGAGAATATTGCAGAGTACTGTCTGGCCAAAGGCACTGCCCCTGTGGGTCTTGCTCTCCAGGCAGTAGTGAGTTGCGAATGTATGAATTGAAGACTATGTGGTGGCATTTCAGATCTGTCATCGGCACTGAGTGGCCATCGCCCTCATGCGATGCGCTATGATCCGGTGCTCGAGGGAGAGGCCAGCTAGCTCATAGGAGAGGGTAATACAGTACACCACCCAAGAGGACAGAGCTCGCATAGTCATGGGGGAGCCCCAGTCTACTGGGGTCATAAGATACGAAAAGCTGAGGAGCTCTGCAATGATCCTGAGTCCGCTGTAAGTAGAAGGACAGGGCCTGTTTGCAATCCAATGTATGAAGCACTAGTTCCTCCCTGCCGGCCTGAAGCCGCAGGAAGAAGGTGGGGAGGACCACCTCTTGGTTGAGATGGAAAGGAGATTCCTCCCAAAGGTGGTATTTGGGGTGTATGTGGAGCACTACCCTGTTCTTATAGAACCTTGTATACGGTGGATCTGCCACCAAGGCCTGAAGTTTGCTCACTCTTGAGTGGACGTGATGGGCCACCAGAAAAAACACACTTTCCAAGATAGGTACCACAGGTGGCAAGTGGCTACAGGCTCAAATGGTGGTTTGGTGAGCTGGAAAAGCACCACATTGACATCCCATTCTGCCACAGGAGGGCTTGGATAATAGGAGGCCCCGGAGGAACCATCGGTAGGGTGGTGGTGAGCAGCTATGGTGCTCAGATTCACCCTCACCAAATTAGGATTTCAGCCCAGTGTGCAACAAATGCAGTAGGTACTGAAGCTTTAGTTGCACATGGCAGGAAATTGGATTCTCCTCTTTTTCTGCACACCAGGCAGAAAACCTTCTCCATTTCAAGGCATAAGCCCTCTGGTGGAGGGTTTTCAGGAGGCCCCTAAGATCACCTCGACTTCTCCTGGAAGACTGAAAGGGGCCAATACAACCCTTTCATCAGCCACACTGTTAGCGTTAACAACCCCAGGTTGGGGTGCAGGAGGGAGCCCTCCTTCTGTGACAGGAAATCTACAGCTCGGCCCAGAGGGACTGGGAGTGTCACCGACAACCGATGCCCTTTCACTCTGGATGAAGAGGGTCTTGGTGACTGATTGGAGGGGGGGGGGGGCAGGAACACAGAGTAGGCACCCAGACTACAAGATCAGGACAGCATCTGCCGCCACTCTCTCCGGGTGCAGCTGACAGGAGCAGAAGTGGGGTAGTTGTGTTTTGTTCGGAGAGGCGAATTGGTCCATCATGGGCCTGTCCCAGAGAAAGGAGCTGCTTCATTACTCTGGGATTTAAGTGCCACCCGTATTTAAACACAAAGGACTCTGCTCAGCCTGTCCGCTAGGCAGTTGTCCCGGCCCAGGAGGTACACCGCTTGCAGAAGCATGCTGTTGTGTGCTGCAAAAGGAGAGGAGGGCCACTGCCTCCTGGCAGAGAGAGTATGACCCATTCCCCCCTGCTTGTGGATATAAAACATAGCAACCTGGTTGTCCGTCTGGATCAACACAGAATTGTGTTGCAGGCGGTGGCAGAACACTCGAAGGTCCAAGAAGATTTCCCTGAGCTCCAGAAGATTGATCTGTAGGAGTGACGACTCCTCAGACCAGCTGCCCTGTGTGCAGTGTTCTCTGCAATGTGCCCCTCAACCAGGAGGGAGCCGTCTGTGGTCAGGGTTCTCTGTGGCATGGGTGCCTGGAAGGGCATTCCTGCCTGGGAGATGGCGCAAGTTTTGCTACCAGTTGAGGGACTCTGCCAACTGGCTGGTAACCCTGACCCTGTCCCATAGCCTTCCCATTGCCCAAATCCACTGTGACCGTAGGCACCACTGGGCTGTCCTTATGTGTAAGCGGATTGAAGGTGTGATGTGAACCATTGAGGTCATACGGCCCAGTAAGTGGAGGAGATGAGCCAGTACTGACTGGCAGCACTGTACCTCTCCTGCCAGTTGCCCGAGGCATTCTGCTCTCTTCTCTTGGGAGGACGGACTTGACCTGTAATGTATCCAACCGAGAACCTATGAACTCCAGGCTTTAGGCTGGAGAGAGATGAGATTTGGGGTAGCCGATGACAAACTCCAGGTGCTGCAGAAGGAGGACTGCATGATCTGCAGCCTGACTGACCTCTGAAGCTGTACTGCCCTTGATGAGCCAGTAGTCCAGGTAGGGGAAGATAAAGACCCCTTGTCAGTACAGGTAAGTAGCTATCACCATCAAGCATTTGGTAAAGACCCTTGGCAAGGAGGCTAGACCGAAGGGTAGCACCCTGAACTGATAGTGCCCTCCTCACTATGAACCATACATACTGCCTGTGGGAGGGGTGGATCAGGATGTGTGTGTATGCATCCTTTAGGTCCAAGGAGCACAGCCAATCTCCCTGGTGGAGGAAAGGCAGCAGTGTTCCAAGGGAGAGCATCTTGAACCTCTACCTCTACCAAGAAACTTGTTTAAGGTCTCTCAGGTCTAGCATGGGCCCAAGGCCCCCATTCTCTTTGGGACAAGGAAGTATCTGGAGTAGAAGCCCCCCCAAGGACGTTTAGGTACAGGCTCTACTGCGTTGTCCGAGCAGATGGGTCTAGTGAAGGAGAGGTTGCACTGGCTCTCCTGGAAAGAACCTGGGTGGTACCTGGTGTAGGTAGAGGAGGTATCCTTCCCTTTCCACCTGCATTACACACTAATCCAAGGTGACACTGGCCCACCTGTGGACCAAGAGTGCCAGGCAGCCCCCTGTGGGCTGGTGAAGGTCTTCTGGGGGAGGGGAGGCCCTGCCCCGGGAGTCAAAAGCTCCCCCCAGCTGGGCGGGAGCTGGGGCCTGGGGCTTAGGGCTTCTGTGCCTTCGGCTTATGAGCCCCATGGCTTTGCCTTTTAGAGTGAGAACTCTGTTGCTGACCAGAGAATGGCTGGTAGTGGTGACTGCGCTGAAAAGGCCCTCTTTTCCTCAGGAACAGGGGTCTTTTCCCCGATGGTTTCTTACGGGAAAAGGATGAGGTCTTCTTCGAGAGCCTATGTTGAGTCACCACATCTGCCTTGATCTCGGCTGCCTTGTCAGCCAAAGGCTTGCTGAACAGGTTCTCCCCAGTGCAGGGGACATCAAACACCTTGTCTTGGACCCATTGCTCGAGGTCTTAAGATTGTAGCCATGCTTCACCTGGGAAAGGAATTTAGAGCAGTTCCTGATCCTGGAGGTCAGGGATTGAACTGCTGGAGGGGTTCCCTGGTAAGCTACACTGAAAACCCAGACAACTCATGGGTTAAGGCCTTCAGGGTACATGCCTATGTACAGTTCACAGGCTTGAATCTTTGCAACCCAGCATGAAGCCCTGGTACACTTGCGCTCGAGGGCATCAAGGGCTCTAGTGTCCCTTCCAGGAGGGACCGAAGAATGGGTCTTCTGGCTCTATGTTTATGCATGGTTGACTTGACAACCATGAGTGTTATGTGGGAGTTGGGGCTTGTGAAACCTGGGGCTCTTCCAGATGCAGTAGATGGCATCGAAATGCTGGCTCTCCACCAGCAGAGGCTGGTGCAGAGTCGGACCTTGGGAACAGTTTTTCCTGCAACTCCGACCTCTTTTTATTGGTTTTAGGTGTCATGACCTGGCATAAGTCGCAGGAGATGCTGTCATGGTCTGGGCCCAGGCAGTGTAAGCAACAGTCATGGGTGTCTGTCACTGACATCGTTGGACTGCAGAGGTCACATTTTTTGAACCCACCAGGGGACATGGTGGGGTACACCCAGCCGGGGTCAATGACCCCCAAGTGAAAAAGTGCAAGAACGTCGGTCAAGGTAAGCCTCGATAAAAAAACCCAAAAAGCCAAGAATGGCACCTGTGACTGTGCCAGCTCGACGCAGGAAGAGGAACCAGTATGCAAACCGAAACTATTTTAAGGAAAATAGCAAGCATTTTTCTGGGGAAACAGGATAGATGTCCGTTAGGCTCCATGGAAAAAAGGAGACCGAACAAGATGGCACCCTTGGGCAGGAAGGGGACCACACATGCATGTTAGCAAGTCCCAAAGGCTTTCTTTGAAAGCTGGGGAAATGCTCCATGCAGGCTCTGTCAGCACTGATGTCACCCATATGCGAGGGCTGACTTCCTTCTTGTTCCTGGAGAACACATGACCACCAGGTGCACAATAGAGAAAACGCTATTAACACATGCAGAAAACGGTGGGAACAGCCCCCCCCCCCCCCCAACTAGAACTAACAGTTGCCGGAGTCTACCCAGAACTGCGTCCCCACACACTGAATCGGGAGCCAACAAAGACGATGAGGTCAAGCCTTGCTACTCAACCCCTGAGAGCCCCAGGCAGAGAATCCGTGCCGGGCTCAGCTCTACTCCCCTGGAGCTGTTTGGCTGACTTTGCAGCATTACCTGCAAGGTGGCTAGCAGGCAAATACCTCAGAGTTTTCTGCAATGTTTGTGAGAGAACAGGGGGGACAGAGGAGAATGGAGGGGGCAATGAGGTTGTGTGAGGCAGTCGTACTCTTCCAGATCCTTCCAATTTCTGGCTGCTGACCAGGCCCTTATCCAGGGTAGAAACATGGAACTAAACCAATTTTCCCTCCTCCTATGGCTACTGAAGAAACCCCAGTCTAGTAGAGCCTCCCACATCATGTTCTAATGAGAGATCAACCCACAGGCTATTATTCACAAATGTTTTAAATATCTCTCTCTCTCTCTCTCTCTCTCTCTCTCTCTCTCTCAAATCCTCAGAAATTTCTTCAGAGAGGAGAAAATCCATCCACCATCTGCTGGAGACAAAGAAATACTGAAGGGACCTCTGGTGGCTGAGACGAAGAGGCATGGGGGAGTGATGTTACTGAAACCTGGCCTTTTCATTGGTTCTTTTCTCCACCAAGCTGCTGGTAGGGGAACACAACTCACTTGTCTGGACTAGTCTGGCAAGACAATATGGAAGTTCATTTTGAACCCTATTAAGACAGAAGTTTTATGAATTTTCCATTTGCACTCACTTGTTTTGGAAGTCTAGTTTTTCTAGATCAGTTAGCGTCCTAGATTTTGGGTTGACCTTGCAGAAGCAGATTAATAATTTGGTGATGGGGCTGCTTTGCTCAAGAAAAAAAGGTGGGTATACCCCTAAACAAATGCATGAGGAGGGGTGACCTGCATGGAGCAACAGGTGCACCTACTCTTGCCACCTTGTTGGGCAGACTAGATGAACCATGATGGTCTTTATCTGTCGTCATATACTATGTATGTATGTTACCAATTTGTGCTCTTATTAGATGAGGAGCAGCTGGAAGTTATGATTTAATGTGCTAGTAAATAGCCAATTGGATTACTGTAACTCCCTTTATAAGGTTCTCTTGAAGAAACAATTGAGGAGATTATAAGTATATAGACTACAGCTGCTCATTTATTGCTGAATTTGAAGCTGCATAATCACATTTGCTCACAGTTCAAGCAAGAGTTAAATTTTAAAATAGGTGCAGGGCTGGCTCAAGGGGATGTAGCACCCTGAGCCAACTTTTAGTTTTGGTTGCCCCCCCCCCACCCTAGATTCCGATCTTGTAGTGCAAGCTATGCAAACAGGGGTAAATGTTCAGCCCACTGGCTTGTTAAATGCCACCCTTCCATTTAACTTAATCTGTGTCATTATCCATATAGATAGTGTGCTGAATATACAGAATGTGATGGCGTGGTCACTGTATTATCAGGTTAGGCTAGGTCTAATATTTTGCAGACCTAAACTAAACATTAACTTACCTGAACAGTGGCTGAATATTGCCACTATCTGAATAATTTTCTGATTGGGACATGTTAGGGGAAGAGTAAGGGTCAAAGGTATACAATATCTGGCCATCTGTATATTTTTTGAAATTACACGGTTAGGCTAATTATGCATTTTCCAGCAAATGCCCAATTGCCTTTGAGTTCAGAATGATAAGGGCATAATTATTCATTCATATGGAACACTCCCAGACTCACCAATAACAGATACAGAGCAGAAGTAGGGTATTTCACTTTACAGCTCAACATACAAAAAAATTCTATTCAAATTCTAGTCTCACATCAGTGACACCACCACTAACTCCCTCCACAGCTAGACACAAAACCCTGCAAATGGATACCTGAAACCAGCATTAAGAACTCAAACTGCACCAACCCTACCTATGGAAAAATCAGTATTGCAAATATATTCTAGAACCCCAGTAACCCCCAGTGGAAAAGAGAACAAGCTGAAATACTACAGATTCTTAGAAAGAACTACATGTTAACAGAATCCCTTATCTTGGCTGCACATGGGAAAAAAAACAGGCCATTACAAATGAAAGATTGAGAAACTATAGAAGACAAAAAATGAAATGGGAAAACCACAAAATCTGACGGCAAGCTGTGAAACATGGAAAAAAGAAACAAAGGCATTTCCTCCTGTAATGAACTATAAGACATGCATATCTTCAAATCTGACATTTCATTCTCTAAAAACACTCCTGTAGCTGTCTCATCTGATTATCTTATTTTTTCCAGTTGTTGGTCCCAGTCCCTTTTCTACGTTCTCTGGTTGTTTTTCTTCCGAATCCTTTTCCAAGATCCCATTTGCATTTTTTTTTCTTCAAACTCTGTCTTGTTCACCCTTTCCTTTGATACATCTGACATTGATCCTTTTATTTCTCTCATTTTTCTTTTTAACTATAGCTTAATTCCATTCATCTTTTTCCTTCCTACAATCTTCGTCTTCCTCTTTTCACCATGCACCTATTTACTAGCTTCCCATTTCCTAATCTTACTTCCCTAGTCCTTCCATTCCACATCAGCCTCATTCCTTTGCCAGCATCCTATCCCCTGCAGTGTCTTTCACCCACTTTCTAGTTCACCATTTCTTCCCTCTGTACTCATCTCCTCCCTAGTTTTTTTTTTAAACCACCTCTTCTCAGCTCCAGCACATTCTCTAGCACTCATCCTCTCTCCACCTCCAAGCCCTGTGTGTCTTACTCCCAAATCCAGGCTTCCATTTCTACCCCTTTCACTTCCCCAATTTCTACCCTCTTTTTCACATGTTTCAGGGAAGACCTTTCCCTTCCTGTGGCTCTCATCCACGCCACAGTACTCTGTCCTTTTCAACTGTCCCCCTGTATCCCTCCCCAAACTCTCCAGGTCCTTTAAAAACCTTCTCCCCTCCCCATATTTCTGCACTTGGTCTCACAGGCCTATTCGTATCCCTCATCATTCATCTTGTCCTCACTGTCCTCAATCTCTGGTCAATTTCTTAGTCCCTACTATCTCCCCAAGCAACTCCCAAGTTCCCACCCAAGCCTCCCCTCAAATTCCCAATGCCCAGCCTTAGAGTCTTTCTTCAGTCTCCACCTGTCAGAGTCTCTGCTTTCCAACATCCCATGCCCTTTGCATCTGCCCTCCTGCCTTCTGTTCCTCTTATCCAGCACCCAACCAATTACTACTTCTCCAATATTCATTAACTTGATCTTTCCTCCTCCTTACCCTAGCATGCATTCTTCTACCCCTCCCTCTCAAACTTGCCTTGGTTGAATTTGCTTCTACCTCACGGCCTAAAGTATCTGTTCTCCTCTCCCTTCTCTTCCCCCCCCCCCAGCATCTCCCTCTTTTTCCTTCTCAGAGCCTAGCATTTGCCAGCATCAGCCCCCTTTCAATTAGCTCCCTTTGCGTTCCAGCCCTTTCCTAGTCCCATCTTCCCAGACCTAGTATCAACTCATTTGCAGTCCCTTCCAGGCACAATATCAGCCTAATTTTCAAGTCCCAGATTCCATTCTCATCAAATCCCCAGCCCCTATATTGGCCCATCTACAGTCCCCCAGCCCCTGAATAAGCCCCTGCCAGTTCCAGCCCGCCCCAATCCTAGTATCAGCCCATTTCCAGCCCCAGTATTAGTCACCACTCCCCCTCCCTTCAGCAACATTGCCACGGGAGCATTTGCTTTTGCTCCTGTGGCTGTGCTATACTCATGCCGGCAGCTTGAATATAGTACAGCCGTGGAAGCAAAATTAAATGCTCTCTCAGCTGTACTGAACGTTAACTCAGCTGAGGGAGCATTTGCTTCCATACCTATGCAGAACATTAATATTGCCGTGGGAACAAAAGCAAATGCTCCCATGGTCATGTTAATGTTTAAAACAGCCACAGCCCTGGAGGCAGAGAGTGAGCCAGGTTTCCTGCATCCCTATTGTCATGCGCCTTGAGCCAGTGCCTCACACTGGCTCACCTCTTAAGCCAGACCTGGATAGGTTATCAGATTTATTAAGACTTAGATCACTTTGGTGCCATGTTATTTACATGAGAGCTAGTTTACTATGTCATGGATATAGGTTTGTGTTCTTCACACAACAGGTTGCTGAATGCTTTGTGCAGATATGGTATGTTATGTGGAAACTAGGCACAGGTCCTTTTCATGCTACAGCATATCCCTAGTTTCTAGAATTCCTTGCCAAAGGTTTTGCATTTTAAAATAGAATTCTGGGATTTTAGGAAGGTCATTAAAGATAGGGGTTTTCAAGCAATGAAGTCTGTGGGTGGCTCTATGGGCCATATGTCCTCAAGACGATCTGGAGTTTAGAGACATTTGTAGAGAGTTTTGTTGTATGTCACCTGGAAATCTTGTATCATCAGTGCAACTTCTAAATGTAATGAAGTGCCCAAGTAGCTTGTGAGGGATTAAAAATTGGTATCTCAATCTTTTATGCATTAGGTGTTCATCAAATAGGATTGAAAGGAAGACTTAGCCAGTTTTTCTTCCAATGAAACCAAATGGAGATGTTGACATGACAATCTCGCATCACAAGAGCGAGTAAAAATTTAATTTAGGTACTAGAATCACTATAAAATACAACCTACAAGCAACAGCTAATATGTAGAAGCTTGGAAAGTTTAGCAAAATTATACAAGTGTACTTGTAAGTTACCATCATTGTCTGTGGGTCTGTTCAAATAATTGGTTTCAATAGTCGTATGCTACATTTTTGAAACTTAAGAACCTTGAAGTGCCTTACTAGACTGGTAAGGCACTCTCACTGATGTGCACCTTTCTCAACTGAACCACCAGCCCTTGGTATTCAGATTACAGTTTTTCAGATGGCACATTACCTCTCCCTGGCTACTGGAATCATCAATGATGGAAATTATCGAGGGGTCAACACAGCCTTGGAATGTTCCCAGGATTTCTCCTGTGTCCAACGACAGGCTAAGGTCTGGAAGACCAGCACAGATCTCATCTTCTGCAAGGGTATGGCACTACAAAACAGACAGATTCAAATCACTAATGATCTCACCACCAAAACTATGGACAAAATATGGAACCAATATTATTTTACAAATATAGCATGAAGACAAGAGGCAGCAAGGGCTCCACGGAAAATCAGATCTTCTGCTCTAAACAATGGCAATATAGCGTACTCACCTGTAACAGATGATCTCTGGGAACAGCAGGAATCTAGTCTTCACATATGGGTATCATCGGTACTGACGGAGCCTGCACGGGAACGCTCCCCAGCATCCAATAGGAACGCTTTTGGGAGCATCCCTCTGCATATGCGCGCTGCCTTCCCGCCTTTCCAACTGTCCCTCTTCAATTAAGTTTGTAGCTGAGTGAAAGGATAGAGGGAGAGAGGAAAGAGACAGAGATAAAGAGACAGAGAGATAGAGAGACTAGGGAAGGTGGGTGGGTTGTAAAGATTAGATTCCTGCTGTTCCCGAAGATCACCTGTTACAGGTGAGTAACTATGCTATCTCCAGGAACAAGCAGGAATGTAGTCTTCACATATGGGGACTTCCTAGCTGAAGATGCCAGGGAGATGATCCCAGGAAGCTGCCACCTGTGGTGAGGTGGGTCATGCTTTCTCCCATGGATCTCTGGCATCCCACCAGGGTTGGTGGGTAGTTGTAGTATTAGGTTTGAAAGAGATTTTGAAGAACAGCCTGGCCAAAGAAGACATCCCGACGGGAGGCTTTATCTAGGCAGTAGTGGGCTGTAAAGTTATGTACCGAAGCCCAGGTGGCTGCTCGACAAATGTCATCAATAGACACAGAGTGAAGGCTAGCCATAGAGGCTGACATAGCTCTCACATTATGAGCTGTGACATGGCCTTGAAGAGGAAGACTCTTACTCTCATAAGCAAAGGATATGCACTGTGCAATCCATTTGAATAAAGTCCCCTTGGAGACTGGAAGTCGCAAATGACTAGAATCAAAAGCAATAAAAAGTTAAGATGACTTTCTATGTTGCTGTGTTCTTTGTAGGTAAAAAGCTAAGGCTCTTTTACAGTCCAAAGTGTGAAGGTTCTTCTCTGCATTAGAGGCATGAGGCCTCGGAAAGAATACAGGAAGATAAATCGCTTGATTTAAATGAAAAGGCGAAACTACCCTTGGCAATAAAGTGTGGATGAGTTCCGAGGACAACCTTATCATGATGAAACCTAGTGTAAGGAGGATCAGCCACTAAGGCTTGCAATTCACTAATGTGACGTGCAGAGGTGATTGCAATTAGGAAGATGACCTTCCAGGACATGAGCTGCCCAAGAACTAGATTTAAATCCCATGCCACCGGTGGTGGTTTGATGGGAGGTTTTGTTAAAAGAAGACCTCTCATAAATCTGGATATGAGAGGATGAGAGGAAATTGGTTGTCCGTTTAGAGGCTTATAGGAAGCTGTAATTGCGCTAAGATGGACTCTTATTGAATTGGTCTTTAGACCAGAATTTGATAAATGAAGTAGATACTCTAGTATGGACTCAAAGGTAACATCAGGGGGTTTAACCCCCTCTGGGAACACCATATAGTGAAACGTTTCCACTTAAAGGAGTAAGATAGTCTTGTGGAAGGTTTTCTAGAAGCCTGAAGGATATCCTTTACCTGTTGGGAAAGGTCGAGATCCTGAAGATTTAAGTTCTCAGCAACCAGGCCGTGAGATGCAGAGACTGGGGATTCGGGTGCCACAGCGTCCTGCTCTCCTGGGAAAGGAGATCTGGAGCAAAGCCTAACTCCAGAGGTGCAGCTTGAGAGAGATGCAGAAGGGGATACCATGTTTGGCGTGGCCACCGTGGCGCTATGAGGATCATACGATCTGTCTCTCTGAGGCTTGAAAAGTGTTTTGGGGATGAGGGGGAACAGGTGGGAAGGCATAGAGGAAATCCTGACCCCAGTGAAGGAGGAAGGCATCCCTTGCCTGACAATTGTGAGCCGGAATCCTGGAACAGAACCGGGGAAGTTTGGCATTCAGTGGATTTGCAAAGAGGTCTGTGTCTGGAGTCCCCTAGATGTGAAATATCTTTGTTACCTGGTCTAGGTGGAGAGACCATTCGTGAGGCAGCAGTACCCGGCTGAGTTTGTCTGCCCAAAGGTTTTGAATGCCTGGAAGATATACCACGAGAAGGTGGATTTGATGCTCTCTGGCGAGGGCCCAAAGTCATAAAGCTTCGTTGCATAACAGAGCCTGCTCCGCCCTGCTTGTTCACATAGAACATGGCTACTTGATTGTTTGGACTAGGACTGTCTTGTAGCTGAGCTGGGCATGGAATACTCAAAGAGCTAAATAGATTGCTCTTAATTCCAGTAGGTTATGTGAAGACAAGCCTCCTGTGGAGTCCAGGAGATGATGCAGGTGAGAGATGATGCAGGTGTGCTCCCCAACCCACCTGTGATGCATCTGTTAGGGTGGCCTGGAATAGGGGTTGCTGGAAAGGAGACCCCACTGAAAGATTCTCCAGTGATTGCCACCATTGAAGGGACAAGATCAGCCGATGAGAGTTTGCTATCTTGTCTGACAAACGTCCTGTGGCCTGTGTCCACTGTGTGGATAGGGTCCACCGGGCTGCTCGCATGTGGAGGCGAGCATAGGGAACTACATGGACTGTGGGTGCCATGTGTCCCAGTAACTGTAGCAGTTCGGGAGGATTTTCCCTCTGCTTGAGAAGCTAGTTGCACTATGTGAAGACACCGGGCCTGTGCAAGGAAAGCCCCCGACTGTCTGGTATCTAGACAAGCTCCTATGAACTCCAGAGACTAGGAAGGAACAAGTTGGGATTTTGGGAAGTTTATTACCAATCCCAAATATTGGAGGATTCGCATTGTGTGAGACCGTGCAGAGCTGGCCTCTGCAACCGTGGGGGCTCGAATGAGCCAGTCGTCCAAGTAAGGGAAGATGAAAATCCCTAGGGTTCGCAGGAATACAGCTACTACTGCCATGCATTTTGTGAATACTCTTGGTGCGGAAGCCAGACCAAAGGGAAGAACCCTGTATTGGAAGTGTTTTTCCTTGAAAAGGAATCTTAAGAACTTCCTGTGATCTGGATGGATCAGAATGTGAGTATATGCATCCTTTAAGTCTAGAGAGCAAAGCCAATCCTGACTTTGAAGGTATGGCAGAAGTGTTCCTAGAGAAATCATTTTGAACTTCTCTCGGAACAGGTATTTGTTCAAGTCTCTGAGGTCTAGAATGGGTCTGTGTCCCCCTGTTTTCTTTGGAATAAGAAAATAGGGGGAGTAGAACCCTGTACCCTGCTGGAGAATGGGTACCTCCTCTATTGCCCCTTGGGCAAGAAGTGTTGAGACCTCGTGATCCAACAGATTGTCTGCAGATGTCTGGGAATTGAACTGCCTTAAGATTGTAGGAGGAGGCATGCTGTGAAAATGAAAATTGTCCATTGTAGGAGAGGGATACAGAGTCCAATTTTCTGCTGTTCTTTGGTGCCATCTGTTGGCAAAATGACACAGCTTACCTGGAATATTTAGAGGTTCTGGACCCCTCAGAGGCAGGAAGGCAAGCTCTCTAGGAAGGAGTCAAAGCCCTTGAGGGTGCTGAACCTGAGAAGCTGGTTGGGCTCTCAGGCCTTTTGGCTTCTTCTGCTGTTTGAATTGCTGCTGTCGTCCCTTTTGGGCAACTTGACTGTGAGCTGGGATTTGCTGGGTATAGGATGGAAAAAACTTCCTCTTTTTGCTGAAAGAGCGTTTCTTATAGGGTTTCTTTCTGGCTGGATTGGCTGTAGATTTTGACAGCATCTCTCTCATTAGCCTTTTCCTGCCAATTTTTGCCAAAGGGGTTTGCTCCTGTGCAAGGGATGTTGCCTAATTTATCCTGTACCCAAATCTCCAAGTCTGATGCCTGAAGCCAGGCAATCCATCGTGCATCAATGGCAATAGCAGAGGTTCTGCTGATACATTCAAAGCAATCAAAGGCTGCACAATTCACAAACTTGGAGACATCTTGAGCATGCCTGACAAGCATAAGGAAGTTTGTCTGTTATTTGGGAGAAGTGGGCTCATAAGCTCCAAATCTCCTATGACCTCCTTGAGGAACATACCCGTATATAAAAAATATATGAGCTGATCCTAGCTGAAAGCATGGAAGCATGAAAGGTTTGATGTCCAAAAGCATCCAGAGTCCTGCATTCACGACCTGGAGGATTGGATGCATGTCTCTTTGCACTTTTCATCCTATGCATGGCTGACTCCACTACCATGGAATGGTGTGGCAGCTGAGTCTTTTGAATTCCAGGACATGGTGGAACTCGATACATGGTTTCAAGCCTCCTAGAATGAGGAGATGTGGTCAAAGTTGTCTCCCACATTCTGAGCATCAAATCATGAAGAATTTCATGAATGGGCAGAATGGCTGCCTCCTTTGGAGCTTTAGGATATTGGAGAATTTCCAATTCCTTTGCTCTAGGTTCCTTTTCAGGAGCTACCGTGATTGAAAGGCCTTTGGCAACATCACAAATAAAATCCTGAAAGGACATGTCCTCTGGAGGCAACATTCTGCGTTGGGGAGAATAAGAGTCTTCCAGGAGAGAAAAACTCTGGAACCAACAGAATTATCAGAGTCATCGGAATCGGAGGATTCGAAGTATCTCTGATCACGATATTCATGTAAGGCACGGTTCCAGTATCGATCGAAGTCGATACCGAGTTGATCCGGTACCGATCTTTCGATGACAGGTAAAGATGGCATGGGAAGAATTCCCACTGGGGCCGGTACCGTCAGTGCTGGTACCAGTATCTGTGCCGGTACCGGCATCAGTACCGGTGCCTGTTGAACTATCGGTGTCAACAGTAGCGCAGCTGTAAGGAGAGCTGCAATACTGCACTCGATAGCGAGGAATCTCTGGTCTATAGATGCTGCTGATGCCTGGGTATCAGTACCGGTGAAAGCGGCCGGGACCCCTGAGCAAGGCACCAGTAGCTCTGTCGAGGCCGAGGCCTCGAGAACATCCTGGAATCTCAATGATGCTTTGGAGGCCGAAGCCTCCCACCGGGGCTGTTTTGCCAGTGTGGTTCCCTCAAGGGCAATGTCAATGGCCTCTCGATGCTTTGCAGGAGAGCTACCCTTTGAGGACCGGCTTTTATGTTTACTTACCTGAGATCCATGCGAGGAAGAAGAGGCTCTTGAAGACGTTGATGCAATGGGCCTGGCATCCGAAGAAAAGAGGGTACCAAGCTTTGCAGCCCGGTTCTGTCTTCCTTTTTTAGTCATTCCCATACAAGAGACACACTCAGATGGAGAATGGTCAGGGCCTAAACATTTAAGATACCAGTCATGGGTGTCTGACAGAAATGGTCCCGCCACACTTAGTGCATTTTTTTAAACCACTAGCTGGTTTTCCCATCTTTAAGGAAAAATGGGGCCTAGTGCCCAAAATGGCGCCTAGCACCGAAAAAGAAAGTTTCTAAAGAGAAACAATTCAGAATTTTCTTTTCTTTTTTTTTTTTTTAAGAAAAGAAAGAAAAGAACCGGCGGTACTGGTAGGCGTCATGTGGAGGCAAGCACGACCACAAGAAAACAAGATTAAAGAAGAAATTTTCTGCAGTGACAGGGTACGAGTCCTGTCGGCTCCGCGGAAAATGAAGAACTGAAGAGACACAGTTGGAAAGGCGGTAAGGCAGCGCGCATGTGCTGAGGGATGCTCCCAAAAGTGTTCCTATTGGACGCTGGGGAGCGTTCCCGCACAGGCTCCGTCGGTACCGACGATACCCATATGTGAAGACTACATTCCTGCTTGTTCCTGGAGATACAGTTTTACTTACAGACTCCTCTCTCACATTAAAATGTGTTTGAGACTGGATAAATAGGGGGGAATTTGTAAAACTTTATAAGGGAGTCTGTCCCTTGAGTATATCTGCTGCTCATCACCCTCCCTGTCCTTGAACCTTAGCGAGCTATAGAGGGGGGAATTGGGGGGTTGGATGGGAGGGGGATCCTGGGCCAGGGAGGTGTCGGGGGGGGGAGGTTGGGGGGGGGGGTTACAGCTTTTGGGTTCATCACTTTAAAACTGTAAAAGTGAAGGCATACTGTTGAATGCCATTGTGATCTGGCGTTGTGTTATTGTTATTGCTCCCTTTTTGAAGATCTTTGTGGTTTATGATGTTATGTATTCTTTGGAAGCCTTTCAATAAACAAAAAAAAAAAAAAAAAAAAATGTGTTTGAGATTAGAGATTTACGACAGAGGTCAGGACATCTCTAAAAACGGAGGTTCTCTCCTACCAAAGACTAGCTCAAAGACACTCAGAAAAACACCCATCTGGCCCTAGCCACACAATCAAAAAAACAACGACTACTGTCCCAGCTAGCATTTGACTTAACAAGCAACATTTACAGCGTGTCTTCTTCATAAGTTAACAAATTGTTTTTTACATATACTTTGGAAGTTAAACTTTGGTTATAAGTACTTTAAAATTTTTCTTTTAATAAAGTCTGCTTAATTTAGAAAAAAAAAAAAAAAGGAAATTCACTATAAGTTCTGACCAGAATTTTGACCCGACTCCTTGCCTATGTAACAGCCCGTTGTGGGGAAACAGTTTCTCATTGCCATGCCTGTGACCACCAACTGGACTGACACATCCAACTGGTGAGAAAAGATGAAGGACCAATCAATGTGCTTTCAAGTAATTCCGATTTTTAAAAAAGTTAACAAATAGGACAATTATATAAAAACATGGTCTGAGCAGAAGTGTTCTGTCCAAACAGCTGTCCTACCATAATGGCAAAATGCAGATTTACTATGGGAAGAAACAGCTACTTTTAAGTTTTACTTATTTTGACCTTCAGGCAGTTTCTTTGCTTTAAATTTCCAGGACTCCCTGATGAAGTCATATTTGGAATGAGTGCATTTTATAACTGGGCACTATCGGCAGATACTTATCTTATAAAAAGTACTACTGTGCACACCAAGGTAAGATGCAGCTTCAGTAAAACATCTCCCTTCCTATCAGTGTATGAGCAAGGATTGACTCGCCTACTAACAAAGGGACCAATGCAGAAAGCCAGTGCTGAAGTCGCACGCTATTAGCTATGTACACGTCTATGTAGCATGCTGATAGCCCACACCCTCAGTGCCAAAAAGCAGAAAGGGGTGCATATGCAAATTAGACATGTATAAAACTTGGGCACAAAATGTCAGCATTAAACTGGGAGAGCAAGCCAAAAATGCACACAGAAGTTGGTGCGAGTTTGGCATGCTCTCACAGAGAAACAGGGTCATCTGAGGGAAAGTTTGACACTTCACCTTAGATGATCCAAGCAATGGGGAAAGCCCCTGATGCCATCAAAATATTGTCAGGGTACACCCAAGATGTTTAAGCCATCTCAATCCAGGCAAAGAGATATTGGTGCTTCGGCTCATTACATAATCCTCTATGCATTTCTTTACATCGGACAGAGACAATATTAGCATGCCATTTTAATATGTGCAGCTCATTTTCATATAATTTAAATATGCTTGGCATTACTGTGCACTCATACTTTCCCTTTGCTGTTTACGCACGCATCAATCTCTTTTCTGCATTTGATGTGTCAGAACTTGTGCACGTAAGTTGTACTATATCTGCACCCAAAGGGCACGTTAGTCTTTCTGCATCGGTCTGAAAAGAGATATTTCAAAAAAAGCTGGCTTGACGTCCCCTGCCCAAGGGCTATGTGGCTCAAGATCCCTCTTTTGCAACGCACTGCCTTATTCAACAGACTGACGCCTAGAAGCAAGTCCCACCACATGAGGCCAGGCACCATCATTTTCCAAGTTGGCAGCATAAAGAGGGTGGCAGCTGGAAGCCTAAGCCTCCCTGGATCAGGTAAGTATGGTCAGGGGGCCAGTTGACAGCCTTGGGGGGAAGGGGGCAGGGATCTTGGGGTAGTGCAGTGAAGTACCACAATTTCACCACAAGAACAAAACGATCACAAATGCTGCATCTTTATTCCAGCCCTGAGCTGGTATAAAAATTCAGCACTAGCGTTCCTATTTTCTTTTTTTTCTTTTTTTTATAGAACAGTGTTAAGATTTTAGCGTTGTTTGTTTTGTTTTTTTTTTACATTGGGAACAATTTGTTATTCCATTTTGAATGCGCACTACATTACCCTTTTCCTGTTCCTCCTGCTCTAAAAAATTCTTACTGCATCAGAAGATTAGCATGGGGGAAAAAAATGCCAACACACACACCACCACCTTTGAATGGATCACTGTACCAAAAGACAGAGGCCCCGATACAGTAATCTGTGCTATATCTATGGGGAAAACAGCTTAGTATATCCAGCCCCAAAGATTGCCATGATGGAAGAAAAAATGAGCAAATCCTGCAACATTTGCTTGCTGTGTACACAAAGTAGTAATTAGTCCTTACCTGCTAATTAGTGTTCCTGAAGGAACTTCAGTCCAGTCCATTAACTTCTGGGTTGCGCAACCCTTCCAGCAGCTTGGAGGCCGAGCCCATCATCCTTTTGATGATGGTGGGGTATAAATACCCCTGGCACCACCCACTGGCACCAGTAATCTATTGCAAAAGCAGACTTAAAGGATAGATAAAGAACTTATAACCATTTGAAAACTTGCCAAAACTCACACGCACCCTGAACTAGTAAAAACTTTTTTTTTTCAAGAAGTAAAGGAAAACGAGGAGGAGGAGGAGGTTTCCCTGAGGACGCGAGGGCCCTCCGCACTTTCCAGCTGAACCTCATTTCCCCGGACTGCCCCTAGAGGCGGATCCCAAGCACGAGAAAGTGCTCCATAGCTTTCCTTCGGTCCGCCACCTGAAACTGAGTAAGTCGGGCGGGATCAGGGACTGGACTGAAGTTCCTTCAGGAACACTAATTAGCAGGTAAGGACTAATTACTTCTTCCTTATCGTCACTTCAGTCCAGTCCCTTAACTTCTGGGATGTAACAGAGCAGTCTAAATCTGGGAGGGGTTCGTTATTCCGGACCGAAGCACCGCGCTGCCAAACCTGGCATCCGAAGCCCCTTGGAGATCCAACCTGTAATGCTTGGTGAAGGTATGGAGAGACGACCAGGTAGCCGCTCTGCAAATATCTAGTGGCAGCACCAAACTCTTTTCCGCCCAGGACGTTGCCTGCGCTCTAGTTGAATGCGCTCTAAGAACTCCTGGAGCCTGCTTCCCACTGAGGAGGTAAGCCGAGGCAATCGCCTCCCTGATCCACCTCGAGATGGAAGCCTTGGCCGCCGCTTCTCCCTTATGCGGCCCTCCAAACTGACGAACAAGCGTTCTGACCTCCGGAAAGGTGCCGTGCGGGCGAGGTACCTCTTCAGCACTCTATAAACATCCAGGAGCCTAAGCTTTTCTCCGTCTCCCGAAAGATCCCTTTCCGCGAAAGAGGGCAGAGATACCGCCTGGTTTACATGAAAGGGAGAGATGACCTTAGGTAAGAAAGACGGAACCGTACGCAAGACTACCTTATCCCTAAAGAACGAGAGAAAGGGAGGCCGGGATGACAAGGCTTGAAGCTCTGAAATGCGTCTGGCCGAGCAAATCGCCACTAAAAACACCGTCTTTAGTGTCAAGTCCTTCAGCGAGGACTTCCGCAGCGGTTCGAACAGTACACCAGATAGGGCATTCAAGACTAGGTTGAGGTCCCAGGGAGGGATAACAGATCTTTGCTGGGGCCATAACCGTCTAACAGCTCTCAGAAACCTGCCTACGTCCGAATGTAGCCCTAGACATTTGCCTCTGACCTTCCCCCTATAGCAAGAAATAGCTGCCAACTGGACTCGCAAAGAGCTAGGCGCTAGACCTTTCTCGAAACCCGCCTGCAGGAACTCCAGGACCTCTGGGACTGATGCTGAGAAAGGCTTGATTCGACGCTCTAAACACCAAGCTTCAAAGATACGCCACACTCTCACGTAAGAAAGGCAGGTGGAACGCTTGCGAGCGCTCAACAAGGTTGAGATTACTGAGCCCGAGTACCCCCGCTTCAAGAACCTCGCCCTTTCAATAGCCAGGCCGTAAGCGAGAACCAATGCACGTGGGGCAAGAGTACCGGACCCTGACGCAAGAGGTCCTTTTTGCAGGGAAGTCGCCACGGCTGGTCGGCCATCAGTCTCACTAGATCCGCGTACCAAGGACGTCGAGGCCAATCCGGGGCTATGAGACTGACCAATCCTTGGTGGGTTTCTATCCGCCTCAGAACCCTCCCTATGAGTGCCCAAGGAGGGAAAACAGAGAAGACCCTCCGGCGGCCAGCTTTGGGCCAGGGCGTCCAAGCCCTCGGACATTCTTTCCTTTCTGCGGCTGAAAAACCGGCTGGCCTTTGCCGACTTGTACCAGACCATGAGATCCATGATTGGGGTCCCCCACCGGACAACCACTTGATCGAACACTTCCTGCGCCAGTTCCCACTCTGCGTGGTCTATCCTGAACCTGCTGAGGTAATCGGCAGTTACGTTGTCTGTTCCGGCCACATGCTGCGCCGACAGCGCTAGCAAATGCCTTTCGGCCCACTGCAAGAGGACACCCGCCTCCTTCTCCAAGGATGGGCTGCTCATTCCGCCCTGACGGTTGATGTAGGCCACAGCGGTAGCGCTGTCCGAGAGGACCCGGACTGCCCTCTAGCGAACCAAGAGCTCGAGAGCCCAGAGAGCTAAGGTTACTGCCCTCAACTCCAGCCTGTTGATAGACCACTGCGACTCTTCCGGAGTCCAGCGGCCCTGGGCGAATTGCCCCTCGCAGTGTGCGCCACAGCCTGCTAGGCTCGCATCCGTCGTCAGTTGGGTCCACTGAGGAGTCTCGAGTGGCATCCCGCGGCCCAAGTTCCTTGAGTTTGTCCACCACCGCAGAGACCTCCTGATCCCGGGAGGGCAGAGAATCTGCCTGGATAAGGGGTGATGTTGATGGGACCACTGTCGCAAGAGGGTACGTTGGAGAGGCCGCATATGAGCCCGGGCCCAAGGAACTACTTCTATTGCCGCTGCCATGGTGCCCAGCAGCTGAAGGTAATGCCAGGCCGAGGGGCATCTTGTTAACAGAAAACGGCAAACGAGATTCCTCAGATCGGATAACCTCTGCTTTGAGAGGAACACCCTTCCCCTCCTGGTGTCGAACCGAGCTCCAAGGTACTCTATCTCTTGCTTGGGAATTAAGCTGCTCTTCGCACGATTTATGACCCATCCCAAGCTCTCTAGGAAATGTACGACCCTGGCGGTCGCTACGTGACTCTCCTCCTCTGACTTTGCTCATATCAGCCAATCGTCCAGGTAAGGATGGACTAGAATTCCTTCCTTCCGAAAAGCCGCGGCGACTACCACCATCACCTTGGTGAACATCCTGGGAGCTGTCGCTAGCCCGAAGGGAAGGGCCTGGAACTGGAAATAACCGCCTGGTACGGCAAATCTTAGGAACTGTTGATGAGACTCTCTGACCGGGATGTGTAAATATGCTTCCGTCAAGTCTAGGGATGTCAGGAACTCCCCCTGTCGAACGGCGGCAATCACCGACCTCAGGGTTTCCATGCGGAAGTGAGGAACTTTGAGACAGCGGTTGATTTGCTTTAGATCCAGAATAGGACGGAAAGAGCCTTCCTTCTTTGGAACTACAAAATAAATGAAGTATCGACCTAAACCTCTTTGGTCTTGTGGGACAGGCAACACTGCTCCCAGCGCTATGAGCCTCGAGAGGGTGACTTCCACCGCCGCCTTCTTTTCTGGTGGGCCAAAGGGGGACAAAACAAATGCAGGTGTTACTCTCTGTGAACTCGAGAGCATAACCCTCTCGGATCACCTCCAACACCCACTGATCGGATGTGACTCGGGACCAGGCAGGAAGGAACTGTCTTAAGCGACCCCCCACCGACAGCTCTCCCTCCTGGACCCCCGATTTCTCGGTGCCGAGAAGGAGGCGGCGGCCCCAAAACCTCTACCTGCCCTGCGAAACCCCCGAAAGCTCTGACCCCTGGAGGAAAAATGGCCCCTGGGGAAAGGGTTCGGTCTAGGTTGTCTGAATCTTCGGAAGTCCTTTGGCTGACTCTGCCCTGGAGCGGAAGGACGATCCAGTCTTGGTCTATCTTCGGGGAGCCTACCCCCCCCTTGGACTCACCCAGCTCCTTTACTAACTTATCCAGGTCTTCCCCAAACAATAGCTTCCCCTTGAAAGGAAGTCGACTTAGGCGAGCCTTAGAAGAGGCATCCGCAGCCCAGTTACGCAACCATAAGTACCTTCTGGCTGCCACCACCGAAGCCATATTCTTCGCCAGACTTCTAATAAGATCATACTGGCTATCAGCTAAGAAGGCTGCACCCGATTCCAATTTGGCCGCCATCTCTTGGGAGTCGCCCGAAGGACCGTCCGTCAGTTGCAGCTGTTGGGACCATCTCAAACAAGCTCTAGCCACCCAGGCCCTGGAGACGGAGGCCTGTAAGGCAAGGGCACTAACATCAAAGGCTTGTTTTAGAAGGGTGTCCAGTCTTCTATCTTGACTGTCTCTCAGAGCCGCGCCGCCCTCGACCGGAATAATCGTCTTCTTCGTTACTGCCGAGACCGCCGCGTCCACCCTAGGCGATTTCAGGAGATTCTTGTCCGTTTCCAGCAATGGGTATAGGCGAGACATCGCACGTACTCCTCTCAGGGTAGATTCCGGCTGGTTCCATTCCTCTTGAATCATCTGGCGAACCACTCTATGCACCGGAAAAACCTTCTGAGATTTCCTTACGGCTTGGATCAGCGGATCCTCCAGAGCTTCTTCGTCCGTCGGAGCTTCCGAAGCCATATTGAGTACCTTTAGAGACTCACTGATTAAAGCCGGAAGCTCCTCCCACCTAAAAACCCTGACTATGCGGGATTACTCCTCCTCCGGGATCTCTCCCTCTTCAAGCTCCTCCCCTTCGTCTACTCCTTTTTCTGAAAGCTCCCGAGGCGGAGACTCAACATGGTCATTGGTAAATAGCCTAGCACACTTGGGGAGGGGCCCCGGCTCAAGAGGTCTAGAGTTTCCTGGCCCAGAATCAATACTTTCCCTTGGTGCTACTGTTTCTGCAGGACCCTGCTTGCGTAAGCAGTAGGCTTTGTGCAAAAGAAGAACAAATTCAGGTGAAAATAGACCCCAGTCTCCCTCCGCCCCCGAGGCAAGGGAAGGAAGGGATTGGGAAGAGCCTGGAGCAACTGAAGATGAATGGGGAGGAGAGTGGGAATCCCTTCCCCCTTCCGGAGGGTCCCCTGATCCCTGAGGAGCTTGAGACATACTCAGGTGGATCTCCTGCTCCACGGAAGCGGCCTCTGCTGCACACCCCCTGCAGACTCCTGCTTCCGAGGCCGTCCCTCTATGAATGCCGCACGAAGGACAGCGCAGTTTGCCCGTCATACCTCTTGGACCAGGCTACTCCCAGGCCCAAGGAAATTGAATTTAAGGTAACCGAAAAGGCAACAAAATAAAAATAAAGGAACCAAAAGGAAACCAAATAAAGTGAAACAAAGTAAAAGATATGAAACAAAAAACTTCCAGCACTCCCCTCCCCCCTAGTCGTGTAAAATAAAAAAAGGAGAGAAACACGGCACCTAGAAAAAAGGTCAAAACTTCCAAATAAACCCTGAATCCAACAGATGGAGGAGGAAATAATCCCCAATACTTGAGATTTGCAGGACTGGCGCGAATCCGCTGCCATGAGGGAGCCAGCCGTCCTCTGCAGGATCCCACGAGGTAGGCCGCAGCCACGTGGCGGCCGGGCCTGCAGGTGGAGGACAAACGCCGGCAGAAGCTGCGGGCTCTCCGACAAGGAAGCGAAGAACCCTCCACCGCGAGAGCCTCAAGCGCCCAGCCGCCTCGGGGCTGAAGTGCGAGGCAGAGGGACGCCGCTGTAGAAAGAGTCGGTGCTGCCTCTAGCGCTCAGCCGCCTAGGGGGCTTCGGCGCGAGGCAGTCGCGGCCGTGGAAAAGATGTTGGTAAACGGGCCGCGGTGTGCGCGGGAGGAGAGCTCTCCTGTCCTCACCGCTGCACAGGAAAACCCCTTCCTCCGGAGCCTCACTGGAGCCGAGTTGCAGAGGGCAAAAGGGGGGGGGGGAAGGGGAGGGAGAAGCAGAAGAATTAAAGGCATAGGACTAGGCTAAAACCTAAATTAAAACTGAAATAAAGAAATTAAAGAGAATAAGGAAATTAAAGAAATTAAAATAAATCAAGATAACTAAATCCTTAGTCCAGACCCCGTAAGCACTCTGGCTTACAGGAACCCTCCAGCTGCTTGGAGGCTGAGATTACTGGTGCCAGTGGGTGGTGCCAGGGGTATTTATACCCCACCATCATCAAAAGGATGATGGGCTCAGCCTCCTAGCTGCTGGAAGGGTTGCGCAACCCAGAAGTTAAGGGACTGGACTGAAGTGACGATAAGGAAGATTGTTCTTCTGATCTAAAACCACAAATTCCATTTACAAAAAAAACACACAACCACATTTCATTTCATAATGTTCTCATTACTCCTGCTAGAAAGCTGTCATGGCTGAAGGTTTTGAGGTGCTTTGTAATAACTTTGGAAGCAAACCAAAATAAGGTGATTCAGGGCAGGAGAGATGGTTCCCTAGGACTACAATATACAATCACAGACTTTGGAAAATGTGTATGTGAGCCAAAACCACAATCATGATCTAGGGAACAAAAACCACAAAATAGATGAGTTTTAGATCATATTTTCAATCCAAGCAAAAGGAGCATTTTATCTTTCAAAGATTAAATTGATTTTGAAACACATGATTCAGATATGTCATTAGCTGTATGACCAAACTGTTGATTATAAACACACATTACATCAGCAAGATACAGCTCAAACACAGGAGGTACTTGGCTCAAATCCAGGCACCCTTATACTGACTCATCTGATTAAATCATGAATACAATTCATAATCAACAGCCATCTAGAGCATTACATTTATTAAAATATATCAAAAGATGGGAGGGGGAGGAGAAAGTGTACTGAAAATTTTAAAATATTGTCTTTTGAGTATAAGAACGGACCATATAATGGCTAGTTTCATAACCATTTGCCTGCGTTTTCATACAGCTCAGTGGGTCACAGCAAAAAGCTGCCAGATGCCACATTCTTAATGAGAACATAAACAGTGCGACAAGGCGGTGGCAAAAGCCAGGAGGATGTTGGGCTGCATTCGAAGAGGAATTACCAGCAGAAAGGAAGGGGCACTAGTGCCACTGTATAAGTCTCTGGTGAGGCCTCACTTGGAATACTGTGTTCAGTTTTGGAGACCGTATCTTGCAAAGGATGTAAAAAGAATGGAAGCTGTTCAGAGGAAGGCGACTAAAATGATTTGGAGCCTGCGTCAGAAGCCTTATGAGATGAGACTTGAAGACCTAAATATGTACACTTTGGAGGAGAGGAGGGATAGGGGAGATATGATTCAGACCTTTAAATACTTAAAGAGAAATAATGAACAAATAAACCTCTTCCAGAGACGGGGAAGCTGTAAAACTAGAGGGCATGACATGAAGCTGCAAGGTGGTAAATTGAAAGGCGATGTCAGGAAAAGCACAGTTACTTACCTGTAACAGGTGATCTCTGGGAACAGCAGGAATAAGTCTTCACATATGGGTATCGTCGGTACCGACAGAGCCTGCGCGGGAACGCTCCCCAGCGTCCAAAAGGAAAGCTTTTGGGAGCATCCCACAGCGCCTGCGCGCTGCCTTCCCGCCTTTCCTAACTGCCTCTCTCCAGTTCGAGTTTTAAAGCTGAGACAAAGAGAGAGAGAGAGGAAAGGAAAGAGAGATACAACTCCTAGGGGAGGTGGGTGGGTTGTGAAGACTTATTCCTGCTGTTCCCAGAGATCACCTGTTACAGGTAAGTAACTGTGCTATCTCCAGGAACAAGCAGGAATGAGTCTTCACATATGGGGACTCCCCAGCTAGAGATACCTGGGAGATCACCCAGATTGTGAGTCCCTGGGAAGGGCTCCACCTACACCCATGAATTTCAGGCATCCAGTCAGGGATGGAGGGTAGGAGTTGATTAGGTATGGAACAGGTGTTTGAGAACAACCTGACCAAACAAGGCATCCCGGCGGGAGTCCTTGTCCAAGCAGTAATGGGCTGTGAAGGTATGAACCGATGCCCAGGTGGCTGCTCGACAGATTTGGTCGATGGACACAGAGTTAAGATGAGCCATAGAGGCTGCCATGGCCCTCACATTATGAGCTGTGACATGGCCCTCCAGAGAAAGATTCTTCCTCTGGTAGGCGAAGGAAATACACTGAGCAATCCAATTAGACAGAGTTCTCTTGGAGACTGGAAGTCCTAAATGAGAAGGATCAAAAGCAACAAAAAGTTGAGAGGACTTTCTATGTTGCTGTGTCCTTTGTAAGTAGAAAGCAAGTGCTCTTTTACATTCCAGGGTATGAAGATTCCTCTCTGCACTTGATGCATGAGGTCCTGGAAAAAAAGACAGGTAAATACACCTCCTGGTTCAGATGAAAAGGTGAGACCACTTTAGGCATAAAGTGTGGATTAGTTCTGAGGACTACCTTGTCATGATGGAACCTTGTAAAAGGAGGATTAGCCACTAAAGCTTGCAACTCACTGATACGGCGAGCTGAGGTGACTGCAATGAGAAAAATAACCTTCCAGGAAAAGAATTTCAAGGAGGTAGTGGCTAAGGGTTCAAAGGGTGGCTTCATAAGCTGGCCAAGAACCAGATTCAAGTCCCATGCCACTGGAGGTGGTCTAATGGGAGGTTTAGTCAAAAGAAGGCCTCTCATGAATCTTGCTATAAGAGGATGAGAGGAAATAGGTTGCCCATTGAGAGGCTTAAGGGATGCTGCAATAACACTCAAATGGACTCTGATTGAATTTGTTTTAAGGCCTGCATGGGATAAATGCAGCAAATAGTCTAGTAAAGAATTCAAAGGTATTGCAAGAGGATTGAGACCCTTCTCTGCACACCAAATGGAAAACCTTTTCCATTTAAAAGCATAGGAGTGTCTGGTGGAAGGCTTTCTGGAAGCATGAAGGATATCCTTCACTTGCTGAGAAAGGTGTAAATCCTGAAGGTCTAGGCCTTCAGCAACCAGGCTCTGAGATGGAGACTGAGGATTTGGGTGCCACAAGGTTCCCTCCTCCTGGGAGAGGAGATCTGGAGCAGACCCCAGGTCCAGGGAGGGAGCTTGAGAGAGATGCAGAAGTAGAGGGTACCACACTTGGCGTGGCCAATGTGGTGCTATGAGGATCATAGACCCCTTGTCTCTCTGAAGCTTGAACAGAGTTTTGGGGATGAGGGGGAATAGGTGGAAAGGCATAGAAGTCTTGCTCCCAATGAAGGAGGAAGGCATCCCTGGCCTGAACTCCCTGACATGGAATCCTGGAACAAAACCGGGGAAGTTTGGCATTCCACGGACTTGCAAACAGGTCTATGTCTGGGGTACCCCAAATCTGAAAAATCCTGGCTATCTGGACTGAGTCTGTCTGCCCAAGAGTTTTGAACCCCTGGAAGATACACTGCCATGAGATGGATTTGATGCTCTCTGGCGAAGGCCCACAATCTGAGAGCTTCGTTGCAAAACGACAGAGAGCCAGTCCCTCCCTGCTTGTTCACATAGAACATGGCTACCTGGTTGTCCGTGTGGATGAGGACTGTCTTGTAGCTGAGCAGGGTGTGGAAGACAGAGCCAAAAAGATTGCTCTGAGCTCTAAGAGGTTGATATGTAGAGATGTCTCCTGTGGAGACCAGATGCCTTGGGTTGAGAGATCTTGTAGATGAGCTCCCCAACCCTTTGGAGAGGCATCTGTTGTAAGGGTTGCTTGGGGTAACACCTGTTGAAAGGGGGACCCCAGCAACAGATTTTGAGTGGACTTCCACCAGTGGAGGGACCAAAAGAGGCGACTGGAGATTGCTATTTTGTCTGACAGGCAACCTGATGCCTGAGTCCATTGGGTGGATAGGGTCCACTGAGCTACCCTCATGTGAAGGCGAGCGTAAGGAATCACATGTACGGTGGATGCCATGTGGCCTAAGAGTTCTAACATCTCTCGAGCAGTTAAATGGGATTTTAACTGAATCTGGGAGGCTAACTGCACCAAGCGTAGGCAACGGGCCTGGGGAAGATAGGCCCTTGCAGGTGTGGTATCCAGTAAGGCCCCTATGAACTCTAGAGACTGAGTAGGGGTGAGATGGGATTTTGGAATATTGATTACCAGTCCCAGATACTGAAGAACACGCCTTGTGCAGGTCAGGGAAGTCTGGGCCTCTGACTGGGATGGAGCTCGGATGAGCCAGTCGTTCAGATATGGGAATACGAATATTCCTAGAGTGCGCAGAAAGGCAACTACTACTGACATGCATTTTGTGAACACTCTTGGAGCAGAGGCCAGACCGAAAGGAAGCACTTTGTATTGGTAGTGCTTTCCTTGGTAAAGGAACCGAAGGAACCTTCTGTGTGTTGGATGGATAAGAACATGGGTGTACGCATCCTTGAGATTTAGAGAACAAAGCCAGTCCTGACTCTGGAGGTATGGAAGGAGAGTTCTGAGAGAGATCAACTTGAATTTCTCCTTGCATACAAACTTGTTCAATTCTCTGAGATCTAGTATGGGTCTGTAGCCCCCCGTTTTCTTTGGAATGAGAAAATAGGGGGGAGTAGAACCCTGAGCCCTGTTGAAGAAGGGGTACTTCTTCTATTGCCCCTTGGGCAAAAAGGATAGCAATCTCTTGACCTAGAAGGTTGAGGAGAGATGTTGGAGAATTGAACTGTTTCACCATGGTGTGAGGAGGAAGGTTTAAGAAATGAAGCTTGTACCCATCTCGTATGATGGAGAGGGTCCATTGCTCTGCTGTGATTTGTTCCCATCTGGGAGCAAAGTGAGCTAATCTTCCTGGGATGGTGAGAGGCTCTGGATGTTCTAGAGCCAGAAAGGCTAAGTTCTCTAGTGGAAAGTCAAAGGCCCTGAGGAGGCTGAGGCTGTTGGGCCGTAGCAGTCCTCGCAGCCTGAGACTTGGCCTGTTTTGGTTGTTGCTGTCTCTTTGTAGCAGAACGACCTTGGGAAGAGGCCTGACCATAACCTGAAGAAAATTTCCCTTTTTTTGGGAAAGATCCTTTTTTGAATAACCTCTTTTTAAAAGGAGCAGTAGTAGACTTTGAAAGTCTATCTAAAGCAGAATTTTCAGCATCCATCTGGTTGGCCTTTGCTTGCCAATCTTTGCCAAAGAGGTTTTCTCCTGTACAGGGAAGGTTACCTAGACCATCCTGTACCCAGGATTCCAAATCAGAGGCTTGTAACCAAGCAACTCTGCGTGCACATATGGCAATAGCCGAGGCTCTACTGGCACCCTCAAAAGAGTCAAAGGCTGCACGGTTGGAAAACTTGGATACATCCTGTGCCTGTTTAAGCCAGGTGATATATTCTTCTTTCTTATCTTCTGACATAAAAGGAGATAAGGTTTGCAGATCTGTAACTTCTTTTAGAAACATCCCCATATAGAGACTATAGGAGTTGATTCTGGCTACAAGCATACTGGCCTGGAAGATTTTCCTGCCAAAGGCATCTAGGGTTCTGCATTCTCTTCCTGGAGGAGCAGAGGAGTGCCTTTTTGTACTCTTGATCTTTTTTAATAGCAGACTCTACCACAATAGAGTGGTGAGGAAGCTGAGTCTTATGAAACCCAGGACAAGGAGGAACACGATACATGGTGTCCAATCTTCGGGAATGAGGGGAGGTGGAAAGAGGAGTCTCCCATATGCCCAACATGTGATCATAAAGAATCTCATGTACTGGTAAGGTGGCAGCCTCTTTAGGAGCCTTAGGATATTGTAGGATATCTAATTTTTTGGCTCTAGGTTCAGTTTCAGAGGCTACTGAGATGGACAGGCCTTTGGCCACCTCCCTAATGAAGTCCTGAAAAGACAAGTCTTCAGGAGGAGACATTCTCCTTTTTGGAGAAGAGGGTTCCTGAGGAAGGATCCCCGATACTTCAATTGAGGCCTCTGATGTATCAGAGTCTTCAGAGGAATCAAAGTATCGACTGTCTGGATGCTCTCGCAGAGCCTGATACGTGTACCGGGAGGTATCGACATCGTGAGTAATTGGTACCAAGTCGGTACTGATAGGCATCACTGGATAGCGTACTGCTGATGTCGATGCCAGCGGTACTGGTATCGGAACCGATTTCGGATCCGGTACCAGAATCGGTACCGGTACCGACAACGGGGCTTGTTGCGGTACCGGAGGCGTCGCAGCTTGTATGAATGCCGTGATTGCACGCTGCATGGTCAGAATATTCTGATCCATCGACGCCACCAATGTCTGGATGTCGGTACCGTTGTTAACCGCTGGTACCCCAGAACACTAACAGGTGATCGGTCGAGGCCGAGCCATCGATGTCAACCTGTGACCCCATAGGTAGAGCTTTGGAAGCCGGAGCCTCCCGCCGGGGTAATTTTGCCGGTGTGGATTCCTCAAGAGTAAGCCCGGGGTCATCTCGATACTTAGAGGGAGATGAACTCTTTGAGGACCGGCCAAATTTAAGTTTGGTTACCTGAGATCCAGGGGATGAAGAAGCAGCCCTGGAAGACGTCGATGCCACAGAAGCTGCATCAGAGGGAAACAGGGTACTGAGCTTGGCTGTCCGATTTTGTATCCCTCTCTTAGACATCATAGAACAGGACTCACAATCCGCTATGGAGTGATCAGGACCTAAACATTTTAGACACCAGTCATGGGTGTCTGTGACAGAAATAGTGCTGCTGCACTTCGTGCACTTTTTAAACCCGGAGGTGGGTTTTTCCATGAGGAAAAAAATATCTGTAGGCCTAAGGCCCCAGAAGAAAAAATGCACTGTAGTTTTTGTTTTTGTTTTTTAAAGAAAAAAGACCGGTGGTACCGGTTCGTAATCGAGAAGGCAGACACGCGACTAAAGAAAAATAAAAGAAAATAAGAAATTCTTCAGCGGTGACAGGAAACACGACCTGCTGGCTCCGCGGAAAAGAAGAACTGGAGAGAGGCAGTTAGGAAAGGCGGGAAGGCAGCGTGCAGGCGCTGTGGGATGCTCCCAAAAGCTTTCCTTTTGGACGCTGGGGAGCATTCCCGCGCAGGCTCCGTCGGTACCGACGATACCCATATGTGAAGACTCATTCCTGCTTGTTCCTGGAGATTACTTTTTTACTGAAAGGGTGGTGGATGCTTGGAATGCCCTCCCGAAGGAGGTGGTGGGGGCAAACACAGTGACGGAATTCAAAGTGGCCTGGGACAGACACAGTGGATCACTTTACAGCAACAAGATTAAATCAAAATAACCTGAACCATCTAATTTCTCAGCAAATAGGGGTGTCCTACATGGAGCCATGGGGGGAGGAACGGTGGGTTCACCCCTAAACAAAGAAACAAAGATTTGGGGAGGGGTGCACCTGCTCCTGGTGAGTGCAAAGACATGGGTAGGGGTGCACCTACTCCTGCCATATTGCTGGGCAGACTAGATGGACCACGCTGGTCTTTATCTGCCGTCATTTACTATGTTACTATGACATGAAGGTCTAGTTTTCAACAGGATATGTTTTTGTTGTGCCAATGAATTCATAAACAGACATGTATGTGTTTTTTTGCTCCATTACACTAATGGTTTCATTTTTAGTTCAACTATCATCTTGCGTGCCTCCTTAAAACTTGTCTTTTTTAAATGTCTAACTCTTTGGTGCCAAAAGGCTCTTGAAAATACATCTTCTACAGTGGTATTTTTATTGTAGCATTGAAAAGAATCTGAGCAACTTTCCCATGATCGTTAAGGCAAGTGGCATATACTTCTTTTGGTTTTCTGCAGCTGTAAAACTTTCACTGTATGTCCAGATTGTCATTTTTTTCGTCTTATGACGGGTGTTCACCTGATTTTCAAACTACTGGATTAACACAGTACTTAATGTAATTCTCTTCCATCAAAAAGGTTTTAATGTTTTATTTTTAAGGTGCCTCTCTCATTTCTAAAACTGAACTCTTACAGTGACAATTTTTAAATTTCTTGTTAGATTTTAGTGTTGGGGAGTCACCCGGATGTATGGCAATTGTATCTCCTTTTTACAGGATCTCTATGTATTTAGAGATTCTTGTTAATAATTCATAGCCATTCGATTTTGGACAACGAAACAGTGAGTCTTGGTCTCCCTCTCCATCTAATTTGTTTCTCTTTTCTTCCAAAAAGCATAACCTTTTGAAAGAGAGCGAGTTTCCACTGCACCATGTTCTTATAGGTCCTCAATGAATTAAAATTACCATACGGCTTTTAAGGCACAATTTTCTATATTTTAAAAGTGAGCCTGTACGTATTATGTTTTATATGGTCCAACGAACATCTATTTGTGGTTTTAGTATTATGAATGGTCTATTTATTACCCTGATTTGTTCAGTTTTAATTCATATCACTTGGGGTTTATATACAGTAGTTTACTTTTTTTTTTTTATTATTAACATACATTTGCTGTTTTATATCTTTTTTCTGTTGTTTTGGTCCATGTTTATATGTTGTGCTTAATTTTTAACATATTCTTTATTTTATTTTTAATTGAGGCATATCCACCTGAAGGCGGCAAGTGTTGCCAAACACGTCAGGGTTTATTTTAAATAAAGGCTGCCCAATTGTTTGCTGGTTTTTATAAAAGTCAATGATTGGGATAACAGTTGGTGGCTATAGGCATAGTCGATGTTAAAGTAAATTTATGGGTCGAAGCAGAAAAGTGTGCTGCCATTAGCAGAGACATATGTGCAGTATTTAAGCACAATTTTTCTACACTAGCAGGAAAGGAAGGGAGAGCCTAATCAGTGCACAGATGCCTGCACTAACGGCAGCACACAGCGGATTTAAAAAATCAAAATAGCTAAAATTGCTTCATTACCATCTATGTGATGCAGCTGCACAGAAAAGCAGAAGGTTGAGATCAATGTTGGGATTTTAACGCAAAGTCTGAGGGCATGTTAGCTGAGCTCATAGGTCTGTGGTAGTTGCTAACGTGATTTCTTTCACTGCTCTTCTCTTTAGTCCAATGATAGTCATGTGGTAAAGCAGGGGGACAGTACTCGACTTTCTCCCATAGTGCTGCACTTTAAATGCACTGATTTCTTTTGAGGGGAGAGGGAAGAAGGACGAGGGGGAATCTTTGTTTGCAGATTGAGCTCAGAGACAAGGTTTTTCTTTTAGATTCACCTTTGTGCATGTTATGCAGCAAATCAGAACGCAGACAGTCCTCTGCACCCTTCACTCGCCATACTCACACAAGTGCCTTTTCTGTGCAGTTTACAGATGCTACTAATGCAGACACCTACTACTGTTAATATGTATAGAGCTACAAGGCATACACACTGCTATACGGAGACATGTAAGAGATTCTGTTCATAAGAGCTTACAATCTTTTTAGTCAAGACAGACAATACAAGTGGAGACAGCTATATCTAGGACAGTGGTTTCCAAACTTGGGGTCAGGATCCCAAATGGGGGTCAGATCTGTGGATGGGGTCACAGCAACATGGCCAATTCCCCTTCTCTCTGGACTTTAACTTATGCCAAGTAGTGGCAGTCACCAGTCAGAATGTGGCGTGCGAGCCAGTGAACATTCATAGGCCCCTTTCCCTTCCTATCAGGCTGGAAACCCATGCCGAGTACCGAGGTCTCTAAGTACAAACTGCACACTGACAGAAGGAACCCTACGCTGACTGCTGTTGTCACTAACTACCGTGCCTTCCTGCTTTAGATGAATGGAGGGAGAGGAATATAAAAACAGAAGACATGCCATAATGGGTCAGACCAAGGGCTCCATCAAGCCCAATATCCTGTTTCCAACAGTGGCCATTCAGGTCAAAAGTGCCTGTCAGGTTACCAAAAGGTAAACTGATTCCAGGCTGGAGACCTGCCAATTTGATCATCTTGGGTCACATGAATTTTCAGTTGTTAAAATGGGGCTACACAGGATAAAAGTTTGAAAAGCACTGATCTAGGGGAATGGTAAAGAAACAATATAGATGAACAAGAGACTAGGAACCAGGATCCAAAAGTGATCTCAAAGTAATGAGTTTTAGCCTGGATTTGAACAGGACCACAGATGGAGCTTGACGTACAAGGAGCAGCAAGGAAGAAAGACTGAAGTCTTGAGTCAGCAGTGAAAGAAGGGCACAGACAGAAGGGATCTGCCACAAGAGCAGAGATCCAAAGAAGCGGTATAGGGAAAGATATGAGGAGATAAGAGATAGCAAGGAGCAGCCGAACGAAGGCACTTATAAATCAGTAGATTGTTTCACACAGCTAATTTTCATAGCTGAAAAACCTTCTGTGCTAAACCTGCCATAGAGCACTGGGCTCTAGCACAGGGTTTTGGCATCGACCTAGTAGTCTGATAAGATTAGACTCCAATGCTTACTCACCTTTTAGCAGTTGCTGCAAAATCTTTAAAAAACAAAACAAAAAAAAAACCTCTGGCTCTCCTAGTCTTTTTTTTTTTTTTTTTTTTTTTAACAACATTTCAAAATTTTACAAACAAGATTACACTTGCAAAATAAACACTGCCGTTATAGGAAATGTGAACAAGGGATTTAAAGTTGTGGTCAACATTATTGGCACTCTTGCATTTTAAAGTATGTTGTATACAATATCTTGAGAAATCATTGGAAATATTCCAACTGTATGTTGACATATTTTAATAGTATCTTCAAAAGGTATAACACAAACGTCTGTGCAACCTAGACATAATAATTTGAGGGGGGGGGGGAGAAACCACACCACACACAAAAATATGACCTGGACAGGATTAGTGGCAACCTTCACTAATGGCTGCACTTTGTCAGTGATGACAGCCTCCTAACGTTTCTTGTAGCCATCTATAACGTTTTGTACATCTGTCTGCTGGTAGTTTCTCCCACTCTTCAATTGTGATTTGTTCCCGCTAAAGAATATTTCCAGGATTCCTTTTACCAGTGGCAGATTTCAGCTCTTTCCAAAGGTTCTTGATTGGATTGAGATTGGGACCCATTGCTACCAAATTTAAAATAGTCAATTTGCTCCTTTTGAGCCACTCTTTTATACTTTTGGGTGTATGTTTTGGGTCATTGTCCTGCTGTAGGATCCATAACCTTCATCCTAGACCTAGCTTTCTGACACTAGACAGCACATTTTGCTCCAAAATGCCTTGGTAATCCTCTGGCTTCATGATTCCTTTAATACGTTCCATACCTCCAGTTTGTGAGGCAGCAAAACAGCCCAGAACATTATGGAATCTCCACCATATTTAATGGTAGGAAAGGTGTTTAAACTTATGTTTCATTTCTTTACCTGTAAAATGTATCACTGGTCTGCATTGCCAAAGAGCTCAAGTTTGGTTTCATCTGTCCACAGAACATTTTCCCAGAAAGACTGCAGTTTCTCAAAGTGGGTTTGGGCAAAAATCAGGTGTACCTTATGTCTGTCTTTGAGCAGTGGGGTCCTCCTTTATTTGTGTGGCATATGATGCAGGTTGAAACCACCGCTCCAGGTCAGCCTTAAGCTCTGATATTGTGCGTGGTGTTTTTCCAACAGTTCACACTAACCTTTGAAGACTTCTTGGATTAACTTTCCTCTTCCCACTATGCCCTGGGAGGTTCTTGACAGTTCCATGAGCAGAAAGCTTCTTATCATTGCTAACCATATAGACACCAGAATCCCAAGGTCTTTGAAGATGGCCTTGTACCCCTCTGATGTTTGATGTCTGGCGATAATGGCTTTTCTGATGGTTTCAGGCAGCTTTCTCGTCTTTACGATTGTGAAAAAGAAACAGGGAGCAAAAGTGGCCATTTTAAACATTAGAGCCATCATTCACTGGTCGATTCAAGTCATGTGAGTACCAACAATTGATCATAGGTGTGTTTAACCAATGGGAGTGTGGTTCTTCTGTTCAAAACTGATCTGAATTGTTTCTAAGAGTGCCAGTTTTTTTTGTTGTTCATTCTGTGCCATTTTCATTCAAACGTTGGCTTTATGAGATGATATCTCCTCCTGGCTATTTTAACTCCTATCCCAAAGGACTCAAGGTCCAGTTTAGTTGAAGCCTGTAACATTTGTCCAATAGCAAACATACCATACTATAAGACGACACTGGAAGCAATGGTTGTGGATCAGCTTATGCAATACTTGGAAGATCATGTCTGTTTAAATAAGTCACAGTTTGGATATTGTAAATTTCATAATTCAGAATAGTTATTGGGTATTCTTGTTTCGGATATGAATTTGGTCAGGGGGCACACAGCAGTTTTGTTACAGTTCAATCTGAGTGTGGCCTTTGATGTTGCTGACCTGAGATACTGTTGGCCATCTCTGATAATTTGGGTGTCTTAGGGAAGGCCCTTGAGTGGTTTTATGGGCTGTGTAATCAGACCTGTACCATGCAAGTTAGGGCCGAACACTAAAGGCCATGGAAACCAGAATGTGGGATCTCTCAGGGATTGTAGCTGTCCCGAGCTGTTTAATGTGCTGCTGCTAAGCTTGGCTGTTGAATAAGATGTTAAATATTATGTTTATGCAGATGATATTTTAGTTTTGTTATTGTTTCCAAGGCAACTAGGGAATTACTACTTCATATTAAATAAAGTGCTCTCAGTATTGGATATATGGGCACGGTTGCCGTTTCCAGTTGAATATGGCAAAGACGAAAATGCTTTGCTTAAATAATGGTCAGTTAATCCCTGGATCATTACTGGAAGCAACAGAGAAACAAGAGAATCAGTGCTTCGTGTATCAGGGGGTATTTTTGGATGAAGATCTCACTATGGAAGCACACATTAGCTCGATTGTTTTGAAGCCCTTTTTTAAGATTCAGCAACTCCATAGGCTGCGTCCATACATTGCGCCACAATTATTTCAGCTGTTAGTGCAGAGTACGGTGTTGAGCTTTTATTACTGTAATATAACTTTGCTAAATTGTTCTCAACAGATGAAAAGGCTTCAGTTTTGTCAGAATACAGCAGTGAGGTTAATATTTGGTGCTCAGAAAAGTAATTCATTTTCTCCTTTATTTGCATAATTACACTGGCTTAACATGTCAGGGCGTATGTTTTAAAGAGTGTATATAAAAACAACATTTATGAGTTTACCCTAGTCTGTTTCTCTGCCATGTTGTTGCCATCTCTAATTACCAAGTCTAGCTGTTTGCAGGGTACTATGGCTTTTCTTTTCCTCTTGACTGGGGGAATTATGAGTAAGAAGAGATTTGGCTACACCATTCTATATAAAAGCAGCCAATTTTTGGTCCAGGCTACCAAAAGGTTTGTAGGAAATTGAATTGGTTTTAGTGTTCTAACAGAAACTTAAGACCTGATTATTTTCAGACTAAGTAATTTAAATGTAACTGAGTAATGATGCTTTTTGTAAATTGCACTGATTCAATGTGTAACTGGAAGTGCTGCAGTATAAAAGTATTTTAAATAAAGTCCTGGCACTGTCCCAGTTTTTATACCATTTCCTTTTTTGTCTTTTTTTTTTTTTTTAAATTCTTGTGTGTCAAAATGTGTGCGCATATATAATCCAAAGCAATTTCACTGCCACTTTGTATTTTAAGGAGATATTTGACATTAAGGTTTCAGAACTGCAAGGGTGCCAACAAAAAATTGACCACAACTGTACACCTTGATCTATATTAAGAATAAGACAACACAACATTCAGCCCACTAGACCACAGTTTAGAAAAGAGAAAAAAATTGGGCAAGTCCTTGAAGAATAATTAAATAAAAAGGAAAACCCGACCCTAAGCATAACCAAACCCCCTCTATCCTTCTGAGGCTGGAGCATTAAGTGGCTTAGGGATAGATGATCCAAAGATTAAACAAAAACAAAACTCTGTTCACATCCAAGGAGGATTTCAAATATCTAAGCATCCCTGCATAAGAACACACTAGCAAGGGTAGCGTAGAAGAAACATTGCAGCAAGAGCAACAACTGGTTCTATCAATGAGACAAACAGTCTACTCTTTTCTTGAGATGAGTGTGTCACAACGGAAAAATCCTAACTGGCTGTCCAAGGAAAAGCACTTTCAATATCTTGAAATGAATTTACAACACAGGAATCTACTCCAAGGGAACCTATTTTAGATCTAGTTCTTAGTGGAACGAAGGATTTAGTGCGAGAGATAACTGTGTTGGGGCTGCTTGGCAAAAGCCAGCATAGCATGATTACATTTGATTTAACAAATGGAGGAAGGATAACAAGGAAATCTACTGTGCTAGCATTTAACTTTCAAAAAGGAGACTATGATAAAATGAGGAAAATGTTTAAGAAACAATTAAAAAGAAGCAACTGCAAAGGTTAAGAGTTTACATCAGGCCTGGACATTATTTAAATATATGTAGTATATGATGGCAGATAAAGAGCAGTATAGTCCACCTAGCCTGCCCAGTAGGGTGACTAGAGAGGCTGTAACCACCGTTCTGTGCAGGTCACCCTCCTCTATTCCTGTGTTTAGGATTGTACCCACTGCTCTGTGCAGATCAACCCCCACCCTTCTATTTACTGAGGTGTAAAAAATATTTTATTTTGCTTTGATTTCATCCAGGGATCAACCGTCTGTCCCATGCCATTTTGAAGTCCATTGCTGCATTTGCCCCCACCACCTCCATCAGGTAGGCATTCCAAGCATCCACCACCATACAGTCTTGGAAGCCCACAACAGATGTATTCCATGTTTTAAGGGGGGGGGGGGTAGGCCAAACAGCCAGCATGGTTTAAAAGGTGAGATCAAAGAGACTGTTATAGCTAAAAGAAAATCATTCAGAACATGGGGGAGAAAAAAAAAAAAAAAAAGAGACACACACAAATGATGGCGAGGAAACATAAGTACTGGCAAGTTAACTGCAATACGGCAGGCACAGAGAATTTTAAAAGAAGCTTAAAATGGAAGCAAGAGAGCATAAAACCTTTTTTCAAGTGCACTTGTAGCAAAACACCTGTAAGAGAGCCAGTTAAATCATTAGATGATAGAGGGGTAAAATGGCCACCCGAGGACAAGACCACAGTGGAGACTACTTCAGTCTTTACATATCATTTCTGGCATGGGTAAGTTTTTCTTACATATCTTCAGTAAAGGTGATGTATGAGAGGAATTGAGACAAATCTCTAAATCGGTAAGATGTAATTTGATAAAACTAAAGATCAGCAAATCACCTGGACCCCAAGGTGCTGAAAGAACTGAAATATGAGATTTCAGACCAACTTTTAGTAATCTGTGACCTATCCTTAAAATCTTATGTAGTATTCTGAGTATTGTCATAATACCAGTTTTTAAAAAGTGTTTCAGGGTGATCCAGGGAACTACAGACCGATGAGCTTGACATCTGTACCGGGCAAAATAGTGGAAACTATCATAAAAACAAAATTACTGAACATATGGATAGTTATGGCTTAATGGCAGGACGCCAACATGGATTTAGCCAAAGAAAGTATTCTCTCACCCATTCTGTTATATTTTTCAAAGGTTTGAACAAACAGGTAGATAAAAAGGTGAGCCGGTTAATATAGTGTATCTGGATTTTCAGAAAGCCTTTCACAAGATATCCCCCCCCCCCCCCCCATAAGAGACTCTTGGCAAAACCTTTTAAAAAGTTATGGGATGGGAGGCAGTGTACTATTGTGGATCAGGAACTGGTTAAAAAGATAAACAAAGAGTGGGGCTAAATGGCCAATTTTCTCAATGGAGAAAGATGAATAGTGGAATACCCCAGGATCTGTGCTGGGCCCACTGCTTTAACATTGACAAAATGACCTAGAAACAGGAACAAGTAGCGAGATGATCAAATCTGCAGACGACACAAAATTATTCAAAGTTGTTAAAACCTAAGAGGACTGTGAAAAATTGGGAGACTGGGCATCCAAATGGAAGATGAAATTTAACATGGACAAGTGCAAGTGTCATGCACATAGCAAACAACCACCCAAACTACAAAGTTACACAATGCAAGGTTCCACATTAGGCATCACCACTCAGGAAAAGGATCTGGGCGTCACAGATAGTACTTTGAAACCCTCTGCCCAGTGTGCAACTGTGGCCAAGAAAGCAAATGGAATCATATGGAAAGGAACAGGAAATAAAACCAAGGATATTATAATGCTTCTGTATCGCTCCATGGTGCAACCACACCTTGTGTGCGCAATTCTGGTCACCATATCTTAAAAAGGACATAGCAGAACTCAAAAAGGTACAGAGAAGAGCAACCAAAATGGTATAAGGGATGGAAGGATAGCCCTACGAGTCAAGGCTTAAAAGGTTAGGGCTTTTCAACTTAAGAGATATGGCTGAGACGAGATATGATAGAGGTCTATAAATAATGAATGGAGTGGAATGGGTAAAAAGGTAGATTAGTCTCTCTACTTTTTGACGTAGTAAACAAAAGGACACACAATGAAGCTACAATGTGACACATATAAGACTAATCCGAGAAATGTTTTTTTTACTCAGCACGAAATCAAAACTCTCGGGCATTCCTAACAGGGACTCCTTTGCAAGCAACCTAATACTATGTGGCTTTTAAACACAATCTCTCTGCCTGAGAGCTTTTAAAACTAAACAAACAACTTTTAATTTTTTGAGGTGTTCAACATAGCTTTGTCCATTAGAGCTCATTGATTCTTGACCCAGCTCTTTGAAGCCACTGACCTCATCATGTGTTTAAAGAAAACATCACCTGCATACTAATCTATCCTCTGTTGAGGGTAAAGGCCAAGGCAAAGCAGCTCACATCCTGGAGGTGAATACATGGCTGGTGTCATTGAGAGCATTTTGGTTTGCTGGGCCATGGGATGGATGTTCCAAGGACTGCGGAGCAAAGATGGCATCCCATCTGTCCAAGAGGTGTTGAAGTGTCTTCAGCAGCAGACTGGCTAATCTACTGAAGAGGGCTTTAAATTAGACTCATTGGAGATGGGTGGAGAAAGCCCACAGGTAAGTGAAAGATTAAATAACTCAGTAGAAAAAGGGTAAAAGGGGCAACATCTGGAAAGAGGTGTGTATAAATGCCTGTGGCATGGGAAATAAGATCCCAGATGTTGAGGCTTTAATGGAAGAGGCTGACTTGGATTTAATGGTGCATATGGAGACATGGTTCACGGACAACCATGAATGAGATGTAGTTATACCGGGCTATACTTTATTCAAGAAGGACAGGGTAGGAAGAAGGGGAGAAGTGGCACTATATGTAAAAAATAAAGCAGCTATAGAATTACAGGGCTTAGAAAAGGAAGAGAGGAAGTACAATGGGTTAAATTAGAAAGAGGAAAATGGAAATCCATTTGCACTGCAGTGATATACAGATCCTTCACAGGGAGAAGTAGTAGATTTAATATAACACATATGCAGCATTTCCATGAAAGAAGTGCTACCAAAAGGAGACTTCAGTATGCTGGACGTCAACTGGCAAATCCCTGTTGTGGTATCATCTAGAAGGAGATCCTAGATTCTCTACAGGGAGAACTATTCCGGCAGCTGGTAACAGAACCCACACATGAAGGAGCCATACTGGACATGGTGCTTACCAATGGGGAAAGTGTTTTTGATGTTATAGTAGGAGATCATCTCACATCCAGTGATCACTTGATGGTGTGGTTCAGTGTTAGGACTAGGGCTCATAAAAATCCATTCAAAGTGAGGGTCTTAGACTTTAGAAAACTAACTTTACCAAGATGGGCCATTACCTCAAGGAATCGTTAGTGGGATGGTACAGCTGGGGGATGTAGAAAAGCAAATGGCAAAACTGAAAGGGGATATTTTAAGGACAAACGTTTTTGTTAGAAAGGTAAAGAAATGTAAAACAAGGAGACCACTATGGTTCTTAAAAGAAGCAGCTGAAAAAGGTGGAGAAAATACAAATCACAGAGAGAGGAAGACAGGTATCTTTATTCGAAAAAAAAAAACTTAGAGAAACTAGCAAAAGCAGCAGAAAAGCAAAGATACAAAAAGAAGAAGAAATCACCAATGCAATAAAATAGAGGGATAAGACATTTTTCAGATATGTTAGAGGAGGAAGGACAAAAGTGGTATTGTCAGACTCAGTGGTGAAGGGGAGGAATATGTAGAAGCTGATGGAGGATAAAGTAGAATTGCTTTACAAATACTTCTGTTCTGTGTTCACAGATGAAGAGCTAGGAGCAGTACCTCAGAAAACACCCACAAAAAGAAAGGGTGACAGGAATATTGAATGATTTTCAGAGGACTGTGTTCATGAGGAACTAGCTAAACTAAAAAGTAGACAAAGGACAAAGCGAAGGGACCAGATGAGATTCATCCAAGAATACTGAAGGAACTTGGAGACGTTCTAGCAGCTCCATTGACCTACCTTTTCAATGCTTCTTTGGAGTCGGGCGTGGTCCCAGAGGACTGGAGAAAGGCATTTCTCAAGTCCTGCTCAAAAATAAAATTCACCAACAATGTTCCATGATCTTGTACGTCTACCGTGGAAGTTTCCAGCAATGCTGAAATAGTAAATGTGGCTAACATAAGAAATGTCATAGTGGGTCAGATCAAGATCAAGCAGCCCAGTATCCTGCTTCCAACAGTAGCCAATCCAAGTCTCAAGCACCTGGTAGGTTCCCAAGAAGGCACACAGGTTCCACAATGCTTGTCCTGGGGTAAGCAGTTGATTTCCTGGGTCCTCTTTAATAATGGTTTATGGACCTTTACTCCAGGAACTTGTCTAAACCTTTTAAAACTCCCTACATTTCCATTTCACTGGTTTTCTGCTGGGGGGCAGGAAATATACTTTTACTGGAGGTAATGAAGCTCCAGGAATAAGACTCAGATTTCCTAAAAACATCCCCTGCAGATGTAAAAATCACCTTAGGAAAATTCAAAAGTTGCATGTTTAACCCTTTCACTTTGGCTGTCCCATCCCATGAGACATGAATAACCTGCTAGTTTATGGCTCGTAATGCAACATGACTGGTTGCTGTAGAATATGTATGTCATATTGGTTGCAATTTGGCCAGTTTCTTATTAAAATTTATTCCCATCTGGCATGAGCAACATAGAAAATTTATCCATGTGGAAAGGGTTAATCTTCATGTATAGCTCTCAAAAATCTCCATCTTCTGTTGTAATAACCCATTATCCTAAAAGCAAATACTATTTTCTTAGTCTCCATAATGATTTTCCAGGTTTCCAATTTTTTCCATTACATTCTCTCAAAAGCATTATAATTAAATATCACACTATCTACTCTCTGCAATAATGCATCATCATTAAACATTGTTACAAAACGATCCAGCCTTTGTAGATCTAATCAGATACAGACAGCAAGGAGATATCCGTAAGTGGCTCCTCTCCTTTGGTAGTGCCACCAACAGTCTTCACATCAGAAAGCCCTTGAGATGATCTGTCTTTTGCCAGCATTCCCTGCCCCGAAACAGAACCATCCATCACACTGGCAGAGGCTTCTGTGGGAGGGAGGGTAGATTTTCTGGTCCACACTGATGCAGTTGTTTTTTGCCCAATCCCTCGGCTGAGCTGTGTACATCAGTGGCACCTCTCCACAGCATCACTGGACCCTCCGCTGAACTAGGCACAGCTTCAGAACTCTCTAGCGCAGCTGTCACACCTCCAAGTGACCCCGATATTCTACCTAGCCGGGCCACAGTGGAGACCTCACATGCCGGAGCATTTTTCTGGGCTTTGGGCAGCAAGAGTCCATCAATTCACTGCTATTGAGAAGGGGTGAGGGTCCCAGCCTTGGAGACTGGCATGCCTCTTCTTTTTCGCAAGCATGAGGAAACAGGAAAAAGTTGCAACAAAGTCTGATGAGCTACCAGCAGCATGCTGCAATCTTAACTCCTTCCCCCATGTCGTCTCAATCCTGGTCTTAATGTAGTGAACATGGTTAAATGTTATCAACAAGTTACTAAAGCCTTGTCTGCCTTGATTACATAATTTCTGCTCTATGGAACCCTCAAGTCTTCTGTGTACATGCTACATCAAAATAGGTTTCCCCCCCAAGTTGCTCTACTCCGTTTTTCTTAATAAAATATCAATAATCCATCTAATATACAATGAAGTCAGTAAAAGCTGCAGAGTCTTGGATAAAAGTAAATTATGTGCAGGTTGCGAAGTTAACTAGTTCAATTAAAATACTGTTGCACATGATGCTGCTGCTCCTTATACAAGGAAAGAGCCTTAACCTCATGCAGATCAGATGCAGCTTTCAACAGTTTTTAGCTTGGTTCAATAAGATCTTTAAGGCATTTCAAAAAGCTTATCTAAACAGAGTTTGAGAGATTTTTGGTTTTAGTTATGGTACATTTCAGTAGCTTCCACACCACATAGCAGCCTTCACCATATGTGGTCATTTCACCAAGGCCGGTGAAGCATGTACTTAATTTAGTGCATTTTTTGCATTAATTAATACAGTGCATAGAACATGCATGTAATAGTAACATGGTAGCATAGCACATATATAAAACTGACGAACTAGCACAAGCCCTTAACCTGTAAAACAGAATCAATTTTCTAAGACCAAAGCTTTGACTCAAAGAAAAATGAATCTTTTTCAGTGAAAGTGCTCACTTCATTCTAAAAGGTTACTTAAATGTATTTTAAACTAAAATTGGGGCAGCAAGACATGTTCTCAGATGGCGGCAGTGCTCTGGCTCTGTGCTTTCCTTCTCGTTTACCCGATTTATGATGAAGCGTAAACTGAAATGCCGAGACTCCCCTGCAGCTAAGGATTAGGTGAAATCCAGACCAATACACAGAGGCAACCTTGGGGAGAGTAGCAGAGAAAAGCTTGTCTGCTTCCTCCCCGGACTTTAATTGCACTGCAAGCCTGGAATTGCAACTGCCTGCTAAGCGGCCAATGCAGGGGCTCTCCATGGGACCAGTGCATACAGACGTCAGTGGCACCAAGTCTCAAGTGAGCGGTGGAGGTGCTCTGCAGAGGGTGAACGCAGCCGTGAAACCATGTCCAAAGGGAGTGAAGATCGAAGTGAGTACGAGTTGCATGGCGACCCAGGAGGGAAAGGCCTTCCGCAGGATTTTCTTTGTCTTCAAAAACCTTCTCCTGCTCAGATAAGTTTTCAAACTTTTCAACCAACTCTAAGCCTTCTGTGATTTCTTTGGACTGTGTTTGGGAGGCTGTTGCCTCTTTGGAAAACATTGTGTAGTCACAGTGGTCAGCTAGCTCAGCTGCTGGCTACTTGGGCTGCACAGATGGATAAATTAGAGGAAACTTGCAATATCTATGATAAATTAATGGTTGTTCAGCAACAAGTGGAAAACGTTGCCATAATGAAAGATGGTCTCTTTGTAGGGTGGAAGCCATAGAGAATATTCAAACGTACCTTGCGGTACATTAATTTTCCCAGATTGGCATAGTTCCTCCTTTGGACACCATTAAAAGATATTCTGTGGAGATACTGAACATGCCGGAGACTGGATGTCCACCTTTTTCCAGAGCCTATTATTTACCTTCTACTAAAAAGGATTGTCTCAACTGCTTTAGGTGGAGATGTTCACCGAGATTTCTTAGACTCAGTGGATCCTTTAGACATTTTGGAAACGTCCAGAGATTTGGAGATCCGGTGTGCTATCTTAATAGTTGGACTTTGTATTAGAATCCAATCACGACTAGATTTTACATTTATTCTTTTTCAGGAGATCGGATTAGTTTATGGGTGGTAAAATTAAATGTGTTCCCTGATGTTTCCTGGGAAAGCACAGTTACTTACCTGTAACGGGTGATCTCTGGGAACAGCAGAAATAAGTCTTCACATATGGGTTTCGTCGGTACCGACGGAGCCTGCGCGGGAACGCTCCCCAGCGTCCAATCAGAAAGCTTCTGGGAGCATCCCACAGCGCCTGCGTGCTGCCTTCCCACCTTTCCCAACTGTCTCTCCTCAGTTGAGTTTTAAAGCTGAGACAAAGAGAGAGAGCGAGAGGGAAAGGAAAGATAAAGAGATACAACTCCTAGGGGAGGTGGGTGGGTTCTGAAGACTTATTCCTGCTGTTCCCAGAGATCACCTGTTACAGGTAACTGTGCTATCTACAGGAACAAGCAGGAATGAGTCTTCACATACGGGGACTCCCTAGCTTTAGATGCCAGGGGGAGAGCCCATAAGTTGTGTGTCCCTGGGACAGGGCTACACTTCCCCACCTGGATCTCTGGCATCCCATGAGGGTTGGTGGGTAGGAGTTGATTAAGTATGGAACAGGTGTTTAAGCACAGCCTGACCAAACAAGGCATCCCGGCGGGAGTCCTTGTCCAAGCAGTAATGGGCTGTGAAGGTATGAACCGAGGCCCAAGTGGCTGCTCGACAGATGTCGTCGATAGACACAGAGTTCAGATGAGCCATTGAGGCTGCCATGATATGGAGGGAGGAGTAGCCTAGTGGTTGGGGCAAGGTACTTCAGGCCAGAAGGTCAGGGGTTCAAATCCCACTAGAGGACAGCAACCTTGGGCCGGAAGGACTGGGGTTTCTAGTCCCACAGATGCTCCTTATGGTCTTGGGCAAGCCACTTAACCCTCCATTGCCCATGTTCCCTGTAAGTATTAGTGTATGTGTCTCATATCCCTGCATGTTAAATGTATCCCCCAATTGTGTTGTGACCGCTTTGATTGAAGGATAAGGCGGTATACAAAACTGTCTAAATAAATAAAATAAATAAATAAATGTAGAAGCAGAGGGTACCACACTTGCTGTGGCCAATGTGGAGCTATGAGAATCATGTGGCCTCTGTCTCTCTGAAGCTTGAAAAGGGTTTTGGGAATTAGGAGAATGGGTGGAAAGGCATACAGGAAGTCTTGACCCCAATGAAGGAGGAAAACATCCCTTGCCTGAGCCCCCTGAGCCGGAGTTCTGGAACAGAACTGGGGAAGTTTGGCATTCCACGGACTTGCAAAGATGTCTATGTCCAAGGTTCCCCAACTTTGAAAAATCTTGGATACCTGGTCAATATGTAGGGACCACTCGTGTGGAAGCAGAACTCGACTGAGTCTGTCTGCCCAAGAGTTTTGAACACCTGGAAGATAAACTGCCAGAAGATGAATGTGATGCTCTCTGGCGAGGGCCCACAGTCGCAGAGCTTCGTTGTAAAGCGACAGAGGCAGTTCCTCCCTGCTTGTTTACATAGAACATGGCCACCTGATTGTCCGTGTGGATAAGGACTGTCTTGTGGCTGAGCAGGGTGTGGAAAACTCGCAGAGCAAGGAAGATTGCTCTGAGTTCCAAGAGATTGATGTGGAGACAAGTCTCCTGTGGGGACCAGATGCCCTGGGTGGAGAGGTCCTGAAGATGAGCCCCCCAGCCCATTGGAGAAGCATCTGTTGTAAGTCCCATGCCACTGGAGGTGGTCTAATGGGAGGTTTAGTTAAAAGAAGGCCTCTCATGAATCTTGCTATAAGAGGATGAGGGGAAATAGGTTGTCCATTGAGAGGCTTGAGGGACGCTGCAATAGCACTCAAATGGACTCTTACTGAATTTGTCTTCAGACCTGCATGGGATAGATGCAGGAGATACTCTAGTAGAGAATTCAGAGGTATTGCAAGAGGGTTTAGACCCTTCTCTGAACACCAAATGGTAAATCTTTTCCATTTGAAAGCATAGGAACGTCTAGTAGAAGGCTTTCTAGAGGCATGAATAACATCTCTGACTTGCAGAGAGAGATGAAAATCTTGAAGGTCTAGGCCCTCAGCAACCAGGCCCTGAGATGGAGCAACTGGGGGTTTGGGTGCCACAAAGTTCCCTCTTCCTGGGACAGAAGGTCTGGTGCAGAGCCCAAGTCCAGGGAAGGAGCTTGAGAGAGATGCAGAAGTAGAGGGTACCACACTTGGCGTGTCCAATGTGGTGCTATGAGGATCATGGTCCCTTGATCTCTCTGAAGCTTGAAGTGTCTTGGGAATTAGGGGAATTGGTGGAAAGGCATAAAGGAAGTCTTGACCCCAGAGAAGGAGGAAGGCATCCTTGGCCTGAACTCGACACGGAATTCTGGAACAGAACCGGGGAAGTTTGGCATTCCACAGACTTGCAAAGAGGTCTATGTCCGGGGTTCTCCAAATTCGAAAAATCCTGGCTATCTGGTCCATGTGGAGGGACCACTCATGTGGAAGCAGAACTTGACTGAGTCTGTCCGCCCAAGAGTTTTGAACGCCTGGAAGATATACTGCCAGAAGATGGATGTGATGCTCTCTGGCGAAGGCCCACAGTCGCAAAGCTTCGTTGCAAAGCGACAGAGAGCCAGTCCCTCACTGCTTGTTTACACAGAACATGGCTACTTGGTTGTCCGTATGGATGAGGACTGTCCTGTAGCTGAGCAGGGAATGGAATACTCAGAGCTAAGAATATTGCTCTGAGTTCCAAGAGTTTGATTTTATTTATTTATTTATTTACTACACACTTATATACCGCCACTTCCAGCGATCAGCAGCGGTTTGATTCATCTTTGGGGGATTGTCAATCAAGACTTGGGGGGGGGGGGTGGTAAATACATAGATCTGAGGTCACAGCACACATGGTTAGCATCTTCGGGGATGAATCATACATTTTTACATTTATATATACATATATACATATTTAAACATATAGCAGATTTAAAATTCACTCTCAGTTGATGGTCATAGTTGATTGTAATGATATCGGAATAGGTGAGTTTTTAGCTCTTTCCTGAATTTGGTGATGTCCTTGGTTAGGCGCAGCTCACACGGGAGTTGATTCCAGATAGATGGTGCAGAGAATGAGAAAGCTCTATGACTCGTACTAGTTTTCACTGTTCTGATGTTGGTGGGGACTTGCAGGGTTCCCGAGTTGATGGTTCTTCTGTCCCTATTTGTAGGTTGCATGCTGATAAGTGAGGATAGGAATGATGGGGATACGTTGTTTATTAGTTTGAAGGTGGTCACTAATATCTTGTATTGTATCCTAGCTGCAATCGGAAGCCAGTGTAGCTCTATTAAAATGGGGGTAATGTGTTCAGCAATGCTTGTTCCCATTATGATCCTGGCTGATACGTTTTGGGCCATCTGAAGGATATTTAGTGATTTTTTAGGCAGACCTTGTAAGATGGCATTACAGTAGTCTAGGTGCGGTATAATGAGAGCTTGCGCTACCGACCGAAAATCACCGGGTTCTATTATTTTCCTTAGTGGTTGTAACACTCTCAGTTTATGGAAGATGGCTTTATTTGTTTTGCGTAGGTGTGTCTCCATTTTTAGGTTGCAGTCGAGTGTGACTCCCAGATATTTGATTTCGTTTTTTGTGTTGTTGCATAGTGTGATTGTAGGGGGGGGGTTGAAGTTTGGTTTACTGGATATGTACATGACTTCTGTTTTCTTATGGTTGATTGTCATGTTGTTTTTCTGTAGCCAGCCTAACATCTCGTCCAAGCAATGGAGATTGTTGCGGTACTGGAGGCATTGAAGCCAGCATGAACGCCGTTAGGGTGCGCTGCATGGACAGAATCTTCTGATCCATCGACGCCACCACAGTCTGGATGTCGGTACCAGTGGAGGCCACCGGTACCCCAGAACACGGCAACAGGTGATCAGTCGAGGCCAAGCCATCGATGTCAACCTGTGACCCCATACACAATGCTTTGGAAGCCGGAACTTCCCGCCGGGGTAATTTTGCCGGTGCGGAATCCTCGAGGACAAGTCCGGAGGCATCTCGATGCTTAGAGGGAGATTTGCCCTTCGAGGACTGGCTAGATTTATGTTTGGTTACCTGAGATCCATGGGAGGAAGAAGCAGCCCTGGAAGACGTCGATGCCACTGAGGCTGCATCAGAGGGAAACAGGGTACTGAGCTTAGCTGCTCGGTTCTGCCAACCTCTTTTAGACATCATGGTACAGGACACACAATCCATGATGGAATGGTCAGGACCCAAACATTTTAGACACCAGTCATGGGTGTCAGTGACAGAAATAGTACCGCCACATTTCGTGCACGTTTTGAACCCGGAAGCGGGCTTCTCCATGGAGGAGAAAATATGTTCAGGCCTAAGGCCCAAACCGAAAATGCACAGTTGAAGAAAGAAAAAAAGGTTGTTTTTGTTTTTTTTTGAAGAAAGAAAAGAAAAGACCGGCAGTACCGGTCTGACGTCGAAGGCGGCAGACGCGATACAGAAAAATAAAGAAAAAAATAAAGAATTCTTCTGCGGTGACAGGAACACGACCTGCTGGCTCCGCGGAAAAGAAGAACTGGAGAGGCGGTTGGGAAAGGCGGGAAGGCAGCACGCAGGCGCTGTGGGATGCTCCCGAAAGCTTTCTTACTGGACGCTGGGGAGCGTTCCCACGCAGGCTCCGTCGGTACCGACGATACCCATATGTGAAGATTCATTCCTGCTTGTTCCTGGAGATGACGTCGATGCTACCGAAGCCGCATCAGAGGGAAACAGGGTACTGAGCTTGGCAGCTCGGTTCTGCCGACCTCTGTTAGACATCATGGAACAGGACACACAATCCACTATGGAATGGTCAGGACCTAAACATTTTAGACACCAGTCATGGGTGTCGGTGAGGGAAATAGTACCGCCACATTTTATGCACTTTTTAAATCCTGAGGCAGGCTTTTCCATAGTTAAGGAAAAAAAGTCTTGGGCCTAAGGCCCAAAACGCAAGTGCACCTGAAGAAAAAAAGGTGGGGTTTTTTTTACAAGAAGAAAGGATAAAAGACCGGCGGTACCGGTACAGCGTCGAAGAAGGCAGACGCGACAGAAAAGAAATAAAGAAAAAATGAAGAAATTCTTCTGCGGTGACAGGAACACGACCTGCTGGCTCCACGGAAAAAGAAGAACTGAGGAGAGACAGTTGGGAAAGGCAGGAAGGCAGCACGCAGGCGCTGTGGGATGCTCCCAAAAGCTTTCTGATTGTACGCTGGGGAGCGTTCCCGCGCAGGCTCCGTTGGTACCGACGAAACCCATATGTTGAAGACTCATTCCTGCTTGTTCCTGGAGATATACAGAAACAGAGGAGACAATTTCTCTTAATGGGATCTAGTTGGGAGCCCAATTTCCCCTGCATGTGTGTTCTCAAATATAAGGGTACGAGATATAATTTTGTGGATCCCCAGCAGTTAACAGCCTTTTTGGTCTCACATGAATCCTCTGGAGATCTTATAGTCCCCTCAGCCAAGAAATAAATAATGGGTGCATTGTATTATAATGCACGGCTAGTCTATTTTTCACTGTTTTTTTAACCTATATTTTTTGTAATTGTATTAGTACACTTCACTCAACTGGTGATCTGTGCAGGTTTCTTAAATTTCTCATGTAATTTAATTTTCTTTTTGTGATTGGAAATTTCCTTTATGTTACTTTCTGTGCAAGGTTATATATACTTGTACTTGTTTTCTCTGAAAACTTTAAAGGAATAAAACTAAAATTGGACTACACCAGAGTTTGAATGGAATTAGCCAAGTTTTAGATGACATCTGTATAGGAGAGGACACACGGGAATGTGGTCATTTTTCTTTATTGGGCACTTGTAGGTCGTTTCTGTAAATCTTCACGTAATCTCCTTTTTGGCACATAATACAAGAGAGATGGAACACGTTAAGAATACTTACATAACTGAGGAGCCCTCTGCACAAAACAGCGTTGCTGCAAACAGAGTGCTTACCGGAGGAGAGAACCACTTCAGACAGGCCTCTTACAGACATCAAGGAGCAGAGCGAAAGCATAGACACTCCTTGGCATGTGGCCAGAGCATGCCTAAAGGAGCAGGTCACACCTCTTAGAAACTCCTTTGGAGCACACTGGAGCAGGCCTAGTTTGATTTCTCTCTTTGGTTTGAGATGCCTCCGAAAGGTAAAAATGTTTAAGAGTAATTCCAAATCTGGTGCCTCTCTGGCGACAATAGGTCCTATGGATAAACATTTAACATCTCAGACTGGTCTCCCTCTGCCTGGTGCTGTATTATCTGCCTCTCCTGAGGGCCCTTCGCAGAATTCACTTGAGTGCATACCGCCCCTACCTCTGGTCTTGACTCTGCCTTTTATTAGCTCTGCTATTGTGAAGGTTAAAGGGAAGAGCGGCCTAGTGGTTCGACGAAGGGCCAGGGGTTCAAATTCCTCTAGAAGCCAGCAACCTTGGGCCAGAAGGACTGGGGTTTCTAGTCCCACAGATGCTCCTTGTGGCCTTGGGCAAGCCATATAACCCTACGTTGCCTCAGGTGCAAAATACAGATTGTGAGCCTTTCGGGGACAAGGGAAAAATATAAAATACAGTACCTGAATGTACACCGCTTTGTGGTAGAAAACAGGTATATAAGCCTAGTTAAATAAAACAAAGACACAATACAGACACCTGCTAGCTTTTCAGATCCCACAGCTGTCAGTGCAGTTACTTGGGACCCAAGTACCATGTCTTCTCAGGACAAACCAGAGGTTGCACTACAAGATATTTGGCAAGTGATGAGAATACTACCTTGCAACTTTGTCAATTTACACAAAAGAGTCAGGTTGTGAAATTTCAAAATGTTGATAAGCTGGAATTGAGAGATTAGAAGCTGGGTAGTCTGGAAACAGCCATTGTCAGGACAGGCAGCCTCATCTAATTAAAAGATTCCCTTATTTATGATGAATAAGGTAATTTCAAAAATATTGTTGGTAGTATTTGCATTTTCTGTATTTTCCTTGTATTCATTTCCTGTCTCCTGAATATCTTTTGCAATAAATATTTCAAAGTAGTCTTATCAAAATATTAGCTGAACTTGGTGAAGCTAAGTGCTATTGTTTCTTAGACAATTGAATCCTAGTGGGGTAGAGCAGGCAGATTCAGAGGTATTTGTGCCATCTGATGTCAAGTACTCTAAAACGGCAGTTAAAATCAAGATTATTTCTGCAGGGGCAGCTCTCAGTCTCTTTTGTATCCAAGCAATAAGAATTTAGTATTGAAAACTTACTTTAAAAAAGTATTTACTATTTTGTGGCAGAAAATGTTCTTATTTCCTGATGTCTCCAGGCCTACACAGGAGTGTAGGAAGCTTTTCCTGGCTCAAACAGGAACTCTCACCTTGGGAGCTACTTTTTTTTCTTAGATAGCTTTGCAAACGGCTTGTTTTGTGTAGGGATAACCGTTGTGTTTATGGATCCCTCAAAAATAAAATAAATCCTTTTGAAAAACAGAAAGGGGGGGGGACTGGAGACAATTAGTACAAGTTTCTCCTGCTCAGTGGGTTTGGGGTACATTGAAGTTCTGTTGTCATGTTATATGGGAGGTATTTGTATATCTTATGGTTTCTTATAGTTTCTTTGATTTTCAGGGGAGTTCCCATTAATACAGGACTAGTGTATGGCACGTATGATTATTCTTTTCTTCTAATATTTTTATACGTCCCATGTTTTTCTTGTACTATGTTTTCAATGGAATCTTTATAAAAAATGCAATTAAAAACAAAAATCACTTTGATATCAGCCAAATGTGTTTAGTAGTCCAGGAAATTTGTCCCCCCCCCCCTTTTTTATTTTAAACTTAATTTTGCACATTAATCTCTTTCCACTCCCCCCCCCCTTTTTATTCCCTTTCCTCTGGGTTTTCCCCCTTTGTCTCCCTCTTAGCTTTTTCTCCACTACCTTTGCCTGCTTACAGTTTATGCCCCCCTCTCCCTTTCTACACAGCTCTGACAAGGAACAATCATAGACCTCTGCATGTCTGTGTGCTCTGAGTCTCTCCCTGGGCTGCACCATCAGTGACAGCAGTAGTAGCAGCCATGTCTCTTCGGCAGCAACAGGATTTTTGTACAGCAGTGTGCTGGATTCCAAATTTTTATGCACTATGGATTTTTCCAGCATCGACAATAACTGTACTGAAATTTAAACATTTCATAAAGAGAACCTTGCTAAAGTAGTTTAGTTCCTACGTTCGTGCACTTGAATGCACAGAAATAAGAGGTTAAAACAAACACACTCCCTTTGGACTGGACTAACAATATACTTGACTACCTTTATGAAGCTAAACTACTTTGAACTGGAGGAAGTAGTTGAGGATGTTAATTCCAAAGGAGGTCGAAAATAAGTATATTAATATTAGTGCAATAAAAAGAGGAATTTTTTCGCTTTTGTTGAATAAATCAGATGTAGCAGCATTGGTAAAAGTGAATGAACTTCAAAAGATGAATGTACAGTAACTGAACTCCCAACATCACAAGTAAAGCTTCAAACCTGCCAATGCACAAATTGTTACATTGTTGTTATGTAGCTACTAGTATTCTGCCCATCACAGCATCAGATGGGGAATTGAGTTTGAGTTGTAAAACCTGTTTGTATTAAGCAACCAGCAAAGAGCCAAGGGATTCCAACTAAAGCTGAGCAATCAGATGACATGCAGCAGGGCTTTTCATGAAAGCCAAGAACTTAGGTTTTTTTATGAAAAAACTTTCACCAGGGTTATGATTTCATTATAAAATCATATGAAATTTCTTAGAAAAAAAAAGTGCATAAACCACACAACCAATTTACCTCTAAAAAATTCATAAACATTTTGCTAAGTCAAGGTATGATTTGCAAGATGACTTATGCTGCAACAGTAGCTAAGTCTGTCACAGTTACACATAAAAGTAAATAAAAACCTATTGGCCGACCAGGCCTTGAAGCACCAAGTGCTACATTAGAACGCTGTACTAAGCCCAGCTGTACTAAGCCCCGCTGTACTAAGCCGAGCTAATATACTTGTAAAAGAAATGGTTACTACCAATGCAGTTAACTAATAGCATGCAAATTAACATTGCATGAAACAGTTTGTGCTTTCAGTGACGCACGGCTAGAGGACAGCAGCATGAGGGGAGAGCTCCTGTGAAGAGTGCCTATAAAACCGGCAAAAACCCACTCACCTGAGAAATCAGCGCTCAAAGTAAACACAAGTACACTCACGCGCTGATGTAGCAGAATACCAACACTGACACGGTGAAGGGGATGCCACAAAACACCCTAAAAGTGAGCTGGGAAACAGAGCCACGTGGCAAAGACAATGAGGTCCGAGGTACAACAACCTGAAGGGGCAGACAAACTGGCAGCAGAAATAGCTAAAGTAATAACTGCTGCATTATAAAACCGCCTAAACAAACTGCAGTCCACGGTGGATGCGATCAAGGAGGTCTTTGGGGCCTAGCTAAACAGGCTCACAGAAATGGAGACCAGGGTGGAGGCCCAGGAACAAGTAACGGCACCAGGTGGGCACAATCCTCACACAGCTACAGAAAGAACAGGCTCAGTTGACTGACAGATGTGAGGTACAAGAGAAACATGCCAGCAGAAACAATTTACGAGTGGTGGGACTCCCAGAAACTGGGTAGGGGGAATGCCCCTATTATTTCTACCAAGACTGGCTACCATCGCAGCTAGGGCTGCAGTCATCACTGGGGCGTATGGCGCTATGAACATGTACACCAGATTAGCCCAGAAATGGGAGGGAAATCGCCAGCCAAGAACTGCAATCGGCCGGTACTTGATTTGGGCGGAAAAGGAACAGATCTTGAAGGCCTTTCAGAATAAGAAAGGCCTGGAGTATGAAGGGCACAAATTGATTTTATTTAAGGACTACTCCCGCAAAGTGTCAGCTGCACGGAGAGTTTGCACCTGTAGTATACAGCTTTCCTGACAAGATTTGCCCTGCTATTCCCAGTCAAAATGAAAGTAACTCACAATGGGAACACCATCTTCTACCACACAGCCCAGGAGGGAAAGAAGCTAGCGGAGAAGTGGGCTGGTGTGGGAAGAAAACAGGAGGCGGCAGCGATCAGGGCCCAGGACTGAAACAGAAATTAAGTGGGCAAAGCCATTGCTGAGACTGGAATCACAAAAAGGTTGTTACAGTTTGGTTAATGTTGTCAATTAATGAAAGGAGAGAGCACCGTCAGAGGTTACAGAGCAGAATTGACTCTCAAACAGAGCAGAAAAAGGGGAAGGTACTCCTGCAACTGCAGCACAATGTGAGGAAAGCCTTGCCCGAAGTGCAAAAACCAACCATAGCCAAGCAATTTGCAGGCTGGGGACAAAAAGACAGCTGACAAGAACCATGCGTAAGAAAGCAAGGACAGTTGGTGCAGGCAGTGGAAACGGCAAACCGGATGGGGCTTGGAGTACTGAACTGAAAGGCCTAGCTCGGGGGACAGTAACTACTATCTGGCTTGCGAAGATAGCACAGGTTGAGAACGGGAGTATGGCTGGACATTAGCGCTCCACAGTACCGAGAGATGCACACGGAATTTTGTTAACTTAAAGTGAGTATGCAGCTACAGAACCATGGACATACCCAGTATGAGTCACCAAAGCGGAAGGACATTTGGGGGGAGTGTTTTAATATATAAGGGAACAGGATGCTGCATAATGTGAGGTAACAGATACAAAGAGGGGAGAGGGTGCAAACAATCATACAAGATAGGGACCCCAGGAAAGGGAAGGGGAGGAGGTACAGTAGGGTTGTGAGAATGGCGAGAGCAAGGATGAATGTGAGGGATGGGAGGGGACGGGAGGGAAGAGGCCTGGAAAAGGGAGGGGGAGGAAAGAAAAAGGCACGGGCGCCAGACAACACACCACCTAGGGTACACGGGGGAAATAGCCAACAGGACCAGAGACCCAAAGAAGGGGGCAGAAGACACTCATTGGGGGTTGAGTTGGGCAGCCCAGGGAGAATAGCAATACAATATATATCTGAAAGTACAAAATCACACCAAAGGGAGATGGCAAGTGAAATCTATTACACATCATTGAATGTAAGGGGAATGCACTCACCCATCAAACGCGAATGTGTTTTAAAATATCTGCAGACCCTAGGGACCCACATTGCGTTCTTACAAGAAACACATTTAATGGCAGCAGAACACAACAAATTAAAGTGAGGGTGGGTAGGAGACGTCTATGCAGCACACTACAACTCCAAACAATGAGGAGTGACCATATTAGTGAGGAAACAAATGCTTTTTGTGGCACACAAAGTGATCCAGCAGGACAATATGTCCTAAGTGTGGGGGGAACTCAATAACAATAAAATAGTGCTGGGAAGCATATATGCTCCAAATATCTACCACCATCAGTTTTTTCTTGAAATTGTTGCACTCTTAGCTGATCAAGCACAATATCAATCAATACTAGGTGGGGACTTCAATATGATGCTGGATGCCTCTATTGATAATCCACCACACCAAGTGGGAACAAGACAGGCGGTTCATAGGGGAATAAGTTTCCTTTGCACTGAACTGGAGTTAAATGACAGTTGGCACACGATGACCCATTAGACCATGAATACACTCACTACTTGGGGCTGCACAGACTCCACCGACGCATTAACTACATACTGATCCTTTAGCAATTTTTTTCGTGCATGGGAGGTGCAGACATCCACCCACAAGTGGTGTCAGATCACGCAGCTGTACAGGTACATCTGCACATAGGGGCCTGGGGACGAGACAATGGTGGCTCAACCAAGGCCTGGGTGGAGTATGAAAGAGAATAAGTTGGAAGATGTCGGACCCATTACCTACTGGGTTGCAGCAAAAGCTGAATTGAGTGGTAGAATCATAGGTTACATTTTGATGCAATAATGTAAACAGAACCAGAAACTGCAGCAGGGTCTCAGGGACCCGAGAGGCCTTCGTGACGCATATATGCACAGGTCGACAGATAACAGGAAAAAGTTGCAAGAAGGGAAGCAAAGGGTACAAGTCATATTTGGATCTACAAATATAAACTCTACAAATGGGGGAAGACAAAACAGGAAAATGGCTGGCAAATCTGGTGAGATCTGATAAGATAAAGTCTGCGATCACCAATTAGCAGAGGATGGGACAATAGGACACTGACTGAAAGTTTTATAAAAACTCTTGCAGAGCCCAGGGAAGGAGATGGGAGGGAGACTCTTTTTTTTTGAGGGGGTTAACCCTACCTAGGCTCACCAAGGCACAGCGAGGGAGCTGCGGGCAGTCATAAAACAGTTGGCCCTGGCCAAGGCCCCAGGACCAGACAGACTGGGAGCAGAGTTTTACAAATTCTTGGGGGAACTGGTTCTGATGCGGCTGGCACACTTCGGGGAGGCAGCAGTGCAGAAGGGCACCATGGGAGAGTAAGGCACAGCAGCGGTGGTAGTGTTGCAAAACACAGGGCACAACCTGGAAACAGTAGTCTTATAGACCAATCTCATTATTAAACCAGGACCTTAAGATTCTAACCAAAGCACTGGCCAATAGACTGCAGGAGGTGCCGCCAAGCCTCATCCATCCAGACCAAGTGGGTTTTGTCCAAGGGCAAATTGCGGTGGGGCATATCCTGCGGGCCCTAACCATGTATAGGCAAGGTAGAGCAGCTAGTAGTTGGGCCGCCCTGGTGAGCCTCAATGCAGAGAAAGTGTTTGATCTGGTGTCCTAGGAATACCTATTTTGGCTACTACCCCAATTTGGATAGAAGGACACACTCTGGAATGGATCTGGGCACTATACAGGGACCAGACAGTGAGAATCTTATTGAATGGCGGGCTCAAAGGCCTTTGGGTTGCAAAGGGGCACCCGGCAGGGCTGTCCATTGTCTCCTATGCTATTTGCTCCTTACCTGGAGCCCCTGGTACAAAAAATCTGGTCGACACATGCACAGAGGGGGAGTGCGGGTGGGGGAACATGAACATAAAAATCAGCGTTTTTGCAGATGACATGCTCATCACCATGCAACATGATCATGCAAACTGGAGGGAGCAGACTAGCTTGCTCCAGGAGTTTGGGAGGCTCTCAGGCCTTCAAATAAACATGGACAAATCTGAGGCATAACATTTAGGAAGGGAAGAGGACATTGGGGAAGAGAGAAGGGCATTTCGTTGGTCCAAGGAACCACTGAAATATCTGGGCATCTACCTACATAGTGACTTGCGGATGGTATATCAGCTCAATATCCAAGAGAAATTATGCCAGATGCGTGTGATCGTTGGACGGTTCTGTTATCACTATATGGCAGTATTGCCTTGGCCCGTGTGATCATTATCCCCAAGATCCTATACCAGCTGCAGATGTTGCCAGTGTGGATCTGACAAGTGAATGAAGAGAGCTACCGAGGGATCATCCGAAAGTTCCTGTGAAAGGGCAAACATGTTAGAGTCAGCTATGCTAAAAATGGACAAGGAGAGAGGGGGGAGTGGGTCTGCCGGACCTACGTACATATAGCGTGGCATTACTAATGTGATGGATACACACAGCTTACACAGGGCCAGAGCAATATGCGCCAGGGGATCTGATGGCAGAATAGAGACAGCCTTATGAACTGATGAGCCTGCTCCACTACCGCAAGGTGGAGCTGATCCATGGAGACTGTGCAGCCCTGATAGATCCTCTCAGAAAGGCCTGGCAATGGTGGGAGGAAGTGCACATCAGGAGTTGGAGGGTCACTCCATTTCTGCAGATAGTCTGGAACCCGAGGTTCATACCTGGGGTGGGCAACACCAAATTCTGCAAATGGACTGAGGGACACCGACTGGACTTCAGTGACCTCATGAACTGGGAGGGGGGGGCATAAGCCTACATACGCAGGGTTGCAACAGCACCTGGTGCTCCCCAGAGACCAATATTTTCAATACATGCAGACATTACTTCCAAGAGATATGGGAGATATAGAGGAGGAGGGGCTTAAGAGGAGAGTAATGAAGACTTTTGAAATTTGACACCCCAGAGGAACAAGTTGGACAACTAGTACCACATGCTTAAAGGAGGTCGGGCTGCACCATGTTAATTGCGTTCTCCTGGTAATCGGACCCTGACAGAGCCCTTCAGGAACCATGCATCTTCTAATCCTATTATCCACCACACAATATTTCCTCTTTGCCTCCCCGGGAGCCTGTCAGGATTAGGTCCTATCCAGCTGCCGAGGACTGAAAGACTGAGCCTCTGACCCCAGGGGGAGCTGGGTAGCCTGCCAGCAAGACTTTGATCATTCAGTCCTCAGCTGCTGGAGAAGGTTGACTACCCTACAGTTTCCTGGACTGGCCCGTAGAGATGAGGAAGAAAATGGGAGATATAGAGGGGCTTAAGGAGAGTAATGAAGACGTTTGAAATTTGACACCCCGGAGGAACAAGTTAGGCAACTGGTACCACATGCTTAAAGGAGGTCGGGCTGCACCATATTTGAAGCAGTTATGGAAAAAATGGGCAGAAGAGCTGGGGGAAGAGATAGAGGAAGGAAGGATGGAGAAATACTTTGAACAGCTACCACACTATCATGTCTCTACCTGATACCAAGAAATGCAATTCCAGATATTACACAGTAGGTATTTAACAAAACAGGGAGCCAGGATGGAAATTGTGAGAAATGTCAAGTACACATGGAGAAATTTGGTCATGTGTTTTTGGAATGCCCATGCCTGGCAGACATATGAGAGGGGGGGGGGGGGGCGGCAGCAGTGCTGAAGAGCATAGATACTATACTGAAAAAGCAAATAGAGTGGACATATGGGTTGCTGCTGCTGGGTGAGCACAAAGGGTGAGATAGGGGGAAGTGCAGTTCCTAATGCTGGGGGTAGGTTGTTTTGAGAAGCTAATCCTGCAGCATTGGGTGGGAGATAAAGCGCCCACCCTTCCAGCAGTGGGTCATGGCAATGCATGGTCTGGCAGTGGCTGCGTTCCATATAACAGTGGAACATTCTGCACAGAGATGGATGCGATACAAATGGTTGTGGTCTCAATTCCAAAAGCAATACCCTGGGTGGTGAGGGGGAGGGAGGGGGGATGGGAAGAGGCAACTAATGTAAGGATGCAAACAACATCATTATGCAATTGAATACAGACTGTTTATAAATGTCAAAGATACTGAAAAATGTTTGTGTTACTGCAGGTTGTTATGTATGTCAGAATAAGATTGAATAAAGATTGGAAAATGAAAACACCTCCCCCCCCACAACACAGTTGGTACTATCAGTAACAAAGACACCACTGCAGTAATATGCAGCTCTTTGCTGACAATGGGAGATTTCTTGTCAGTGTCCGAGCCAGATTTTATATAATCTCTCTATATCTATCTATTAGGTCGGACTCCCTTACTCCTGCCCCCTACCCCCTGCTTCACAAAATTTCTCCAATGGCCCAGTGGGCCCCCAGACACCCTCAATCCCTCAGACTCAGTGCACCACAGGGGCTAGTTGGTCAACAGCATCCTAGGTCAGGGAGGCCCTCGACCATGACCAGAGCGCCTGTAGGGCGGGCTAGAGTACTAGAACCCAACCCATAAGTTGTAAGGCAAGAGATATGTTCACTCGCTCCTGCCTCTAATAATGCCACACACATACCTATATACTAGGTGGAAAACAGTCCTACTCCACATGTTCCATCCACTTTTTTTTTCCAAACTTTGGGACCCCTATGCTCCATATGCAAATCAATGTTGCCTTCCTCTTTGGGTATCTATCATCTCGAGTAGAAAAACATACAAATTCCCAAACTTAATTTAACATAAAACCGCTCTTTCCATAGCTGACCAGCAATCTTTATAATAATCTAAATTGCTACCAAAAGTAAAAGGCCCTTTTCCATACATCTAGACAACATAATTGAATGGCCTTACCTTGCCAGGTGACAGGTTACCACTAATCTGTGCTATCAACCCAGCTGGTTTCTTAAGAGCTATGGCCTGTTGGTTCCAATAACACTGCCCCATAACCTGCGAAGTTGCAGGATCAGAAAGAGAAAAAAAAACCAAACACACACAACCACACATACATATACACATCTTTGTACAGCCTATAGCTGTCAGAATCATATGGGACTTTGTTCAGACAAAACCTTCCCACTATCAAAAGATATCCAGGTGCCTTTAACCTGGTCAACAAAAGTCCCAACAATCACCAAGGTCTTTTGAATTTAAAGTATTTGACTTTGAAGGAAGCTCGCCCCTCCCCCATGGCATGCTCTTCCCACAAATTCAGTCGTGGTAATATTGTTCAGTCTGACTTTTCAGAACAAGTAAAAGGAGGGTTCAAACAACAGCTAGCCGTGGCAGTCTCCCCATTCTTTCCTCCATTACCAGGAAAGATCTCTCTCTACAGTTAAGTATCTAATCCTAACACAAGCTACCGCCTTTGAAATTAGACTGAATGAGTGATTCATGGGTGTGAGATAATTCTTTCCCCATAGTAAACACCTTTACTTTTCCTCTTGCTAAATTTCTCCTTCAATGGGTAGTTATAACCAGAAGTTTAACTGGACACTTCTACTCTAGTTTAAGAGGAACTTTCAGGAGTTTGCAGGGAAGAGTGTGTTTCAGAAAATATAAACATCACCTCTTTCTATTACACTATTCACAACCTAATTTAGCAGCATCACATCCAGCTAAGCAAGGATAAGCCACAAGACAACTCATGGTATTAATGTACAGAATTGTAGATACTGTAAATAGTTACCCTAGTTGAAATCCAAGTTTTCGCTCCTGTTCGATGTAAAGGCATAACAGATATCTGAGATGCTTGAATGTTACTTGCAAACCGTGCTGATTTTAAAGAGCGCGGTATATAAAAACAATAAATAACTGGCTTTGTACCATCACTTTTGTTTAACTTGTGATAAACATATCTAGATCATGATATCACAATATGAAAGCACAACTGCCTTATTGTTCAGAAAAGCATATTCGCAGAAAAGATGGATCCAAGCCTAACATCAAAAGCACCTGACACCTCCCATTTCTTCTATTCCAAGAATCCACCAGGCGTTGCTACCACCATAACTACTCCAAGGATCTGCAGCTCCTGCCTATCCCTCCCCTCTTCTCCATACACACCCCTCCTTGGGTGAATTGCCTAATGAACAGAGCTCTTCTCTTTTGGTCATTTTCTTCCACCCCACCAAACTTGCCATTTTCCACTTGGCTGCATCACACACTTGGAATAGACTTCCTGAATTGAAGCATCCTGTTTCTTCTCTAACCCTGGTCAGACCACCCTTTGAAATTGCTTTTAAAAATTCTTAAGCTTTGGATTTTCCCCATTCACAGTTTTGTTGGTACAACCATTTTTTTTTTATTTCTGCATTTTAAAATTTTAACTCCAAGCAAAATGCCAAAACAAACAGCTCAAGGAAATACACAAGTACAGAAAAAAAGGATAAGCCTGAATCAGAGTGGCATGTCAAAAATATGAGAGCTTCAAAACAGATAATACACTAGAATGCAGTCCAAAGGGAAAAAAAAAACCTCAACACATCAGCATTTACAGGCTGATGCAGAAAGCGAGCACAAGTCATGTGCTATCAGCTTTTTACGCCTGTTTGCAGCACAAGAATTCAGTGTGGCTATACAGAAAGGGGCTCATATGTAAATGAGCCACACAAACTGTGCAAAATGGCAGCATTAAACAGCAAACCAAACACATGCGCACAAGAAACCTGCGCTGGTTTGAAATGCTCTCACAGAGCAAATGGGCACCGTATGGCTAATTTGCATATCAGCCCCCACAGGATTTTGATGGCATGGGGAGCTAACGCGGCGCATCAGGGAAAGCCCTCGATATCATCAAAATACTGTCAGGGACCAGTACTCCAACTGTCACTCCCTGGTGGTCTAGCAGACCCAGAACCCTCTCCCAGTCTCTTTCAAAACAAAGCACCGCCTGCGCGCTCCTGCTCTTGGTTCGCCATCTTGGAAAATGGTGGCACCTGGCCCGCATGGTACATCCTGGGATGCGCTGGGCAAGATCAAACTGCTAGGATGAAAAATGGTGGTGCCTGCCAGTGCAGTGCATCCTGGCAGTCTGACCTTGCCCTGCACATCCCAGTATGCACCATGCGGGCCAGGCACCACCATTTTCCAAGATGGCGAACCAAGAGGAGCATGTAGGCGACGTTGCGCTTTGAAAGAGACCAGGAGAGTGTCCTGGGATCGCTAGATTACCACTTTTCTGTTCTTTTTTTTTAAAGTGGGATGGGGGGGGGGGGTTCTGGGGCTGCTAGACCACCAGGTTATTTTTTTTGGGGGGGGGGGGGAAAACGGGCCACTAGACCATCAGATTGGCTTTCTGTCAGGGTACTGGCCCCCCCATAGAATTTTGATGGCATCAGGGGCTTTTCCCCCAATGCCATAAAAATCATGTCGGGGCACACACTAAAGGTTTAAGCCACCTCAGACCCAGGCGTAGAGATTGGCGCTAAAGCTGTCTCTACATCAGACGCAGAAATAATTTGCATACTAGATCATCAGCAGCAGCTCACTGCCTACTATTTAAATACTCATTGCATTAATTGTACACTAGCTTTTCTGTCACCATTTATGCATGCGTCATTCTCTTTTCTGCATTTGATAGCTTAAAGGTGCCTTTTCGGAGCTTAAAGGCCATGCTGGTTTTTGCATTGACCTGTTAGTGAATAAGAACATAAGAAATGATAGCTAAGTAGGGGACTATCATAGGCAAACTAACCACCTTTTTAATCACTCAAAAGGTAGACAGTTGAGAGGGTTCAATAAAATTATATTTAACAGAATGGTACCTAGCTATATATTTACAAGACAGTTTCAAACTGCTTTTAATAAATTACTAATATGATGCCTTGTCTTAGTTAGATGTTAACTCTAGCAGATAAGGACTGATTCTTATAACCATGAGACTCCCTATAGCATGTTAACATGTTAACTAGTGCTATATAAGCAATAAGAGATAGATTATAAGCTCTGTGAGCAGGGACTTGTGTTATGTATTGCATTGTAGCACTATACAAAAGATAAGTAGTACTCCTCGTAGCAGAACAAATAGTAGTAGTAGTATATAGGTTTTTTCACAAATATGTATAAAGTCTCCATAAGTATACAGGTTCATTACAAATACGTACTAAGTTTATAAAAAATTTTACAAATATGTACAAAGTTTTCCCAAAGTTAAATTCCCAGTTGAATTCTCCTGTTATATGTAAACTCATCACAGTTTGTTGCTTGCAATGAGTATTTCTGTTTAATGTAAACCGCGCTGATGAAAAAGAGTGCGGTATAAAAGAACACTAAATAAATAAATAAATAAAAAGCAAATTTTTAACATTTAGAAAGACAAAAAAAATCCCTGAAAAAAAAAAACACACCAGAAAACTTGTACAACATATTCTTAAATTAAAAAAAAAATCCACCTCTACAAAATAAAGCCAAAAACAAACAAGGTCCTGGAAAGTTTTGGCTGGTATCCAACTTTCCATCCTCACAAAGAACAATTCCCACACAGTTCAAGATACCTATATAAAAAAAAACAAAAATACTGAAAAGAGCTCTAAAAACTGCGTTTCTTCGGAGCTCTGAACAGGGCTTGCAAAAAAATATATACAAAAAAATACAAACAACTATTTATCAGAGCTAATTTGACTTGAAAACAGGATTAAAACGTCCTTTGTGGCGGTTGGTGCACTCCCTCAATCTCCCTTTCACCTCTGGGCCTAAATCCCTCAGACAAAAGTGAAGTAGGGAAATGCGGGTAGCTTCACAGGAGACATTCTACAGAAAGGATGAGGAACTGCATGCCTCAAAAAGCGGCATTTAGATCTTCAAAAGGCCTTCAAGTCCGCGTAAACCCCCTCCCCCCAATCTGATCTGCTAAGTGCAGGCACAAGCACCTTCCTTTCTACTCCCCAAGACAATAAGGGGGGGGGGGGGGCAGGATCTTATTCCTGAACAGCGTCAGATCATGCCACCTGGTAAAAAGCCAGACAGCTCGGCGCACAAACAGTTCTAGACATATTTCCGGGTGCAGACGACAGAACACGTGTTTCAGTGACTGCAGAAAACGAAATGTCTCTCGCCAGATGCTCGCACCGTACGCGTTTACAATCCATCTCAAAACAAAAAGAACTGGAGCAAAGATCAGACTAAAGGCAACAAAATAAAAATAACCCACAGACGAACGAATCAGATCAATAGTTCCAGCTAGTCTAGCCCCTAGAGTTGAAAAGCCGCTTTAAGCCAACACAGAAGTTCCCCACCCCCACTCGGAAGAGAGGGAGCGGTCACTGAAATGCGTGTACACCGGCGCCACTGCGCTGCCTTCAGCTCTGGGATCGACTCCTCTGCCGGGTTATGGATCGGCCCCGCTGAACCGATTCCCAGCCGGGGCGAGACAAAGTAGTATCTCCCCACCCCAAAACCCTCCACCCTACTTTGTGAAGCGGGGAGCAGGAATAGGTGCCAGGGAGACACGCCGGATCGCAAGCCCGCCTAACTCCCTGTTTTCTCCCCAGGAGCCGGCACACACCCCACGTGTCAGCACTTCCAGCGCCGCTGACAGACACGATCCCGTCCAAGGAACAATACGCCACGTCGCCCCGAAGCTCCGCAGACGGCCAGGTCCGGAATTCCCTTCTCCCCCGCCGGCCACGCGCGCACGGGGCCCGGCGCAGCCTCCACGTGTCACCAGTTTACCGGCTCAGACGGGGCCTGTGCACCGTGAGAGAGCTGCAGCCCCCCGTGCCCGCCCCGCCTGGAAGCGGGCGAGCCTGCACCGTACCTGCAAGGCGCTGCTGGCGGAGAACAGCTCCATGCCGCCTAGAGTGAGGGTTTCGTCTCCCCTTCCCCACCGCGCCGCCATCTTGGCCCCCTCAGCTCCGGAGCCGCTTACCGGCTGCGTACGTCGCGAGCACGTGGTAAATGACGCTAGCTCGGGGGGAGGAGCCAGGGACTGGGACTTCGGAGGGTTTGCATGGACCTGTTCGAACAAAATATGGCAAAACAATGGACAAAAGGAAGAGGTTGGAGTGCGAGAAATTACATTTTTTCCCATAGACACAGAAGCGGATGTTATAAGCATCTCTTAGGACTGTGCGATGAAATTCATGCACATAATTTACGCCAGATGCAGTAAACAAACAGCAAATAATGAGCCCGATGCAGTAACTACGGATTTTAAGGCAAGGCTAACTGAAAGGCCTCAATGCAGAAACCTTGCTTTAAAGCCTGCACTATAGTTCAGCGCACTGTTCAAAACACAATATTTTTTGCTCATAAAAAATCTAAATCAGTTGGGCACAAAAAATGCAGGCAGATACCCACGCACGTTTAACATAGTATATGACGGCAGATAAAGATCAGTATGCTCCATCTAGTCTGCCCAGCAAGGCAAGAGTAGGTGCACCTGCTGCTCCTGCAGGTCACTCCTCTGCCTTTGTTTAGGGGTATACCCACCACTCTGTGTAGGTCACCCCTATTTGTTGAGCTATAAGAGGTAGTTATGTTGTTTGTTTGCTTTTTTTATTTTATCATATAAGAGATAGTTATGTTTATTTTGATTTTATCTGTTTATTTTGTTTGTGCTACGGATGTCCTGAAAAAGAGAAAAGGTCATCTCAGGTTAGGTTTGACACTTCAACTCAGCTGACCCAATCAGATCCCCTCAAAAAAATCATTGGTGGCCCCAGTAGCCTAACGGCCCCTGATCCCCTCCAAAAAATATGAAGCTGCTGGTAGCCTGATCCCCCCTCCTCCCCTCCCCCCAGTACTTATAATGTGATGGGAGGCAGGAGTACACCACACATGCATCTGCCTCTGTGTCACCATCTTTCAAAATGGCAGAACCTGACCCCATGCACTGCATCCCAGGATTCCATATTTGACAGATTGACCTCACCCCCCTGTGGTGCCTCTGGGATACACAGCATGGGGTCAGTAGACTAAATGACCCCACCCTGTGTGTAAGAAGATGCACCATGGGGGCATAAAGAGAAGAGAAAAAAAGCTGTGCTAAGATTCAGCATAGTGTTTTACACTAGAAGTAATTAAACATTCACGTGTTTGCATACTGTTGCTGTTATTGTACAAAGTTCACTGTTCCATGTAAACTGGATTGTACTACCCTGTACTGTTCACACTGTTCATTGTAAACCGCAGTTGATCTGTAGGAAATCGCGGTATAAAAATGTTAATAAAATAAATAAATAAAAAGTACAATTAGCATGCTCACTTTGCCATTTGCTTTCATGCACAAATAGATCTGCGCTAGCAGCAGCTGTGTCGCCATATGCACATGGATTTGCGCTAGCAGCAACTGTATCAGCACAATGGTCCTGATGCTAGGCGGAAGATCAGTGAAGGGTTTCCTAACTCAAGTTTAACACAGAGGTTTTGCTCACTGATGCTGTAAGCCAACAGCATGCAAATAAACTATGCACAAAAGGTCTGCACTAAACAAGGACAGCAGGCCATGTGTACAGGAATCTGCGTTAGCAGCACCTATATCTTGCTCACACACAAAAATAAAACAGTTTGGCACTTAAGCATATGTGGTGGAATGTTGTTGTTAAGTGTCGTCGAATCGGTGTCGACTCATGGCGACCCTCTGGATAGTTGTCCTAAATTGTATTCAGTCAGGCGGCTCATTGTTGACAGACTGGTACCCGTAGCTGCTGTTATTGTATCCATCCATTTCATTGCTGGCCTTCCTCTTTTGCGTTGACCTTCTATCTTGCCAAGCATGATGTCTTTCTCTAATGATCTCTCTCTCTGCATGATGTGTCCAAAGTATGAAAGTCAAAGTCTTGTCATCTGAGCTTCTAAAGAAAGCTTAGGTTTGATCTGCTATAGTACTGACTGTTTTTTTCTTCCGGAAGTCCATGGTATACACAGTATTCACCGCCAGCACCATAATTCAAAGGCATCAATTTTCTTCCTGTCTATCTTTTTCACTGTCCAGCTTTCGCGTCCATATGATGTTATTGAAAATACCATGGCATGAATCTTTTTATGGAGAGAGACATCTCTGTTCTTAAGAATCTTCTCTAGGTCTTTCATAATCATTCTGCCAAGGGCAATGCGTCGTTGGATTTCTTGACTACTTGTTGCTTCTTTATTGATAGTTGATCCAAGTAGGTTAAAGTTGTTCAAAATTTAAATTTCTTCTCCTTCAAAGATGAACTTATTGATTTTGCCAGTTGTCATGATCTCTGTCTTCTTTACATTAAGGTGCAGGCCCATTTTAAGATTATGTTCCTTGATCATGAGAAGCAAATGTTTCAGATCATCTTCACTTTCAGCCAGTAATGTGATATCATCAGCATAGCGAAGGGTGTTGATGAGTCTTCCACCAATCTTCACACCTCTGTTGTCTTCATACAAGCATCCTTCTCTGATGATTTGTTCTTCATATAAATTAAACAGGTAGGGGGAAAGTATGCAGCCTTGCCGTACACCTTTGCTTATTTTAAACCATTCTGTTTCTCCCTGTTTGTTCAAACTGTTGCTTTTTGGTCAATGTACAGATTGTGCAAGATAACGATCAGGTGTTCTGGTATACCCATGCTTCTTAATGTGGCCCAGAGTTTCTCATGGTTTACACAGTCAAAAGCCTTGCTGTAGTCAATAAGGCACAAATAGATATCCTTTTGGTATTCTTTAGTCTTTTCAAGGATCCATCTCACATCTGCGATGATGTCTCTCGTTCCTCATCCTTTCCTGAATCCTGCTTGCACTTGAGGTAGTTCTTGTTCCAGGTATGGTTGTAGTCTCTGTTGAATAATCTTCAGTAGAATCTTGCTGGCATGTGGCATCAAAATGATTGTGAGATAATTTCCACAGTCAGCTGGATCACCTTTCTTTAGTATTGGTATAAAAACAGATATTTTCCTGTCAGTTGGCTATGATGTTGTCTTCCAAATTTCTTGGCAGAGCCTTGTAAGTATGGTAACAGCTGCATCAGATTGCTGTAATACTTATATGGGAATGCCATCAATGCCTGGTGCTTTGTGCTTTGATAAGGCTTTCAATGTTGCTTTGACTTCTTCTTTCATCACCAATGGTTCCGGATCATAAGGTACAGGTTGAAACAGCTGTTGGTCCACTTTGTTTTTATCATTAAAAAAACTATATTTTTCCACCTTTTCTTTGTCTTCTCTGCATCATTCAACATAGAATCTTGAGCATCTTATAACATTCCAATTTGAGGCTGGAATTTTTTCTTTAATTTTCGTAGCTTTAGGAAAGCCAATCTTGTTCTTCCTCTAATAGTTTCTGCTTCTATTTCCTTGCAAGTGTCATTGTAGTACTTTTCCTTGTCCTGTCTTGCTGCACGTTGAAAATCTCTGTTGAGTTCTGTGATTGTCTTTCTCCTCTGGCTTTAGCTTCTCTGTGTTTCTGGGCAATTTTCAGAGTTTCTTCCGTCATCCATTTTGGCCATTTTTGCTTTTTCACCTTTTATAGAGACTTCTCACTTTCTTTCAACACAACCTTCTTGATGTCATTCCATAACTCTTATGAAGCTCTGTCATTTGTATCTAAAGCAGCAAATCGATTTTGCAGGCAGTCTTTAAATTCCAGTGGTATCTTCTCAAGAGCATATTTTGCTACATTCATGAGTGGCTTGCTCATTTTCAACTTTAGCTTGAGTTTGCATACTAGTGGTTGGTGATCTGTACCACAGTCAGCTCCAGGTTTTGTCTTTGTTGATGTTATAGAGCTTTTCCATTGTTGACTTCCACAAATGTAGTCAATTTGATTTTTGTTCAATCCATTAGGTGAAGTCCATGTGTACAGTCGCTGCTTGTGTTGCTGGAAGAAGGTGTTTGTGATGAATATATTCTTGGTCTTGCAGAATTCTATCAGTCTTTCTCCAGCTTCATTTCTGTTGCCAAGTCCATATTTTCCAACCATTTTGCCCTCTTCTTTGTTGCCAACCTTTGCGTTCCAGTCACCCGTGACTATCACGATATCCTGTTTGCTGGTTCTGTCAGTTTCAGCTTGTATTGTTCATAGAACTCATCAATTTCATCCTCTTCTGCAGCTGTTGCTGGGGCATATACTTGAATTATAATTGTGTTGATAGGCATTACTCGTAGATGAACAGAGATTAAGCTACAGGCAGATTAATATATAACTATTTACATTTTGTTATTGAGATATGAATGAAGCTCAGGGAACTATCTGGTTCATACAAAATTTCTGCTCGAAATAATATCGAAAGTCCATAAACCGCAATATTATTCTGCACAGAATATTTATTTTTTTGCCCTAGATAGCATTCTAGCAATGCACATAACATTGTTCCAGCGCACCTCCCCTGTCATTTTTTTTCACTAATCCCTTTTGCAAAGCCAGAAAAAAGTTATAGGTGCTGTACACTCAAAGTAGAGAAGAAACAGGCATAAATTCCTCACCCGCACTGACCACAGACCTCACATTAAAATCCCAATGTTGAACTCATTCTTCTTGTCTTCTGCACACTTCTCTGCATCTCTGCTGCATAGATAACTGCTTCATTATCATCCCTTTAAATTGATTTAAATGTACTGAGTGCAGCTGTCTGCTTAAGACTTTGTACACAGCTTGTACGCAAAACATGTTATCTGTGAACTATCATTAAAATCATCAGTAATACCTGAAAATTGGAGGATGGCCAATGTAACGCCAATTTTTAAAAAGAGTTCCAGGGTGATTCAGGAAAACTACAGACCGGTGAGCCTGACATCAGTACCGGGAAAAATGGTAGAAACCATTATTAAGAATAACATTTCTGAACATGTAGATAGTCATGTTTTAATGGGAGACAGCCAACATGGCTTTAGCCAGGGAAGGTCTTGTCTTACTAATCTGTTATATTTTTTTTGAAGGTGTAAATAAACAGGTAGATAAAGGTGGGTCGATCAATGTAGTGTATCTGGATTTTCAGAAAGCCTTTAACAAGGTCCCTCATGAGACTCTTGGCAAAATTAAAAAGTCATGAGATAGGAGGCAGTGTACTATTGTGGATCAGGTTAAAAGATAGAAAGCAGAGGGTAGGGCTAAATGGCCAATTTTCCCAATGGAGAAAGGTGAATAGTGGAGTAGCCCAGGGATCTGTGCTGGGTCTGCTGCTTTTTAACATATTCATAAATGACCTGGAAATGGGAATAATGAGTGAGGTAATCAAATTTGAAAATGACACAAAATTATCCAAAGTTGTTAAAACCCAAAAGGATTGTGAAAAATTGCAAGAGGACCTTAATAAATTGTAAGACTGGATTTTCAAATGGCAGATGAAATTTAATGTGGACAAGTGCAAAGTTATGCACCTAGGAATGAACAACCCAAACTATGTTTACACGATGCAAGTTTCCACATTAGGAACCATCACCCAGGCAAAAGATTTGGATGTCATCATGGATAACACACTGAAACCCTCTGTCCAGTGTGCAGTGGCGGCCAAGAAAGCACATAGAATGCTAGGAATCATAAGGAAAAGAATGGAGAATAAAACAAAGGATATTATAATGCCTCTGTATCGTTCCATGGTGTGACCGTACCTCGAATATTGTGTGCAATTCTGTTCACCGATCTTAAAAAGGATATAGGGGTATGTTCACTAAACTGCGGTAACATAGCAGCGGCTACGTTAACGCGCGCTATGTAACGATAACGCACGCTATATAACATTAATGCGCGTTAACATTACCTAACGAGCGTTAGCGTTCCCAGCCGCGGTAAACACCGCAGAGGGTGGAGAGAGGGCAAAGAGAAGGGGTCAATGGGCGGGGATAGGCTCCTGCTACACTAACACGGGGAACTGAAGGGTTGAAAAGTTCCGCGAATGAAAACCTGTCATTAGATGCACTTTTGCAGGAGAGAGAAACCATGTCAGTGTCAGCAATGTACAGCATAGGCAGGGAGTCCAAGAAAAGTGATAGTAGTGCTCCATTTGCAGCAACAGCATAGTGCCCAAGTATGAAAGGCCACTATGGCGATGGGGCATAGGGGGCTGCAGGTGGGACATGTAGTGGGGGCAGCTGGGGCACAGGGTGGACTAGGCGGGCGCCTAGGTGGCACATAGGAACATAGAAAATGGAAATCAGCAAGACAGCAGCTGACAAAGGCCAAACACAATCCACCTACATCTTCCTGGTCCACCTGAGCTAACAGTTGCCAGGGCACTGACCTGACATCCCCCCAGCCAACCCTCCCTCCAAGCAGAAGGGACATACTATTGGTAGGCGCTGATGGGGGAGATGTGAGGATGCTCATGTATGCCCCCCACCCCAGACCCCGCTCCCTAGGTGACAGCCTACCCACACGGTGGATGGCCTGGGACTGCGCACTACCAGCACCGACAGCATATGGCCATGTCAGCGTGGCAGGGGAGGGGTGTGCCCATGCTGGAGGGGGCAGTGGCACCTGCCTGCAGTGGACCTAGGCCATGCCCTTTACCAGTATGTGGTGTGCAGTGCAACATAAAAGGTCTGGCTGAGGAAAAGTACAGGTAGCTCCAGGGACTACCATGCATCTGTGGCAACAGTTGGTGCAGTACACCCAGCCAGTGTGTCCAGAAGCAGAGGGTCACAAGTTCAAGTCCCAGCTGTGGATCCTGCAGTGCATGTCCCTATATTTTACCCTACAATGCAGATACAACAGCAACATGTGCAAAGCCCAAAGCAGCAGCGAACAGGGGTACAAACACCCACTCACACAGGCTCCACAATCCAAAGCTGCATGGAGAGTCAGGCTGTTGGCCCCGGCACTGAGCTGCAGTTAGCACCAGAGCACTACTACTACCTCCTGCACAGTTTATCAGTGTCGGCACTGTGATCAGGACCAGTGTGGTGGGCAGGGTTGCCAACCACCCCTATCTTTGCACAATGCTGCAATAGGAGTGTGTGTGTGTGTGTATGTCTATCCATTTTTCTGTGGCTGTCCACACCTCACTAGGCCCACAATGTCCCACTGTTACCAGCGTTAGCCTGATTATGTGCATAACGAGGAGCAAGGTATTGTGGGGATGGCCCGGACAGGGCGGATTGGCCAGGATGCATCTTCACAGGGTGTGGGGCAATGGTTCAGACACTGTAGTGCCCGACCACCGCCTGAATGGACAGGGTGGCCACAGCACATAGCGCTCTACACTATCTGCCTCCAGTGATACTTTTGTGTTCCCAGTGCTGGGGCCCCAATCACTGAGATACCTGCTTGGTGCACATATTCCTCTGTGAGCATGCACTATGGACTGGCTAGTGGATTGTCTGCAGTTAGACTGCGCATGGTTGGGACACCTATAAGGTGCAGTCTGACTGTGCTGTCTGCTGGTGCCTGGCAGACAGTGGTGTGAGGCAGTTGGGGTTTTCCAGACCTAACCCCAGCATTACTGCTGGTCTGCCACTGCCCCAGTCACAGGTATGGCTCTGGCCCACCAACCCTGGTGGGCTGTCTTATACGAGCAGGATGGAGGTTGCTTTACCAGGACAGGCACCTGTTCCTTACCTACAAAAAGGGTGATTGTGGCCTCTTTGAGGTATGTAGTGTATACCAGTTTGACCTATAAAGGCACTGCTACACAAACCTCATGCAAGTCTAGGAACCCCTCTGCCCTGATAACAGGCGCCCATGTCAGCCAGAGCCTAAAACAGGGTACACACTAATCTGGGTGGTGTCTGGTCCCAGAGGGCCACATGTGACTTCAGGATACAGATGGACACTGAATTACCTTCAGATGCACTGCAAGGAACACCTGTCACACACTGGTAGTGATGGGGATGTACAGCAGGACCTATCTCTAGCACCACATGTATTGCGGACCTAGTGCTGGGCACCCATCCTATCCCTCAGGGTGAACACAGAACCTGCACAATGGCATGGTCTGTAGCTACTCTGTGCCAGTATCACGCACTGTCAGTTCGTCTTTCCAAGCTGAGGTACCGGAGAGGTGCAGACCCCATTTGGTGATCAGCTGTAGACAGCTATTCAGCATGTGCATTGCATCATGGGTACTGGTGGGGTTACCCTATCCTGGCACTCAAAGCAGTTTGTGCAGTGACCTGCAGTCTTCTGTACCCAGCCATTGCTGTGCCATACACCACGGAGGTATAGCCTACTGATTAGTACAATGCTATTCTCAGCAGTGTTCACGGGTTCAATTCCTCATTATTCCCTCCTTTCATGCCTGTCCTACTCAAATATCTTGCATGCCTGTAACAGTCATATTTTTGCAGATCTGTGCTGCCAGCCCATGATACCCTCACTACAATTGCCAACATTCCTTCAGTCCGTCTATCTGCATCTGTCAGCTGTGTAGAGTCCTGTCTGCCTGTGCATGTCCCCCATGTCCTGCACTGCTACCCTTTCCTGCATTGCACCTCATCGTGCTTGCCTCACCTGTGCCTGATTTGCATGGCACCACCACTCCTCTGTCCACCCATCATTGTAACTATCCTGCCACCTCCGCCTCCACTGGGTGACACGTATTCCCATCTTCTGCCACCAACTGTCTTTCCAGTACTTTACATTTACTTGTGCTGTGGTACAGATGCCCCCACCATGTTTGTCAACAGTACAGGCAGCCACATGGGATGCCCGCAGATATGGCAGGTCCAGCGGCTCCCAGCTCTCCCTCCTTCACTCACCTGTTCATTGCCTTTCCTCATTGCTCTATCTAGTGGCTACATCTGTCTCTGTGCCTCACAGGTCATGCATGTCATCCTGAAGGACCTTGCAGCCCTTAGGACACACTAACCTAGGGCACCGTAACCTTGTTGGGCCACCTTAACCTATGGTTCCATAGCCCAGGGTGCCTTCTACGGTGCCTTGTCCAAGGGTGCCTAATACAGCGCTTAGCCTATGGAGCCCTATAGGGCGCCTTATGAGGCACCTTACAGGGCACCTTATAAGGCACTTTATAATGCACCTTATAAGGCACCTTACAGGGCGCCTTGTAAGGCGCGTTAGTCTAAGGCGCCTTGTAACGTGCGTTAGCTGATACGGCTTGCTGTAACGATGCACCACCCACACCTTTATATGGACATCTGTACCTTTACCGCAGAACCTAACGCAGGTGACATTACCGCAGTTTAGTAAACATACCCCATAGTGTTATTAGAAAAGGTACAAAGAGCCACCAAAATGGTAAAGGAGATGGAAGGATACCCCTATGAAGAGAGGCTAGAAAGGTTAGGACTCTTCAACCTGGAAAAGAGAGAGCTGAGGGGAGATATGATAGAGGTCTATAAATTAATGAATGGAGTGGAGTGGGTAAACGTAGAACGATTGTTTATGCCATCAAAATATAGAAAGACCAGGGGGCATGCAATGAAGCTACAGAGTAACCTATTTAAGACTAATAAGATAAAAATATTGTTTTTTTTACTCAATGTGTAATCAAACTCTGAAATTTGCTACCAGAGGATGTAGTAAAAGCTGTTAGTTTAGCAGGTTTAAAAAAGGTTTGGACAAGTTCCTGGAGGAAATGTCCATAAACAATTATTAAAGGGGACCAAGAATATTCACTGCTTGACCCAATGCAAGCATTGTGGAACCTGTGTCTTTGGGGAAACTGCTAGGTACTTGTGACCTGGAAACAGGATACCGGGCTTGATGGACCTTGATCTAACCCAGTATGGCATATCTTATGTTCTTATGTAAATCTAAATGGGCTACACATTCTTTACCCAACTAAAATAGTGTCAAAACAACATAAAAGTTAAAGAAAATCAAATTGGAAGGAAAAGTAGAAAATAAATAGAAGTCTGAGGATTGCACAGAAACGTGAACAGTACTCGGTTTTCAGTATTTTGCCATCTGCTATTTTCTAATGTCTAACAAGTTTTGAAAGCTACAAGTGTCATTTTAATTGGCAGTATTTACAGTTGCTCAATTAAATACCTTTGCCTGAATAAACTTTTATCTGGTTATGTTAGAAACGATGGTAATTCTTGTTCCCGATGCCAATCCTAGAGGAGCAATGGATTAGAAGGTTTCTGTTTGCAGAGGCCTCTACCCAAGCCAGTGTTTAATCAGAGAGTATGTATGACCACATTTTTTAGGATCATTAGTTGAAACTTGTCAGAATATGCAACTAAAATCTGATAATTTTATAGTAATGCCTTGCTTTGCTGGGCATGATTAATAATGTCTTTGCTACACAGTTTGCAAATGACTCACACAAAATATTTAAGCAGCAGATTAATATATAGTTACTGACATAAGGTTACCAGACATCCCCAATTTTGGGGGATTGTCCCTGATTGTTGAGCAGTATCCCTGTTTCCTCAGAATATAGCAACCTCCTGTCCTCCGGTTATAGCAGGGACAGAGGTGCAGAACCTTTATGGCACCTCCCTTGGTGCAAGCAGCCCTCATTACCTTCTCAATGCCCCCTATAAACCAGCAGCAGAAGCAGTGAAGCGGTCTTACTAGTCTGTAAGTTTCTTGTGACATACTGGCCCAGTCTCCAGGATTGACCCTTTGAAGCACAGGAAGCTCATGAGCTATTAAGTTTCACTTCTGCTGCCGACATAGGGGGACAGAGATTCTTTGCACCTAGATCAAGAAGAACAGCAGCCTGAAGGAAAAAATATGAGCTTGGTCACTTCATCTTAGATTCCATTGTGGAGGCTCTGTCCTGTGTCCCTTCCCCCCATGCAAATTAACCAGCAGGGTCTAAGTTGCATCTGCTCCAGTTGATTCATCTCCATTCTACAAGCATATGAGCCGGGAACCAAGCGTGCCTGACACGGATCCCCCCGACAAATAGCATCTCTTATCACCCTGTCATCAACTATTACGCACATGAGCTAATGGAACACATTTGATTCATTCTCCAAACGTATATTGCAATTACCTGTCTATATGTGTACATAGTTACCCTGTTGTTATTACCTGTACATACACCCCTTGTTATATTGTGAAGCCAGTGCAGACCATCTGTGCTGGACGGTTATGTTTTAATGTAAACCGCGTTGATGCAGAAGAACGCGGTATATAAGAAAGTTAAATAAATAAATAAATTCTCAATAGTTCAAATTGGCTATATGAGCAGTGCAGGAGCAAGAGAATCAGTTGACCTGAACCGTGTAGGAGAGAGACGATCAGTTGGCAAGTGCAGTGAGTTAGAAAGCACCATCCCTCTCTTCTGACTGACCAAGGAAGGAAGATGGGGAAGAGAATGTGTGGGGACTAAAGGGGTGACATGGGAGATGTGGTAGTGTGGCGTACGGTGGAAAGGGGTTTTCGTTTAAAAGACAGAACAGGCAGCAGTCAAGAAAACAATGTCTGCTTTATTCTATCCCAGCTGTTAAACCTTCACAACCTGGTTCTCTCAGCCCTTCCTCCAGCCTCAGTTAAAGCTCTTACCTTCACATGGCTTGCTTGGGAAGGACCTCTGACGCCAAGGGTCTCTCTCCCTCCTGCAGCCTGCTGGGTTTTTAACCTCTCCCTGGGGGCCATGCCCTCCCAGCCCTGAACTCTGGGCTGCAGACTCTCTTAAAGGGGTCTGTTCATAATCCCTCTGGAGAGGGATGGGCAGAACTCTATAGACCCCATCACACATCCTCCTCCTCAGCTCAACCAAGCCCTGTTGAGCGCCTGCCTTATCCAGGACTCCCACCCGGGAAAGAAAGTCTGCATTCAGGTGAGTCCAACCAGCCCTATGGCAGACCTGGAACTGGTAGGGCATAATACGATCATTAGACTCTTTATTCTGAGCCAGCCACTTGAGGAGTTGGTGATCCGTTATTAGCATAAACAGATGGCCAAGCAGGTAGTATTTGAAGGTTTCAAGCGCCCACTTGACAGCCAGGGCCCCCTTCTCAATCACTGCATAATGCTTCTCCCAAGGAAGCAATTTCCTACTGATGAATATGATGGGATGTTCTTCACCCCTGACTTCCTGGGCCCAAGCAGCTCCTAGGCCCGTCTCTGAGGCATCAGTTTGCACAATAAATAGTAGAGAGAAGTCAAGGCTACTCAGGTCAGGTTCAGAGCACATAGGCTTCTTGAGACACTGGAAAGCCAGGTCCTAGTCCATTGACCACTGGATCCGCTTAGGAGCTCTCTTCCGGACGATATAGGTTAATTGCCCTGCCACCTCTGCAAAATTAGGGATGAACTGGTGGTAATTGCCAATCAGTCCAAGGAAGGCATGGACCTCTTTCTTTGTGTTCGGGATGGAGATCTGGGCAATGGCATCCATCATCCATATTTCAGGTTGTATCTGTCCATTCCCGATTAAATACCCCAGGTATTGAATGTTTCGACCTCCCAGAAAACATTTCATGGGGTTGACTGTCAGTCTGGCCTTCTGCAGGCTGATCAATACAGCTTGTATTTGGGTTAGATGGGTGGTCCAGTCTCTGCTGTAGATAACAATATCTTCAAGGTAGGCAGCCACATACTCCTTGTGTGGTCTCAGCAGGCGGTTGACTAGGCATTGAAACGTGGTGGGAGCTCTGTATAATCCTACTGGAACAGACCTTGTGGTGTCGAAAAAGAAGTTTTATCCCTTGCAGCCAGGATCAAGGATACCCCTTGGTCAAATCCAAGGTTGATATAAAGCATGCTCCCCCAGTTGCTCAATTAGCTCATCTATTCTGGTCATGGGATATGCTTCCAATTTAGAAGTCAATACAGGATGTGATGCTCCGTCAGATTTAGGAACCAAGATGATGAGTGATGACCAGTCACTCATGAACTCTTCTCTGTGTTACTCCTAGGTTAAGCATATCTTCCAGCTCTTTGGGGACAGCCTATCGCGAAGTCTCCACAATCTGATAGGGCCGTTGCTGGATAACCACCCCAGGGTCAGTAATGATGTTATGACAAATGAAGTGGGTTCATTCCGGGCAGGTAGAGAACACCTTCAGGTTTCACTGGATCAAACCTTCTAGATCTCTTCTCTGGGTAGCAGAGAGCTGGTCTCCAGTTGAGCTGAGCTGGATCTGAAGGGGCTGAAATTTCTGATACAAAATCATCTCTGTGTACCATCATAGCCATCAGTAGAGTCCACTTTTTTGATAGGTTAATATTTTGGCTTTCTTCGATGTATCTGGTTGGGCAGTCTTGTAGTTAACATGTCCTACTTTCTCTTCGACCTCATAGGGCTCCTGCTATTTATTGAGTAACTTGCTTTCAGATGAGGGTAACAAGACTAAAACTCCCGGTTGGAAGGTGCGGTGCACAGCTGCTCATTGTAGCCCCTAGCCTGCTCGGCTTGGACTTTATCCAGATTGAGTTTGGCCACCTCTCCAGCTTTCCTCAGCTGGTCTTGTATTTGTATAACATACTCCGCTAAATTATGCATGGCATGGGGTTCTTCTTCCCGGGTTTCCCTTACCACATCCAATATACCTCTTGGGCATCTTCCAAAGGTGAAAACCTCTTGGACCTCTGAGGTATCCCACGGGTGGCAAACATCAAATAGGGTAGGAGGACATCCCAATTCTTCTTGTCCTTCTGCACAAACTATTTAAGCATCTATTCCAGTTTTTATTGAATCGCTCAACAAGGCCATCCGTCAGTGGGTGATATACCGATATTCGCAGCATTTTGACCTTCACCAAGGCACACACTTGCTTCACTACCTTGGATACAAAGCGTGTTCTTTGATTTGTGAGGATCTCATTGGGTATTCCCATCTGTGAAAATAATTCCAGAGGGCATCTGCAATCATGGTAGTCTTCATATTCCTTAGAGCAATGACCTCCATGTAGTGGGTAGCATAGACTAGTATGAATAAAATATATTTGTTGCCTAGGGTGGTATGCCCTAAGGGACCTATGAGGTCCATGGCCATCCTTTCAAATGGGGTTTCAATGAAAGGCATAGGTACTAGAGGGGCAGGTTGGACTCTAATGGGGTTATGAAATTGGCAGGTGGAGCAGGACTGGCAATATAACCATACTTGTTTATGGACCCCAGGCCAGAAATATCAGGCTAAAACATGCTCTAGTATTTTCTCCACCCCCAGGTGTCCTTCTAATAAATGGCTATGAGCCAATGATAACACCTGCGGGCAATAGAGGAGGGAACTATCAGTTGTTCTACCTCTTCCCCCTCTAGAGCCCCCTTGGCCACTCTGTATAATAGATCTCCCTTTAGCACAAATAGGGAAAGGTTCTTGCAGGGTACTCTCCATCACCTACGGGAACGCCATCCACTTCCACATCCCGATCTTGAGCATGTTTAAGGGACTCATCTTCTTGCTGGGCCCTCTGGAAGCTCCTTGGGTCTTCTTCCCTCAGCCCCCACTCTGGGAAGTGGACAGTTGTATTTGGGTAGCTATTGTTGAGCCTGGTTTCTTCCCTAGGCTCTCCCTCCCCCATAGCCAGATTCTGTTGGTAGCATAACTTTTCCTGACGACGCTGACTCTGGGACTTAGCAGGCTTGGGAGTCTTGGCATATAGATCCGGGTCTTTCAGGGGGAAGATCTCTGGGAAATCATCCTGGTCCAACTTGCAGAACCATCAGTTAGCCAGTCCCATATTGCTCTGATGTTTGAGTAGTCTTGGCCAATTAGTACTTGATATGGTAGCCAGGGCAACACCATGTCCTCGAACGTGACTTGCCTTGCTGGAGTCTTGAAACTTGTGCTGTTGGATACTGCCTCTGGTCTCCATGCACACAGGCCAGTGTTACTGTTTATTGCATAGTCAATTTGAAACCGGGTTATGGTTTCCCGACAAATAAGGGTCCGCACACTTCCAGAGTCTATCAAGGCCTGGAGATGGGTCCCCTTGAGCGCCACAGGAATCACAAAGTTCTGTGCCCCTGGGTGACATTCCCAAGCAAAGTGTCCCCAGGCTGCACACCTAAAACAAGTGAAGGGGTCGTGGCTGGATCCATGTCCTCACTTAGGAGGTGTCTTTGGATGGTTGGAACATGGGAGCCAACATCTGTTCCAGCTTCCCCTTTAGTCCTCCTGGGCTAATGGGTAACCTCTTCCCCTTCTCACTGTCTGTTTCAGTCACCGGCTGGTCTTCATAGTACCCATCCTCTATTTCCAGTGCACCCTCCATGTAAGCTTGGTGTGCTGACATACCCACTGTCTAATCAGGGTGGTTAAGCCCTTCAAAAACCTCTCCAACAGCACAATCTTGACTATCTTGAGTCCACTCCTTCCCTCCGATTGCAGCCACTTCCATGCAAGATTCTTCAAGCGATAGAGGAACTTTTGAGGGCTCTCCTTAGTCTGGAGTCCCTCCCCTTCTGAATCGCTGGCGATTGGGGTACAGCCAGTCCGTTCCAGTATGGTGGACTTGACTGCTGCATATTTAGCTTGCCCATCTGGGTTGGCATTCTGGAATGCAGCTTGACTACTGCCTGTCAGCAAATTCCCCAGATAAGGGATCCATGTCACCTCTGGCGACCCAGCCATGTGGGCGGTTTGTTCAAAGTTTACCAAAGAAGTGGTACGGTTCATCTTCTGCCATTATTTTAAGAAGCGCCTGCACTGGAGGGTGGAGTTGCAATCTCTGTAGAGCCTGGGTCAACTGAGTCAGAGAACTCCTTTGTAGCACCCCTAAGCCTGAACAAGATTCTGTAACTGCTGTTGACGTTGTTGTTGTTGCAGCCCTGCTACCAACATCTGGAGGAGCTGCTCCATTTTGGTTTGTCACTTCTCACATGCACCCTACAATCAGAGCTCACTGTTCTGCAGCTGAATTAATATTGCAATATTCCAGCTCCAACTATTTATTTAGCAGCCTTTAGTGGTCAAAACAAAGCCTGTCTGTCCAGCACTAACTAAACTTCAAGCTCCCTAACTAGGGCGAGGCTAACCCTCTTAGCCCCCACAAAATATTCTGACCTACTGCAGAGACCCAGGCCTGGAGGAATGTGGGTTTGTCCTCAGTCACATGGCAGTGAAAACTCCACCACTGCCACCATATGTGGTAGTGTGGCATGCAGTGGAAAGGGATTTAGTTTAAAAGACAGGCAGCAGTCAAGAAAACAATGTCAGCTTTATTATATCCCAGCTGTTAAAACCTCACAGCATTTAAGAAAACAGTGTCAACTTTATCCTGTCCCACCTGTCAAACCTTCACAACTTGGTTCTCCCAGCCCTTCTTCCAGACCTAAAGCTCCATCCTGCACACGGCTTGCCTGGGAAGGACCTCTGGTCTACAGGTCCCTCTCCCTCCTGCAGCTTGCTGGGTTTCTAACCTCTCCCTGCAGGCCACACCCTCCTAGCCCTGAACTCTGGACTGCAGGCTCTCTTAAAGGGGCCTGTTGCTAATCCCTTTGGAGAGGGATAGGCAATACTCTATAGACCTCATCAGAGGAGAGATTAGAGACTCATTGGGGAGTGGGAGAAGAGAGACTGGGGACTCAAATAGTAGTCATGGGTGGGTGAGAGAGCATTACAAGGACGTGGCTGGCCAGAGAGAATAGGGACTCAGGGAATGGGTTGGGAGAGGCAGAATGGGACTTGTGGACTGTGCTGGAAGGCAGAGGCCGGGATGAGTGGAGAGCAGGAATTTGGAAAGTTGAGATTCAGTGATGGGTGGAAAGCAGAGACTTGAGAGAGTGGAGCTTCAAGGGTAGAGGGGGCCCATGAATTCAGAGATTTGGTTAGGATCAGTGCAATTTTCCTACAAAAAAGTGCTGGTACTTATATGCAGAGGTCTTTCATTAATATATGAGGACCATGGGTCAGTTTTAGCAAGCAATGAAAAAGAGTCAGTACTCTGTACTACCATGTACCCTCTTAAAAAAAGTTCTAGTTGGGAAACATCAGATAGTAGGGGTGGGGGCTGACGGACGGGGAAGAGGAAGAGTGGGAACTGGAAGGGCTGGTGAAAGAGTGAGCGGTAAGAGGAATAGGAGGATTGAGAATGGAATGAGCGTGGGAAATGGAAGGGCTGGTGAAAGAGTGAGCAGTGAGAGGAGTATGAGTATTGATAATGAAATGAGCATGGGAACTGGAAGGGCTGGTGAAAGAGTGAGTGGTAAAAGGAATAGGAGGACTGAGAATGGAATGAGCATGTGAACTGGAAGGGCTGGTGAAAGAGTGAGTGGTAAGAGGAATAGGAGAATTGAGAATGGAATGAGCATGGGAAATGGAAGGGCTAGTGAAAGAGTGAGCGGTGAGAGGAATAGGATGAGCGTGGGAAATGGAAGGGCTGGTGAAAGAGTGAATGGTAAAAGGAATAGGAGGACTGAGAATGGAATGAGCGTGGGAACTGGAAGGGCTGGTGAAAGAGTGAGCGGTAAGAGGAATAGGAGAATTGAGAATGGAATGAGCATGGGAAATGGAAGGGCTAGTGAAAGAGTGAGCAGTGAGAGGAGTATGAGTATTGATAATGAAATGAGCATGGGAACTGGAAGGGCTGGTGAAAGAGTGAGCGGTAAGAGGAATAGGAGAATTGAGAATGGAATGAGCATGGGAAATGGAAGGGCTAGTGAAAGAGTGAGCGGTAAGAAGAATAGGAGAATTGAGAATGGAATGAGCATGGGAAATGGAAGGGCTAGTGAAAGAGTGAGCGGTGAGAGGAATAGGAAGATTGAGAATGGAATGAGCGTGGGAAATGGAAGGGCTGGTGAAAGAGTGAGTGGTAAAAGGAATAGGAGGACTGAGAATGGAATGAGCGTGGGAACTGGAAGGGCTGGTGAAAGAGTGAGCGGTAAGAGGAATAGGAGAATTGAGAATGGAATGAGCATGGGAAATGGAAGGGCTAGTGAAAGAGTGAGCGGTAAGAGGAATAGGAAGATTGAGAATGGAATGAGCGTGGGAAATGGAAGGGCTAGTGAAAGAGTGAGCGGTAAGAGGAATAGGAAGATTGAGAATGGAATGAGCGTGGGAAATGGAAAGGCTAGTGAAAGAGTGAGCGGTAAGAGGACTCAGAGGACTGAGAATGGAATGAGAGTGGGACCTAGAAGGGCTCGTTAAAGAGTGAGCGGTAAGAGGAATAGGAAGATTGAGAATGGAATGAGCGTGGGAAATGGAAGGGCTGGTGAAAGAGCGAGCGGTAAGAGGAGTAGGAGGATTGAGAATGAAATGAGCGTGGGAAATGGAAGGGCTGGTGAAAATGTGAGTGGTAAGAGGAATAGGAGGACTGAGAATGGAATGAGCATGGGAACTGGAAGGGCTGGTGAAAGAGTGAGCGGTAAGAGGAATAAGAGGACTGAGAATGGAATGTGCATGGGAAATGGAAAGGCTGGTGAAAGAGTGAGCAGTAAGAGGACTCGGAGGATTGAGAATGGAATGAGAGTGGGAACTAGAAGGGCGCGTGAAAGAGTGAGTGGTAAGAGGAATAGGAGGACTGAGAAGGGAATGAGCATGGGAACTGGAAGGGCTGGTGAAAGAGTGAGCAGTAAGAGGAACAGGAGGATTGAGAATGGAATAAGCTTGGGAACTAGAAGGGCTCGTGAAAGAGTGAATGGTAAGAGGAATAGGAGGCTTGAGAATGGAATGAGCATGGGAAATGGAAAGCTGGTGTTGGCATTGCCACCGCATGTTATTGTCTCCTGCACATGTAACTCAGGTTGCCACATCAAGCTCAACACTGCCTCCTGCCAAATTATGGCACTTCCCAGCTGCCTGGCTCTTGCTGTGTTTTCTTTGCTGCCCTCTCTATCTCTCACTCTACCCAACCCAATACTGCTTCCTCCATCTCATATCTGATACTGCCTGCCCCCTTCCCTTTCATGCACTAAGCGGCTTTTCTCCCCTCCATCTTTATTCAGTGCTGCGGCTGCTCCTTCCCACAGTTTCCTCTTTTTCGTTCACTCTCCTCCTACCCAATGCTCTCTCTTCCCCTCTCTCTTCCTCTTGCCCAGTGCTATCTTGCTCTCTTCATCCTGATACTACCTCCCTTCCTTCTTTCCTTTGTGATGTGGATACAGCTTCCCTTCCCCCTTTCTCCCAATTTCCCTGCTGCTGCCCCTCCCCCACATGACAAAGGGAGAAAAGAAGATCAAGAAAAAGAGGTGGAAGGGGAAGTAGAAAAAGGGACAGTGACAGCATAAGGAAAAGGGAATAAGTCAGGATAAATTAGGGAAAGGAATTAAGTAGCAACTGAAAAGCAAAATTAAAATGAAGGAGAGGATCCAAGATGGCTGCTCTCTGAATGGCTTGCTCACAGGCCTTTCAATATGGGAAGGAAAAGGAAGGTTAAGCAGTGTCAGTGTCTGCAAGCTAATCTGCAATCCTTCTCTTTAGTTGCCTCTGGTACTGTTGAAGCTTACCTGTGCAGAGAGCACCAACTGGTGATTGCTCCGGAGGTGGTAAATCCAGCTGAGGGACTGTTAGCTGGATTTAGCACCTCAGGAGCAATTGCTCCGGAGGTGGTAAATCCAGCTGAGGGACGTCTGTCTCTCGGTCCCCTTCAGGCAGTGAACTCACACCTTCGGAGATGCGGAAGCCCTATATGTTGGTGTGCCCGAGTGTTTCTACGAAGTGGACAGAGGTGGAGGGAGCGTCTGTTGTTGGTGTCTCTCGGTCCCTGCTGGGGTCATCCATCATAGGAGGAGCAGAGGGTAAAGGATCCCCGCCGGTTCAACAGCTCATAGTGATTCCTAAGAGAGGGAGTATGTCGATGACAGCTGGTGGTGCCGGTTCCCACTCAGAAGAAACCACAGTGCCCTTGGACACTCGAGATTCGGTGGATCATGCAACCTTTACTTTTGATCTTCAGTGTCCGGAACATTTTACTTTAGAGTCCATATAGCTGGTATTAAGCTTCTGGGAGAAGCTATAACACCTCAAATTCAGGCTTTGCAGGAGAAGACCCAATGGATTAATGAGGCTTGTGCAAGGAACAGTGAGTCTATAACAACTTAACATCTTGAAATGCATTCTGAAGCCTTCATGAAAACTCTTAACTTTTTTTTTTTTATTGTGATTTTAGTCATTACAACAACCAAAACAATAAAAGGAAAAACAGTGTACACTCGCATCCAGAAACAAATTAACAAAGACCAACAAAGCCAATAAAATTGGACAATAGAAAAATGATTAGCAAGGGACACTTATATAGTCCACATTACGGGAGCATAACTGTATCAAAATAAAGAAACATTTATAAAGAAAACAAGGCCAAAATTCCGGAGGCCATTTATACTCAGACTGTACCTTCCCCCACTCTGCCTGTCAGAGAGAAATTTTTCCAAATGGGAAACATCTACAAACACATAAGAAGCACCCTCATAGTTAATTACACATTTACATGGGAAGCATAAGAAAAATGTAGCACCCAACGCCAAAACACGGGGCTTAAGAGTCAAAAACTGCCGCCTGCGAAGTTGGGTGCTACGTGTAACATCAGGAAAAACATTAATCAATTGACCACAGAACTTGGTAGCCTTTGCTTTAAAGAAAGCTTTAAGAATACGTTGTTTCACTAAGATAGACGTAAAGATTACCAGTAATGTAGACCTTTGAGTGATTATATCTAGGGAATCCTCCAAAAAGGCAGTCAGATTAGACATAGATGGAACAATCTCATCCAGCGCACCCTCTGCGAGATTAACCTTCTTAGATCCAGAGGGCACATAATAAATCTGAGTAACATCAATTGGATCGGAAATAGCACTTCCTTAAGGTATTTATCTAAAATAATTTTAGCAGAGAGAAGAGAAGGGAAAATTCAGGAAACGCAAGTTATACATCCGGGAAGAATTCTCAAGGGCTTCCAATTTTGAATGTAAAATCAAAGAATCTTCGAACCCAACCACATTAATAGACTGTAATGGAAGCACCTGAGATTCTAATTTACTAACTTTCAGATCAGTCAAAGTAATTTTCTCATCGAGTTGCCGAATAGACGTGGCAGCCTCCTGAGAAAATGTAGAAAGAGAATTTACAACTAAGGAAACCTTAAAATCGATACTTTTCAAAGCTCCCCAAAGATCTCTCAGGGTTATCTCAGCATCGGAGGACAAGACAGGGAGATCCACAACTCCCTCCAAAGCTGTTAATTTAACAGGTTTAGGAAAATCTACAGGGTCTCCCGATCCTGCCCCAAGAGGCCCCCAGAATTAACCACACTCTCCAAACCTGGGCATGGGGGGGTTCTCCCTCCGGGGCTCAAAGAGACACCTTTGGGAGAGGGCAAAATGCCTGTCTAATGGACCAACCGACTTTACTTCTTCTAAAGTGGCCGGTTGTGGCTTGTTTGATACCTTGGCTTTCCGTTTACCCATAATAATACAAGACAGTGAGATAAAGCAATACTACACTGCTCAATCTCCCAAAACCGGCAAAAGAAACAAACAGAAACGAAGCTCTATACAAACATACCTCTAAACAGGCAATCCCAACTTCCCTCCAAATACACGCTGGGAACAAAAACGAAGCTTGACTGCAGCGTGTGTGGAGGAGTGGTGACCCTATCATCAGGCCTTGCGACTGCCGGGACTGAGCCTGCCTTGCTGCCGCTGACCTGCTCTGATTGGGCAGGCACGCCCGGGGCAGCCTGCCGCTGCTGGGGCTTGACGGCCTTTAAAATCTGTTCCCGGATACCCTATCGTTGGAGCTTGATTGCAGTGTGTGTGGAGGAGTGGTGACCCTATCATCGGGCCTTGCGACTGCCGGGACTGAGCCTGCCTTGCTGCCGCTGACCTGCTCTGATCGGGCAGGCACGCCCGGGGCAGCCTGCTGCTGCTGGGGCTTGACGGCCTTTAAAATCTGTTTCTGGATACCCTACCATTGGAGCTTGACTGCAGCGTGTGTGGAGGAGTGGTGACCCTATCATCGGGCCTTGCAACTGCCGGGACTGAGCCTGCCTTGCTGCCGCTGCCGCTGACCTGCTCTGATCGGGCAGGCACACCCGGGGCAGCCTGCTGTTGCTGGGACTTTCCATCTATAAATGTGAGCACACTCCCTCCGTGATCGCGGGGCGTGTATTTTAAGGGGCGTGTTTAAAGGGGCAAAACTTGCCCCTTTGACGCCCCTTCGATGTCACTACAACTCTTAACTTTTTGAAGTCATGCTTAGATAACTTTAACCATCTTGCTAATCCTAGACTAATTAATTTCCAGAAGTCTCCAAATGTTACCGCAAAAGATATGTTTAAAAACATGTTCAGGATGTTTTGGGGATTCCCATAGAATCATGCCCCCTTTGTTGTTGTTAAGTGCCATCGAGTCGGAGTCGACTCATGTCGACCCTCTGGATAGCTATCCTAAATTGTGTTCGGTCTTCAGTCAGGCGGCTCATTGTTGACAGACTGGTACCCGTAGTTGCTGTTATTGTATCGATCCATCTCATTGCTGGCCTTCCTCTTTTGCATTGACCTTCTATCTTGCCAAGCATGATGTCTTTCTCTAATGATCTCTCTCTTCGCATGATGTGTCCAAAGTATGAAAGTCGAAGTCTTGTCATCTGAGCTTCTAAAGAAAGCTTAGGTTTGATCTCCTCTAGTACCGACTGGTTTGTTCTTCAGGCAGTCCATGGTATACACAGTATTCGCCGCCAGCACCATAATTCAAAGGCATCAATTTTCTTCCTGTCTATCTTTTTCACTGTCCAGCTTTCGCGTCCATATGATGTTATTGAAAATACCATGGCTTGAATCTTTTTATGGAGAGAGACATCTCTGCTCTTGAGAATCTTATCTAGGTCTTTCATAGCCATTCTGCCAAGAGCAATGTGTCGTCTGATTTTTTGACTGCTTGTTGCTTCTTTATTGATAGTTGATCCAAGTAGGTTAAAGTTGTTCACAATTTCAATTTCTTCTCCTTCAACGATGAACCTGTTGATTATGCCAGTTGTCATGATCTTTGTCTTCTTTACATTAAGGTGCAGGCCCATTTTGAGACTATGTTCTTTGATTGTGAGAAGCAAATGTTTCAGGTCATCTTCACTTTCAGCCACGAGTCTTCCACCAATCTTCACACCTCTGTTGTCTTCATATAATCCTGCTTAGTTAAGGCTTATTACTTACCATCAAGTCAGAAGGCCCTTGCTAGAACTGAGCTCCTGGTTTTCAGGAAGCTGATGTGTTAAATATTTCTGAAATACTAAATACCTCTGATACTGCAGTTGCTACTTGTTTGATAACATTGGCCCTGATACCTGACTGTGAATGGCTCTTCAGGATGTTCTATAGGAAACAGAATATCTCCTTTTTGTGTTGCTTGATTCGGATTTTCCCCAATCTGGCTAAAGAAACTCAGCGCCGCAGGCGGGAATTCCTGATTCTGCATCCATGAACACTGCAGCTGGGTGTGGGATTTTCCTGAAATAACCTTGTGAATGTCTTGTGAAGATCCAGGGGCAATCTTATATTTCTTTTTCCCCTCTCAGTTGGTTTCCTTTTTATATGTCTTCAAATCTCTTGGTGACAGGAGCACCGACTCTCCTACCCGGGTCATAGAGTGAGACTGATCACGCCTGTTTCAGTTTTCCTTGATGGCATATGTTTGATATAAGATATGCCATACTGGGTCAGACTAAGGTCCATCAAGCCCAGTATCCTGTTTCCAACAGTGGCTAGTCTAGGTCATAAGTACCTACCAGTTTCCCAAAAAATGCAGGTTCCACAATGCTTGTATTGGGTCAAGCAGTGATATCCTGGGTCCCTTTTAATAATGGTTTATGGACCTTTCCTCCAGGAACTTGTCCAAACCTTTTTTAAACCCAGCTACACTAACAGCTTTTACTGCATCCTCCAGTAACAAATTCCAGAGTTTGATTACACGTTGAGTAAAAAAAAAATTTTCTCGTATTAGTCTTAAATAGGTTACCCTGTAGCTTCATTGTATGTCCCCTAGTCTTTCTATATTCTGATGATGTAAACAATCGATCTACGTTTACCCGTTCCACTCCATGTATATTTGGTTATACATCTTGGCTCTCTTATTTGTGGGCTAGGGTATCCCGTGTGTGTATTTTTCTCTGTTCTGCATTTTGTAGTTTTCCTGATTGTTTATGTTGTTATTTTAGATACCCACATTTCATGATCAAGTTGCTGGCTTGCAATTTGTAAATTTTGCATAAATATAAAAAAAAAATAAAAATGAAGGAGTACAAAAAGACCAAAGAGAGTAACTCAACAAAGAAAACAAACAAACAAACAAGCAGAAGTGAAACAGGACGAATAAGAGGGCAAACAGAAGCATAACATAAGACTAGAGACACCAAAGGTTGGAAAGATATTTTATTTTCCGATAATGGTAATAAATTCAAAGAATCTTGGGATTCAATCCAATTGTATTAT